>JASJET010000010.1:0-1200000 GCA_034092305.1 Diaprepes abbreviatus
ACCATAAAGAAATTAATAATTAAAAAACAAAAACAAATAGCTTTTAATTCAATATATCCCAAAATAAAAAATGATAAAGATAGTTCATCTTATATATCTTTGTCATACTGTGGTAACCTATCAGAAAACATAGCTAATACTCTTTCCAAACATAACATAAAAGTAGCCTTTAAATCTCACACAATCTGTCCACTATCCTTTACAATGCGAAAGATAAAATTAATAAATTGATAAATCAGGAGTTTATAAGTTAAAATGTTCAGAGTGTGATAGCTTGTATATTAGACAAAGTGGTAGAAGCTTTAAAACTCGCTTTTCAGAACACCATCGATCATATAGACTACAAAAAACAGACTCAAGCTTTGCCAATCTTTGCTTAGAACACAGCCACAGTTTTCCTGATTTAAGCACCACTGACATATCACATTATTCAACAAAGGGCCAAAAGTTAAATATTCTTGAATCTTTCGAAATATATAAACATAGTAAAAATAGAAATGTAAATTTGCTTAATGACCAGACGGAACTTGGGTTTTTCCCCTTATTTGTTGTCGCCAAATAATAATTAGTTCCCAAAATTTAGTACTTCCCCTTGTAATAATGTAATTTCTCAGGTAGTTTTTATTTATTTTTAAATTTTCTCATGTTTCTGTATTGAATACTTAGTCTACCTTTGTAATTCAGTTTGAAAATGACTCTGTGAGTTGAAACTGCAGTCACTGTTTTCTTAATAAATTTAGTGGTATAAAACATACTAGTTCCTTTTAAACATTTCCTGGGGCATCCTACCCTACCCGCCGTATTTACTGGACTAAGTCCTTTCGGACTACCAGATATTTCGATCAATGCTGCACGGACTGTCAAAGCAAGGCTTACATTCTTACGAAGAAGTAAAAAATTGGCTTGATGAATGGTTAGCCTCAAGAAACGAACAGTTTTTTTTGCGTGGAATCCTTTCTTTGATAGAAGAATGGGAAAAGTCGGAGGTAACGATGGCCAATAGTTTAATTATTGAGGTAATTCATTTTGCAAAAAAATAGGCATTACTAACTGAAACACCTGTTATTAAATTTGAGGATTAAAACCTAGATATAAAGGACTGGCATTAGTAAAAGAATAATTGTCTCCCGAAAATAAATACAATTTTCGGTTTTTACCGGTTTGGTAATAAAATAAAACGATTTGTTCTTGGATTTTGAAGGTCCAAAACTTGACTGACTTACAATTGTACTTGTCACTTTAAAACCTCCACTGTATACTCAGACCAGTTACAAATTTAGACTATTGTAGTGAATTGGGGAACTAAGATTTAAATATTAGTCGATATAAAGGTTGTAGTAAATATTAAACTTACAAATGAAATCCAAAAAAGAGCTATAAAATAAAGAAGAAAAAAAACTGATAAAAATATGGAACAAACACAAGATTTATATTTGATTTATCCACTGTCTTTCTTCCTGTATTTAGTAAACGTCATGCTGTTATATATATATATATATATATATATATATATATATATATATATATATATACACGGATAGACCGACGTGACGTGACGAAACTATAAGTTATATTGTTTTTTATTGTAATACCTAATTTTATTAGGTATTACAATAAAAGTTATTCCAAGTGTGGTTAAATGTCGCTATTGGATTGGATAACATTTTTAAGTGTTAGTAAATTGTTACTATATCTTTAAGAAGTTTGCCTCTTTGTTGTCATTTTTTTCTTGTACTGTATTTTATTAAAATGAGCTAAAATAAGTTAAATAAATACGCGGTTTAAACTAAAACGTTGTTTATATGTAAAATCAAAGATTATATTGCTAACGCTGGCTATTATAATCTTTGGTAAAACTATTACAAAGAAGTTTGTAATTCTGTAATAGTATGACTTTTTTATGTTTTTGCATGCTAAAAACTTCATCTTGATAAAAAAGTTTTTGATTGTTTTACAAGAGATATCCCAAATGAAGGACATCGTCACTACGTTTCTTGCTGATTTAACTTTATAACATTGTTTTGCTAAAAATCCAAGTTATCTACTAATGCCACATCAATATTTTATTTGTAAATACTTCAAGTCGTTATTTTAATTGGAGATTGAAAAACCACAAACAGGTAATTTTGATTTTAACATAAATAGTTAAGATTTTAGAGTCAGATACTTCCAATCAGATTTTCGTAGTAATATTTTGTTTAAGATAAGCAAAAAAAGTTTTTGCATACTATGCGGTGGAATTTCTTAAATTTATTTTTGTGTTGTAAGTGTTTTGGTTTCAGGTTGAGCAGGTACCGTTTTATATTTTTTAAAAAGCTTAATTACAATTTTTCCCGTATGTAGCAACATTTGTGATGATAACTTTATATTAAATAAAGAATAAAAATAGTGATATTTTCAAGGAGATCTCAAAGATCAAATTCTTCCAATATTGTTATAAAAATGTGAACACTCCCAGTGTATAGGAGGAGATGCCTTATTATTTTGTTATTCATAAAATTAACACAGAATACAAGGAAAAATAAAAGAACATATAACACTAATTTATACGTTTTTTTTTTAAATTAATTATTTTTAAAACAAAAGTTTTAGGAAATCGAACGTTTCAGTTTACGGTGACCTTGACCATGACTTTCAAGGTCGCTTAAAGGTCAAGTTAATTTTTTTAAAGTAGGGAAAAAAATGTTTTTATTGCAGAAATAGATAGCTAGTAACATTTCCTGTCTAATAGTATAAATAACATATGGAGTCAAATTATAACTGAAGGTAGTTGAAGGTTAAAAGTCCTTTTTCCAAAATTGGTGTGAAATGAGCCAAAAATTTGAAAACAAAGGGTAATTTAAAGTTGATTTTACCGTTATGTTTAAACATGAACAGCTTGAACTTTTGACCTCTGAAGGCCATATCGAGGTCAAATATTAGAACAGCAGAACAACTAGCCAGGAGTAAATTTTCGGGGAAAATGTTTCAGACAAAAGTGTTAGTATTACTATTTGCTTATCCGGCGATTATCTTGGATTTGATCGTGATCATGACTCAGGAAATGGAAAGAGCGGTTATGACAATGAGATCTATGATCTGTGAAGATCATGTGAAGGTAAGCCTCTCTCTTTGGGGGGGGGGGGGGCGGTGATATCAGAAAACATAAAATTACAGTAGGGCAAGCAAACGAAAGTTGTCGATGGAGGGGGGGGGGGGAGACAACACCAACATTCCCATTTCTAGTGTAAAAGGCAGGGTCGGGTCTATTTTTCTGAATTTGAAGCTCCTGGAGAGGGAGAGCGATCACAAGAAAAAACAAATTGCGGACAGGGGGGGGGGATGCGAACAGCATACACATTCCTAATATAAGAGGCAGAATCGGTTCTATTTTCCTGAACTCAAAGCTCTTGGGAAGGGGATGGGCGATCGCAAGCATACACCTTCCTATACTCTATTCAAGAACTAGAGAGAGTATTAAAACTGTTACCGAAACCTCCAACGTATCTACTCCAGTACCACAGGTAACTGAGGACTGCCATAAATCTAATTATATTTAAATATTAAAAGCTTTTACAAATTTACTGCAACAATAAAATTTCTGATAGTTTAATTTCTGTCAGTGAATAAAGTACACCTCACAGTGTGTTCTAAGTGAATTATCTTGTTTGTGCTTGTTATTATATATTATTTGAGATTAGTGAAATACCCAAAAGGTATGGCTTCCACATCTATATTTATTTCAAAATCGTTAAACCAGGGCATTTTTTCCTCAACGAAAAACTTATTATGATGAATGTTTATGATGCCTTAAGATATCAATATCTAGATAATAATGTTAAAACCTCTGTTTAAATGTGTTCCAACATGACAGGAGTTGGAAAACCTAGTATTTACCGAATACTGAAAGAGAAAAAAACCACTAGAACTGTTAGAACTTCCAAGCCATATTCAATCACAGGCAGACGAAAAACCTCGTTGGAAGAAGAGATGTAAACTGCAATAAAAGGAATTGTACATAGGTACAGGGTGAGTCAACGATTGGATGAAGTAAGTTTGTGCCTTTTCGGTGAAATTTACAAAGAAACTATATTTATTGTTTGATACAGTTTATTTTTACGCAGATTTTTAAAATATTTAGGACTCTACAGGGTGAGCCAAAAAACTAGGACAGCATAAAGTTGTATTTTTTTAAATAGAACACCCTATATACGAATGGTATTTTCGATTTAGCTTATAATTCTAAATCTTTTTTATTAAGGGTTTACTATAACAAAACTTTATAGTTTCTGAGATAATTAAGTTTAAAAAAAAAGTCACATTTTCAAGCATCAATTCAATCCTAAATAACGTTTTCAATTTTGTGACAAATATAATCAAATTTGGAATTTAGCAAGGCAAAGGACAAGTTAACATAATTTTTACCTAATATTTGCAATAAAAGCTACAGGGTGTTGAACACATCGGCTCAAATTTGAACAAGTTTAAATGAATAAATATCTTTTTTTTAAATGGTACACCCTGTATATTTTCATGTTATTTAATAGAGTAATAAAAACCCTAAAAGTTTTGTTCAATATATCCTATACCTATTTATAATAGTTTTTGAGATATTTCGGTTTTTCTTATTTTCCATACTTTTTTACAGAAACAGTCTTCATTATCATAGTAGCCATGGCAAAAACAATGTAAAATAACATTTTTCTGTGTGTCAAATTTATAACCGCAATCGCTTCTTTTGGTTTTTATGTAGTGTAGTTTGTTTTTTTTTTTGCATTCATCTTATATTGTAAAATGAATTTTCCAAAGAATGAGTTAATAGATATGATTTATACAATAGGAGAGGCTCAAAGAATTTACAAAATGAAGTATTCTGATCGACACCAGCCTAATACCCATACTTTTCAAAACTTAATGTAAAGATTTGATTCTTCTGGTACTGTTGATTATACAAAACGTAAAGTGGTCAACAAACCAGTAACTAATGAAGAAAAAGAACTACAAGTATTGTTAAATGTTCAGGAAAATCCTTATATTGGTAGCCGTCAGTTAGCAGCATTATGTGAAACATCACAATCCACCGCTAATCGTACTACCAAGAAATATAGGTATCATCCATATCACATGGAATTACACCAAGAATTACATGGACAGGATTTTGAAAGTCGTGTAAACTTTTGTCGTACAATAAATTCGGAGATTCAATTAAATCCAAATTTATTATGCAAGGTAATGTTTAGTGATGAAGCTACTTTTAGAAGTAACGGTGCCGTAAATAGACGCAACATGCATTATTATGCCACAAAAAACCCATTTTGGATTAGAGAGGTGCAACATCAAAACCACTGGTCATTAAATGTTTGGTGTGGTATTCATCATAATCGAATTATTTGACCCCACTTTTTTAATGAACCACTAAATGGCCATAGTTACCTGAACTTTCTACAAGAAGAACTACCCCAACTGCTTCAAGGTCTCGATAGGGATGAGCTCGACAGTATGTGGTTCCAGCACGATGGTGCGCCTCCGCATTACCATCGTGAAGTTCGTGCGTTTTTGGACCAACGATATCCGCAAAAATGGATTGGACGTGGGGGTTTCATTGAGTGGCCACCAAGGTCTTGCGACATCACCCCATTAGATTTCTTCCTATGGGGTTATATTAAAAATAAGGTGTATGTTAATCCACCAACAACAGTGGAAGATATGCGAAACAGGATTAGGGATACCTGTAGAACAATAACGCCACTAATTTTGTCCAGGGTCCGAGAAAATCTGTAAAAAAGACTAAATTTGTGCATTGCACAAGAGGGTCGTTTATTCGAACACTTATTAAAAAGAAATAATTAATCTCAGTATTTAATAGGTAATTTTTTTGTTTCAATTTAGTATAAAAGTAAATATGTATTTGCCTTGTCGTTATTGTTGTGTTAATTTTTTCACATTATGTTTAATTAAACTATTGCCGTTGTAATATAACGAATAATGTATTTCATCATATTTAACCACATTCTGTTTATTTCTGTAGTTTCTTTTTATTATTTTACATGGCTACTATGATAATGAAGACTATTTCTGTAAAAAAGTATGGAAAATAAGAAAAACTGAAATATCTCAAAAACTATTATAAATAGGTATAGGATATATTAAAAAAAACTTTTAGGGTTTTTATTACTCTATTAAATAACATAAAAATATACAGGGTGTACCACTTAAAAAAAAAGATATTTATTCATTTAAACTTGTTCAAATTTGAGCCGATGTGTTCAACACCCTGTAGCTTTTATTGCAAATATTAAGTAAAAATTATGTTAACTTGTCCCTGGCCTTGCTAAATTCCAAATTTGAATATATTTGTCACAAAATTGAAAACGTTATTTAGGATTGAATTGATGCTTGAAAATGTGACTTTTTTTTTTCTTTAAACTTAATTATCTCAGAAACTATAAAGTTTTGTTATAGTAAACCCTTAATAAAAAAGATTTAAAATTATAAGCTAAATCGAAAATATGATTCGTATATAGGGTGTTTTATTTAAAAAAATACAACTTTATGCTGTCCTAGTTTTTTGGCTCACCCTGTAGAGTCCTAAATATTTTTAAAATCTGCGTAAAAATAAACTGTATCAAACAATAAATATAGTTTCTTTGTAAATTTCACCGAAAAGGCACAAACTTACTTCGTCCAATCGTTGACTCACCCGGTACATTTTGTTATGAGAAAGAAAATTCTAACTAAAATCAATGCAGATCGGGATTTACCTGAAATTAAAAGAACTGAGCTCTGAAAATTGCTCAGAGAACTTAATTTTTATCTGGAAAAACCAGATAGGAAATCTGTCCTTATAAATTGCCCGGAAAATGTCCGTTCAAGAAGTAAATATCTCTCTTAAGTAAAAGGTAGAGTTGCTAGAAATAACACAACTTACAAAATTAGTAATTTAACTGAAGTTTTGAAATATTTTTTGGAATAAGGTTACTGCAGAAAATTTGGAAAAATCCATATGATAAAAGAATAAAAGAAAATCTAGAAACTCAATCCCATGATCGGTGAGATAAAGGAACCAATAATAATTAATCTGAGCGAAGATTGCTTCACTGACTTTGATTACGATACGATACCATACGTATTGTTTACCAGCGTAAACACAATTTATTATTTAAATTTTCTGTAACATATAAAAATTAATTACATTTGAATCCCTTTTTAGTGTTTAATTGTAATTCTGCAGATGGTTTAAAAAATAAATAAACCGAAACGTCAAATGCCCTAAAAATGTTTTTAATTAACAATAAAATGACCAATAACCCCAAAAAAATTTTAATATTATATGGACGAATTAATTTTCTTATATATGTTTAACTTATTGTATTTTTGACAATGGGTATTTTGTAAGTATTTAAATTATTATATAACTTAGAATTTTTTGAGAGAAAAAGGCTACGTTTTAGTCTGAATGTGCATAAAACGGTTTCTATGCCAAAATTAAAAATAATAAAAATACAGTTGTGATTTTTGTTAAATATTTCAAAATTATCTATATTTTCTATTGTATGTGAATTATTAAGAGATCATAAGAAAGAAAATAATATTATAAAAACTTTTTATTTTAAGTTTAATGCCGAAATAATATTCTATGCCATAAATACTTAGTGATAAAATAAACCTCCTTCCGACGCCTATGACAAGGGTTAAACTCCTTTTTAACACTTCACACATCTAAATATCTATTGTTATCCAACCCAAATAGTCCATTATTATAGACCGGAATTTTTGATTATAAAATTTCTAACCCATTCTTATGAAAAGTATACGTGTCTAACAGATTTTGCTACAGACACCGGACTAAAGAATATAGGTAGTTTGCGAAGAAAAAAAGGGTAAAAAATTATTTACTACTATCTCTAGTTCTTGAGTAAATTATAGTATAAAAGGCAAAATCGGGTCTGTTTTCCTGAACTCAAAGCTCTTGGGGGGGGGGGATCGCCCCCCCTCGCTTGGATCCGCGCCTGATCTAAATAAACATCAAGTTTTACTGTACAATATCCAGAACAAAAGTTGTACAAAATAAAAATTATTGCCAACAATCCGATTCAGAAACAATTAAAAGCAGAACTTGATCTAAGACTGAAACTTTCAGACAACGTATTGGATCTTCTTTGTGTTTTGGAGTCAGGTTCAACCTATAGACTCATATGCTATAACTACGGGCTTTAAACAGTATGGGTCTGAGAACTTATATCGGACTTTTAAGCCAGTTGATTTTGAAAAGAAAAATGACCCAGCTAAATGGTTAAGTGACCAATCTCCGACGTAGCGATAGCTTTGCCCTGGTGTCCTGGTGAGGTTGTGTGAATATGTAATGAGCTGGTTTATAGAATGGGTAGCACGGTCCATGTATTTGGTTGTGGTTTCACGAATAAAAGTAGTAAAAATATCACATTGGAGATCACTATGTATTATTGTGTTCTTCAAAAAGTATTGGACTCCACAGATATTTTTAAGACTTTGTTTTGAAAGCTCTCTATTCACCTGAATCTAGATATGCCTGTGGTGATCCAGGTCGGAGCACCAAAGGACAGAATAGATCGTATGAAGAGTTTGTAAATAGTCAGCATGTTCCTCAATTTGGGTTTGCTGTTTGGATGCAGAAGCGAATAGCGAGCCAACCATAACGTTTTAGCCCTGGATAAAATGTAGTTCGTATTTAATAGCCAATTTAGTCTTCGTTCAAAGACTAGCCCTAAGTACTTCTCATTGTCCCACCAAGGAATGTAAACATTCGAAATGGTTAGCTGATTGTCCGGGATCAAAATCGCGACTTTGTAAATATGATGGCTTATGTCTTATCTGGGTTCAATTTGATTTTCCAATCAGCCATCCATCTTTCTAGTTTGTTTATCTGACGTTGAAGTGTAAAGACTACGTAATTTAAGGATCCTGAAGAGGTCGCAAACGCAGTATCGTCAGCAAACAGAAATAATTTGCTGAAGTTATCAGTCGGAATGTCCGCTGTATATAAATTAAATAGAGTAGGTGACAAGGGTGACCTCTGCGGCAATTCAGCTCTGACGTATTTTATTTCTGATATAGCATCATCTGACGACACTACGGATGTTCTCCCTTCAAGAACACTTGAGACTAGTCTGACTATGTAACCTGGAGTTCCCAGTCTTATCATCTTTACAATTAGCCCGTTGTGTCATACCTTATCAAAGCCTTGCTTATGTCGAAGAAGATTGCGGACATCTAACCCAATCTTGAATTTTTTTTGTTTCATCAAACAGGCAGAAATATTCCATTAAGGGTATTTTACAAGTTCTATATAATTATATTCATTTTGTATTAATTCTTTTTTATAGGTTAAGCTATGACTTTAGTTTTAATAATGTTTGACTGTAAATGTTTTACGATTATGTTTTAGTTCTTCGTTATGACCTCTTATTTAATATATATTAATCATTTACTGTTCCTAGTGACTATACTGGGGATTCACTAATCTATTCCGGTTTGAGAGCGACTCGTGCAGAGTAACGCGCAAAAGATTTTATTATTTGAAGTATTCTAGAGGAGCAAAGAAAACCTTAACGACCCACTCACAATCTACAACTTACTCTCCTCGTTCGACTTCAATTCTTGTTTCTCTCTTCCACTCATACTTCACCAAGACTGGTACATAGTATATTTTAAGTAGTTTGGATAAAAATTTTCATCTGATTTGAATGACCTAATTTTTAATCATTCTTTATTTTCATTGTTGTTTGTTTTCTCATTTCATTTAGCCTCTGCTGATTGTGGTCTAGACTTTTCTTGTTTGTTGTTTTGATTACCTCTTTTAATTTTTCTTGCTTTTTCCTTTAATTTCGTTTAATGTTTTCTTTTTTTTTGTGTTTTCCAGATTTGTTAGCATTTTAGCAATATTTATTCTTACTCAGAAGATGGGACATCAGGAGTAGGTATAATTTCATTCAAAAATTTTGGAAATAAATCCGCTGTGTTATTTAAGGTAGAGTAGATCTTGTATACTTAATATAGCAGTTACTTGATTTTATAATTCGTAAAAATTATCTCCAGAAAAAGCTGATGTAATTTTGTGCAAGGTTCCTGCTCCTGCTGTTTCAGAACATTCATGTCAAAAGAACATACATATCCTTCTATATTAGAAATCATCCAGCTACAGATCTGACTAAATTTCGATCTGAAGCAAAGCCAACAGCAGAAAGGTGCTTAATGTGAGAATACTGTTTTTTCCTGGTCAAAGCCAAACGTTTCCAAAGCCATGTTTTTCCAGTCATCTTACTAATATTTCCTTAATACTGTCTTTTTGAGTATTCCATACTCCTTGTATATAGCATTTAGCCTCAATTCTTTGTTTCCTAGTTTCAAATCTGTTTCTCTAAGATTATTCTATGACCGTGCTGTTCTAGTCGAAGCATCGGAAGTACAAAAAATTTGGTGCACCTATCTTTAGACAGATGGAAGAGATAATCTTCATAAATAACTAGAATTAGAACAAGATTAAGTACATTTTCATTCAAAGAAAATAATGTAAAGGCCTTTATTAAAATCAATATTAATACAGAAAATTACGCAAAAATAAAGTAATTATATATTTAACTAACACTCACAAATATTTAGAATAAAACTCATGGGATATTAAAGATTTTATAATTTAGGTTATAAATTAGTACTTTTTGGTGATGCCGTAACTAAAAACAGGGCAGCTATCTTTAGGGCGTCTCTCATCTTAAACAATCATGTACCAGCTAGTTCGATTTCCTTATTTTCCCAATTCTCTAATTTTCATTGAACGTGTTACAATTCTTAAAATTTTCCTTTATAATATTCTCCATAAAGAGTCTTAAAACTATGTCTGATTTAATAATTGTGCCTTTAAAATGACACAATAAACCAACAGCATTCTGTAACATTTAATCCCATAATCAGTTTACCTAATATTACAACCTGATCATCCTAATGTCTTTTTCTTCTATTCTGACATACTCGAAATTTCTTCTTGTCTAATAGTTTACAGCCACTGAAATTTCTTCCGTATAAGGCATATAAAATATTTTTTTTGTTTTTTTTTTAACAATCTCTCTAAGAGTGGATTATTAATCCCTTGTTTAACAATCAAATTTAAATCATTTTATTTGAATACAACATTCATCCCTATTTAAATGTTATATTCGCAAAGAGATAAAATAAATTCGTTTCGTTCAGTCGTAAATTTTAATTAACGAGTATAAGAATACAGTCTTCAGATGCAAAAAATGATTTTACGTAACACACACTTAAGTTCTATTTTCGTGTGGATAGTGACCAATATATTTAATAAACGGTGAATGAAGGCTTAATATGACTTAGCGGGTCAGTCTAATTATTGCAGAGGTCATATCATTTGTAATGCTTAATCTTTGTTTATAGATGATAGTGTTGTTTAAATTAAACGCACGTCTATTTCGTCTTGGGAAGGATGTTGTAGGACACAACAATAGGATTAAAGTAGGGCAATAATTACCTACTTAAGTTTTAATAAACGATAAGTACTAAGAACAATAAAATGTATAGGGAATAAAAGATTATTTAAAAAAAAATAAATAAATTGCAATTAATTTAATAATTGTAAGTTTATATTTTTTACTTAGCATTGGTATTAAATCGGCGTCGTTGCAGTTCTGTTTTAAAATTAATTGTAGGTGGATTGAAATTTTTTCTGTATCATTATTAAGGGTCCTATCTAAGTTGAGACCAACTTACATGGTCAACCCGCGTAAGTATGATGTGATACAATTAATCAATGAGATTCAAGATGTATTGAACAGCCAGGAAACCATAGTATGTGCGTTTCTTAATATAGAAGGGATTTTTGACAATACTTCACATGTGGCAATCAAAAGAGCACTTGATGAAAGGGGAATAGAAGGAAAGACGTCCAAATGGATGGAAAGACTTTTCTCTACTAAAAGAGCAGAGACAGAGATAAGACAGGACACAATAGTCCTCTGGACCACCAGAGGATGCCCTCAGTGGAAAGTATGTCAACCCCATTGAAATAACCTTAGTAGCTTTTACAAACAAAAGAAACCTCAATCTGAAAACCATCCAAATGGATAAACGAGTTATTGAGTGAAAGTCAGAGGTTAAAATACTAGACCTGACCCTAGATAATAAACTTCTCAGGAGTAAGCACCAAAAAAAGTAATCAACAAAACTACAATAGCCTTAATTATCTATAGAAACTTCGTGGAAAAAATTGTAGCACAAACCCAAAATTCCTGCAGTTAATGTACACTGCAATAGTGAAACTAATCATCATATATGAGGCAGAGATCTTAAGTAAAAGAACCAGTCTGGCTACGAGAGCCAACCCTTTGAAAGTTCAAGGACCTGCCTGGGCGAATATAACTTGAGCAATGAAAACCTGCCCAATGGCCACAACGGAAGTAATCCTAAACCTTACACCTCTACATATACTTATGGAAGGTATGGCAAAGAGGACAATATATAATATGATGAGAGATAAAGTCATAAAACGAAGGCCTAATCTTTTATCTAGAAATCAACAAATCTGGGACATTCCCAAGATGAAATGAAAAAGAAGTTCAATTTTTTGAAAAACTTGAACACAAAGTTGAGTCGTAAAAGTAAATGGGACAGAAATACCATTCAAACCCTCGACAAGAATCTCATCAAATTGTATACAGATGGCTTCAAAATAACGGAGGGAACTGGAATAGGAGTGTATGGACCCAGTACCAGACACCACAAAAGCTTGGATAAGTCACCAAGCATCTGTCAGGTGGAAATATACGCCATTAGGAAATGCATTCAATTTAGAAAAGAAAAAAATATCGCTGACAGGAGATTATTATCATGTTGGATAGTCAAGCAGCTATTAGCGTTAAGTTCTCAAGTAAGATGGACTAGGAATGCTTAGAGGAACTAAATGAATTAAGAAAGAATAATAAGGTCACCCTCTTGTGGGTACCGGGACACACAGCGGTAGCGGGGAATGATATAGTAGACAAGCTGGCGAAAAAAAGGTACTCAGACACCATTTCTGGGGCCCGAATCTTTCTGTGGAATCAGTAGCATTGTAATGCTGGAAGAACTAAAAAGAGAGAAAAAGAGCAGAAAGAGACATTACTGGACGGATCTGCCAGAACTGAGACCAGAGCATACCAAATAGAAGAAGGGGAGCTACCCACTTTAAAGTTGTCAACATTTTAAGATTTCTGAGGATATAGGACTAGAGGACCTGCTTTAGTCAGCAAGGTATTCCTAACTACTTAGCAGCAGAAGGGGAACACATCTATTAGTTCGCAGTGTACAAATCCCCAATTTTACACACATACACATGATAGGAGTGTTTGTATAGGCAACTAGAGCCCATTCCTTTGCATATCGATATCAAAATCTGTATATGTGTAGCATCCATCCACCAGGATAGTTTATTCAAGAAATTGCTATAATAAAAATGTCCAATTTTTTCAACCAGTTTTTATACCAAATATTGTGCCAGCTTTTTTCTATTTACTACTGCTTAAAGCAACTACTAGATAGATTAGTGCTATGATATTATCCCATGATGACGTGGTGATGTAATACTACTACGACATTATACTGTGTACTTTGTAGTATATGTACAATATGACGTTTTGGCCAATCTGCAAAGTTAAGAGCACTAAACATGTTGGAGCCAAAGAGGAAAGGCCGTAATGTACATACAAATTCCGGATATCTTTAGCGTCCTTCAGTCCAAAGTGTAGTATCGTTGTGGTAAACTAATATTCGAATATCACGGCCAAGTCATGATCCGATAACATTACAACAAAACCGCGCAATAATTTCAAATTGAAATTTAAAAAATCGTTAATTAAATGTAGAGCAATTACAATTTACATAATTATTCACAAAAATATACAAGAAACAAAAAAATCACTGAACTTTTTTATGCCTCTGTGAGATTTAAGATTAAATAGAAGTTTATCACAATATACAACTATTACTAAAGCATCACAAAAAGTTCTTAGTCGGCTAAAAATGTCGAAATTTCAGGACATGTTAAGTATTAACGTCATGATCAGTCAAAGTCAAAATCATTTAAGTTATCTAAGAATATTTTAAACAAACAGAAAGCCAAAACTTGAAGTTCAAAAACAGCACCCAATTTAGTTTATGTTAAGTATCTTAAATCTATCAAATCACTAAACACTTTTCTGCTCACGCTCATATATCCAGTTTTGATTCGTTGCTTGAAATTTTGTTTTTAAATATGTATTTGTGAATCTCAAAATAATATAACTGTCGCATGTGCAACGACTAGTACTCCTGAAAAAGGTTTTCAGTCAGAAAAAGCCTTGCCTACCATGCATGATTGTAATGAAACATCTTTGTACGGTATTTAAGTATTTTATATGGCTCTCCGGAAGACTCCAGCAGTATTCCATAGGTTAGAAGACTTAGTATTAAAGTAAGATATATTATTTTCATATGATTAAGAGTGAGAAAGTACTTAAGGTATATAAATTTTGACAAAAAACCTCTAGTTTTTTAAACAAGACACAACGTGTAAACCCCAGTTTAATTAGTTATGATTTGTGATCTCGAGGATTCTCATCCGTGAAAGTTTATTTTTATAAGTTAAAAAGGGAACATATTTTATTTTTTCAATACTAAGGTTAACCTGTTAAATTTTTAATTTAAGAGCTTGACATGTTCTTGCCGTGTAAAAACAACCAGCCTCATCAGCAAAATCAACAAGTTTTTCGATTAAGCTTTAACTGAAACAGATCATTTAGATAAATTAAAAATAGCAATGGGCCCAAAACACTTCTTTGCAGGATGTCATAGTTTACTTTTCTCTTCTCACTAGCAACACTGTAAAACCCCACTCTTATATTCTTTTTAACAAATAACTTTTTAATATATGGTAAATTTTACCTTTTAAGCTGTAGCTCTTAATCTCAAGGAGTGTTTTATGATAGATAATGTCGAAAGCTTTGAAAAGATCAACAAACTGACACATTGATGGTTGACTTTCATCGAAAACGTTCTGGATCTGAGTAATCAAAAACTAAATTGCGTCCTGGGTGGATTTTCTTGTTCTAAAACCAAACCAAGACCTTATACTTCTCCAGAAACCCAAGCTCCGGTTTTTTATTATTTTTTCTTCAATTTTTGAAAAGACTCATAGCAGTGATACTGATATATCATTTATTTTTTGATCCTCATCTTCACTTTTAAATAATGGCTTAATTTTTCCATTTTTTAAGCAATCAGGAAAAATTATTGTAGGAATTGCTTAAAGAGAAAATATTTTTTTATCATGCTCATTTATTGGCTAAACTAAGCTCCACATCCAAAAATTGACATAATTATTTGCCTATAGATAAAGGTATTAATTTAAAATATTTTTCTTTAGTCAGACCATTGATTGAGAACAAAATGCAGTAATCAGAGTTGCTATTTCGATGGCCAAAGCACGACGCAGGCGGCTAAATATGAGATTTCGTTTCCATAAGGTGAAGAAGACAATGCTTTAAAAATCAGACAGAGTGACGATAAAGTTCGTTATCTTTTAATTTTGACCTCCTTGCAATAAGGTTATCATAGAAATCTTTCTATAGAACCCTTTGGAAACATCTCTATAACACTCTGTAAACCACATAAAAACATTTCATTCCTATCAAAAGTTATTCTTGACCAAAGATTAAAAAATAAATCTGCTGCTAGGTTTTGAAGAGCTATCAGTCTCTGAATTTTTGTTTATGGGACAACCCCTACACATCCTTCTTTAAATAAAAAATAATGATCAAAATCGGTATGTAGTGACATCATCGATCAAGTTACCAAATTTGTGTTTTCTCCCGTAATGTGTAATCAGGAAAACAATTATCACCTTTTGAAAATACTCTCTAAAAAGTAGTTTTTCAAATGTATCAAAAGTGGACCGAAAAATTAATTTATAAAAAATGAGGATGCTGAAATGAACGTATTAGTTTCAAAAAGATTTAAAGGATTCACAATTATAAGCTTAGATGACAGATATTGTACTACCCCAAAGAAATTATTTTTATATGTTACATAACTATAGATCACACTTCTTCAAATGAGAGAAAGTCGTCTTTATGACAAAAACATACAGATATATACGTTACAGTAAAAGTCTGTGGAATAACAACTGTACAAGGAAATTTGTTTCATGCGTGGCTCTAAATTTCATAACAAGGCCAAAATAAAAATATTAAAATATATCGTTAATTTAAGCTCTTTAGAATAAATAGTGTACAGAATTTGCTTAGGTTCCTTTTCCGCATATAATATGTAGTGAAATTGTATAATATTTACTTAAAGAATAGTTCTGCTAAATAGCAAAAATAACTGTATTTCTACATAATAATTTCTGCATGGTACATCCGTGAAGCGGGTGTACCATGCATACCATCACGTATCAAAATTTGAAATGTGGGTAGTTTAATATCAATGGATTTAATTAGTTTCGAGTGTAACAATGTCCCCTATTAGAAAAAGTTGATCCTGTTCATGTGCATGTTCAGAACGTTCCTCTTCTGCGATTTCTTGTGGATGTAGAGAATCTTCTTCTTCCTACGAAGCTAAGCAGCCTTAATCTTGTTTTTTCCTCTCCGTGATTCAGATAGATTAGGTCAGTCTTCGTTTGCTGTCACCCTGGGCAACTTCATCTTACAACATTTATGGAACATGTAGAGAACAATTCAAGCATTTACCAGAACATTTGAATCATAATAGATTTCTATATGACGGGTTTAATTTGTTGGGCCAAGATTTCAATGTTCAATATCGGTACTGCTGAACTTGGGACGCTTGAGATCAGAAATATGGTCTTCTTGGAAAGTATCGATTCGAGTTCTACCAATGAAGGCATGATATTCTGGATGAAGTTTTAGAGGAGCGTCTGTTTAGATGATTTAAGTTTTGACTTCTTCCTCTTTACATTTTTCTGTCACTGGTAATCTATCTGAAATTGTGAACAATTAATAATTTCGATCGATTTCCTTATCGTAGTATTTTTTGCACCGATAATTGTTATTTGGCAGGTTTTTGATAAACAGGTATGCTTCACACCTAACTTTACTATTGATGAAGAAATAAAACTTCGGAACATATCTTCTTGCCTTGGTATGAGATTAACATTTTTCTAAATATCCGAAATATGAGGTAAAAGTGATTGAAAGTGTACAGTTGGAGTTTTAGTGAGGATATGTTACAATAAAGATCACTTATGAGTCGTACTGATTGATATACTGGGCTATTATTGAGGAGTAGAGAGGTAAGGGAAATTCGGTACAAGGTGTAAACCAACTTTGTTGGAATGATTATAGAACTATTTAGAATGTTTAAATATGCGAAAGAAATGACAGTTAAAACATCGCTGAGAAAATTTTCTTTAAAAGAATAACATCTCGTTAAGAACGATATTCCAATTTGTTTATCTGAGCATAATAATCATTTGATATATCCAAAATCGAATGATGAATCTGATTTAGATATGTAAAAAACATTTCGTCGTCAATCTGTAATCTGTGTATAGTAATATAAAAATTTCTGATGACCGATATCGTTTGCTTCCTACATGTTGTACGTCTTTTAATATTATAATAATATGTTCGTTGGCATATTTGATATCCAAAGCAACCAGGCTTCCAGTAATCGATTTCCAAACGGTACCTATTCCGTTAAAAACTCGTTTTCCCCTATAATTGTATTTTGTTCATTGGCTCATATCTCTTTGTATATCCGGTTTACAGAATAGGATATTTGGCTGTGTTTTAAAAGATATTATTCGGGATGTTTCTACATTCAGGAAGGCTTCTAAGAGTTGATAGAGAATTTTATCGTTATTTACAATGATCCCTTTAATATATGCTAAATCTTTGTACACATTGGGTATTTGATATTTTTAAACTTCGTATTTCACACAAAAATTTCCGGAGTATTTTATATATATAACAGTGTAAATTGGGCACTGGCGACCGAAGATAAGACGCAATATCTGCAAATAAGATAGACCGCTAGTTTTAATAGAGTTTAACCATTCAAAGTTTGGTTAAATTTATTGTTGATTTGTATGTAAGATTCTTTAATATATATGTACCCAATTTTAAAGTTAGGTGTACTGGTAGATGTTGTCTAATCAAATCTAACTTTGACGTTTTTGTGTTTGGGTTATTTGCTTGGTAAGTTTATAATAATATTCTAACTGGTTAGAAGTCTCTTGAGTATTGGAAATTAATTTTTGTTACTTGTATAAGATTTCTAGAGATCTACCCAACGTGTGTCTGGAAAGAAGTTCGGTGTGAATCCATTTTGGATGTTATTGTAACATTTGATAATATTGCCCTATATAGGATAATACAAGAGTGTTTGAAAATATCAACGTTTGGCTTTTCAAAAGGAGCGTTAGAGGTTTGCGTTACAATAAGAGGAGTAGTCAAATCCTCCCGTCTTATACTTTTTGAAACCTTTTACATTTATTATTATATGTTTAAACAGTTAACTTTGCATTTTTCTTATATATGCTGAACTATTTCGTTTATATCATGATGTAGATTATTTTTGACCTTATGAAAGTTTGGTAAAATTGGGATCTGTTAAAATGTAGAAGTATGTTGTTCATAATTTGTTGGAAGATGGATGGTACATTTTTCGAGCCGAAAGGCAAAATAATCGAGTGTTTACTTTTAGAGAAAGCCATCTTGGATATTTCGTCAGGATTGATAAAATCCATACATGTCATCTAGCGTTAAAAAATATTGGTCGATTGATCCAACAGATCTAATATGTTTAGGAGGGAATAGCGGTCATCGACACTGACTTCGTTTAATTTTCGGTAATCTATGACAATGTCTCAGTTTTGTTAGCCAACTGTATTTAATACCGTTAATAATGAATGAATGAAGAAGTCCTCTTCTTTTAATCATTTTCCAAACTATTAATTTTTTTTCGATCTCCACTTTTAAATTTTACCACTTTTAGTAAAGTACACAAACACGGCATAATTGTTAAGTTTTTAAATAAAATTAGTATCAATAAGCCGCGGAAAAATACTAATTTTCAATAAAAAGTAATAAAAATAGATGCTTAATTGGTTTCTATTTTTAAAGAAACATCTGTTACGATCTGTTACGTAATGCGAGGTTATCTCGTTGACGTGGTTTGTAAATTTTATTTGAATGAAAAACCATGTTGGCATGTGGACCATTTCGTTTCGTTTTCAAATGATCCTACTGTAGATGATCCATTTTTCATCACCAGTGATGATTCCTTCCAATAAAGGGTCGGTTTCATTGCGTGTGAGATGCAGAGGGTAAATAATAATTTGTTGTATTAAGTGAATCTCTTTATCTGGAATATCTTGAGCAGTTATATAACGACTCTCTTCAATTATGTCTTTGATTTGGTCATTATCAATTTCAATAGGTGGATCAGAACGTTGGTTATCTTTGAATGAAAAATATCCAGAACGGAATTTTTTAATACAATTCTGACACATGCATTCTGTTATGTAATGAACCCCGTAAACTTCACTTATCTCTGTATGAGCTTCAGCAGCTTTCTTTTCTTTACAGAAATAAAAAGTTAAAAAAAAATGTCCAAAGTACTTGTTTCTGCACTCTATTTGAAACTTCCAAAAAAATCTTCTGATTCGTGTTGTATGCCCAAAAATAGAGAATGTGCAAGAAATAAGCTCATTGTATATATATATATATATATATATATATATATATATATATATATATATATATATATATATATATAAATATATATATATATATATATATATACAGGTTTTTACGTCGTTGTCAGACCAATTTCACTTTACAGACCACCATAGACCACTCAGAAACAATTATATTAGAAGCAAATAATTATGCGTTGTATGATTATTTTTATTCATGAAACCAATTACCATTGAGAGGGGTAAGCAAATTTAAAAAAAAAAAATTCGTGTTATATTAGCCACCTTCACAAGCCAATTGCAAATTATCTCGAACTAAAGCCCAGTATATCAAATTTGTATCATTTTAGCAGTGATTCAGACCCGCCAGTGTTGCCGTTTTTTCACCATGTAAAATATTAAACAGCAAAGAATAACGATATAAAATCATTTCTGTAGAAATATTCCTTTCTCTTTAAATCTGGTCATTTTGATTAGTATTTTTACATTTTTAACCGACTTCTAAAAGATAGAGGTTCTCAATTCGTGGACTATATATGTTTTTTTTTATGTATGTACACCCATTACTCCGGAACGGCAGCACCGATTTGAGTGAAATTTTTTACTTAATGTTCAAGAAGTTGCTGCGGTGGTCCCATATTTTTTTGGACGAAATTGGTATAGTAAATTCCAAGATGGCGCTGACAACATGGCGGCCAAAAAAATTAATTTTGTCAGATTTTCTCCAAAATTGGAATAGGGGAATTTTCGGGGTTGTACCCAACGAATCCGAAATTATTTTTAAAAAATTCAATATGGCGGATCCAATATGGCGGACAAAAAAATTTAATTTTTTCCAATGTTCTCCAAAATTGGTATAGGGGAGTATTCGGGATCGCACATAACGAATCCAAAATATTTTCAAAAAATTCAATATGGCAGATCCAATATAAAGGACAAAAAATTAATTTTTTCTGATTTTCTCCAAAATTGGTACGGAGGAATTTTCGGAGTCGCACATAACGAATCTAAAAGTATTTTGAAAAAATTCAATATGGCGGACGAAAAAATCAGTTTTGTCCGATTTTTTTCAAAATTGATATGGGGGAGTTTTTGGGATCGCACATTACGAATCTGAAATTATTTAAAAAAACTAAATATGGCGAATCCAAGATGACGGATTAAAGATTCTACATCTCTCGATTTTGTCTAAAATCAATATTGGGGGATTTTTGTTAGTGGTAATTGCGAATTTAAAATATTTTTTGAAAAACTCAATCTGACGAATTCAATATGGTGTCCTAAAAATTTTACATTTTCCGATTTTCTTCAAAACTGATATAGAGGGTTCTTGAGGGTGTAAATTATGAATTTAAAAGTATTTTTTAAGATTCAATATGGCGAATCCAATATAGGAGAAAAAAAATTTCCCATTTTTCGATTTTGTTCAAAGGTGGGACTAAATCGTTTTTAAGGATGTAAATAGCAAATATAAAATTATTTTAAGGAAATCTAATATGTCAGATGGAATATGATGATCTAGAAATTATAAATTTCTTGATTTCATCCAAAATTGGTACTAGTGGGCTTGAAGTGTTTAGATTTAGATTAGATTAAGATGTTAAAATTACTTTTTTGAAATTCATTATGATCCAATATGGTGGGTTGAAAATTTTACCTTATTCGCATTTTTTCAGATCTGATATTATGGGGTTTACGTCTCAAGTTCTGCAAATATCGATATTGGGAGGTTTTGGGGCCTATATTAACAATCTACAATTAACTTGAAATTTAAGGTAACGAATTTACTATGATAGACTAGTTATTTGTTTGACGCAATTTCGCTGGTATTTGGAGAACTCTAAGAATTAAAGAATTTTTAGTGGTTTATTTTAGGGTGATTTACAACTTTGGATAAAATGGGTACTTTTTTGCCACCTTATTACGAGGTACATTAATTTCGATTAGTATTTAGTTCAAATAATTTATGGATATCATAATGAATTCAAAACTAAAAATCGTAAAATAAAATTTTTATAAAAAAATTGAACCGACTTCTAAAAGTGCGCTAAAAAGTGAAAGAAAAACTATAAATTTTTATATGAAATTGAAATTTTTGAAGTCGGCGCCAAATTGTTTCTAAATGAAATAAATAACTACTAATATATACAAATTATAGTAAGAAAGCAATTACAAATAAAGCGTTTTTAATCTGTTTATGCGAATCACATTTTATCAGGCATTAGTGTGGCGCCGACATTTCATATAAAAATTTATAGTTATTTTTCATTTTTTAGCATCGGTTTGAGAAGTCGGTTCAATTTTTTATAACAATTTTATAGCATTTTATCTAAATTTTTAAATTAAAACTAATAGTTTCATAACTTCGCCTTTGTAGAGAGTATAATTCTGCATTAGTTAAGATGACGATATTTTGGCATCTAGCTTAATTTATAATAATTAAATAAAAAAACACCATCAAGTAAGGAGTTTAATTTTAAAGGTAAATGCTACATATAAAACAAACTTACCAATGTTGGGAATACAGCCTAAGAAAATGAAATGAATTTTTAAATATAAACACAAAACCTTAATTTTTTAAATTACATATTTTTAAAAGTTTCCGTCCTGGTTTTTAATTTATGCCCAAGAATAGCAATTTGCGGATTGATAGGAAGTGACGGTAGGTCGAAAATTTATTTTTTAAATATTAACTTAGTTCTGGTAAAAATTCAGATAGTTTATGGACATATTCACATAGTTTGTGGACGTTTTCAAATAGTTTGTGGAAATTTCTAAATTGTTCTCGTAACCTGATATTTTTAATGCGCGGCATTTTAAAATCATTACACTTTTCTCTATTTTCTAACTGAAACTGATTTTATTCTTCAGCAACCATAAAATTGAACTTTCTATAGAAGTACAATTTCATAGTTTAAATTTTTTTTATTTTAAGATTGTGTGCATAAATGAGAACTAAAAATTTTTATATCTAAGGGTAGCATAGTATGACATTTCGAATTAACTTTCCTATAATAATATACATATAGACCTAGGGTATTCAGTTACCAAAATCATAAAGTTAATCACATGCACAAGAAATTAAACCTATGTACCTGTATTCTAGATTTTGTTGATGCAAAATCTTGTATAAAATCGATTCTGCTCAATTGTAATGATGTTTATGTATGTGTGCTATTAAGGTCATTTGCGCGAGAAACCTTTTTTAAGAATGAAAAAAAATAGTACCGAATTGGATAGCCTCTAACACTCACTTTGAAGAAATAAAAAATGCAGTCACTATTGCTTAGTATTTACTATCTCTTAATAAAAAAACAAGTGATTTTAATACAATACATAGTATAATTGAACGGAAGCTTGCCGTCAAAAATACTATATTCAAAGGTTTAAGCAACAGTTGTATACATTAATTCAGCTGGTTAAATTTGATATGAGTGATGGATTTAAAAATGTTACTCATTTAGGCGCTTTTCATACTGTTTGCTGTGCAATTTAATGCCTTAGCAAAATTTGGGGAAGTTGTGGCATAAGAGATATGCTAGCCAAATCTAAAGTTCTTGCTGGAATTACCGCAGAGAGAATGTTGGAGGGGCACTTCATGGGGCCATTCGAGAATTAATTTTAATACATGAAAGGCTAATGCAGTTATTGATAGAACATTTTTTTGATCAACTGAAAAAATAATAAAATAGAAGCTCTAGCGGTTTTGCTAAAAAATATCGAAATGTTTTCAGATAGTTATTGAACGGGTACATATAAGAAATATGGTTTGGAAAAACTTTCTTTCGATATAAACCATTATTTCACAAATATAGAAACGAAAAATGAAGAATCTGAAAAATGCCGATAGAGCAGATACGTTTCCACTCACTTATCCATGCTTCTCCAGCAAATATTTTGATGTAAGCAAACTCCACTTGCTCACATCAAAAAAATCTCTGTTGATGTTGAAGGTTCAAATTTCCAAAAATAACGAATTTCGTAATTTTTTTGCATAAAATTGCAAATCTCTTGGCAAGGAAGCATTTTCTGAAAAGATAAAAAATATTTTGACGTGTCTTATTTAATAATTAATTTTAAATCTTTTTTAATTAATAAAATAAATTAAATATTTCAACCTCATATAAAAAGAATAATAATAACAGCCAAAAAAACAACAAGGAAATTGAATTCGATTCATCGACGTGACATTTCAATGCTAAATAAAATTTTTATAAAAAAATTGAACCGAGTTCTAAAAGTGCGCTAGAAAGTGAAAAATACCTAGAAATTTTTGTATGAAATTAAAATTTTTGAAGTCGGCGCCAAACTAATACCTAACAAATTTTGATTCGCATAAACAGATTAAAAATACTTTATTTGTAATTGCTTTCTTACCATAATTTATATATATTAGTAGTTATTTATTTCATTTAGAAATAATTTCGCGCCGACTTCAAAAATTTCAATTTCATATAAAAATTTCTAGTTATTTTTCACTTTTTAGCGCACTTTTAGAAGTCGGTTCAATTTTTTTATAAAAATTTTATTTTTTGATTTTTAGTTTTGAATTCATTATGATATTCATAAATGATTTGAACTAAGTGCTAACCGAGATTAGTGTACCTCGCAATCACTCCAAGGTGGCAAAAAAGTATCCATTTTATCCAGAATTGTAAATCACCCTAAAATGAACTACTAAAAATTCTTTGATTCTTAGAGTTCTCCAAATACCAATAAAATTGTATCAAACAAATATTTAGTCTGTCATAGTAAATCCACTATCTTAAATTTCAAATTAATTTTAGATTGGTAATATAAGCCCTAAAACCTTCCAATATCGATATTTAAAGAATTTGAGACGTAAATTTCTTAGCCCAATATATTTTATATTGCATATTGAGTTTGTACACGCCCCAAGAACACAGCAATATCAATTCTAGATAAAACCGAAAATTGTAAAATTTTTAGTCCTTCATATTGTATATTATCAACCAAATAGTTGTAAAAAATTAACCTCACATTAGTAATACACCACCCCCAACGCCCTAATATCAAATCTGAAAAAATGTGAATAAGGTAAAATTTTCAACCCATCATATTGGTCCGCCATATTGAATTTCAAAAAAATAATTTTAACGTAATATATAATAATAATATAATCTAAATCTAAACCATTCAAAGCCCCCTAGTAGCAATTTTAGATGAAATCCAGAAATTTAAAATTTTTAAACGGTCACATGCATCTAACATATTAGATTTTCTTAAAATAATTTTATATTCGCTATATTTATCCTCAAAAACGATTCAGTTCCACATTTGAACAAAATCGAAAAATGTAAAATTTTCAGTTTGCCACATTGAATCCTGAAAAAATACTATTAAATTCCCAATTTACACCCTCAAAAACTCTCTATATCAGTTTTGGAGAAAGTCGAAAAATGTAAAATTTTTAAGATACTATATTGAATCCGTCATATTGAGTTGTTCAAAAAATATTTTAATTTCGTAATTAACACTAACAAAAATCCACCAATACTAACTTTAGACAAAATCAAGAGATGTAGAATCTTAAATCCACCATCTTAGATCCGCCATATTTATTTTCTAAATAATATCAGATTCGTAATGTGGTATCCCAAAAACCCCCATATCAATTTTGAGAAAAATCGGACAAAATTAATTTTTTTATCCACCATATTGGATACGCCATATCGCATTTTTTAAACATAATTTTATATTCGTCATGTACGACTCCGAAAACTCCCATGTACTAATTTTGAAGAAAATCGGACAAAATTGATTTTTTGTTCGTCATATTGGATCCGCCATATAGAATTTTTTAAAAATATTTTAAATTCGTTATGTACTACTTCGAAAACTCCCCCATACCAATTTTGGAAAAAATCGGACAAAATAAAAAATTTTGGTCCGCCATATTGAATCCACCATATTGAATTTTTTAAAAATAATCTCTGATTCGTTATGTGAGACCCCGAAAACTCCCCCATACCAATTTTGGAGAAAATCGGACAAAATTGATTTTTTCGTCGGCCATATTGGATCCGCCATTTCGACTTTTTAAAAAATAATTTAAGATTCGTCATGTGCGACCCTGAAAACTCCCCCGTATCAATTTTGGAGAAAATTGGACAAAATTGATTTTTTGTTCGCCATATTGGATCCGCCATATTGAATTTTATAAAAATATTTTGAATTCGTTATGTACGACCTCGAAAACTCCCCTATTCTAATTTTGGAGAAATTCGCACAAAATTAAATTTTGTGTCCGCCATATTAGATCCGCCATTCTGAATTTTTTAAAAATAATTTCAGATTCATTGGGTATAACCCCGAAAATTTCTCCATACCAATTTTGGAGAATATTGGACAAAATTAATTTTTTTGGCCGCCATATTGTAAGCGCCGTCTTGGATTTTACTGCACCAATTTCATCTAAAAAAATATGGAACCATCGCAGCAACTTCCTGAACATAACGCAAAAAATTTCATTCAAATCCGTGCAGCCATTCCGGAGAAATCGGTGTACATACATAAAAAAAAACATACATACGCGACGAATTGAGAACCTCCTTCTTTTAAAAGTCGGTTAAAAAAGCATTTTCTTTTAATGCTCCCCTTTAGCCTTCATAGGACCACGATTTAGTCTTATTATAGGCATTTAAACTACGAAAGTCTCATTTAAGTGGGTTTAATGTCTTGTGGCAGTAGTAGAAACAAATAGACAAAAATTTTAAAGAAATTATTTTACATTAACAAATCTCCATATGGTCGCTTGAAACCTGTTTTTTAAAAATTCAATTAGACCGGAGACCCGATTCTGTAAGCATATGTTTTGACATTCCCTTTCCTTATCTCTTTTAGGACAGTGACATACTTATGTGTTACTACAGACTGAACAAAGATGGAAGATCCTTATTATGACATTATCTTTCTCTATACTTTTATAGAATCGCAGCCCGGGAGTTATCGATATTTTTTTCAATTTACATTAGCGCGAAAGTATATTTAGTTGTCTATTTTATTACGAAAAGTCCGTACTGCACACCTACTTCAACAATGAAAAGTGGGGTCGAGAATATGTTAAAAAATATCAAAATATTTATCTGCATCATGCTGAAACTTCGCCCGGTATAAATTTTAAATTTAAGGAAATGAGTTCGGTGTTCAACTCATTTTACATGTATCTGGCAGCAGTACTTTGAACTGTCAACGGATTGGCAGCGGTTTTTTGTCATTAATTAGACTGAATGTGCATTAGTAGCAGTGACTTTTCAGGTTAAGAGTGATCATAATAACCATAACAATACACTTTTACACTGATGCAAATGGGACACAGAAAACTCGTTAGCTCCAGTAGATAAATCATCATTAAATTTTATGAAAGACTAATTATGGTAAATAAGTACACCAATTTCCAAAATTAGATAACAGTAATCTTTAAACATAATAACTTTTTTTTTTAATATCAATAATATTATATAGAAAAAATGGCCACCTCTTCCTCTATTATTTGTAAATTGACAAAAATCTTATTTTTTAAAAACGTTTCATGGAAGTTTTAGACTAACCATGTAAACATGTACTTTGCAAATAAAAATAATTTTGAGAATTATTTTCGAAAGTAAAAATGTTACTTTCCATTCTTCTCAGAACATTAAAATGGAGAAATAATTTGTATGATTGATATGGTTTAGTATTATCATTCTAGTTAGTCTATGGCCGTCGGTAAAGTACAATTGGTCTAACAAAGTCAGTAAAACCAACAGATATATTGATTGTTATACAAACTGCGTGGTTGCCAATTTTAGGGGCTTGTGAACGTTGATCTAACGAATCGAATTACATACTATATACGGATCAGACGCTAGCGTCCTCTACACGATAATTTTCGGAATTAAATCAATATATAATTCGATATTCTACCACAATTTTAGGCCCAGCTAATATTTTGTCCCTAGCATCTTATGACTCTCCGGATTACGCTGGCAAAAGGAACGTTTTCAAGCCCCAAGCCCGGGCTTGAGAACGTTCATTTGGCTTGTGTTCGTAATAAGTATGTAACGAGTTGGGATTGTATAAGCGGTAAAACCAATATATATATATATATATATATATATATATATATATATATATATATATATATATATATAGAACACAAGTCATCTTATTCCACACCACCATCGAGATGATGGCCTACCTGTACCACCATACCGAGAAGGAGGTCAAAACTCATAGTCCCCACTACAATGATACGGCACAGGTAAATGTTTCGTCTCTACTACACTCATGAGGCTACCGACATGCACCTGTCTGTGCAAAAGATAGATCAAAAGGAAGCATGCAACACTGAACGGGGCTTCGCCGACCTCCCGCTGGATGACATATATACATTTATGCGGCTTTCAAGGATTCCTCCGTGTAAGATGCAATAGCAGTGGATATATCCACATTATGCCGTTGTAGTGCTGAAATCACATTCAGCAAATATACAACTATATGCACAGTTTATGGAAACTTTTTTCGTATAGGCCTTCTCTTTGGAGATATGGACTCCCAAAAAGCTGCAATGGAATCAATACACACAATTATCGAACCAGCAAGTATATTTAATTTTTTTTTAATATGATGTATACTAGGTAAGACCCTTCAAATTACTATCCAAGAAAGTGTTGTGAACTGCAGTGACGTAATAGCTGTGACACTCAATACCCCATTTTTTTACGCCCTGTATGATAAGAACGTTGGACAACGTTTTTTATGTACCTTTAACTATTAACTAAAAATTAAGTACTCTTCATTTATATCGCTAATCCTAACCGTTTTCAAAAAAACGTCATTTTATTTACATCATATATTTGGCGTATTTCAATAAAAGATACATTTTTGTTCCTATCAAATCTTTAACCTTTAACCTCATGATAAAAAAATTCTATTCAAAATTGGAGTTTCCTTCTTTAGTTAAAAACGTCCAATTTTGTGCAATTCGTCCTAGATTCGCAAAAAATATGCATTTTATTTTATCGGCACCAAAAATAAAGTATTGTTGTTGCAGACGTTGTCAGGTACGAAAGAAATAAATATCCTGCATTTTAGAACTTGTCAACTTTCACAACGTTGACACATTGATTCTTTGCTTGAATATTAATTTACTGATGTTTGGATTTCGTGGTGAAATCAACTGTGAAATTATTCGAAATATAGAATACATGTTTATTGAGTATGCAGATATGCATTTGATGTATGGTCTTGCATCTTGCAATGCTTTGGAAGCCAGGAGGTTATATCACGACAGATATCCTAAACGTACTTTGCTAGGCCAGAAAACATTTTAACGAGTTGACCAACGTCTAAGGGAGAATGGTAGGCGATTCCATTTAATAAGGTAATATTATTAAATTTCTTCATAATTGTAGGAAATTATGGGAAAAGAAGTAAAATGCTATAGATGATACTCCTTCAATAAGAACTCGACAACAGTAGTACATGAAGTTCTTCAAGAAGAGCTGTTATATCCACATCATTTGAAAAAAGTGCATGAACTGATTCCTGAAGATTTTCCCCGTAGAATGCAGTTTGACAATGGCTATTGGGTCCTCAACGAAATATCGTAAATATTAACACTATTCTCTTTACGGATGAAGCAGGGTTTACCAAAAATGATATCATAAATTTACACAACTCACATGTATGAGCTAATGAAAATCCTCATGCAACTATTGTTTCGCATCATGAACATCAGTTTCAATCAAATAATATCTGGACAGAAATCATTGGCAAAATTTTGATTGGACCATTCGTATTGCCGAAAAGATTGAATGAAGAGCGCTTGTCACGATTAAGTAGAGCACTTACCACTTGAAATCCGCCGAAACATGTACTACATGCACGATGGGACACCACCTCATTTCAGCGTTGCTGTACGGAAGCACTTAAATAACGTCTATGCAAGCCATTAGATAGGTAGAGGAGGACTTGTTGCCTGGTCTCCTCGATCTCCCGACCTAACGCCGTTGGATTTTTACCTGTGGGGAGACCTCAAAACCTTGATGTATTCCACTCCGGTAGGGAGGAACTTCTACGAAGAATTACGTTTCATTGTGATCAAATAAGGAACACTGCTGAGTTCACGGAGCCCATATTGAACCCTCTTATTTTTTTAACAAAGTTGTTTTTATTGAAACTATGGTGACTGGGAAACATTCCTCTTTTAATATTTAACCCGACAGAAGTTAGGGGACTAATGCTGTAAATAAAATGACATTTTTTCGAAAACGGTTAGGATTAGGGTCATGAGTGTCACAGCTAATCCGTCTCTATAGCTGTGAGTAATTCACAACGCTTTCTTGCATAGTAATGTAAAGGGTCTTATCTGGTATACATCATATTTAAAAAAATGTAAATATATCTGGTAGTTCAATAATTACATGTAAAAACTTGATTCGATTGCAGCTCTTTGGAAGCCCATATTTCCGAAGAGGAGGCCTATACGAAAAAAGTTTATATAAACTTGTAGTATTCCTTTTACATGTTTTTTTCATATCCGGGCGATTTCTCACATTTTCCATGATACCTTGTATCATGTACTATCAACGTAGTGCATAAAGGCTGGTTCCGAAATAGACAATAAAAAGCAATTTTTTGTGCTTAAAATGATTGTTTTGTGACACATGTTATATTGAAAAAATACTTTGCAAGATATGTTGTAGATATAAAAAATTGTTCTGCTTAACAAAAAAAAAATATTCCTATTAATTTCAGAACATTCCTGATGATATATGGTTTTACACATGTGTGCAAAATTTCAACTTCCGGTAATGGAGAGTAGACGAAAGATCAATTTTAGCTAAATCCAGATTTTGCCAAATATTTGAATATTTAAAAATAACATACTTTGGAAATGTTGTTAAACTAAAAAAAAAAAGTTATAGCATTTACTGGCTACTCGTCTTATTGGTATATAAAGACAAGCACATATTATATTTTGGTACTTTAGAGAAACAAATAAAATTAAAATAAAACTATAGATGACAACTAAGATTATATTTTCCTCTCTGACTGAGAAAAAGTGCAAAACAATATATTTGTATTACCTTGTCTTGGCAGCGCTGTCGCTGACCTGATAAAATTGTACAGATTTTTGGAAAACAAGAAAAGTTTTATCACATTTTTCAACTAAACGAACTTTGTACAAAATCATCAATTAAGCTAAAATAAGATAACAAACAGAGCTTGCTAAAAATAACAACACGCATAAAGTAATTTGAGCATCCCTATGAATTCATACACATTTAATCAAGAATTTCAACTTCATCTTAAATATTACTGCTTTAAAGACCAAAATAGCAATATATTTCAAATCATTTTATCTTGAAACTGATGCTAATAAAACCAACCAGGTTTTTTCTGATTTGATTTTATTAACAGCAAGTTCTGTATCTCTGTGGAAAAATTTTCAAATAGTAAAATTAGCAGCTAAAAGCGTTAAACCATAGACAGGTTGAAATGAGGGTATTCAACTCAATAGTCATAAAATTAGATATCTTTATAAACCTGGAAGTTAATAGTAGTAAACTATAGTACATATACTTTCGAGGTAGTTCTTAAATAGAATACAAATATATTTAAATTGAAAAAGGAGGAATATTTGTTTTTTACACTTTTCCACTTGATTTGATTATAAAACTTTGTCAATTTAGGATCGCTGGATATCTCTAGTTTACCTATTTAGTTTCGTTTTAGAGAATTTTGTCACACATTCGGAGAAAGGTATAAACGGCACGCTCTTTATCTAATATAGTGCACTGAAATTAGACAAAAAATAGGCTGTTAAGGAAATTAATCCAAATCTTTGTACCCTATTGGAATTAATTGTGGAAAATTATACTACTCACTTTCCCCAATTTCTGCGAATCCCCGCACTTTCAAATACCTTCCTCAAAATGCATACTTGCCATTTTTACTATTTGTTCTCGAAAAGGTAAAAATATCTTATAAGGAAAAATCTGTATATAATTTGTTACAAAATGGGTGTGCATATTTTTGCGATAAGTGCAGTTGTTTTCATCCTATAAACTCTCCAGTCAGGGGGCAATTTTCAAAATGACTACTTTGCGACAATTTTCCGTTTAAAAACTGCATCTATTGCCTATGGAGGGTTTAAAGAACCCAAGAATGCTTATGTAGTGAGTATACGGAACACATGCCCTGATATATATGTGAGCCGCAAAACTTGTCTTAAGGAGGAAAGAAAGGGCCTGTGGCCACCGTGACTATTTGTTTATTATTCGCTGAGCTGAGTTTTTGATGAAAGTCTTTGGAGGCAACTGTGCCAGTTTTCATATAATAACCCTTCAGAAATATAAGAATGTTCTGTTTAATTTGTATGTTAAACATTATACTCCAAAAACAATTACATAAATCGTTATCATTTAGGTCTTGAATATAAATGAATAGTGTGGCTCAGTCCTCGGATGTAAAGGTACCACTGGCAGCGTTCCTACGCTTCAAAAATCTAAGAAAATTATTTCCACTTTTACATGGAACGTTGTATTTTATTTTTTAATTACGAATAACATTATTAATGTAGGTCCTGCATACATTGTTAGTGTAGCTGAGTCCTTGAGCATGAACTTACCGCTTCTAGTATTTCCACGCCTCAAAAATGTAAAATAATTTGTTGGCTCATGCAACACAAAAATCAGCGTTCCAGGAGAAACGATGCATATCAATTCTACGTAGCGAATAATGTGCGGCATCCGGCAACATGAATTACTAATTATAACTTCATACTTGATTACGTTGCCTCTTGCCGAATATTCGCAGCGATTACATTGCATTCATCTAGAAATATTATATATCGAATGTGGCAATTCTAAGAGAAGTGTAAGCAGATTCTCAGGCGGCAATCGCAGAAAATTTTGTTCGAATAATCTACCATTTTCATGGAAACGAAAAGCAAATTTTTAGGAAACTTATGGAATAAGAAGCGATTCTTTACTTCATTTACAGATGTTCTAACTCTGGAAGGGATTGATTTTGTCATCGCCGACAGTGATATTATGTTTTGGAACCATTTTAAAACGTTGTTACAGTACGCTCGACTTGCAATCTTCTGCGATCGTTAACAACTGCCAAAAAGAAGTTTTATTTCTTCGTTTGGTAAAGGAAAAATTGCAAGCCATTGAGCTTTATGAAAAACATTATACCTATGAATCAGGGCTCCAAAATCAGCGAAAAATTTGAATGAATACAGATTTACCGTGTTCAATAGACAAGTAGGAAAGTGAAAGGTGGCAGTTTTTTGGAAGTCATTACCAGAGTTTTCATGTAGGTTCAAGGATAGCGCAGATAAAAAATCAGCTCTGCATCTTGAGGTTAGGAAAAAACGCTCAGCTTACTCATGCTAATACACTCCACAGAAGCCCTAGTAATAGATTCAATTCTATCCATAATAAACAGACAAGCTGCAAACAAGAAGGTCAAGTCCGACGTAAATATTTTAAACTGGATTTACTACTACTTGCGACAAGTGAAATCACTGAAACAAAACATGAACAGATATGGGAAAAAGCGTGCACAAAATCACTTGTACGTAATGTTATACATGGTAAGAAAAACGATAATGGGATAATTTTTTGAAAATTTGTCTTCATGACTATTTTAAATTCAACCAGATGACAAAATATGGGATGACGAAAATTAGTTCATGCTGCATTAAGCCGGAATTAAAAAATTTACAATATTTTTGTTGAAAAGTGTTTATTAATAAATAGTTCAGTATATTTTTGCAGATTTGTAAACAATAAGATATTTGACTACTATTAGAAAATTATATCATCGGATTTTTCATAACAAATATTTCCTAGAGATCTGTTGTTTTTTCGGTAAAAATCAATTCAAAAGTTTAAACGGTACAAAGGCGCGTCGAAATGCAATTTAAGTGTTAAAGTTGGTCACATAACACCTGTGCCGTCACATCAGAATAAAGCAGCGTTAAAGGATAGTTGGTATGGATGCTTGAGATTTTTTACTTGTTTACTTACTTACTTACTTACTTACTTACTTACTCCGTGGCGTTACAATCCTGGGTGGGTTTTAGCCAACTTTACATGCCTCCATTCATTTCGATCTCTCGCAACCTCTATCCAGTGTTCGATGCCCATAGTTTTGAGATCTTTTGTTATATTATCTTTCCACCGGAGTCGGGGTCGTCCCAGTGGCCTTCTCCCAGTCGGTGCTTCCTCCCAAGCTAGTCTTATTATTCTGTCGTCAGGAAGTCTTCTGATATGTCCTGCCCACTGGAGTTGTTTGTCCTGTCGTTTCATCTATCGTTGGTCTCGAGATTTTCCTCAAGATTTTTCTCTCAAAGACTCGTAGTCTCTCTTCGTTCGCTACCGTTAGCGTTCATGTTTCGCAACCATATATAACTATCGATCTTATAACTATTTTGTATAGGTCCATCTTTGTTCGTCTTGTGAGGTGTTTCGATTTCATCAGATCTTGCAGTGCGTACAGGCATCTATTTCCTGCTTGCATTTTATTGTTTATTTCCTGTGATCCGTTGTTATCTTCGCATATTGTTAATCCTAGGTATTTAAATTCATCGATGGTGATGTTTTGACCTATTTTGTCTCTGTTTTGGCCATTCCGACTCATGAACATTTATTTAGTTTTGTCTTCGTTGATTTGAAGTCCCATCTTCTTTGCTTCCGTATTAGAGTTTCTTTCATTTTTATTCTACTACTACCAATCATATCGACATCATCTGCAAATGCCATCAGTAGATTTGGTCCATCTTGATGGAATATAGATGTCGGTGCTTCAATTTTCGAATTTCTAATTATATATTCCAGCGCTATGTTAAAAAGTTGTGGTGAGAGCGCATCTCCTTGCTTAAGACCGTTGTTTATTTCAAACATTTCAGAGTAGTACTGTCCCACTTTCACTTTGCACTTCAGCCGCTCCATACACATCCTTATTAGGCTGACCAGTATTTTGGGAAAGCCAAGCTCCTGCATTACTGTTCATAGTCTCTTTCTGCAAACTCTATCAAATCGATAAATATCTGATGTAGTTCACGATCGAATTCCCAGCTTTTCTCCATTATCTGTTTTATGGCAAATATCTGGTCAACAGTTGAGCGATTAGGTCTAAATCCGCATTGGTAATCCCCTACGATATATTCTGTATATGTTTGGGTTCTTTCCAGCAGAATGTTCGAAAGGACTTTATAGATTGTATTCAGTAGGGTTATTCCCCGGTAATTGCTGCATTGTTTCTTGTCGCCTTTCTTGTGGATTGGCACAATGACTCCCTCCTTCCATTCATCTGGAAGAAATTCTTCCTGCCAGACTCTTTCTATTAGTTTATGGATGGGTCTGTGAAGTGCATCTCCTCCGTGCTTTAAACATTCCTCTGGTATATTATCACTGCCTGCGGCTTTATTGTTTCTCAGTTTCTTGATAGCGCGCATCACCTCTTCGTATGAAGGGCATCTGTCTTCTATTTCGGCTGTATGGATCTCTGTGTTTGGCAAAGTGCTGTCAGATTTTTCGTTCAACAGTTGGCTAATGTATTTTTTCCAGGTTTCTAGTATTTCCTTCTCATTGGCGATAAGGTCTCCGTTCTCTCGTTTTAAGAAGTTTCCTGTCCTGGGCTGGTATCCTGCCTTGATACGTGATACTACCCTGAAGTGTTGTTTTACTCTGTAGTTGATTCGATTCTCTTCAATTTCCTTAATTATTTGAGTATGGTATTCTCTCTTTTTTCTTTTTATCAATCCTCTTGCCGCTGTTCTTGCATATTTGTATTTTCCGACATTATTGTCTGATGGGTTCTGGAGCATGTTTCTTCTAGCCTCATTTCTTTCCCTTATGATGTCTTGGCAGTCCTGATCATATCATTTTTTAATTATTCTCTTCTTGTTTCCCATAGTTTCTTCCGATGCGCTTATCAACGTTGTTTTTATGTTCTTCCATATTACGTCTATGGTGTCTTCATCTTTCATTTGTTTTAGTTTTTCGTGCATACTTCTTTGTAATTTTTCTCTTGCCTCGTTATCTTGTAATCTGTCTATTTCCCAACTTTTTGTTTGCGTACTTTGGAGATTCTTTTGAGCTGATATCCTTGTTCTGACTTTAGCTCTCACCAGGAAATGGTCCGTGTCTCCATCCGCTCCTCTTAGGCTTCGTACGTCTAGGCAGTTGCAACTTCTCCTACCATTTATTAGGACATGGTCTATTTGGTTTCTTGTGACGCCGTAGTTTGACACCCACGTTTCTTTGTGTATTCTCTTATGGTCAAACATTGTTGATTTTATGACCAAATTATGAGATGCCTCGAGGTCAATCAGTCTTATTCCGTTGTTGTTACTGTGGTCATGGAGGCTATGGTTTCCTATGGTTGGCTTGTATGCTGTTTCTTTGCCACCTCTGCATTGAAATCTCCTAGGATAATTTGCATGTCTTGTTTAGGGAGTTTAGAAATCATTTCTTCCAGTTGTTCGTAGAAGGTATTTTTCATTTGATCGTTCTTATCTTCTGTCGGAGCGTGTACGGCTATTAGGGAGTAATTGTGCCATTGTCCCTTGAGTCTAATGTAACAGAGTCTTTCGTTGACTGGTTTGAAAGTGATAACCAACTTTGCTAGACTTTCCTTGACTTTAAACCCAGTGCCAAATTGGTGTTCCTGTTCACTTCCGCTATAAAAGATTACTGATTTGCTAGTTTTGTCGGCCCCTGTTCCAGTCCAGCTGTAATGTCCATGTCTCTGTCTTCAAGTTCTTTTACCACTTGGGCTGTAGCTCCAGCCCGATACAGGCTTAATAAGTTCCATGTTCTAATATTCATTGTCCTTGTCGTTGCTTATGTCGTCTTCGAAGATCATCTCTTTTCCGAGGCGTTCGTTACGTTTTCACAACTGCCTGTTCTTTACATGAAAGGATAGTTAGTCCCTCGCTTGACCCTCCTCCTTTCTCATTCTAGACTTGGGACCAGACAACGGCGGAGTTTTTTGTTTGCCGTTATAAAATAGTCTATAAATGGTGCATAGTGCCGCAGTGCACATCAACATCCATAAGCACTCCAGAAAAAGTGTTGGTTTTTGTACCAATGATCTTAAAAGGTGCAAACAATGGTTATAACTAGCTCGTAGAGGCCACAAATTCTTTGAAGATTACTTCAATGTAATTAAATTTGTATTACTGCAATTTCCTACTGCGGAATTATTAATTTCTTATGAATGAAAGGCTAAACTGTATATTGTAAGTTTGAAAATTTACAAAGAAAGAAAGAACTTCTCCCTCATCGACTCTACAAATTTTTTCGAATACAATTCGCTGTTATTATTTTTTTTTTTTGGGTTTTTTTAATAAATTCTGTTTCAAGCGCTGTAGAACAGGGATGGTGTAAAACTTTTTACTATATGTCTGCTGCATAGTAATGTATTTAAGGGCAATCCTACTCTGGACAAAGTAAGTTTCTTGCAGTAACACACACATAGAAGTGCAAAGAACTTGCTTCGTTTATTCACATAATACATTTGACTATGCAAATGCCGGATTTCCGATGCAATTACACATATTCATTCATATCGTCTCCATAAGATGCCCCTGTAGACCTATAAAATGAAAGAAATTTGTTACAATCAAGTTCAAATTTATTTTTGATATAACCTATGTTGTGATAGTCAAATTTTTGATATAAGTATTGAGTGATTTCTTTAAATAAGTCAGTTGCAAGTAATAATTATATTGCCGTTTCCACATTTTTGAGTTCCGCAGCATAAAGATCAGGATTATTTTTACAGAAAAATTCAGTCATAGGTGCATCTTCTACAGGAAAGTTACTATTGTCCGCTTGCACAAAATTTATTTGCATTTTAATATTCATAACAAAGTAACTTGAAAAATAAATAAACTTTAAAAGATTCCTAAGAAATATATCAGTAAATAACTCGAAAATCGTTCGATAACATTAAGAATTGTTAAAATCATGCATTAGTAAAGCAATATATTTTTTTACTTACATGTTGTTCACCAAAGTTGTAGCTAGTCGTGTATTAAAAACATATTTTTTTACGCTGAAATCTACTAGGATGACAAAAATTTGTAACATATTTTTAATATAGTCAAATAGCCTATAGTAATTACTTATTAGATATAGACTTGACTAAATGATCTGGAATAGCTGAATTAAGGGAGGATGGGAAGTGATAGAGGATCCGGGTTTCCTTCAACCTTTTGAACTACAATTTTTCTATTTGAGTGTATATTCCATATGCCAGTAATGTCAACAACTGTCAACTGGCGATGTCACTTATAATTTATTTAATGGAACATCATGTGTGTTATCAGTTCTTCCACAAATTTTGAATATTTTTTGTACAGCATACCCTGTAGTTATATTCTACGATTTCCAAAATATTGATAATTTAGTTTAACGAATTCATAATAAATTTTATCTATATCCTACCCTTTTATCGTTCTTCCTGTTCAAAAATTTAAATTTCCATTGTTTTATATACAGGGTGTCCCACGACGAACTGTCACGATCGATTTTTCAGAGAATAGACTTTGGAAAATTTTTAAAGTTTAGCAGTTTATTGAAGTCGATGGAGGCAATTTGTCTAAAGTATTTTCAAAAGGGTGGTATTTCCGGTTATACCGAAAGTTGATGTCATATTATTTATTTTAAATGGAACACCCTATATGTTATTCAATTTTTCGATTCTAAGTAAAATTATAGACATATTTCATGTGTAATATCCTGTACCTAAGTCTCAGTCTCTCAGTTTTTGAAATATTTTAAATTGTATGTCAAAAATGACTTTTGCAGACCTCAACATAACTATCAATTTGTTCTATAAGAAATCCATTATTATTTAATTGGGTTTAGTTTTCTTCTAGAAGGTGATCTACTTTAGTGGACTGTGTTGATATTTTGATAATAAATAAATACAGGGTGATCAAAAACTAAAATTAAATATTAACTTGAAAAAATTGTTTTTTACATATAAGCCCCCTATTTCTATAATGGTATCTTATTGAGCATTAAAATAAGAATGACTTTGTATAAGGTTGTCTATTCCAAAAAATTGTAGTTTTTGAAATATTGGCAATATAATATTTTTCGTATCGTGAAAATGCTAAACGGCTTACCTACACAAGGAAATAACTTATTTTAATTAATGTTCAAGACTTCCAGACTGAACTTGCAAACATTTCTCTCATCTCTGAGTTAGTTTGACGTTGGTGGTCGCTCCAATTTAATCTAGAAATAAAGTTCACGTTGTCACTATAAAATAATCTAAGGCAGTCAAATCGAGAGAACGAGAAGGCCATAGAAAAAGTCCATTGTTGGCAATCTACTTGTCATAAAATGTTAATAAGAAGTTGGTAACTGGAGCGATTCTGTGTGGTGGGCGCCATGGTGTTGAAAATTACTTAAATATTGATTATCGAACTCTTCTAAAATATTTAAATATTTTTCTCCTACAAAAGTTAATTCATGATTTAATAAAATTTGCTTTGTATTATTAAAGAATTACCATTTAAATTTTTTTCATAAAAATGTAGTTTCATTATTTCATCATTTCTTACTACACAAAATATGTTATATTACAAGGTTTGTTGAAAATGCCACAATCATACTGCATAAGGATTTAAATAACTCCAAAAATAGAAATTGTGTTTATTATAAAGGCCATTTATAGTAAATTTTGCTTCATCTCTTACTTTGTAGAGCATTTCACATCGAATCGTTAGATGTGTTATCAAACGCCCCTTCGATATCGATAAAGGTACCTAAGGCGAATCGACCATTCGATAGCGCGTTTTTGATACTTGTGACAAGTCGATGTAGCGTCGTGTCTGAAGACTGTCCTGTCCTTTGAAGTTATTGGCGATTAACACGATATCCTCCGCAAATCTTAAGTAGTCCCGAAACCTGCTTCAGTATTTTTTTTAATTCACATATTTGAAGTCATCTTCCACAGTAATTTTGAAAACCTAGTAAAAGCCTATTTCCACATCTATTTCTTTTCATCTAGTATTACATATGGTGTGGCTTTTTAGTAAGCGTTTTTTATTGTTTATCCCTATTACTTATTGAAGATAAAAATAAAACAGAATAAATCTATTTCGGAGTTACTTAGAAATTATCAGTTTTTATCGATTTTTATAGCCTAGGAATCGATTTCCCCTAGAAAATTTAAATTTATTTTTTTAAAACATAATACAATATTCGGTATTTAAAAAAGTCGCTAATGATCGAAATTAAGATCATAGTCTAGTAAATGTGGCAAGTAATGAAAGAATAATTTTCAGAAACTCATATAAACGGACAAGTAAACTTCCCTCCACATTTTTTATACCTTATGAACCTATCAAGTTAAATGAAGAAACAGTATATTTGGATAGCAATATTTGTTACTAGTATACTATTCCAAATGAAGTGAAACAAATAAGAAAATGATATTAAAAACACCGAGGGATATCATAGATTATGATTTTAAACTCATTTACCATATTTTTTAATCTCTCTCTTTCACTGTGTAGTTTAGAAAACCTTAAAACAATCCAATGAAAATTTTCTTTTGGTAAAGTAATATAAAAGAATAACTTAACATTAACTTGTATCTGTGATATGATAAATTATTGAGTATATTGATTTACAGGAATCCTTTAGGATAAAATTTTTAAAAATGTTAACAATGCTAGCAGTATCTCTTTGGAAGCAGATTTGCCATTAGTGGAACGCAACATAACAAAAATGATTCTAGCACAATATATCGAACAAGACAGAAGTCGAACATGGGTACAAACGGCAGCGACAACTAACAAGCGAATAATATTTGGAATTTCGCGCAATTTTTAACGCGGCACTTCAAAGAGTTGGCGACCGCGTAAAAAACCGCTCCAGTTACATATCGATCCGAACTTGAAAACAAAAAATACAGGCGGCGAATACCAGAAGTGCATGCGTACGTATACGAGTGGGACTTTTTGCTAAAAGGAATGAAACATGCAGGATTGTACAATTGCAACTGCAGCGGCAGCAGGACGCTTTGCCGCAAGGGACATACTAGTGGTGATGGCATCTTCCCAAATAACTTCCCTGTTTACGGAACGCCACAAAGTTTATATTCATTTGTGAGACAATATAAAAATTATAGATTTATAAAATTGAAAAAGGTGAAAATGTAAATTTTAGATTTTGTTTACTAGATATTCATAACTTTTTTTTTGCCCTTGTTTTAACAATGGTTCCTAATTAAGTATTAAACATTCATCTCAAGAGTTTTAAAATTGACCACTCAAGTCACGAGTCTGTAAATAGTTATTTTATTTTGAAGTAGATATTTTTTATTAAAATGCATTATAGTAAAAATGGGGTGAAGAGTTTGAGTAATGAATGATGACATACAACAAACGATAAGAGGATGGAAGACAAAGAAGTTCTGTCAACCATCTTTAATTTATTTCAATCCTTTCCTATGCGTTTTGGTCCTTATAAACCATCTTCAGGACAACTAATAACTAATTATGTAGCCACCTATTTTGGTATCTGCCAAAGAGCAAAACAGAAAGTACTTAACATCTGACCAGTCTTATTCTCATCAACTTTAACAAACTTTTGATGTTATTGAATAATGCTGAAGCTTTCCCATTTCTTTACCGTATTTCAGTAAACTGGTCCAATTTTGTATTCGTGGTTTCAAGGTAAGTGTTGGTCATTTAATATAAGTTATCTAACTAACTTAGGTTACTAAAAGTTGTGCAGCCGTAAATAATTTTTTGTTTGAAATATTATATAATATATTGTATTAACTTTATTAATCGCATAAGACAATCAGAGAACTTACAAAGTTCAAAGTAATTAAAAAATTAAAAAGACCAGTTAAAACACATATTAATTAATTAATTAAACTAAATTGTGAACATGGTATCTCTTTCTATTTTTTTTTAAAAATCAATGTTGCTAATTATCAGAAAATCAAATGTGTATAAATTATTATATTAATCAATCTACAACTAGTGGTGTGCCTACAAAAAAAATAGCTAATTGACGTTATAAGAACGAATAATGATTGAAAATGTTTAACATGGTATTCGGGGATGAAACCCTGAAGTAACCACTTTGGATGCTGCAGAAATATGTGGACTTTAACGAAAATTTCTTCGCACGCGGTGTCCAAAATTTTAAATGGTCATTATAAGGCAGTCGACCAAAAAAACAAAGCAGACAAGAGGAAAAAAAGAATCCTGGATGATGACACAAAATACGCCAAAGTTCATGGTTTCTTTTTTAAAAATAAAAAAAAAATTAAGACAGAAATTAATAACGACACATCTTTATCTAAAGTATCATTTAAAGTTTTGAAGGTAAATTTAAAATAAATTAATTTTCGATATCTTAAACGGGATCGGAAAAGATTACTAATTGAGACGAAAGAAATTGTTTTATGGTGGCGAACATATTTGGGAAAAATACTGAAGTTCCCGGAAAAAATGAAAAAATTGTATTATACTGATGAAACCTGGCTCAATGAAGGGCACACGGCTGGGAAGGTATGACAAGGTCTAAACATCAAAAGTTCTAAGCAGATAATCACGGAATGATTTTCGCAAGAACTACGCAATTTTAGTGGAAAAGGTCGTCGTCTTATAATAACTCATATTAAAAGTGTGTCTGGTTTCTTAGATGGCGGCCTTAACGTTTTGAAATCTCGAAAAACAGAGGACAACTTTGAATACATGAACGCCTATGTTTTTGAGTAAAGCTTTTCTTCGATTTTAAGCCTTGTGGAACACGATTCGGTAATTCTAATGGACTATGTTCGGTATCATAGTCAACTCCTAGAAAAAATTCCGATTTCTCCGTCTAAAAAGGCGGAGAAATGCCAATGGCTCTTCTCAAATTTGACGAAACAACACCGAAAGTCCAGTTACTAAATTTAATAAGGGTAAATAAACAAAAATAGAGACTGCCTCTATACCATTGTGAACTTAACCCAATAGAATTAGTATTGGTGCAAATAAAGAATAAAATGTCATAAAAAAATAATATATTCAAATTAGGAGATGTCAATATACTATTGGACGAGGGAATTACTGACGTGACGGCTAGTGATTGGCAAAAATGTTTGTCGATAATTTAAAAAAAGACCAAAGAATGTAGGACTTGGACATTTACGTTGAGGCAGTGGTTAAATCATTAATAATCACCCCTAAAGTTGATATTTCCTAAGATTCAAATATGTCTTGACAGCAATTCTGATGACAGACGCACCCTGGTTGATCCGAAACGAATAAATCAGAAGTGAAATGTACTGGACGCAGAGGAGAAGATAAACAACAAACTTTCGATTAATATGCATAAAATATCTTAAGAGCACCTAAATTGCATATAAAATATCTTAAAATGATATCTCTACATTGTAAAGAAAATGTAGGAAGACTGTAGAGCAATGAGTGGAACAGAAACCTGGAACAGCTACACTAAGTGAAGACCAAAGGTTTGTTAAGGCTGAATAACTTTGGACTGGTAGCAGCCAAGACTAACGGCAAACTAAGGAAAACCGATAGCACCTTCAGCACCGGAAGGTTGATAAAAATGTGGAGAAATAAATATATATAAAATGTATATGGTTAATATACATATGAACAGCATCAATTAAAAAATGGGAAGCTATTGAGGAAGCTCTAATATCTCCTGAAAGAAATACATTAAGGAAAACAAGAAACGCCAAAAAGTACTGAATGGTGGAAGAAATTCTATGTCTAATAAACCAAAGAAGAACATATAAAAATAAAGACACAGTACAAGGGGCTAAATAGAAGAATTAACTCACATAAAAGTAGCAAAAAAATAGTAGTGAAGTGAGCAATATGAAAAAAAAAAGGAAAAACATAAAGGAATGCGTTACAAAATTCACAGCAGTATCACAAATCTGAGAGACAAATTAAAGAGTTGTGCTGAATACATAAAAAAATTATTTAAGTACCAGACCAAATTCCAGCGGAACTTTTGACTCATTGACACTGAGCACCAAAACTGAACGATGCCTAGGACTGTTTGGAATATGGAAACATTGTACTAATGAAGTACACCTGAAAACATTTTTTACAAATTATCCATAAACAAATATTTAGGAAATTGGAGCTTGAAATCAGTGATACACAACTAGGTTTTACGAATGCGATGGGTACTAGAGAAGAACCCTTTGGAAGAGATTTTGAAAAGACTGTTAATATCTTGCATTCTGCCATCAGATAACGACAGGTATAATATCTTGCCACTTATCTCCAAAAGGGATTTTAAATGGCCAGTTTTTGAATATTGTCATTGACCTATTACAGCTTCACTGTCGGGACAATTACGTGATCGAAACTAGTACAGAGGGAGAACCAAAGTGGAATTTACAAAAAAAAAGAAATATTTGTCTTTCTTTTTGATGATCTGAAGGAGAAAAAAATTATCTCGTTAGAAACCGTTATAGTTTTCTATAAGATCTTGAAAACTTGTTAGGGATTCTGAACACAATTTATGACAGTAATGGGATCAACATGACTTTAAAGAAAGTTTATGGTTATTACAAAAAAAATTGAATGACAACAGAAATCAACCGTTGCTGACAAACATATAGAGAAGGTTACGGAATGTAAATATCTTAGAACTGAAAGCCGTATAGCTAGAACTATATTTACAAAATTGAAAAAAAACTTTGTAATCGTGACCTTAAGGTAATGATAACGATGATATTACGCTGCCATATTTTTTCTTCCGTGAAATATGACGGTTTGGACTTTCACAAGGGCAAAGCTGAAAAAGTTAAAATCTGTTAAACGGTGGTTACCAAAAAATGTTGAAAATATTTGGGACGGATCATGTTATGAACTTAGGAGTATTGAACAGAATGAATAAAAGTGGGGAAAATTACTAACAGCTTAAAAACGAAAAGTACAATATTTTGGCTATATTACCAGAGAATCCCGTTATAAACTGCTAAAACTTATTATGAAAACCAACATTCAAGAATTTAAAAAATGGTTTAATTCAAACTCCTGCAAATTATTGCGAATCAATCTCCGAATAAGAAAAAAAATTAAAAGCAATTAAATTTTACTTCTAAATTAATAAATATGTTAAAAAATTGAGATATTTCTCCATGAATTTCTTGAGGTTCTATTAAATATTAATCTCGTTCTCCTCAAAACCTAAATCAACCTAACCATTTCTACCAACCATGTGTATCTGCTGTAAAAATTTTTAAATAATGAATTAGCCCATAAATTTTTTTTCTGTACATTTGTATTGGCTATAACATTTTCTCCATCGATAACACTACTTTATAACCAATTTGCGACTGTAATTTAAAAGGCAGTCTTTGGTTAATATTTGGTTTTTAAATGCGAAAATGATGGTAAAAATTTCCTAACACGTAAGATTTTTGAGTTATAATTTTTTCAGCAAAAATGAACGAATATTTTAATCACATTATCTTAAAAAGTATTTTGTAATATACGGGAGCGCGACGTTGCCAAATTTACGTTTTTCTTAAGTTGTGCACAATCTGGCACCACGTGGGGATGTCTAGGGATGACAAGTCAACCATGAAGTCTTCTAGTGCTTAAAATAAGGGAAGTACTCATTTAAACCCATATAATTTCAAATTTCACTCTGCCCCGTAGTCGAATCTACTTATAGATGACTCCTGTATACGCGTAGTGCGCCGCCGTTTATAAAAAATACCAGAAGTTCGGAAGCTATAAAAACAGCTGGCTGGTAGTCGTAATATCAGTACTGGTTTAGCACGAGTAGTGATCAGTACTAGATTGAGAAGCGAAGTACGCGAATAAGCCAATAGTATTAGTGTTATCTTTGTGCTGAATAAAAGTATTTGACTCCTGTAAGCGTAATATCACATCTCTGAATCGATGGACGCGACAACACAAAAATGACTACAGTGCAGGAACGTGGCTATGTTAACCCCGCGGATTATTTTTGCTAGATATGTGGTCAGTTTACCCCAAAATCGTAGAAAAGGACAATTAACAAAATGACCAAAGTAGCTTATCATTAGTATTTTGGATGTCTTGTTGGTGATCAAATCGGAACTGGGCTCCTCACATATGTTGCCAAACCTGTGCAGCAAATCTAAGTAACTGATCAAATGGCAAACGCAGTTCCAATGATTTGGCAAGAACCAACAAATAATTTTAACGACTGTTACTTTTGCATCACAAAAGTATCTGGGTTTTCAAGAAAGAAAAAACAACAAAATCGGTTCTTCATGGAGAAGATTTACTAGTTCCAGCGCTCCTAGCAAAATGGAAGAAAGATTTAAAAATGTATGATGATAAGGCAAAACCTGATAATGTATCAGAAAAGGACGATTCTTATTTTCCCGAAAGTGAAGAAAAAGCACTCCATTTAATCGAACAACCTGAATTTAATGACTTAGTTCGGGACCTCCACTTGTCCAAAAAGCATGCTGAAGTATTAGAGTCTAGATTACAACAATGGAATTTACTAGCCACTGGAACCAAAGTTACAATATTTAGGAACCGAAACCAGGAGCTATCCTCGTTTTTTACTCTACAGGGTAAAATATGTGTTTGTGTTAATTCAAATAGTGTTATGAGAAAATTAAAATCTGTACATAACCGGACCAATGGCGCTTATTTATAGATTTTTCTAAAATAAGTTAAGCAGTTCTGCTTCATAATGGCAAAAAAATACTCTCTATTCCTCTTGCACATACAATTGACATGAAGGAAACATACGAAAGTATGTCACATATTCTAAATGCCATAAGCTATGAGACGTGTAAGTGGCAAATATGTAATGACCTTAAAGTCATAATGTACTATTACTAGGGCTTCAGAGTGGATTTACGAATTATTGATGTTTTTTTTTGTCTTTGGAACAATAGAGCAACGCAGAGTAATTACCAAGTAAAGGAATGGCTTCCGAGAGATCAATATATTCCAGGTCATACTAACGTAAAGAATATACCTCTTGTTGATTCCAAAATGTACTGTTACCTCCATTACATATTAAACTGGGACTGATTCAAAATTTCGTTAAAACTTTACATAAAGAAGATGTGTTTAAATACCTTAAACAAATGTTTCTTAAACTAAAATGATGCTAAGCTTAAGGAAGGAATATTGGACCTCAAATTAAAAAAATACTAAGGGATTAACAGTTTGATCAAAGTTTAAGTTATATTGAAGTAGCTACGTGGAGTTATTTTAAAACAATTGTTTCGGAGTTTTTAGAAAACAAAAAAGTAGAAAACTATGAAAAACTTGTAAAAGAACTACTTGAAAGCTACTGCAAAATGGCCTGTCGCATGTCTCTTAAAATATTCTTCTTGCACTCCCATTTAAAATTTTTCCTAGAAAATTTGGCTGCGGTTAGTGATGAGCAAGGGGAAAGGTTCCACTAAGACATATTAACAATCAACGCTACCAAGGTGGAGGGGATCCAGCAATGATGGGGGATTATTGTTGGTTTCTTATGAAACAAAGCGATCAGGAATTTAAATGAAAGTTAACATTTGCAAAAATGTTATGTTCAAAACACCTACTATAAATGTATTTTCATATATATTTTGGTAAATAAATCCTATTATCCTAAAACTATGTTTTTTTTTTTATTGTTTGAACTTATGTTTAAATATTATATAAAAATATTTTTATTAAATAAAAATAACTGACACATTCTATAACTGAAAATCTATACGTGGTGGAAAATTTTCGTTGCTGAATTCGTGGTTAGGATGCTTTAAGCTCCCACGGATAGCCATTGTAACATCAGTCGCAATTTCTTTTGTTTTTGTATTTGTTGAGTTATGTTATTAAAGACCGACAGACTTATCTGGTATGTATAAGTATTTTTAAAGATTTAAAGTTCCATTTTTTGAAAAAGGTACATTTCTTGGGTCCTATGATTCCATGTTAGCACCACCTAAATTAGCTCAGGTTTTTTTTTTATTTTCAAATTTAATTTATTCAGTTTTTACATAGTTTTAATTGGGTCGCAAATCAAACACTTTTTATGGCACATATTTTTCTGCAAATTTTTATCGAGACCAGTAGTACCTCTGTCCTAAAAAGCCGACCAAAACTTCAGTTCCTTATTCATTTATTATAAAGATACTATGGTGCAAAAATGTCTATCAAATCAAAAGTTATTGTAAATTCGCTATGATCTCTTGGATCATTAGGAGTCTCCGGCTTGAACTTTGATGTTTTCTTTTCTTACACTTCGAACCATGAGAATCTGATGATAACTAGGAAGGTGCTAGCACCTACACTACCCAAGTCAAGTAGATATCACATAACGGTGCTCTGTCTATTCAATTCGAGAAAAAGAGTGACATAAGAGGCATAGGTATTGAGTTATTTTTTTACCGAATCTGATCTGTTCAATGAATAAAAACATTACACTATATTAAAATCTGACTATTTATTTGCAAATCGAATAATGCTTATGTTTGCTACATTTTTTTCCAGACTTGTGTTATGAATGCCTCTCATAGAAAAATAGATGCAAAAATAAGGCAGTTTTTTCTTTTGTTTACACAATTTCATCTAATTAGTAATTTTTTAATCAATTAAGGAAGATTAAATGACTCCAAAATATATTTTATTTATGAGAAAGCAAATAAGTTAATTTACTCGCTGATTTGCTTTATTCCAAATAAACACCAATAGGTACCATTGTATTTTATTACATTCATATAATATTTCCCAAACTATTTCAGCTGGTATTGCTTTAAGCACCATTTTTCAGCAGTATCTTGATAGACTGTAACAGTATCACACTATGGCCACCTCGCTGTCCGTGGGAAACTTTAAATCAAAAGAATAGTCCACTGATGATTTAAAGCAAATTACATATGTGTGAAATTGAGCACCAGTACACTGCGACCTAATAGATCTTCCTCTTCTGCTACCAGGTCGTTAGGGATACCTTGCGGACTGCCCATCCAAATTTCTTGAAATGTCCTTTTAGGTGGCAATGCCTCGTCAGACTTCCTGTTAGAACTTTATTTGGTTTTTGCTTAGGCTCATGCATTTCTTGAATCTTTTCTGGTCGTATTTCCCAAGAAGTATCTTCGCTTGTCTTATTCGTTGCAAATCTGTCCAGTAACTGGATCTTCTGCTCTCTTCCTCCTTTTTTAGTTCTTTCAGCATTACACTATTAATGATTCCATAGAAAGGCTCGAACTCTAGAAATGGTGTTTCAACCACTTTTCTCGCGAGCCTATCTACTGTTTCATTCCCCTCTAACACGGTGTGTTTCGGTAGCCACAGGAGGGTGATCTTATTATTCTTTCCCAATTGGTTAAATTCCTCTGGGCATTTTGAAACCATTACTTGAGAACTCAGCACACTGATGGCTGCTTGACTATCCGACACGATAATAATCTCCTATCTGCGATAGTTTTTCTCCTTGTTGAATTGAAACACTTCCTGATGGCGTGCATTTCCGCCTGGAAGATACTTGATGACTTAGCCAAGCTTTCATGGTGTCTGGTTTTGGGTCCAATAATTCCTATTTCAGTTTCCTCCGTTGTTGTAGAGCCATCTGTATACCATTTAATTCAATTCTTGTTAAGTTGCTTAATTGCTTAGGGCATTTCGAATCTGGAAGTGGCTGCTACTCATGTGGCTGAAGAAGCATGGTGGAGAGATGTCGTCCATCACTCTCCATGCAAAAAGACTACATGGCCAACCCAAACATTTTTTGAGATGCTTTCGCCAAGCAGGGAGGTCTGATAGGAGAACAGAATCTTCCTAGCAATAGGTCCCAGTAGTTTACAGATATATCTTGACAAGATAGCATAGCTGGAGTTGAAATGTTCAGTAGGAACACGGAACTCAGAGAGTTTTATCTCTAGGACAACATGCAACGATCTTTCAAGCAAATATTCAGCTATTCTGTAATGTTGCCATCCCTGTGAGTTCATAAACAGAAATAAGATAATAAATATGTCTAAACTTCAAGGTTTCAATACTGGCACTAAAGTCTAGTATCATAACTTCGCGACTGGTGTCTGAGTGCAAAAATTGTTACCAGTTAGACCATAAAATTTAATATTAATGAAATTAAAATTTTATGTACAGAAACTAATTATAATAAAAGGCTAGTTAGGAAAATGATAAAAATATACTTGGAAACTAAGTCAGGTAACAACAAAACTAATATTAATAACCTTAGCTTAATATACTCTCAATGACTGAACTTCAGTAATGTTAATTCCAGTGATGTTAACACAACAAACAATTCCTTTTAGTTTTGTATCATTAAACAACTATTACACCTTCTTATTCTATTAAAAAATTGTTCTGGTTTATTGGTTGATTAGAACGATTAAATCTTTAGTTAACTAACTATTACATGATTAATCAGTAGGTTAAACCGAAATATTTACGATATAGTATCAAATAAACAAAAATTGCCATTAACTGAAAAAATTTTTTTTTCAGAAAAAGCTATAAAAAACCTAAAAACAGCAATCAACTCTCACTTTACATTCTGAAACTGACTATAAATTTTAAATTGTGTTTGCCAGTTTGAGGAAATATTCTAATTACGGACATTAAGATTCAGTTTTTTCATTTTACTCTTTAAATATAAACCATTAGCAGTAAGTATTTAATAATAGTTTTAAAAATATTGTCCATGTAAATCAGAGTATTCTTTTTTGCGCTGATGAAGAAAATAAATATTTTTGAAAGCTTAGAGTAGCTGAAAAAGTGTTCTACTTTTGATAGCCCAAGATATATCCTAGTATATATATATATATATATATATATATATATATATATATATATATATATAAATATATATATATATATATATATATATATATATATATAAATATATATATATATATATATATATATATATATATATTATATATATATATATATATAGGAAGTAAAATGCGAACAGTAATTGCAGACTTCGTTCCATCATATCCTTTCCGTGTTAGAGGTTGCACAGTTTGAATGAATTGCTACAGAACACAGTTCATCCTATTACATTACCATCGAGATGATGGCCTACCTGTACAGGATGAGTCAACGATTGGATGAAGTAGGTTTGTGCCTTTTCGGTGAAATTAACAAAGAAACTATATTTATTGTTTGATACAGTTTATTTTTACGCAGATTTTAAAAATATTTAGGACTCTACAGGGTGAGCCAAAAAACTAGGACAGCATAAAGTTGTATTTTTTTAAATAGAACACCCTATATACGAATCGTATTTTCGATTTAGCTTACAATTTTAAATCTTTTTTATTAAGGGTTTACTATAAGAAAACTTTATAGTTTCTGAGATAATTAAGATTAAAGAAAAAAAGTCACATTTTCAATGAATCAATTCAATCCTAAATAACGTTTTCAATTTTGTGACAAATATATTCAAATTTGGAATTTTGCAAGGCCAAGGACAAGTTAACATAATTTTTACCTAATATTTGCAATAAAAGCTATAGGGTGTTGAACACATCGGCTCAAATTTGAACAAGTTTAAATGAATAAATATCTTCTTTTTTTTTTAAATGGTACACCCTGTATATTTTCATGTTATTTAATAGAGTAATAAAAACCCTAAAAGTTTTGTTCAATATATCCTATACCTATTTATAATAGTTTTTGAGATATTTCAGTTTTTCTTATTTTCCATACTTTTTTACAGAAATAGTCATCATTATCATAGTAGCCATGTAAAATAATAAAAAGAAACTACAGAAACAAACAGAATGTGGTTAAATATGATTAAATATTATATTACAACGGCAGTAGTTTAATTAAACATAATGTGAAAAAATTAACACAACAATAACGACAAGGCAAATACATATTTACTTCTATACTAAATTGAAACAAAAAAATTACCTATTAAATACTGAGATTAATTATTTCTTTTTAATAAGTGTTCGAATAAACGACCCTCTTGTGCAATGCACAAATTTAGTCTTTTTTGCAGATTTTCTCGGACCCTGGACAAAATTAGTGGCGTTATTGTTCTACAGGTATCTCTAATCCTGTTTCGCATATCTTCCACTGTTGTTGGTGGATTAACATACACCTTATTTTTAATATAACCCCATAGGAAGAAATCTAATGGGGTGATGTCGCAAGACCTTGGTGGCCACTCAATGAAACCCCCACGTCCAATCCATTTTTGCGGATATCGTTAGTCCAAAAACGCACGAACTTCACGATGGTAATGCGGAGGCGCACCATCGTGCTGGAACCACATACTGTCGAGCTCATCCCTATCGAGACCTTGAAGCAGTTGGGGTAGTTCTTCTTGTAGAAAGTTCAGGTAACTATGGCCATTTAGTGGTTCATTAAAAAAGTGGGGTCCAATAATTCGATTATGATGAATACCACACCAAACATTTAATGACCAGTGGTTTTGATGTTGCACCTCTCTAATCCAAAATGGTTTTTCGGTGGCATAGTACTACATGTTGCGTCTATTTACGGACCGTTACTTCTAAAAGTAGCTTCATCACTAAACATTACCTTGCATAATAAATTTGGATTTAATTGAATCTCCGCATTTATTGTACGACAAAAGTTTACACGACTTTCAAAATCCTGTCCATGCAATTCTTGGTGTAATTCCATGTGATATGGATGATACCTATATTTCTTGGTAGTACGATTAGCGGTGGATTGTGATGTTTCACATAATGCTGCTAACTGACGGCTACCAATATAAGGATTTTCCTGAACATTTAACAATACTTATAGTTCTTTTTCTTCATTAGTTACTGGTTTGTTGACCACTTTACGTTTTGGATAATCAACAGTACCAGAAGAATCAAATCTTTGCATTAAGTTTTGAAAAGTATGGGTATTAGGCTGGCGTCGATCAGGATACTTAATTTTTTAAATTCTTTGAGCAAGAAGGCAATTTTTTTGAGCCTCTCCTATTGTATAAATCATATCTATTAACTCATTCTTTGGAAAATTTCTGTAAAAAAGTATGGAAAATAAGAGAAACTGAAATATCTCAAAAACTATTATAAATAGGTATAGGATATATTGAACAAAACTTTTAGGGTTTTTATTACTCTATTAAATAACATGAAATTATATAGGGTGTACCATTTAAAAAAAAAAGATATTTATTCATTTAAACTTGTTCAAATTTGAGCCGATGTGTTCAACACCCTGTAGCTTTTATTGCAAATATTAGGTAAAAATTATGTTAACTTTTCCTTGGCCTTGCTAAATTCCAAATTTGAATATATTTGTCACAAAATTGAAAACGTTATTTAGGATTGAATTGATGCTTGAAAATGTGACTTTTTTTCTTTAAACTTAATTATCTCAAAAACTATAAAGTTTTGTTATAGTAAACCCTTAATAAAAAAGATTTAAAATTATAAGCTAAATCGAAAATATGATTCGTATATAGGGTGTTCTATTTAAAAAAATACAACTTTATGCTGTCCTAGTTTTTTGGCTCACCCTGTAGAGTCCTAAATATTTTTAAAATCTGCGTAAAAATAAACTGTATCAAACAATAAATATAGTTTCTTTGTTAATTTCACCGAAAAGGCACAAACCTACTTCATCCAATCGTTGACTCACCCTGTACCACCATACCGAGAAGAAAGTCAAAACTTACCCTCCCCGCCACAGTGATATGGCAGAGGTGCATGTTTCGTCTCTACTAGACTCATCAGGGTACCGACATGCACCTGTTTGTGCAAAGGACAGATTGAAAGGAGGTATGCAATACTGAACGTGGCTTCGCCGACCTCCCGCCGGATGGCGTATATACGTTTATGAGGCTTTCACGGATTCCTCCGTGTGAGATGCAATAGCAGTGGATATATTCACATTATGCCGTTGTACTGCTGAAATCACATTCAGCAAACGTACAACTATATGCAACTCCGTGAATGGATGAAGTTTATTCAAATTGTGCAACCTCTAACACGGAAAGGATATGATGGAACGAAGTATGCAATTACTGTTCGCATTTTACTGTACTACTATATATATACATATATATATATATATATATATATATATATATATATATACATATATATATATATATATATATATATATATATATATATAATAGAATAACAAAATCTCAAGGAGGAAAAAGTTTTGAAAATGCCTTGAATGAAGGGCGAAACGTCAATTGTTTTATGTTTTTATTAAATATAGAACCTGAACCCAAGAAAAGACAAAATAAGGGAAAAATGATATAATCTATGGTTAAAGAATCAAGAAAATAAATGTATATATATATATATATATATATATATATATATATATATATATATATATATATATTATATATATATATATATATATATATATATATATATATATATATATATATATATATATATATATACAACTTTTTTTCATTTAAGTTTGGCATTTAATCGTAATATCCACCATTAGCGAATTAATTATTAAACATAATTGAATCGTCAGATGATTTATAGGGACCAATAGAATTTCATTTGGTATCTTCAACGCAATTAATTTCTAAACCGGATCACATATCTACGGTGCTCACAAAGGTAATTCCATTATTACACTCAGTGATTTCACCATTATTTAATGGGTTTGGTATTAAAATAAAATGACCATAGTAATAATTTACTTCTGAATGTCATAATAGCTAAAAATTAATTAATATTTCGTTCTTCTGAGAAGGGCTTTCTTGAATTTACAAATTTGTAAATTTGTTGTATATATATCTACCTCATCATCATCATTTTTAGTTTACCATAATTGAGAAAAAATATGAAAATGATACATTTTTGAAATAGAAATTTAAATGAAGTTAGTAATGGCATGAAAAATACGAGTATTAAGATTTTAGATTTTTTTTTTCCTGTAAAATATGTGTTTTAATAAAAACAACGATTCAACGTTAAAATTAATTTTAGAAATTTTTATTGTATAAGAAAAGTAAGAATTTATTAACTAAAAATTTATAAAGCTGTTGATGACACAGAACAAGCGTGCTATAAATTGAAACAATCAAAGGCATTTTACCAAGAGATATGCAGTAGCCTATTTTATCTAAGCAGGGATAATCCACGATTCTAGGGCCTTCATGAGACTAGTAGGAATTGCACTCTTGAAGATGTGTTGTTTAATAGTTGGTATTTAAAAACTTTAGTTCTTTGTATTAATTGAAGCAATATTGCACAGCAGCCAAAGAAATTGAAATTTTTATATAAAGAGTACATGTAAAAGTTTATAAATAAATTTTCCAATGTTGAGTATTCAAATGCATGTAGTTATAATATTTGAACAGAGAAATTATATAATGGGACAGTAGAGGAAACAGTTCTTTAATCGTTTCCTTTATTAAGGAGAATAACGGTACATTTATTTAAAGATTTATATAAAATTATGACCAGTAAAGTCAGTGTCATACTTATTCTCTGCAAGGCGCAACGAAAATATTATAGGCCAAGTAGTGGATAAAAATACCATAGGAAGCTAAATTAGCAATATTGTAATATGTCTTAATTTATTTGATCCCCAATTATAAACCGGATATATGTTTGTTCAGAAACGGGTGATTAATATTTTAGTAAACAAATTGTTGTTATTTTGAGTTTAAAAATGTGGCTTCATTATTAAAGAATGCACGACCAACTTCATAAAGCAACGTGTATATGGACGACATTTAATAATAATCCTGCAATAATTTTAATATTATTTTTAATAACAAATATTAATCAAGTTATCAGAAATTCATATTTAATTTAATGATGATGTACTATTTGTAAAAATAACCTACCATGGTGGCGCTGAATTAAAGAGAGGCTAGTTCCATTTTTTTTTTATTTTACACAAATCTTTTATTTGAATTATTTCGTATATGTGATATTTATTTATGTTAATAATTGTAATAAAGAGATCTATGAAATAAATTGTTAGAATTGGTAAATTATAATTTATTGATGTGTATTTAATTTACCTCAAGCTCATAATAGGATTAATTCGATATTGTGCCGGAGTTAAAACATGGTAAGTAATTACTTAAGAATATAAAAAATTCGTATTTATAAATTAAATTTTTATTTTTTCCATAATTTTTATTTTACCACCTATTCTATGCGAATAAAGGCTACGCAAAAAAAAAACACTAGAAATACCAATTGTGCAATACTATTATAAGAAAATTATAAGAAAAATTATATACTCAAACTCACGATCGACCTTTGGTTTAGTTAGAAAAATAAAAGTTCAGTTAGAGTCGTATAGTAAAAAATTGCGCATGTAGCGAAATGTGAACTATTCTGAGTAATAATGGAATATAAAATTTAATATTCAAGTAACAAAATATAAACAATATCCTCATCTACTCTAGAAGTTATTTGAAAACTAAATTTGTCAATTTTTCACAAAAAAAAAACTGTCTGGAAGGCGTTGTTGAAATACTTCATTTTAATTGTTTTTTTTTTTTTGTAAAACAATCAATAATTCGCAAAGTATGCATGTGATATATGAAGAGTTAAAAATGTTACTCCTATTTCTGACTAACAGTGTACAAATAAATACAGGACGGTTAGAAATACATATGAAAATAATTAAAATGAAATAATTGTCTTGTTAATGGGACGAAAACCAATAGCTCTTGAGAAACAAATGAATAATAAAAAAATGTACATGATTAAGTTTTTTGGACCCCTTTATGTCATTTATTCCTGTATATTGTCCCATATATATATATATATATATATATATATATATATATATATATATATATATATATATATATTCTTTGTTGTATACAGTGTGTCCGGCAAGTACCTCTTAATTTCTCGGGAACATACAGAGGAGGTCAATATAACCATATTTGTCATATAAAAAAAATCCTAAAGTGGCCCTTAATGGAGATACGGAACTCTAAAGGTATACCCAGCGATTTACCTTATCGGTTCTAAGTTTTGAATCGATTTATATAACTTAATGAAATTGTAATATTTTAAAGAGACCATAAAGACTCATTAAACCATCCTACAGTAGATGTTTTAGATCATCAGGAAAGTTAGAAACAGACTTGCAGTCACACTTGTTAAGCCTAATTTTTGACAGGCGTCATTTTACAGAGCTCAAAACTGAGTTTTTTAACTACCTTGGTCATTCCTCTTGAAAAAGGGTACTCTTAACTGTCGGTTTTCGAGATAAATCGGTTTTTATCCGAAAAACTCATGAAAGATCCATATAGTCGACTGCTATTTGGGCTCATATGCATAAATCGTCACCTGTCACTGTCTTATAAATGTTTTTCAAGCATTGTGATAGTATTTTTGAGCACTTTCTCTCGAACTAATTGACATAACGTTTTTTTTTAGCGATTGTCAAATTATGCTCGATCCAAAGCAAAAATTGATTCTTCGCAGCTTCGTTGATGAATTATATTATATAAGCTGGAATTACTAGTATCCAGGATTATCTCAATTCCGGAGTATGCCATATGATGATCTTGTATTATCAATTCATGCACAGCATCGATGTTTTCTTGCACAAAACCTGCGATATACAGTTGTTTTGTAGGTGCTTCATTGTCATATAAGGAATTAATCGATGAACTCTTGTTGAAGTAAACAACGTCGAAAATTCTGAAAAATAATCACACGGCAATGTTCCTAAGTTGATTTAGTTTCTTAGCCGAGGTAAAATTTTGATGTTAGTGAGAAACAACACTAATAACATATGTATGTTAAAATGTTCTGAGTACGTGCACCGTTTAAATGTCAGATTTTACAGTGGATACGTCAGTTCCCGCAATATAAACAGGTGATCATTGAAATAAACCCTCAACCTCTTTTGTTAAGGATTGCGACTCTTTTCAAAGTAAATACCGTATGGTAGACAATCCGTATATTCAAAGTTTTTTCTTAAATATAACAACTTATGGAATATCGAATGATTATACAATTTAAACAAGAAAAAGCTATCTTATGTTGACATATAAGATGTGGCTATGATAAAAATCAGATCAATTAATTTTTTTTTAAATCTGGCATTGATTTATTTGATCCCGTAACTATAAAAAAGTAATTTGTTTTGTAAGTTGCATCAAAAATATTAAATTTAAATTTTTTTCTTTTTCTTATCTGATTATATTTTGGAAACTTTTTGTGAAAATGTACCTTTTACAAAATTTTACAGCTGATTGTATAAAAATTCGAACTACAAAAATCAGTAGGAATTCAACTTTTAGTAAGTGCTTTCATATTTAAGAAAAATACTTCGTATTCCCCAAAAAGGCTTTCTATTTTTGTTATAACTGTAACATTTACAATTTAAAACTTTTTTTCAGTGATTTTACATAAAAAAGTTTTTAGCTATAAATAACTAGTAATTAATTTCCAATATATAGAGTGTTCAGAACACAGACAAAAATTAAGTTTTTTATTAGTAAGTTGAATATCAGTTTTTTTCAGCTTCCGGAAACTGTATCTTAAAAACACTTAATACTTGTGCTGTAGGATTTTAACTCATTATAAAAAATTATTATTTCTGAAACAAATTTTAATATTTCTTTATAAAAACTTATAAGAATTTAACTTAGTAGTTTCACGTTTTATCAAAAAAGTATAATATAAATAAAAAGAATACGTAATTAATACATTATTTTATATTTGTGCTCAATGTAGTTCCCGGATTTTGGAAACAAATATTCCAGAAACAGATATTTTTCTGGCACTCCTAAAAAATATGTATACAGGGTGATGATCTTAAAGTGTGGATATATCATAAAAAGAATTTGGAATATTTTAATAAAAGAGAAGTAAAAATAAGGCGACGGCGAGATATTCTTAACATATACCACCTCTCCACATATTGAATGTGGGGTGATAACTGTGAAATATTAAATATTTAATGAAAAGGTATTTATTCTACGAAATTTTCATTTTCTGTCAAAAATTATCTATGTATTCCGACAATTTCTGCATTTGCTTCATTGTTTACCTGGGTACGATTAAAAAAAAAATAGCACTGCATACCGTATATTTAACGACTCATATGCTCTAAAAAGTGTTGAAAATTATCTCCATTTACTTCTAAACATTTTGGATTATTTTATATATTTTATAAGTAGTAAATACGCAATATTACATTTCGGGACTTAATATACATGCTTGTCGAATAATTCAAATTTTCTGGTGTGGTTGATTATATTTATATTTTATAAAATTTTAAGGGCGTCAAATCAGATTTTAATAAACCGATATTGCAACACAGTTTGAAACGAATATCCAGTGCCGTAGCAAAAGTCTTATTAAAATACTCTTTATTTCTTATTATGATTTATCTATTTAATATAGCATTTAAACGGTAATTTACTCCAATACTATTTTAATCAATATAAGTTAAAATCACATTAGACGGGAGGGTCTGACTTAAGCAAAGTTTTAGGGTTTATGTTATTAATAACAGAACTTTTCTAGATTTTAGTTGTCATTTTATCAATTATTTGATTAAATTTAATGTTTTGTACACTGTACTCTATCAGCAATATTGTTAAATTAGCTGGATGCTCCTGGCCAATTTGTGACCTCAATTAATTTTTAATTAATTTTATTCCACTAAAGGATCATTAAAGTTTGCATAATTCGGTTTACATAGTTAATATTTCTGATTATATCCTCCTACACATTTAAAAAGTAAATTAACTCAAATCCGATCATTTTTAATATGTTCTTCGATGAAGTAACAGACATTGAGTTAAAGATTTTCTCGCTCATTCTCTCGGCTATAGAATGTAAGGTTTTAACCACTTGTGGAAGTTGGGTGTACAAAGAGTGAACTGCATTGCACTTTGATGACCGCTTTGTATCAGAATGAAGTTTTAAGGTAAACTTCAAATTTTACAAAGGTTTCCACCAATCTCTTAATCCAGAAAAGTAGTTAAATATTGTTTGCACGTAGTCATTTCCAATGTCACACAAGAAGCATAAACTTCAATAAAGTTTAAAAAATATACAGTGTATGTCAAAATCTAACATATTCATTTTGTTGCAAAATTAGTGCTTGAACACCCCGATATTTACCAGCCATATTAAAGTTGTTGTCATTACAATTTAAAAGTTTCAAACCATCTTTGCCAATTTTATATATAAGCTCATCTGCAAGTTTACTTCCGGTATTTTCTTCTGTACGTATAAAATCGATAAAACTTTCTTGAACAGTGCATTTTCCTTAACGAATCTATACATAAGGCGCAGTTTTGGCCATTTGCTCTTGGTGTTTAATATCAAAGGTACAATCAAATGAAAGATTATAATATTTGATTTTAAAATAATTAATATAATTTCGTTCTTTACAGTTGAACCCAATAATGAAATCAAGTCATTTTGAATAGTTGGACAGAAGTATGAAAAAGTTGTAATGTACTAAGGAAGAACCTGATTTATGCTGTCTAAATTGCTCGACAATACCTTTCAGTGCTAGATTATTTTTTACACAGAATTATATCCATTATTACCTTAAGAATATATCTCCATTTATTTTTTCTGTCAAAAAACGTCCCTTTTTTAAACATATTTCTGATTCCTTTCATAAGTCGTAACATTTCCGATGTTCTTCTGAGCAAGCAAAAAAAAGATCTGATAGTTCCACTATACATGAGCCATTTTAATTCAATTTTCTCGTTGTTTGATAGTGTTTTTGAAACCAATCTGCAGAAAAATTTATACCATTATTAGACATCTTTAGTCTAAAATCGCAGTTTTTTCCTTGGTTTAGTTCCTTTTCGACAAAACCGTATTTAAATTTATCATCAATCTTTGGCCATGATTATGGATCATTATAATCTATACTCGCAGGTTTATCATTACCTACAGATTACATCAAGATTAATCGAAGAACAAACTATATTTTTTGTTTTTGATCGAGATTACCTAAAAGATAAAAAAATCATTTGATTACAAACTTAAAAGATGGTGTTACTTTCTCTTTCACATAAAACAATACAAATTCTAAAAAAAAAACAAATACACGTAGTTACTTAAAGCTTCTTTTGCTGATGAAGTATTTACCCTGCCTCTCTCAGCCCATTCAGTAATATTTATTAAAGTCAAAACTTCATCATTATTAATAGTTTGGGCATTGCCTTTAGATGGGGACATTTCGGTTTCTGACGTACTGTCTGCATTATTACAAGGATTTGTAATATTTATCCATTTCTTCATAATGATGGCAAAGCCTTCTGTTTATCTTTACCTTCCTCACTGATTTTTCGGAATTTTACACCAGAGAGTATTTTTGGTGGTGGCATGTTTTGTGATAGTTAATGAACTTTCAAAATTTATATTGAATTTATCTACATATTCTCTGAGTAAATTATGACGCAAACGTAACCAAATTATTGTAATGTTCGAGTGTTGACAAAGCTTTTATATTTTAGGGGTAAGCCAATCGTGCAATTCCATCATTCGTTATGAAAGAGCGAGATAGACTATTCTTGATCCACATAGAGTATACTACATCTTTGTTGCTCCATGTCATTTTCTCGTCTCATTTTGCTGATGAAAGCGCATCTCTAACATGAGAGGCAAATTTAAATTAGCAACCTATAAATGTATTTTAAAGAATAAAAATTATTTGGATTTTTGCGCCCCCTGGGGATTTATGCCCCTGACTCCTACACCTTTTTGTAAGACCTTACAGTGCTGATAATGTCACAAATTGACATATATATTAAGTATACAATTTTCAACGGGACTAGTTATTCAAATTTAAGGTATATAACCCCCGAATTCACTAACAAGGTCTAACCTTAAAACTGTTCTAAATTGACAGCAGAGTGTTGATACTGACAAGATTAGCAATAAGTCAAGGAAATTTAAAACCCTAAAAACACAAGCATAAAAAATATTTTTCTTTTATTACTGAATCGGCAAAAACGAGAAATTTTATTCATTTTCAGGACACAGCTATTGCTCTTACATATTTGAAGGCTTTTTCGCTATGTTTTTATCTTTTATATTCCTATATAAGCGTTTATTGGCTGATATATGTAATATAAATTATGACAAAATCATAAGTAAATCAAAACTGGCCAACTGGAAAATTTATTTTTCATTACAACTAGATCAGATTTAAGTCCTAAACTTTTTCACTGAATCTGGCTCTTAATATTTAATCAATAATTATAAATATTTCTTTTATCTGACTGTAGTCTGAAATAAATATTCCTATCATTAATTTAGGTACTAAAAACTCTATTAATGTCATTGATCTTTCGGTGTTCACTGGAAACTGCAGAGACAAAAAGAAATATAATTTTACTTGTTACCAATATTTTTAAAATTATTTTGTATTTTGACCTTGAATCCTTTAAAAAGATATGATAATTGTGATCCATAACCTAAAAATTTTTTCTACTTTAAAAAGATATGATAATTATGATCATAACCTAAAATTTTTTTCTTTATAACAGATCTTGACAAATTTTAACAAAAAGAATCTGACTAATATAAAATTTTACTTATGCGGTAAAAATTAAACAAGGCAGTTGATAAAAAAGCAGACAACATTAAAAGAACTTATCTATAAACGAATAAATTTAAAACATTTAAAATCAAGCAACAACGAATAAAAATACGCAAAATCGAAAATTCAAACTTGGGAGCTAAATTTGAATCCACTAATGAATTTGTGAAAGTGATTTATGAATGTTAAATATTATAACCTTGAGATTGCCTACAGATAAATGTAACATTACAGGAATTATACAAAAGATTTTGTTCTAATACGAGCTATTTGGTCTCGAAAATTGAGAAAAAGTCCATCTTTCCGTTCAGTTAGTATACCCCTGCTACAAGAGTTGTAGCATTCGTTTAACATACTGTTAAATTTTTTATTCACTAAAAAATATATCAAAAATTCTAAAACCTTCTTATTTAGTAACCTCTGCTATCTAACATTGTACAAAAATAACAATAAAAACTAGAGTAGGTAAAAATTATTTAATGTTTAACTAATTTAATAGATTCTTAGTATATTAAGGGTATATTTCTATCGTCAACAAATCGATATATCTATTTATCTAAACATAATCCACATATGTATGTATAGACAATACCAACAAATCTAAAAACTAACCTAGATGAAGGGTTCACCACAAAACAGGCTGCAAACATCAGCCTCGGGAACTTGAATCCATCAAGCAGGGGTATGCACAGGGTGTCCGGAAGGAGCTGGTAACACCCACCCGAGCTGTAACAAAACGCTGCTAAAAAATCGCGCATTCAACAAGCCTGTTATATGATACTTAACCAAAGAAGGGCATTCAAACAGACTTTATTACGCCCTGCATCTTTACAAAGCGTTTTTTGTGTGTCAAAAACCGTTATGTTACCTTCTGCATACAGCGAATTCGTTTGTCCTTAACGTGTAATTTCTTCTCAATTGCTGTAATTTTATGATTTAGAGATATTTAATTTTTAGCGCGTGCCCAAGCTTGCGACAACGATTTTAAACTAATAATTTAACGGTAGGGGATGTGAGTGGAGAGAGCGCGTCAACTTCTTAATTGTATTATTTAAAAGGATTTATTTAAAAATGAGAATATTTTAATGTTAATAACTCATGTAGTTTATCTCGTGAAGAACTAGCCACATAGTTACTCAAATCTTATTAGTTCAGGTTAGGTTAAATCTTCAATTATACCAGTAGATTGAAACAGTAATAAATTTTTTTCAATGTATACCGGGTGTCAACGAATCTATTAGACAAGTCATAATTTCTAGAGTATTATGTGTTTCACCGAAAATGGCCCCGGTTTTGAATTTTTAAATGGAACACCCTGTATATTTTAACATTTTGGATTTCTGAGATAATTCTAGATCAGAATGAGATATTTTAAAAACTTTTTACGTCTACTTCATTTTTTTAGAGCCACTTTTAAAATTGCATCTAGGTGGCCATGATCTGACGCAAACTAATCTAAGGGCCTTAGGTGATGTCAAAAAAATACAATCGCAAAGTTTTAGTTACTAGTATGAAAGACAGGAATAAGATAAGTTGACAAAATTACGTTTTCATTTCTAACTATTAATTTTCAAATGGCGACCCCTTTTTGACAACTACTTTTCGAAAAAAGCATTCTTTGACGAATCTAACGGTACAAATTTATTTGCGATTGGATTAGATATAAGAATAGAAATTAAATATTATTAAGCCAAATACTGGATAATTTATTTACTTATGACAAGTGCGCCATGGACAGCCATGATGCATAATAACTTGCAACTGTTTTTATCAAGTCTTCTTTGGAAAACAAAGCACCCACTTAAGAAGATAATGACAGTGACCAACGCTCTAAGAACAGACGTAAAAGTTTCTTAATTTTCGTTAAGTTTAGTTTAAATTTTCGTTAAAATAATGTATACTCAAAGTGAAAAAGTGGATATGTTATTAATATTTGGAGAGTGTCATAGAAATTCAAGGAATGCTGCCGAGTTGTATGCTCATAGATATCCGAATCGGCAACATCCAGCCCATCAGTATTTTCCGTATGTCGAGACTCGTTTTAGGCAAATAGGAAATCAAAAGGCGGAACAGAGGTTTATCATAAATGAAGAGACTGAGATTAACGTACTTGCTATGGTTGAGGTTGATAAAACAGTTTCGTTAAGAAAAATTAGTCAAGAACTGCAGATAAGTTATGAATCAGCAAGAAAAATACTGAAAAAGCATGGATATCGAGCATTTAAATATCAGATACTTCAACATTTGTATACTGAGGATGGCGATATACGGGTAGTGTTTTGTGATTGGCTGCTTCAGAATCATACAGTTAACCCAAATTTTATCGATTTTATTCTATTTTTCGACGAATCCCGATTTACAAATAATGGTATGTTCAATAAGCAAAATACTCGGTACTGGGCCCAACAAAATCAACATGAAATGAGAGAGGGCAATTTTCAAGAAAGATTTGGCGTCAATGTCTGGGCTGGTATCGTTGGAAACAGGATAATTGGGCCAATATTGTTTCAAGGTCAGTTAACAGGGGTTAGCTACTTAGGTTTTCTTCAAAATGAAATCGAAAATCATCTCAATGATATACCTTTAGCAGTTTTACGGCGAATTTACTTTCAACAATATGGAGCACCGCCTCACAATCCTAGAGAAGTTTTTAATTATTTAATAGAGCATTTTAATAATCGAATTATTGCAACCAATGGTCCGGTACGGTGGCCAGCCCGCTCACCGGATCTTACTTTGCTCTAAGTTTTTAAAATGTCACATTCTGATCTAGAATTGTCTCAGAAATCCAAAGATGTTAAAATATACAGGGTGTTCAGAATTCAAAACCGGGGCCATTTCCAGTGAAACCGGAAGTGACCGGAAAGTGAAAAATATGCGAAAACTCTCCTCTTCACATAACATTTACCTGTACCAATTCTCATTTTAATACACATAATACTCTAGAAATTATGACTTGTCTAATAGATTCGTTGACACCCGGTATGGTTGATGGGAAGGGGCTTTTTTGATGTTTCATATACACAAATATTTTGATTTCATTTTGTTTTTTTGCTTGTGGACTCCTTTGAGTATTTTTAAGTGTTAAAAATTACTTCAAATGCGGAGTTTTTAAATAACATTAATAAAAAGTGGATTTTGAAACTTATTTTTATCGGCAAATATATTTAAATATTATTTATATATTAAAAATAACATAATAATTTGGGCAACCAGGAACTTATACTATTACGTTATTTTCTGTTACTTTATTCTTAAATTGAGGTATCGATTAGCATGTTATACTAAAGGAGGGTTTCCAAAGCGGTGGTTTCCAAATCCCTAGGGATATAAAAATGCCGCGGCACATATAAGGATAAGTAGAATCGAATTAAATCGTACGATGAGCTTAAGAACCAAGAGTGATTTCAAAAAGATTAATGAAATAGTAGTTTAATGCATAGTATGTACATAAATATTAGTAATGTAAACCAGCTTAGTGATTTCTTTTTAGGTAAATAAATTACAACAAATATCTAAGCTTTGCAAATCGCACGTGCGCATTAGAATGTGAAAGTAAATGATTATTGCTCCCTAAATGTATGACGCATCGTAGGCAAAACACGGGTAGTCTGGTCACGTCTGATGAAAAGCTGGATGAAGAATCAATTGCTTTTTCTACTTCAGTCCACTATTTGGAATCAACAAAGGGGGGCAGTGGTGGTGACCTACCGTCTCACCAGACTGAAAGCAAATAAAAAATAGGCGAACAGAGTGAGAAGAAAAGAAAAATACGAAAATATGATAGATAGTATTTACACATGGGTGTTTATTTTACCAGGGAGAAGTTAGAACCTAAACCAACGTGTGTAATCTGTAATGAAGTCCTCACCAACAGCAGTTTAAAATCATCTCTTCCTCATAGACACCTTGAAACAACATCCTAATCACAAGGATAAACCTGAGCATTTTAAAAGAAAATTGACATGTAATAAAAAGTCTACTGTTTCTTCTTTTCTAACAGATTTAAACGAAAGTAATAAAGTAGCTCTCGAAGCATCATTTCGAGTTAGTTATAGAATTGCAAGATCTAGACAAGCACATACAGTGGCAGAAAATTTAATTGGACCTTGTGCTAAACAAATCACGAAGAGACAAAAAGCGATAAAGAAAATTGATCTTGTTTCCTTCTCAAACAACACAGTGTCGCAGAAAATTAATAATTTGTCAAATGATGTGGACAGTAAACTTTAAAAATGAACAGAATTTAATTATTTCGCTATTCAGCTTGACGAGTCGACTGATGTAGCAAACGCTGTAATATTGGTTGTCTATGTTAGATATATTTTTAAGAATTCTATTCAAGAAGCTATATTATTTGCAAAACCACTAAACACCTATACGACAGGTTCGTTACTTGATTTGATCTTTAACAACAAGTTTTTTGCTTATCGGAAACTGTCGCTGTACATGTAGAGAAAAAATTTACACAGTATATTCGGTATTGTGGATATTTTGTTTAACAAAGTAATCGATTTTTTGGAAGTTAACCTCTGTGTGCGTTACGTCTATGGATGTAAAATGATCGTTGTCGTTTTGTGAATGGATTTTGAGCGACAGGCATCACAGTCGTTTTCTCGAACATTTTGAATAGTTTTACATTAGAGATACTACTCTGTTTGAACAAAGTATAAGGTTTTTCCGTTGGTTGAAAACTGAAATAATATCTCTAATATAAATGTATTTATACACCCAACTGCAAGTATATTGTATTCACCATTGTTATATAGTATATAGATCTCCACGAAAGTAAATATTAAGATTGCGTGGAATACTGGGTGATGACGCTGCTTGTATTAGACTTCGTATTTTATCCGATATCGCTTGCTAAAACGATTCGCTTTTCTTATGTAGGTGTATTTGCCTACCCTATACTAACGAGAACCATTGAGTTCAAAACCGGCCAGCTGGTGGCGTTTCACTGTCGTGCGAGAGGATTCCCCTCTTTCCTGGTATTTCCTTACAATCTGAGATAGTGCTTTGTCTCTAATCGTGCAAGAACAGGTTTTTCAGTTGGTTGGGAACTTTAGTAGTATCTATAATATGAATGTATTTATACACTTAACTGCAAGTATATTGTATTCACCGTTGGTATAAAATATATAGATATTTACAAGATTAAATATTCAGGTTTCGTGGAATGCGGGGAGATAGCGCTGCTTAAATTAGACTTCATATTTTGTCTGATATGGATTGCTTAAAGGATTCGCTTTTCTTATGTCTAGGTACGCTTACTTATGCTGTAGTGAACAGAACCAATGAATTCGAAAAAGATCTGCAAGTGGCAGTACATTACCATAGGAGAGGCTTCCACCTCTTCCTGGTATTTCCTTGCTATCTGAGATAGTGTTTTGTCTCTAACCATCTTAAAACCGAGTACGTTCGTCCTTATAGTATAAAGTTTTTTCAGTTAGTTGAGGACTAAAATCGTATCTCTGATATAAATGTATTTATAATATTCAACTGCAAGTATATGGTATTCAACGTTGGCATTTTGAATAATTATTGATTATTTATTTTTACTCTAAATATAGTGGATCCTAAATAAAAACTGTAATGTTCATTATAGTTTAGTAGTATGTTTCAGTTATAATTTTTTCTCTCTCATTCAAATCGCCTCAATTAAACTTACAAAGTAAGAAAGATACTCGAATTTTATATTCTTACACTCCCCTTGCATTCGCAATGTGTTCCTGAATCCGATCCCGTGTTTTGCTTCCATCTGTTATTGAAATCCGATCTTTATGTGTCTTTTGGTATTTATTGCAAATAGTTCAGCGTTAGTGCATCTGTGTGGCCTGAGAGGAATAAGAATATATTTTTTAACTATAAAGCACTTTAACTACAAGATATGCAGTGCTGTTGGTCCTACGGAAGGTAAAAATAGCAAGCTACAGTTAGTCCACTGAGGAAATATCCGTACGTCATCAAGCTACAACCATATCAAAGACAGTTTTGAAACCTGTTCATATTAATTCGTATAGAAATATTAAAAATACGGAAAACAAAACAATATCTTCTAATCCAAGCCATACGTAGCAGAAACTGACATTATAGGTAGAGCAAGGTAGAAAGAGACAACCGAGACAAACGAGTCATTTTGTTTTATGAACACGACTTTCTTTTCACTTCAATTAAAACATTATTTTTTTGACAGTCATCGTTCAGAGTTTTATTAACATTGTGTTTTTTGTCACGGTTAAAATTTCATCTTACAGTTACTATGGTTAATTTGGCTAATTTTACCTTCTTTTTTCTAAATATTCACGTTTTGGGCAGCACTATATCATTGTCATTAAGTATTTCTCATTTCTCCTTCGCATAATAGCCTAATATTCGTCGCATTTTTGGGTCCTACTGCTTTTCGAGCCAGTCCAAATTTCACTTCCCAGCTTAATTATTTTTCTTTATCATTCAGTAATTTGCCTATAAGAAATACAACCTTAATTTAATTCCATTCCTAACTTTATTTTTAGATCGGTGACTCTACATCACTGTTTTAGGTTGTTTATGTTTAAATGGGATATTGTTATTTACTTTTTTTATTGGATATCATTTTTTGTGCCGATTATTTCAAATGAAATTGTTACATTTATCTATTTTACTTAGTTTTCCGGATTTATGTTTGAAGTATTTTCAAGGGTTTTTTTACCTTCTGTTGGGGTTATGTGCCCTATCCTGCTAACGTTTAGGCAAATTTTTATTCTTTTAAGCAGTTGAATGTTGGGGTGCTATTTCTGTGGTAATTTTTAGGAGGAAATCTGGATGAGTAACTAATACCATCTTGCTAATGGCTGTGGAAAAATTCATATTTCTTGTTTTAGAGATAAACAATGAAGTCTTATTTGATTTTCAGTCGGAAATGTCGACGACTTATTAGTTAGCAAGGCTGTTTAAACCCACTATTTTGAGCTGTCATTTCTTTTGTCGAATTGCTACTCGTTTAAGGTCCCTTTTGTCTCGCGTCCTATGTTGAGGGAAAAAGAAGCTCATACAGCGCAGGCTTCAGGCTTCGTATAAAATGGCGAGAATTTATCAGCAATCCGACTTTTTCCTGTGAATTTTTGCAGAGTTAAGAAATTTCCATCCTGTTTTATTGCCGCCATCCTGCGGGATTTGGATGTGGAATTTCGTTTTGCGTACCTCGATAACGTTTTAGTGAGTTGTGTTTTGAGTATTTTCTGGCCAGTTTGGCGTTTTGGTTAGCTTTCGAGGTACAACCTGGAAACTGGGATCTTATCGGTCTCTTCGCGTTTTTACCAGGAATCAGTCTGATCCCCGAAAACCGGGATCCATCTTCTGGATCGAAGAACATCCCAGATCCACCCTCTGGGTCGAAAAACAACCCAGATCCACCCTCTGCACACAAGAAAGTCCAGATCCACCGTTAGGGATATAAAAAAGTGTACCCTTCGGGACAGAACATCAGTCCTACCTCAGGGTCAGAACTTCAGTGCACCCTTAGGGACAGAAAACTTTTTTATCAGTAAATGAAGAATAAAATTAGTATTAAAACATTTTTGAGTTTCATTTATCCCACAACAGCTAGTCTGATGCAGTACGTGGCCTTTTTTTATTTTTAGTATTTTGTGTAGCGATTTGAGAGCTGACTTGAACGCTAGGCCCAAGCAACAATGTAGGGGGGTTTCTGTAGTTACTCGGCAAAATTCAGTGGTGCCCTTTAAAAATACCCGCGCTTACTCTACGGTATAGGGGCTAGCGTGGCACTTTGCTTGCTGGTGCCGCCTCTAGCTTTCAGCGCGCCCTTTTACATTAAATACCATTTTGACAAATTTTGATGATTCAAAAATTTAAAACAGAATTATTGTTGTATAATTTACTACCGATAAGTATATATTATTGTTTTTTAAAAACTAAACCTAGAAGAATTTTTCTAACCTTCAAATCTATCGTCGGTGTCTAAATGTCAGACCCACGTTAATTTTAAAATGTTTTTCGTACTGCGTTATTGAGTTCTAATAATCAAGCATTAAAAATTGTAACAGAGTAATGAGATTCGATTTGTCCTTTTAGCTAATGCCTGGTGATTTTTTCACAAGCAAGAACAACAGCTTTTGCTTAATGTTTGTGAGAATTCCGAGTCGGAGAAGAGAAACGGTAATCCTGTGGAATCAGTTTTATCTGTCCGAGAGAAAAAAAAATGTTTTTGGAAATAAACATTTCCAATTAGGTATCATTATTTTTAGAGAGTAAACAATGCCCTTAAAATTTCAAGGAAAATCCTATATGCCATGTAAAAATAAAAAGGAAAAAAATAGACTTTGTTTAAAAGAAAAAAACCACTGATATTTTCTTAGACGAACTGCGGAATGTGTATCTTTTATTTTGGTCTGATTTGTTATTGCATTATTTCTGAGCCTTTTCCAAGGCTTAATTAGTGTAAAGTCTTAAAATTTTTATTACATACATTTGTTTATTGTAATTTAATGTTTTTTTGGATTTTAACTATTGCATTTGCAACAGAAATATTTAAATTTCCTTCCAGTGCTCTGTTATCATTGTTCAAATTTTTTGTTATCGTTTTGTATTTCAACATTTTTATAATTTAAAGGAAGCTCATGTTAACATACTATTACCCTTTTTCTGAACTTTCAGGCTCCCTTCATTTTTCTAAAAAATATAAAAGAGGCATTTATCCAGCAGGTTATAGAAAAAGATTAAGTCTCTACTATACATTATATTCTATTGATTATTAAAAGAAACTAGAGTCATGTGCTTTAAAAGTCCTAACTGTTTCTAATCATGTAGAATTACCTTCCTGGGCAAGGGTTAACGACATCTGAAATGGCATGATGGTGACCAAATTCGTTCAAGTTGCGAATAAGAGTCAATCGTTATGTTTTCGAAGGTGCTGATTACAAATATAAAGTTTATTTTTTTCTGAAATTCGGTATTCATTATCAAAATCGAATTTTTGGTTAAAAATGAGGACACCGATATTATGATTTTTTATGTTCAACTCACTGTAATTCAGCAAATAATGAATACTTCGGCATGAAATTTTTCTGGCATTATTTTGAAACGATTCTCGAAACAACAAGTTTATCTGAAATTTACTAAGCGTATTCAAACGAGAAATTTCGGAAAACTTACGTTGGCTATTCCCCTTCGTATTTACTATTGCGCTTCAAGTGAAGAAGTTTTAAATTGAATATTTCTGTTCATACAGTTATAAAGTTTATAATGTAAATAATTTTTTCAGAAAATTTTTGTTCTTAAATGAAGTAGAAAAAAATATGTAGCAATGTAAGGACAGCGCGGCTTAACGCAACATTCGATGCACGGACCATCGAGTCCTTGTAGTACCTTGAAAATACCTTTTCTTCCACATTATAATTTTCTTTTGTGTTCTCTATTAGTCCTTTCCTTACTCCAGCTAAGGACTAAAGATGCGAATAAATACAGCGAGTTAAGCGCGTGACGCGCCCGTGTCGAATATGCTGCGAACTTACAGCGAGGCTACTTTGAATTTTGCCGATTTTTATTGATGTCGAGGGCCTTTGGCGGTAAGTCTCAGAGGTAATAAATGCATTTGGGTTACAAAAAGTAAATCTTTTTATAGTTCTATTGTTTCTGAGTAGCTCGACCGAGACTCGCAGTGATCCATTTTCTTTCAGTGTTTTGGTGCGAACTCAAGAATTCTTTCTATCTAGTGAGACGGGTTTATGACACGCTCTTTCGAAACAATTTTCTTTGCAGCGACACTGACGACGCAAGATTTAAAAAATTTTTTTGTTAATGAAATGAAATTTATTTAGCACTTGGCATTGATAAGTGAATATATAGTAATCCGAAAAAATATGTTGAATTTAAAGGAGACTTGCAAATAATTCCAAAATTTATGAGCTATTGACAAGAATTTGAAAAAAGAAAAGAGGTGAAATGAAATTGAGTCAGAAATTTTGCTAAGACCAGCGAAAAGAAAATTGCAAGGGTCTGTCAAATGAAACTGGGCTGCTGAAAATATACTTCTCTTGTGAAAATGACTGATTCTATTTTGTTCATTCTGTATAGTCTGCTAATATGTTGGAAATATAAATTTTCTAGAATTTCTAATCTTGACCTTTTTTTATTCAAGGTGCATTATTATCGCCGAAGTTTTCGTTTTTTATTTAATAAACTTTTTGACAGTAAAATCCCACTGCATAAAATTAACAAAGCAGCCATTTATTCTTCGTAGTCAGACCCATGCAGGCAGGTCTATCTTCTTCGCTTACTTTGTATTAACCAAAATGTTCGTGAAAAATTTGCATGGTGTGCTCCACTTCAACGGAAATAAGGCTGCTCTTTGTTCCTAGTCACCAATAAGTTCGATTTAAAGAAAGAAATAACTTTAAACCTGGGCATATTCTTGATTAAAATTCTTTGTAAAAATCTGCTACGGTACTCACTGGATAACAAATTTTAGTATCCGTAATACAAAACACATTTGGTGCGAAAGCGCCACCTATTTCAAATTATCAAAATTTACAAATCTTGTTAAATATCTCTATCTACAAATATTAATATATTTTTAACCGACTTCTAAAAGAAGGAGGTTCTCAATTCGTCGACTATGTATTTTTTATATGAATTTTCGGGGTCGTACACAACTAATCTGAAATCAATATGGCGGATCCAGTATGGCAGACAAAAAAATTAAATTTTGTAAGATTTTCTCTAAAATTGGTGTGGGAGAGTTTTCGGGGTCGCACATATCGAATTCAAAATATCTTTTTAAAAATTCAATATGGCGGATCCAATATGGCGGATAAACTAATAAAGTTTGTCCGATTTTCTCCAAACTTAGTACGAGGTAGTTTTCGGGGTCGCACAAAACGAATCTAAAATTATTTTTAAAAAATTCAGTATGGCGGATCCAATATGGAGGACAAAAATTTAATTTTGTCCGATTTTCTACAAAATTTGTATGGGAGAGTTTTCGGGGTTGCATATAAAGAATCTGAAATTATTATTAAAAAATTCAATATGGCGTATCCAATAAAACAATAATTTTGTCCGATTTCTTTCAAAATTGATATGGGATAGTTTTTGGGATCGCACATTACGAATCTGAAGTTATTTAAAAAAAAAAAAAATATGGCGGATCCAAGATGGCGGATTAAAGATTCTACATCTCTCGATTTTGTTTAAAATCAGTATTGGGGGATTATTGTTAGTGTTAATTACGAATTCAAATAATTTTTAAAAAACACAATCTGCCAGATTCAACATGTCGTCCTAAAAATTTTACATTTTTCAATTTTTTTCCAAAACTGATACAGGGAATTCTTAAGGATATAAATTATGAATTTAAAAGTATTTTTCCTGGATTCAATATGGCGAATCCAATATAATGGACTAAAAATTTCACATTTTTAGATTTTGTTCAAAGATAGGACTAAATCGTTTTTGAGGATGTAAATAGCGAATATAAAATTATTTTAAAAAAATCCAATATGTCACATGCAATAAGGTCTAAAAATTTAAAATTTCCGGATTTCATCCAAAATTGGTACTAAAGGACTTTGAAGGGTTTAGAGTTCGATAAGATTATGATGTTAACATTATATTTTTGGAATCCAATATGGCGGATCCAATATGGTGGGTTGAAAATTTTACCTTATTCTTATTTTTTCAAGTCTGGTATTAGGGGATTTTCGGGGTCGTGTATTACGAATACGAAGTTACTTTTCTACAACTATTAAATTGATAAGATACAACATGAGGTACTGAAAATTTTACATTTTCCGATATATATGCAGTATAAAATATATCGGGCTAAGAAATTTACGTTTTAAGTCTTTAAATATCGATATTAGAAGGCTTTGGGGCCTATATTACCAATCTAAAATTAATTTGAAATCTAAGATAGCGGACTACTATGACAGACTAAATATTTGTTTGACACAATTTCATTGGTATTTGGAGAACTCTAAGAATCAAAGAATTTTTAGTGGTTAATTTTAGGGTGGATAGTGGATAAAATGGATACTTTTTTGCCACCTTGGAGTCATTGCGAGGTACACTAATCTCGATTAGTACTTAGTTCAAATAATTTATTGTTATCATAATGAATTCAAAACTTGAAATCAGAAAATAAAATTTTTATATAAAAAAAATTGAACCGACTTCTAAAAGTGCGCTAAAAAGTGAAAAATAATAAACATTTCAATGTCATATAAAAATTTATATTTATTTTTCACTTTTTAGCGCACTTTTAGAAGTCGGTTCAATTTTGTTTTATACCAATTTTATTATTTATTTTTACCCTTTGTTTGTTTACACCGCCCAAAAGTTTTTAAAAAATCTTTGATATCAGCCGCCGAAAGCACAAGAATTCAATAGAAGATTCGCTAGAAGTTCGAGGCAAGCTCGTCACGGGCGCGTCACGCGTTCTGCTCGCCATATTAATACCACAAAACGATAAATAGTATGACAAACCTTACGGATCTGACCAGTAACAAGACGAATTTCATTCCTGAAATTACAAAACCACAATATATGATAATTTTTGTTAAAAAATTAAAACACAAATTGCAAAACTAGATTTGAGAGCCCACTTGATTATTAAACATAATTTAAAATTTATTTACTAGACTTAGTAATCGTTAAATAACGGTTCTCACTAAGTTTAATTTTTAAAGAAACAAAGAATCCTCCTATAAAATAATACCAAGGATTTTTGTAAATTATATTTACACTGCAGGAATCCAGTGGAACTAACGGTCGCACATCTTCAAAGTGTGAAGTGTAAAATAATTATGTGCATTGTTCGAAGATTAATGATAGAGCTCGACGAGGCAGCGGCTTCCGTTTGATTGCCTCTGTCCTGTAACTATCAACTAATCTGATGTGACCATAACGTTATAGGTGGCTTTCATTATAATCTTAATTTAAATTTAAGAAATTAAGTACCTATGTGTCCAGAGAATAATAAAATAAATTTTGCTTCAATATAGGAAAAATTCAAAAAATTCTTCAAAAATATCATTATCAAAATACTTGCATTCAGACGAAATTTCAGAATATCACATTATTTTAAATTAAAAATATTATTAAGCTTTTTTTAGGTTTCTAATTCATTTCAATATTTTTACTTTATTATAGTTTATTACCCCCATGGCGTGGATTAACTCACAGTTATTTTCAGTATTTCTATTTTTGTAATTTTAACCGAAATGAGATTAGATAGTTCTTTGGTTAGGTCTTTAATGTCACATTAACAGGATATCTTAACTAAATCAAAATAAATAAATAACGCTGTAAGGCTGTATAATTATCAATGAATCAGTTACTTATCTTACCAAAAGCGACTAGAATAAAATTTTTATAAAAAAAATTAATCGACTTCTAAAAGTGCGCTAAAAAGTGAAAAAAACTATAAATTTTTATATGAAATGGAAATTTTTGAAGTCGGCGCCAAACTAATACCTGACAAAATGTGATTCGCATAAACAAATTAAAAATACTTTATGTGTAATTGCTTTCTTACTATAATTTATATATATATATATATATATATATATATATATATATATATATATATATATATGTAGTTATTAGAAATAATTTGGCTCCGACTTCAAAAATTTCAATTTCATATAAAAATTTATAATTATTTTTCGATTTTTAGTTTTGAATTCATTATGATATCCAAAAATTATTTGAACTAGGTGCTAATCAAAATTAGTGTACCTCGCAATGACTCCAAGGTGGCAAAAAGTACACATATTATCCGATAAGTTGTAAATCACCCTAAAATGAACTACCAAAAATTTTTTTGATTCTTCGAGTTCTCCAAATACCAGTGAAATTGTATCAAACAAATATTTAGTCTGTTATAGTAAATCTACTATCTAAAATTTTAAATTACTTTTAGATTGGTAATATAGGCACCAACACCTTCCAATATCAATATTTAAGAACTTGAGACGTAAATTTCTTAGTCCGGTATATTTTATATTGCATATTGAATTTGTATACGCCTCAAGAACCCCACAATATCAATTTTAGGCAAAATCAGAAAATGTAAAATTTTCAGTTTCTCATATTGTATCTTATCAACCTAACAGTTGTAAAAAATAACCTTCATATTTGTAATACACTCGACCCCTAAAACCACCTAATATCAAATCTGAAAAAAATGCGAATAAGGTAAAATTTTGAACCCACCATATTGAATTTCAAAAAATAATTTTAACGTCTTAATCCAATCTAAATCTTAACCCTTCAAAGCCCCCTAGTACCAATTTTGGATGAAATCCGGAAACTTAAAATTTCTAGACCGTCATGTTGCATCTGACATATTAGATTTTCTTAAAATAATTTTATATTCGGTATTTACATCCTCAACGATTCAATCCCACCTTTGAACAAAATTTTTAGTCCGCTATATTGGATTCGCCAAATTGAATCCTGAAAAAATAATTTTAAATTCATAATTTACACCTCAAGAAAAGTTTTTGTAGAAAATCAAAAAATGTAAAATTTTTAGGATTCCATATTGAATACGCCATATTGAATTTTTTAAAAATAATTTCAGACTCGTTATGTGCGACCCCGAAAAGTCCCCCATACCAGTTTTGGAAAAAATCGGACAAAATTGATTTTTTTGTCCGCCATATTGGATCCGCCATATTATATTTTTAAAAAATATTTTGGATTCGTTACGTGCGATCCCAAAAACTTCCCCACACCAATTTTGAAGAAAATTGGACAAAACTAAATATTTTTGTTCGCCATATTGGATCCGCCATATTGAATTTTTTAAAAGTAATTTCAGATTCGTTGTATACGACCCCGAAAATTCCCCCATACCAATTTTGGAGAAAATTGGACAAAATTAATTTTTTTGGCCGCTATATTGTCAGCGCCATCTTGGATTTTACTACACCAATTTCATCCAAAAAAATATGTGACCACTGCAGCAATTTCCTAAACAGAACGTAAAAAATTTCATTCAAATAGGTACAGCCGTTTCGGAGTAATCGGTGTACATACATAAAAAAATACATACTCTACGAATTGAGAACTTCCTTCTTTTAGAAGTCGGTTAAAAAGAAGTCTATCTCGTCTTCAAAACTTAAATAATTATGTGTCGAAATATTAACCACTTTTAAAAAAATGGAATAGTCTTTTTAGAAACTAAATCATAATCAGAATGTGCATATGAACATATACATAAATCAAACAGTTTTCAAGGTATTTACATCAAAATATGTGATAGACTGATGACCGAGAAAAAGACTCAAATGGAAATTGTTAGAGTTCTGGATATGGTTGCCCTCGGACAAACCATAAATCGACAACTTTTCAAGTTAGCTAAAAAGAATGCTACATAGAGTAAATTGTTAATTAAAATATTAAAAAAGGTACACGATGTTCTATGTCAAAAGTTGAAGAAGCATAAAAATTTTTAACTTACAATGATTGTTGAAAAAACAGATTAAAAATGCCGTCTAAAATTTGTTTCTCAAATTTTTTTGTTACTCTTCAAATGACTATTTTAAGGGAATGTCGAGATATGAGAGGAGACAGTGAAGAGGATTTTTTTACCTTTATCTTTTTGTAAGGTTTTGGTCCTGAATGTCAATTAGTTGATTATAAGGTAAACTCTCGTCAGATATATGCTAAACACAATAGAAGCTAAAATAATGTTCACATGTCTTTACGAATATTAAATGAAATAATATGTAAATAAATTTTATTAAAAATTTTTTGGTTTCTGTTTTAATATTACAGATTTACAAAAAAAAAGTTGATGCCTATTTGACCAAACCATTTTATTCTTATATAATTTGACGCCCTGAATCCAAATCTGAGGTCTGCTAACCTCTATCACGTCAGGTTCAAGATCATTTCAAGGTCAAGTGGAGTAAAATTCACTAAATAAATCTAAAGAAGTAGGTATGTAGGTTCTTGAGATTACTGAATCCGAATTTATGGTTTGTTTATCCTGCAAGCTTAGCCAAAGGTCTAATATCTGATAAATCTGAAAAAGAAGACATGTTGGTTTTTGGGGTCGCTGAATCCTAATTCGTGGTTTGTTTACTTCCCCAAGGTCATCCCAAGGTCATTTTAGAGTCACTTTGAGGTCAAATTAAGAAAAATCTACTAGATAATTTGTAAAAGAAGATATGTTGATTTTTGGGAGCGCTGAATCTGAATTCGTGGTTTGTCTAATACCTCAAGGTTAACCAGAGGTTATTTCAAGGTCAAACTGAAAAAAATCTACTAAATAAAATAACTCACGTGCAGCTAGATCGATATCCGTTACACAGCAGATAGGCAAGCGGATTGAGTTTTTGAGCCGAAACTCAAGCTTCCAAAACCACGTACCCCATGCGCAGATACATCGATATTTGCTACAAAAAGGCATGTGAATGGAACGAGTTTTCAAGGTGAAACCCAAGCTTCCAACACGACATATCTCATACCCCGCGCAGCTAGATCGATATCCTTTGCATAAAGTTTAGCTTAGCGAAACGAGTTTTTTTAACTGTATAACACAAACCCCAGCTCTCATACGTGCAGTGGCAGAAAAATATGGTTTTCGGAGATCTTGGGTTTTATTTCATATACTCATAAATTCTTGCTTTTGTTTCTGTCTTCTGCGTAACGGGTATTGATCTCGCTGTGGTGTGTGGCATATTTATAAAAGCTTGGTCCGCTCGCCTAGTTGCTGTGTAATGGATATCAATCTAGCTGTGCGTGGATTATGTGAGTTTGGGAGATCGGGTTTTAAATTACTAATTCATAATAACCAACTCCGCTTGCATATCTGCTGTGTAACGGACATCAGTCTAGCTGTGCGTGAGGTACAAGACTTTGAGAGTTACAGTTTCGGATTAAAAACTCCGCTTGCCTGTCTGCTATATAATGGACATCGATCTAGCTGCGCGTGTGTTCTCTTCTTTTACAGATTTATCTAGCGGATTTTTTCAATTTGTCCTTGAAGTGACCTTAAAGGGACTTGAACTAAAACTGAAATAACCTCTGGCTGACCTGGGGGGATTAAACAAACTGCGAATTTAGATTCGACGACTCGAAAAACCTACATATCTTCTTCTTCAGATTTATTTAATGGATTTTTCTTAATTAAACCTTGACATGATCTCTGGCTGACCTTCGGAGATTAAACAGCCACGAATTCGGATTCAGCGACCACAGAAACCTATATTTTTTTTCAGATTTTTTTTTGTGTTTTTTCTCAATTTGCCATTGTAATGACCCTAAAATGATCTCCGGTCGACCTTGAGGGATTAAGCTAATCACGGATTCGGATTCGACGACCTCAAAAACGCACATATCTACTTCTTCAGACTTATTTAGGGAATTTTACTTCATTTGGCCTTGAAATAATCTTGAATTTGACGTAATAGAGGTTAGCGGACCTCAGATTTGGATTCAGGGCATCTAATTACATAAGAATAAAATGGTGTGGTCAAATAGGCATCTACTTTTTTTATAAACCTGTGTAATTTAATACCTATTCATTAAGTAGAAACTTAGTTTTTTTCATTTTCATGACAATATTATAGCCCACAAACTGTTATTAAGAAGAAATAGCTCTACTTACTCATAGAAAAAATAGTCGATACATTTTATATTTTAGATCGTTTTTATTTTCCTTTCTGTTTCCTTATATTTACAATTAGGGATTGAGGTTGTAGTAAAGAAATGATTTTTTTTACAAATAGTAGTAAACAAGTATAAATAAAATAATTAATTTGCGAATTAAAAGAACCATCAAGTTGTACAGAATGGAATAAACGAAAATTTTAACAATAAATAAGATGAAGGCAGATAGTTTTTAAATATTTTTTTTACTAAATAGCAAGCTGTTTCCTTTTCATTCCAATACCATCTGGGACATTCACCTTTATATTTTTATTCACAATATTCACTAGCCTCTGAGTGGGTGTTCAGGTTAGTCTTTTTCTGTTTTAAGAGTTGCCCTTTTTAGGAACTTTAGGAACTCTTATACGAGTGGGGTACAATTGAATAGGTTCCGCAAAATGGAATTAAATATATCTCATAAGATTTTTTGTTTAGTCCCTCCCATTCACAAAATATAAACCTCTGTACTAACAACTGTCGCTAATTTAAGATTGTTAGTTTTGGTGGATACCCCAGGCAAGGCAGTGGGTAAATGAAATATAAATTTTGGTTCTCCTGTAAAGTGTAACATCGTATGAGGCCTTTTGATATGGAAGAAGCCTAAGAATAGTGTTGTAGAAACTGTTAAAAGCACTTAAAAATTAAAAAAAATTCTCGGGCTATGGAGATGTGTCTTCGACGAAATGAAAAACAGACTGAATAATATGTATAGAGTTTTATTAAATCAAAGTAACTCTGAATTGGTTATCCTGAAAGGGACTGGGCGCAGTTTAATAAAACTATAAAACGAAACGCATTTGAGCAAGATTTAGTCAGATGTTTGTACTATGCTAAACGCCATTGTCTGAACTAGTTTTTCAGATTAAATAACAAATAGCCGCAACTTTGCGAGATCGCGAAATTCTCCGCCGTTACTTGATAGTTTAACAATCGCACTATTGTAAATAAAGGTACAGAGACATTTCCATAGGAAGGATTTCCGCTTGATTAATCTCGAAAGAATTAGTCTCGTCAGATGCCCTTTCAGACCTTGAATTGAACAAGTGCGTAGGAAAGTGTTAAAAAATTCAAGGTTTTCCTGAATCGCTCTTTTTAAACTTCAAGAACCAAACTGTTTACGACGGGTCAATGTGGGAAAGTCGCTCTGTTACGATGGCTTAAGAAGAACTCAGGGTTCTCGGTATCAGTGCGCTCTTAGCCAGAATCATAAAGAAAATTCCAGAAGAAAGACCTTCGAGAAGTTCGTAAGAAAGACCAAGAATCATTTTTTGTTAGTGTAAATTTGTTGGTGGCGAACTCTGGTATCTAATAGTGTTTAGTATTAGGGGAGTATCACCTTAAATTTTCTGTTGAATTAAAGTTCGAGATTTCATATCTGACAAATCATGTCGGTAATAAGCCAAAAATTTCGAGTGCTATTCTTATTAAATGTATGTCGGAAAAAATAGAATCGTTTATTTTAAACACTGTTACCAAATACTACAATATTCTGTAAAACTAATCGCAGGTTCTAGCAAATATTGTAAAAAGGATATTCAAAAATGTCATAAGATTTAGCGAGATTTTATGAAAGAAGTTTAGAATGAAGTCTTTAAGAACCCCAATACATATTATTTCTGTGTGAAATAATTATGAGCCCCAATGTAAGTTAATTCTACTTGAAATACTTAAGAGTATCAATACAAATTAATTTACTTGAAATAGTCCTAATATAATTCTTTTTTCTGATAAATAAATAATTGACCAAGTTTTCCGCGACTAATTAACCAATTATTTCAACAACTCACTTACTTCTCGAGAATTAGCTCAGCGCTCCGTAATTATCAAAATTTTAGTTAAATACTTTCAGAAAATAAAATTACTATAGGCGACTCCTTCTAAACATGTCTCATTTCTTCATATCGATTCATCCCCCCCAAGTCAAATGAGGTGGATGGCTTTCACAGTTCCACCGGTGGTTTTGGTGAGACATCTTCGGCCCCAAATGGGGTCGCTAATGGTTTGACGAATATTTCACCATTACACATAAAAGACGAGTGCACAGAAAATGCTTCAGGCTGTCGTTATGTCACTAACTCTCCTGTTAAAGAACTTAGAGCATTATTTGAGTCCTTACCTCCTGGGACAGAACAACCACATAAGGGTACGCTCTGATAGTAGCTGGATATTTAGTCTGAATACGGGAATACCGCTACGCTAAAAAATATTTTTTTTAAATATATAATAAACGTACTAAAATGGCAGTTTTCGTTTTGATTTCGTTTTACTCCTAATTACTCTTGCGTCACCACTTATATGAATGAGCACTAATTATTTGTTTCGTTACTATTTTGGAGCATTTTTTTTGTATTTTGTATTTGATTTGTCAATTTAAAATGAAGCCGGGTAATTCACTAACTTAGTCTAACTTTGTTGACAGGGGCGGATTTAAATTGACATGTGCAACAATAAGTCAAGCACGTTTTGAATCTTAAAAATACAATAATAATAAAATGTTCTTTATTACTAGATGGATAAAAAGAAAATATTTTCTTTATTTTTGAAACAAGTGTTCTTATCACTGGTATCAAAGCTTTATCTCTAGGTTTTTATAATTAATATTCTTGTAAAAGAGCTTACTTATTGACATATGACAATATCATAGGAAAAACAAAACTGGCCGACTAAAACAACTCACTTTCATCATGGTCTGTCTTAAACCTTCTTACTGAACCTGGCTGTACACACATATGTTTGATTCAATAGTTTAGACATACGAAGAAGTACATAGCCGATTATAGGAAGTATTTCCAAAAATTATAAGTTATAAAATCTCATAGTTGTGTATCAACAGTTTGATTTATATCTACATGGACTTCCTTTAAATCAAATCTTGTTTGAAGCTTAGGAGTTTACATCAAAGACTTGAACATGGCTTGACTTTGGGTTTGAACCTGGTCAGGTCATTTTCGTAAAGCCTTATGCGTAAGCCATTTCTGTAGCTAACTTCAGAACAATGCTTTGTTAACATTTAATTATTTACAAACTAATTATTGACTATTATAACTGGTGGGTTGTTTTATTCTGTATTTAGCTTTTATGTTGCGTGTAGCTACACTGGTATTGATTTTAAGGCGCTAATATTGTCTCGTACGAGCAGAGCAGAGTTGAAAGCTAGAGGTGGTACCAGCAGGCAAAGTGCCAAGCTAGCCCCTATGCCGTAGAGTAGGGGTGGTATTTTTTTGGCCGGGTAAACTCAGAAACCCCTCCACGTTGTTGCTACCGTTCAACTCAGCTCTCTCTATTTTGCTGCACAAAATTAAATTAATAAAAAAAGGTAACGCAGTGCAGAAAGGCAAGAAGTTCTCGGTCAAATAAAAACTCATAAAATGTTTTAATTCAAGTCACACTCTTTATTTTTTGATCAAAATAGTGGACTTCCTAGTGCCCAGAGGGTAGATCTGGACTTTCCTATGACCAGTGGGTGGATCTGGGTATTCTTTTACCTCGAGGGTGGATTGCTGTTTATATCCCTAAGGGTGGATACGGGTATACTACTATCCCGAGGGTGGACTCCGATTTTCTGGGGTCAGACTGATTCCTGATAATAATGCTACGAGGCCGACAAAATTCCTGTTTCTAGGTTATACCTCGATAACTAGGTAAACTAGCCAGAAAATACTCAAAACACAAATCTCCATAACGTTATCGAGGTACGCAAAATGAAATTCTTCCCCCAAATCCGCAGGATGGAGGCAGTATAACGGGATGGAAATTTCTGGACTCACTTTTGCAATAATTCACAGGAAAAAGTAGTATTGGCAATTAAATTCTCGCCATTTTAGACAAAGCCCGAAACCTGCGCTGTATGAGCTTCTTTTTCCTTCAACACTCAACATAGGACGCGAGACAAAAGGGGCCTTAAACAAGTAGCAATTCGACAAAAGAAATGACAGCTCAAAATATTGGGCTTAAACAGCATTGCTAACTAATTGACATTTCCGACTCACAATCAAATAGGACTTCATTGTTTATCCCTAAAACAAGAAATAAGAATTATCCCTCAGCCATTAGCAACACGGTATTAGTTACTCATTCAAATTTCCTCCCAAAAATTACCACAGAAATAGCAACCCAACATGCAACGGCTTAAAAGAATGCAAATTTGCCTAAACGTCAGCTGGAAATGTCACATAACCCCAACGAAAAGTAAACAAACCCTTGAAAATACTTCAAATAAAAATCCGGAAAACTCTAACTAAAATAGATAAATGTAACAATTTAATTTGAAATAATCAGCGCAAAAAAAATGATATCTTATAAAAAGGTAATTAACATTCTATTTAAATATAAACAACCTAAGACAGTGACGTAGAGTTGCCGACCTAAAAAATTCAAGTTAGGAAAGGATTATAATTAGGGCTATATTTCCTATAGGCAAATAACTGAAAGATAAAGAAAATAATTAAGTTGGGAAGAAACTTAGCAAGAGAGTGAAATATGAAATGGGTCGAAAAGCAATAGGACCCAAAACAATGAATATTAGGCTGTTATATGAAGGAGAAATGAGAAATGCTTAATAACAGTGATATAGTGCTGTCCAAAACAAGAACATTAGCAAAAAGAAGGCAAAATTAACTAAATTAACCATAGTAAATTTAAGATAAAATTTTAGCGGTGGAAGTGTATTTAAAAAATTTAAAATAAATCACAATAGTATACATACTCATTTTTGACGCCTGGCAGAATTGTTCTGATGTTAGAAATAAGATGAACAGCTGATTTCACGAGTGTTTAATTTCACATTCGAAGAATCGTTTTTAGCTTGACTTAACAATCTCAAACCGGCTTCAAATATAATTTCGCTCTGCTCTAATAAAAATCATATAAATCTTCTGGGAAAAATTTAATGAATTTAAATAATTAAAACACAAAATAAGATAAAATAATTTATTAAAAGTTCGATGGAAATTGAAATTCTATTAATAATAAACTTATTAACAAATTATTGCTGCTAAGGAATGCTATGAGGTTTAGTATATAAAAGAAAACGGAAACGCATCGTTTATTTGACAGATATATAACCGTTAGTTAACTTCCCGAGGAAATATATCTTTAATATATTTATTACATCCATATAACTTATGTATAAAATTAATCATCGTATGGTTATTTGTATTAAATTATTACTACCCAATAATAATTCCTAATATACGTAAAAAGTTAAATTCTACATATCTTGTAGAAAATTTTATTACATACAGGAAAGAGAATTTCCGTTAGTTTTAGCAAAATGCATGTTCTATGGTTTAAGAAAGTGGCCGTGTTTTGAAAGAATTATATGTGTTAGGCAGTAATACAAGGTGGTAATTTGAAATCGTTTAATGAAGATAAAAAAATAATCGATTACTATTTAAGTCCATGACTACAATTAGAAATACTTTTGATTATATAATATATATTCCAAATATTGGTGGTATACAGACAGAGCACACCATATACAAGTGTCCGCAAAATACATGTACAACGTTTGATGACAGACTCTTGACGTCAAAATAGATCGATTTAAGCCAATTTAGTTATATAGATCAGGGCTTATCGGTTTTTAGATGGATGTGAAATGGAACATGGAGATTTTGCATGAGAGACTTGATGAAAAAGAAAAAAAGTTTCGTCATTAAATTTGCTATAAGATAGGGTTGATCGGAAATCTCAAAATATATTTCCCTGATTGCAAAACAGCCGTAATTAAAAAAAAAGTAAAAAAATCGTTTTTTTAATCAATTTTTTTCGACCATTTAAATTTCTCTAAGGACCTTCATATTAGAGCAAAAAAAATTATGCCATGATAAAATAACATGATAAAATTCGTTAGGATCGAGTTGATAATTTTTGCACAATAATTTTTCAATCCGATTTTGTTTACAAAAATTGACCATTTTTCAAGTTTGAGTCCAAAATATCAACTTAATGTATTTAAATTTATTTTAGACATATAAAGGGTGTTTTTTATAGAGGTATAGAACTTTTAAATGGAATAAAACAAAGATGAATTTTTTAATTTGACATGAAATTTACTTTATTCGAAAGATAATCTTCTGGCATTATAATTTAAATATGACTTCTGGCATATGACCGCCACGGCTGGCTCGGGCGTAGTCTAATCTGGAGGGCCAATTTTCGATGACTTTTTCTAACATTTGTGGCCGTATATCGGCAATAACGCGGCGAATGCTGTCTTCCAAGTGATCAATCGTTTCGGGCTTATCGGCGTAGACTAGCGACTTCACATATCCGCACAGAAAATAGTCTAGCGGCGTTAAGTCGCACGATCTTGGAGGACAATTCACGGGTCCGAAACTTGAAACTATGCGGTTACCAAACGTTTCCTTCAATAAATCAATTGTGGCACGAACTGTGTGACATGTTGCGCCGTCTGGTTGAAACCACAGCTCCTGCACATCATGGTTGTTCAATTAATGAACGAAAAAGTCAGTAATCATGGCTCTATAGCGGTCACCATTGACTGTAACGTTCTGACCAGCATCGTTTTTAAAGAAGTACGGACCAATGATTCTACCAGCCCATAAAGCACACCAAATAGTCAGTTTTCTGGATGTAACGGTGTCTCAACATACACTTGGGGATTATCATTACTCCAAATACGGCAGTTTTGTTTATTGACGTATCCATTCAAACAAAAGTGAGCTTCATCGCTAAACAAAATTCGCTTATGAAAATCAGGATCAACGGCAATCTTGTTTTGGGCCCATTCACCGAATCTACGTCTTGCTAGGTGATCGTGTGGCTTCAATTCTTGCACGAGTTGGATTTTGTAAGCACGCAAACCAAGATCTTTCCGCAAAATCTTCCATAAAGTGAATGGACACATATCCAATTTCTGTGCACGATGGCGGATAGACTGATTCGGGTCTTCCTCTACGCTACGCTCTACAGCAGCAATGACTTCTTCTGTACGCACTGTACGACGTCTCTGTAGATGCGTATTATCATTGAGAGTAAACGTGGTGCGAAAACGTTTCATAGTTAATCGAATTAATTGCTCTGATGGACGATTATGTTGACCATAAAATGGACGTAGTGCGCGATACGTATTTCGAACAGAACCATAATTTTCAAAATAAATTTGCATAATTTGGAAGCATTGTTCAGGCGTCAGTCTATTCATGTTGAAATGCCAAACCAAACTAAACATAAATCACTTGACAAAATGGCCACCAGTTAAAAAAGTGTTGCCAACTTAAAGTTTTATACCTCTATAAAAAACACCCTTTAGTAGGGAACTCAAGTTTTCCAACGCTTTTTTCAGAATCAAACTCGGATGATTTGGACGCCCTGAGGAATTGTTTAAAGACATTGTTGATGTTTTTGCTTAAAAACAAATAGATTATCTCGGCGGATTTTCATTGGATTTTTTTTGCAATACATAGTTTGAAACCACTTGGAAAGACGCTTCTTTTCGTGAAAAAAAATTAAATCTGTCAATTGCTTTCCGAGATACAAACTGTCAAAGTTGACAGCCTGTTACAGTGAATCTATAAACAATGCAGACCTGATTCTTGAACCAAAAACTTTGTCTTGCTTAGCTTTTTTTTGATACAAATATTTAAATGTTTATGTTATCGAAAACGTTAATAAAAAAATGTAAAGAATATCGCTCACGCGCGTGAAAAATTAGAAAAAGAGGGGTGGGGAGCTCTCATTTTAAAATTCATTTTGAAGATTTTGATTTTTTTTTAACCGATGTACCACGAATAATGGAGCTTAAATATCATAATGCCATGTGCCCATCATGCATTCATTTTGTTATGAACAAATGGCGTTATTTATGCATCATACTTACAGCATACTGCACCCTATAGTATTAGACTTTCCAAGCGAATCTTTGTTTATTTGTTTTGTGAAGTAATTGCAACAGTATAGTCCAAACCATAGGTAAAAATTAGTGCTGTTTTTGACATAAATTCCGAGATGGATGAGACCTATCCTGGAGTGTTGGGAGTAATATAAGAACAAACGCGACATAAAATGTAACAGCAAAAAATAGGTTAAGGCCAAGAGGATGGGATCAAAGTTGGATTAAACAGGTTTTTAGCCAACTTGTTATTGTACAAAGGCCAAAAAATCCTCCAAATCGGTCATTTCTTGCATATGATTTATTTAAGATTAACTTATTGCACTTTTTTGTTTGTAAAAGCAAGACCTCGTCATTCTGAACAAAATGATATGTTATAATAGTAAATTGGATAATTTTTTGCTGATATATTGCTATTTGTTTGTCACAAGACGTAATATGTTGATTGCTATAACTTTTTCTTGGAGGAACATTTTGACCTCCAGAAAGACTCAATCTCTTCGTGAAGACGTAAATTTTCATATCTTGTTAGGAGCAAATGAAAAAATTAACTTTCAACCCCTTAAATATCGCATTACAAAAGTTAATGTTTTTCTTCATAAAAAAGTAGAATTGGGGCCTCCCTCTTACATATTAGACATTTCTTATTTGAAAATTCGAATGGCTGAGTTCAAGACAAAGATTTTGAAAAAAAAAACTTTTTTTGCACTAATAGGAGCCGTGCTTTTATTTCTAACAATTAAGAAACAAATATGAAAGCGTTTGATACTTAGAGAGTTATATATTTTCAAAATCCGTGATCATATTTTACATAGTATGCGTAGATAACAGATATACATGCAGAAATGCAGGGATACGTGCAGAATAAAAGAACGAATAAGGAACGGCTTAAAACTCCCAGCCATATAGCTATACTTAGCCTTAACAAGCGTCATAGTCTCTGACATTATATGATTTACAAGCTAAACAGCTTCGCACTCCCTCCAGAGACTATTCATTCATACCAGGCATGCAAAGACACCAAAAGTATGAAGCTCTGTGGGAACCCTTTCCATGTTATCGGGTCCTAGGTGACGTTGTCTGCTGTATTTCCTACGAACTTTCGGACGGTTCGCGCGGTTGCTAGGAGAATTGCTTTCTGCAACGGCTTATACAGATGCTCACTAAGGCCCAGTCCCTTGATGTTCTGCAGGAGGTTCTTTGGTATCACTCCAGTTGTTGATAGTATTATGGGAATCGTTTGAACGCTGTTCATTGCCTATTGTCTTCGGATTTGGACCTCCAGATCTCTGTATTTGGCGATCTTCTCGTTGTATTTTGGCCTTAAGTTATTGTTGTTAGGTACAGCAATGTCGATTAGTGTAGTTCGCCTAGAAAATGTATCTATTAGTATAATGTCTGGTCTATTATGAGCTATCGTTGGATCCGTCAGAACCGTTCGGTTCCAATACAACTTGAACTGGTTGTTCTCAAGAATGGGCTCCGGATTGTACTTGTAATAAGGCACTTTTACTACCTGTAATAGGTTTAACTTTTCTGCTAACTCTTGGTGGAGTATCTCAGCGGCTGAGTCGTGTCTTTCCTTATACTCGGTTGCGGCAAACGTTTGGCATCCTCCAGTTATGTGCTGAATTGTCTTCGATGTTCGACAGCCGTATCTGCATTGGTCATTTTCTATTGAGGAATCTCTAATGATAAACTTCCGATAGTCCCTCGTCGGAATAATCTGGTCTTGGATAGCTAACAAGAAGCCCTCAGAAGACATTGTCCTGATTGACCTCATTTGGACGCCGTCCATGAAGTGGCTTCTGTAGCAAGGTTTGTAATTTCTCTTGGTCTGTTTGGTAGTGAAAAGTAATATCTTGTTCCCTCAACTGTAGCGGCGTTGAAACGTAGAGTCCGCTAACCTGTGGAAATATGAACCTAGTTTATTATTTGTTGGTCGAGCTGCTTACCAATATCCACCAATCCTCTTCCTCCTTCCACAAGCGTCATAGTCTCTGACATTATTATTAGTTTTATATATTTTGACATAGTAGGAGGCACGAAATCAGTCAAACGTTTTCGTCGCTTAAGAATGCGAAAATGCGAAGATTCCGCTGGAATTCTTAAAAAACGAAAAAAATAAAATGCAGTTGATAGATCTTCTAAAAAACGACTAGAATTAAATGGTTATCTAACGAAACAAACCGACGAAGACGCTGACATTTTAATTGTAAAAACTGCTCTGGAAATATCGAGATACGAAAAAATATTATTATAGTTGCTAACGATACCGATTTTTTAGTAATGTTGTACCAATTAGAGGAGGAAACATCTGAAATAATAGTTTACAACACCTGGTAAAAAACAAGCATTGCAAGCGTACTTACTTGCAAGGGCAAGCGTGGCTTGGAAATTATTTAGACCCTCTAATATATGATTGGAAAAAATGACATCGGATTTGAACCAGTTTATTCCAGTGAACAAATGACACCATCCGAAGTTTCAGAGAGAATTGCTAGCAAATGCTAAAAAGGCTGTAACGCTGCATGTAGCTGCCGCAAGCACGGCTTCAAATGCTCACGATTATTCTGCATAGGGATTCACACATGAAGGCACCGGTCATTGAATATGTAAACGAGTCTTTTGACGAAAATGATAATATTTAAAATAGCATTTTTGATGACAGTGAGGAAAAAGAAAGTTGATCAGAAGCAAAAAACGGAAAATTACAGAAATAGCTTAACATTATTGTTAATTTGCCTACATAATTATTTTATACTTATATAATAAATAAATGAATAAATAGATGAAATACATTTTTTTAATTCAAAATTTTTTGAATACGAAAATGTTTGATTTTTAATGACAATGGCACTTCATAAAATCTGATCATGAATTTTAAAAATTTCAGGCCGTTGGATTTGTTTGTTAATTGTTATAAACAAGAAAACTATGATTTAAAAAAATCGTAACTCGGCTCTTATTGGACCAAAAAAATTTTTCTTTCTTTCAAATTTTTCGTCTTCAACTCAACTATTCGAATTTTAAAATTAGAAATATCTATCATGTAAGAAGAAGGCTCCAGCTCTATTTTTTTATTTTAAAAAAAATCTTTTTAAAGCAATATTTAAGGGTAAGAAATTATTTTTTTATTTGCCTCTAATAAGTTATCCAAAATTTAAGCCTTCAAGAAGAGATTAAGCTAATTTGGAGGTCAAAATCTTAATCCAAAAAAAAAAGCTATAGCAATCAACATTTTGCATCTTGTAATAAACAGTTAGCAATATATGAGCATCAAATTATCTTATTTACTATTATAAAATACTATTTTATTCTAAGTGACGAGGGCTTCCCTTTAAAAGCTAAAAAAATGCAAAAAAGGTTAATTTTGCAATAAATAATTGATATGTTTTTGATCTTTTTGCAAAAATAAATTAATAAAAGAGATCGCACAAAAGCTCAAATTGTAGATTTTTAAGAATCTCTACATTTTTTATTTAAAAGTTTTTTCCCTAAATGTGTTCTTTGGCTTGTAGATTCAAAAAACCCGTTTTGGTCAGCTTTGACTCCTCCTCTTGGCCCCTACCAATTTTTTGCTATTACATTTTGTATAGGGTTGGTTCTTACATTGGCCCCAACACCTCTGGGTATGTCTCATCCATCTCGGAATCTACGTCACTATATTTACCTAAGACTTGGACTAATAGTTATAGTATATTAAATGCAAATTTACTTAATCGAATGATGAACAAGTGATTTACTAGAAAAGTAAAGAAATTTTAATTTATTCCGTTAAAATTTAAGAAAATTATGTAAGTCCGCATCGTTCAACTATTTTTTTTCTAATTAAAAATTTTGCCATTTAATTCTTTTTATAAGCATAGGTCTTTTAGCGAATGTTTTGAAAACTTTAAATCAAATTAATCTCTTATATATTCAAAACATTTCACTTTAACCGCGAACTTAAACATACTAAGAAGATTATCGGTATTATATGTTGCTTTTTGTCCGCATTTTCCTGCTTCCCATAAACGACACCGGCAAAATAGGAATGCATGCTGTTTGCTGTCTTTTAATCCGTGTTTGCATTTCGAATTTAAAAGGGCATGCCAATATTCGGATGACATTTTAGGCGGGCCAGTCAGACAACAATAAGGGATAACACCAGACTGGTCCTCGAATATTGCCTGGTACTTTTACACACTGTCTAGTTTCAAAGGGTGTCCTTACGCATATTAACTTGATTTGAAAAGGATTTGCCCATTTCCTTCCATTATGTCCGTAGTGGTTTACTTTTTCGGATTTATTGTTAAAGTTTATGCTTGGTTTGAATAAAAGACGGAAACTGCTGTAATTTGTTTATTATTTTGAATTTAAAACAGCTTTATACACAGTATATAATTTTAAGTTATGTGTGTAACATTAAGACTAAGTATAATCTAAAACCTTTATGGTAAAACTTTTTCTAGTGCAATAAGTGTAATTGTTTTTTCAATTTATGAGTAAACAAAAACTTTTACTCTTTTGCGATAATTATGTGCTAATTTTTTTAAGAAGTAAGCAAAAATGTACAAGGAATAAATCTGCAAGAGCCAAATATTTTCACCACACTTATTCAGAAATTTAATACTAAAACATATATACTTCTTATAAGTTTTCATTTTGAATTAGTTACTGTTACTCTGGGTATAATAATTTTTTAAGACATCCGTCTTCACGTGAAAATATTTTAACTTAAGCTTTTAGTCACAGTCTTCAATTATAGGGGTGTCATTTTTCCATTTGTTTTATATATATATATATATATATATATATATATATATATATATATATATATATATATATATATTTGTATTTTATGCAAATTTCTGCAGTTTATTGCATTTTCAAGTAGTCAAGGGTTACAATTTTAAAATGTTTTTCTGTTTTGCAGATTTATTATTGTTTATAATTGTTATAAATACAAACATGCAAAAAAACATATTCTTATGAATTTAATTTGTTAGCGGCGAAAAAGATGCGAATTTTCCATAAAAAATAAAATTTTTTTAAAAAAATTGAACCGACTTCTAAAAGTACACTAAAAAGGGAAAAATAACTAGAAATTTTTATATGAAATTGAAATTTTTGAATTCGGCGCCAAACTAATACCTGACAAAATGTGATTCGCATAAACAGATTAAAAATACTTTATTTGTAATTGCTTTCTTACCATAATTTGTATATAACATTAGTTATTTATTTCATTTAGAAATAATTTGGCGCCGACTTCAAAAATTTCAATTTCATATAAAAATTTCTAGTTATTTTTCCCTTTTTATCGTACTTTTAGAAGTCGGTTCAATTTTTTTATAAAAATTTTATTTTTCCATTTTTAGTTTTGAATTCTTTATGATATTCATAAATTATTTGAACTACATGCTAATCGAAATTAATATACCTTGCAATGACTCCAAGGTGGCAAAAAAGTACCCATTTTATCCAGAATTGTAAGTCACCCCAAAATGAACCACTAAAAATTCTTTGATTCTTAGAGTTCTCCAAATACCAATGGAATTGTGTCCAAAAAATATTTAGTCTGTCATAGTAAATCCAATATCTTATATTTCAAATTAATTTTAGATTGCTAATATAGGCCCCAAACCAATATCAATATTTAAAGAATTTGGGACGGAAATTTCTTAGCCCGATATATTTTATATTGCATATTGAGTTTGTATACGCCCCAAGAACCCTGCAATATCAATTGTAGATAAAACCGAAAAATGTAAAATTCTTAATCCTTCATATTTTATCTAATCAACCTAATAGTTGTAAAAAATTAACTTCATATTCGTAATACACCACCCCCCAACGCCCTAATACCAAATCTAAAAAAATGTGAATAACGTAAAATTTTCAACCCACCATATTGGATCCGCCATAATGAATTTCAAAAAAACAATTTTAACGTCTTAATCTAATCTAAATTTAAACCCTTCAAAGCCCCCTAGTACCAATTTTAGATGAAATCCAGAAATTTAAAATTTCTAAACGGTCATATTGGATCTGACGTATTAGATTTTCTTAAAATAATTTTATATTCGCTATTTACATCCTCAAAAACGATTCAGTTCCACATTTGAACAAAATCGAAACAATTTTTTGTCAGTTATAATGCATCCTGAAAAAATAGGATTAAATTCATAATTTACACCCTTAAGAACCCTCTATATCAGTTTTGGAGAAAGTCGAGATATGTAAAATTTTTAGAACACCATATTGAATCCGCCAGATTGAGATTTTCAAAAAATATTTTAATTTCGTAAGTAACACTAACAAAAATCCCTCCATACTGACTTCAGACAAATTCGAGAGATGTAGGATTTTTATTCCGCCATTTTAAATCCGCCATATTTAATTTTCTTTTAATAATATCAGATTCGTAATGTTCTATCCCAAAAACTCCCTCATATCAATTTTGAAAAAAATCGAACACAATTAATTTTTTATCCATCATATTGGATACGCCATATTGAATTTTTTAAAAATAGTTTTCGATTCGTCATGTGCTACCCCGAAAACTCCCCCATACCAATTTTGGTGAAAATCGGACAAAATTGATTTTTTCGTCCGCCATATTGGATCCGACATATTGAATTTTTTAAAATTAATTTTAGATTCGTCATGTGCGCCCCGAAAACTCTCCTGTACCAATTTTGGAAAAAATCGGACAAAATCGATTTTTTGTCCGCCATATTGGATCCGCCATATTGAATTTTTTTTAAATGTTTTTAATTCGTAATTTGCGACCTCGAAAACTCCCCCATACCAATTTGGGAGAAAATCGGACAAAATTTAATTTCTTTGTCCGCCATATTGGATCCGCCATTTTGAATTTTTTTAAAATAATTTCAGATTCGTTGGGTACAACCCCGAAAATTCCTCCATACCAATTTTGGAGAAAATGGGACAAAATTAATTTTTTTGGTCGCCATATTGTCAGCGCCATCTTGGATTTTACTTCACCAATTTCGTCCAAAAAAATATGGGACCACCGCAGCAACTTCCTTTACATAACGTAAAAAATTTCATTCAAATCGGTATATATATATATATATATATATATATATATATATATATATATATATATATATATATATATATATATATATGCGGCGAATTGAGAACCTCCTTCTTTTAGAAGCCGGTTAATAAGAAAATCTTGGCTTTTCGTTGAATCTTTTTTCTGCCCGTGTCTACGATTTAGATCGAAACATATGATGGATGGAAATCTTGGTAGTTCAAATGAAACTAATTATGATCGCCCCAGTACTGTAATATTGTTTATAATTGTTATAATTAAATACATGCAAATAAAACATGTTTTTGTGAATTTAACTTGTTAGCGACGTACTCTGATAATTAACATACAGTAAGAACTTTTGGCATTTACATTTTGAGGGCCGAAGACATCATACCCATCACGGTACGGTGATCTAATATGGTGACCAAAATTATGAAAATATTACAATTTTTTCATTCTACCAGTTTTTATCCTTCTAAATGATTCATTTTTTATGCGAGTAAGTTGTTATTAAGGATGTTTAGTTTGAGTACACTAAACTCCATATAGCAGATTCAATAAGGCGAGCAAAACTATGAAGAAGTGGCAATTTTCTTATTCTACCAGCTTTTATCCTTCCAAATTATTAATTCGTAACGATGATTTTTACATACCTCCTATTTTCGGGCTATAGAGCACGAATATGTTTTTCGCCAATCTCGCGTGGCTTTCCAAAAAAATATATTTTTTTTCATTTTCAGTCATAAAACATATTTTTCGATCACTACTTTTAAATTTTGGATATTTCTAGTAAAATTCACAGACACAACACAATATTTAATCATTTTTTAACAAAATTTACATACATAAATAACCGCGGAAAAGATGCGAATTTTCAATAAAAAGTAAGAAAATCTTGGCTTGTCGTTGAATCTTTTTTTTGCCCGTGTCTACGATTTAGATCGAAACACGTGATGGATGGTAGTTCAAATGAAACTAATTTTGATCGTCCCAGTACTGTATAATAAAATGTGGAGAAACGTGCAGAATCGGGATTCCAAACATACACAGATCGTTAGTCCAAAAACCCAGATCAAAACAAAAGTAACCTGAACTGACTTGAACTAACCTGAACACAAAACAAGCTATTTCGTGGAAGTCCCTTCTTGTACACAACTTTAAAGCCTCTAACAGTGATTAGTTCATGGTATGGTAGTAATTTAGAAGTTCACCCAAATGTACCCTTTTGTGACGTCATAGATATTTTGTCTCTATCGATATCTTTTAAAAAATCATTTTATTTAAAAAAAAATTTTGAACAAAAAGAGGAGGAAGGGAATGAAGAGTCCAAACAATACCTGCGCCATTTTATAAGAGAATATTCAGCAACAATGTGCGGGTTTTCGCGGTATTTGTTTAATAACCTAAGTTTTGGCAACGTTTCGTTTTCCCGCTCGATTTTTCATATTTTCAACTAAATTTTAGCTAAATATTGCATGCAACTTTAAGAAAAATGTGTTATAGTTCAGAATATTCTTACATGTTTTAGTGAAAGTGACGGGATAGGTCGGAAAATACACAAAAGTGACAGGGGAAAGTGGAAATTTTTTTGGAAAAGCCACGCGAGATCGGCAAAAAGCATATTCGCGTTCTAAAGCCCAAAAATAGGAGGTATGTAAAAATTCGGTGTTTGCACCGTTCCGAATAATCACCATTTTTTATAGTCAGTTATTTGGAGGCTATTCAATTTTAGTGCAATATTTGATTCATAAAATTCAATATAGCGAATCCAATTTGAATACCCAAAAAAATTAAAATTCTCTCTTTCTGCCAGTTATTATAAATTCAAATTATAAAATTTTCGCGTTGTAAATTAATTTTAAGGCTAGAGAATTCATAATGTATCACTTGTTTCACGAATTTAAAAATAGCCGAACCATCAATGCGACTGCATATAATTTTTTCTCCAGTTATTCGTTTCTAACCTATTTAAATATTATTTTCATATTGTTAATTATTTTTGATGCTATGAAATCTGAAATTTAATTCTAGAAGTTTAATATGGTGAATTCAATATGGCAACTAAAAGTACGAAATAATACTTTTCTTCCAATAAACCAGCTTGGATCCTATCAAATGAATCATAATGTGTAAGCTTTTATAAATTAGAAGTTTTGATTATTAACCACAAGAATATCAATATCATTTATGAAAATTCCAAAATTCGCTAAATCTTTAATCTTGAAATATATAAAAAATGAAAAACACAAATAAAAAAAGTAAAAAAAAAAACAAAAAAAAAAAGAAACAACTCTGCCACAGCCGATAACAAGCCTATATTAGCAAGGAGGAGGGTTTTTCGAAATAAATAAGGGGCATTATCGTAAAGTAAATTAGCTCACAGTATACCATAATATTCTATTTATTTACAACATTGATGCTAGATTGCGAATCAGTAAACTCAAAAACTTTTATAACCACTGTACGTTTATTTAGTTTAATTAAGAATTAAATTTTCTTAGTCCTTCATATTTGCTCACCATCTTGAGTTTGATTTTTTTCTTTTTGACGCAAGATTTCAAATGAACATATTAAAAATCTTATAAAATCACTTTACGGTTATCAAATTTTGCCAAAATTAAAATGTTCTCGCCATCTTCGATTTGTTTTTTTTTTGCATTTTAATGCCAGAGTGCGCTTTGGCTCAGCAGATATTTAGAAAAATCTGCTTACAAAACATCAAACAGTAACACTTAGTAACGAAACAGATTACAACTCGGCAAAGCAACCCCAAACCCTGGCAACAGGGAGGATGACGCACAGCAGGTCTCGCAATCTGATTGGCCAGAACTATTCGGAAAACGAGCGCGTCCGACGTACACACGGAACCGACAGCACCCGAGTCGCAGGCGTCAGTTCGCTCGTATACGCCGTACAGTGAGCTTTGAAAATGGTGAATGAGATTTCACCGAAACATCAGCTGCACAAGATGCCCGAAAACTTTTGATTATATATATATATATATATATATATATATATATATATATATATATATATATATATATATATATATATATATATATATATATATTTATGCGGCTTTCACGATTCCCCCGTGTGAGATGCAATAGCAGTGGATATATCCACATTATGCCGTTGTAGTGTTGAAATCACATTCAGCAAACGTACAACTATATGCAGCTCCGTATAGGAATAAAGTAAAATGCGAACAGTAAATGCAAACTTCGTTCCAACCATATCCTTTCCGTGTTTGAGGTTGCACAGTTTGAATAAATTGTTAAGGAACACAATTCATTCTATTCCACCACCATCGAGATGATGGCCTACCTGTACCACCATACCGAGAAAGAAAGTCAAAACTTACCCTCCCCGCCACAGTGATACGGCAGAGGTACATGTTTCGTCTCTACTAGACTCATCAGGGTACCGATATGCACCTGGCTATGCAAAGGACAGATCGGAAGGAAGCATGCAAATACTGAACGCGGCTCCGCCGACCTCCCGCAGGATGGCGTATATATATTTATGCGGCTTTCACGGATTCCCCCGTGTGAGATGCAATAGCAGTGGATATATCCACATTATGCCGTTGTAGTGCTGAAATCACATTCAGCAAACGTACAACTATATGCAGCTCCGTATAGGAATGAAGTAAAATGCGAACAGTAAATGCAAACTTCGTTCCAACCATATCCTTTCCGTGTTAGAGGTTGCACAGTTTGAATAAATTGCTAAGGAACACAATTCATCCTATTCCACCACCATCGAGATGATGGCCTACCTGTACCACCATACCGAGAAAAAAGTCGGTACCCTGATGAGTCTAGTAGAGACAAAACATGTACCTATGCTGTATTACTGTGGCGGGGAGGGTAAATTTTGACTTTTGACCGCCATATTGGATTTTTAACTCATCAAAAAGCACGTAATTTTTTTCTATAACGCAATGTGAAACACTAGTGAAAAAAAAGAACTTTCTAACCTAAAACTAACTAAAAACACTTTTTAAATAAAAATTTAAATATTTGACATCGGAACTTTAAATAATACTAGTAATTAAGAATAAATTCAAACTAATAATAACACATATTCATAAAACTGTGTTCCCTATTGTCAAAATGTTATTTAATAATTACAAACTACATAGTCATACTAAGATTCTAAATATCTACAATTTTTTCAATACGCTCTTGACCATGTATGGTATTTGGATTGATATTACCAAGAATATTTTGAGTTCTCTATTCGAGAGCTTCCTTGCTTTCAGGGAGATCAAATTTGTATACCTCATTTTTTGCATATTCCCATAAACAAAAGTCTAAAGGTGTTAGGTCCGGATACCTAACAAGCCAGCCCACAGGACCACTGTTGGTGATTATTTTTTCACCAAAGGTTAAAAATATTTGCACCTCCTTGGAATTATTTGCGATAAAACTGTCTTGCTGAAACCAGACATTATCAAACTGATCATTAAGCAGAACTTCTCGAATGGCAGGAATAATTTGATTTTAAAACATTACAGGATATCTTTGGCCTGTCAATGTTTGATTATAAATAAATGGATCAAACAGACGATTTGCAAAAAATTATGAAGAATATTAAGAAGATAAATAATAATTATTACAATGCTAAAAAAAATTCTGAAAATAAATAATTAAAGCATTTTACAAAAATACTAATCATTTAAAGATCAATAGGATATTTCGCTTCATTGCGGGTATTCAAGAGCCCAAAAATGGAAATTCTTATTGCATTTCTTTTATGTTTGATATAACACTGTAGCATGTCAAAATTTTCTTCCTTAGAAAAATTTTATGCCATTGTAAAAATATTTATTAAAACGTTAAAATGCGCACTTAAAACCTTAAGTATAAGTTGGATTTATGACAGAGTAAAGAATTTCATTTATTTCAGATTCAAAGCCTTCTAAACAAAAATATAACAATAACTCAATCAGTGAATTAGCTTGAATTAATTTTTAGGATTTTTTAAGTGATAAATGTTAATAATTTATTACGTAAAGGTGAAATATTTTCAAAACATTTCCCCTCTAATTAACAACATTTTCAGCTTAATTTTTGACGAAAAAAATTTGTCGAAAAGTTTGTAATTACCTAAAACTAATTGAAAAGGATGTGATAATAAGGTAACCCTTTACATTAATAATTATAAGAGTAAGTTCGTTATTACTAATATTAATAAAACAACGCAAGTACATTCATGAAACTTAAAGTATTAATTAAAATTTTCTAAGTAGGTGACAGTGTCTTTTTCATTTATTGACTACGTTCGGATCTCCTTTGTATTTACAAAAAATATATGTGATAGGACCGGACTTAGGAGCTTCTACAAGTTCAATTTAGGACAAATATATATATATATATATATATATATATATATATATATATATATATATATATATATATATATATATACATCCGTTCGTTTGGTATTTTCGGTGATTGCTGGAAATTTAATGTGCAGTATTTTATGAATGACTACCCGTAGAATATCTCACTTATAGATTCCGTCATGGTTTAAGTTCAAACATAAGATCCAAAAGTAGATAAGTACATAAAAAGGTATCTAGGAAAAGCAACGGTGAAAAGCATTGATAAGTATATCGCCGTTTGGTAGGACGAAACACCAAACTTTTAGTGGTTTATAAAATTATTGTGAAATACGATTTTGAATCGTATATTTGTAATATGACGCCCAACGTGGGGTCTGATGAAATAAGACGTTATGAACGCGATTTCATCGAGTGCTGGTTTAAAGCGCATGTCCCAAAAATAAATCACTAAAAGGGCGGCATACGTTCATACATTTCCTCAGACTTTTTATATAATTAAGATTCATTTAAAGTCTTAATTACATATAAAGCTTAGCCTTGGCGGGGCCATGTTGTATAACGCCGATAGAATATCTCACCTATAGTTTCCGTCACGGTTTAGGTTCAAATATAAGATACAAAAATGTATAAGTACGTAAAAATGTGTCTGGAAAAGGCAACAATGGAACCCACTGATGAGTCCATCTCTGTTCGCTAGGACGCAACACCAAAACTTTTAGTGGTTCATAAAATTATTGTGAAATACGATTTTGAATCTTATATTTGCAGTGGCAACATGCTTTATACACGATCATAGATTATATCTATTTCTTGGCGTTGGCTCAGCTGTCTCTGTAGATTGCTCTGGCATATCATAGCTACAAGCTACAAACAACAATAGACTCATTTCTAAAAACTTATAGGACACAATCGATCTGGAAAATCAATGGATATATAACTCGCATGTGGCACCTGCAGTGAAACAAACATAGGCCAAACCAACAGAAGAATATAGGCAAGTATAGAAGAATTCAGCATAGGAAACAGACAATATCAGTCTTTTTCCAACGTCAGCTCGAGGCAGGACATGAAACTGATTTTGATAACTGCCAGAAAATCGCTAACATAGCATAACAATGCAAGAATGATTCGCGAGTCCATCGAAATTGTGTGTTCTGCCAAAGATTGCGTATACTCCGTATACCTAAAGGAGGTTGCGGTGGAACGGGATCTGGCACCTAAGGATCGCAAAGCTTTATACCATACCACTGAGTTTCCCATACTGAACCAAAACAAAAAAAAAATAACAAAAAATTAGACGGAAAAATTCAACCCTCCAAAAGACATTACGCTCGGCACAGTTACAACACTTTACTTGCGTTTTCAACTTAACTTATTTTCTGGGAAAAATCTAATTTTTAACTTGTTTTTATGATAGCGATCTATTACCCATACTTTTTTGATAGTATAGCGTTTGCGTCTTACTACTGTGAACAAATATTGACACATTAATTCAGAAACTTATTCGTTTTGCGGACTTGTAAAAAATAGTTAGTTTTTCGGCATAGTTCGACTTACTCTTAATTATTTTACAAACATAAGAAATTAGCACTCACCTTGACACCAAATTAGGACTTTACGGAAAAAGCAGGTATTTGCGCCCAGATAGGAACAGTTAGTGATAGGGAAAATAAAAGATAGGACAGTTAGAGAAAAAGAAAATTGGCCATTGCGGTAAAAAACTACTTTACCGAATAAAGTTTCATTAAAAGTATTTTCATTTAATTTTCTTAGAGCACTTCAGCTCACTCTCTAGCCCCGTCACAAAACCCTGTTTTTATTTTTTGGCAAATAAATTATAAAATTTTTTCTTTTCAAAAATTAAGAATTTCACTTGCCCCGGCGAAGCAGGGAGAAAGGTGAGACGGCCGAAATTTTCTTCCTGGTCGGGCGATTATCGTGGATCCTCGCCTACTCCCCTGCGGGGTGTAACAAATATCGATGAGCAAAATCATCCCCAAATTAATTATTTAAATCCCTTACTTACTGGATCAGAAATAGACTCATTCTTTCAAAATTATGCGGTTATTTCAAAGTTAGAAAATACCGATAATGATAGAGATAGGGAAAATTTAATTGATTTAAAGGAAGAGCATTCATTCACGCGTCCTATAGAATTACAGGCACGACCTTTTGACAAAGAAATCCTACAGCGTACTACAGGAGGACAACTAAACGTTCACTTTGTACCATCCCGAAGAAATTTATTTGCAGAGACACTTCAACTTCAACGAACCAGGATGAAAATGAATCTCAAGGCATTTTTATCTCGAAAAAAGAAGACAGTAGGCGATATTTAACACGGCACTATGGCCGCATATAAAGCACGATGCTCATTAAATTTCCTCGGTTGAATTTCAACCTGCAAGCGTAGAAGATGACAAATCAGATTTTTGTGAAACGTCTGCCACAGATAATACAATATGTCAGTGTAATTAATTTCTTCAAAATATCTACCGACTGAACAAAGATAAAGATTATACGTTAATTATCATTCTCAGAGAAATTGCAAAGAATACGAACATTCATCGACCTAAGAAAACTGACTTAAAGAAAATTGTTGCTATAAAGTAAGTTAATTGAATCGTGGAGGGATTCTTCTGAAATGAAGTGTGCCTAGGAATATATAACTGGACCTAACGCACGGCTTACTTGGTAGCTCCTCGGACTACTAACAGGATATTGTCACTTGCAAGGCCATCTTCATTGTATTAGCATAATGTGCAGATGATATTTAGAGGAGGGTTAAACTGTTGCCCATGTCCCCACAAAGTATCCAGCACTAAACGGACTGAGATAAAGTCAATTCGGAGATACAATTAGGCAAGCTCAGTTAAAGAGGCTATTTGGATTTGCAAAGGGGAGCGGCATCGAATAACTTGCGGCCGTAGTGGGATGCCTAGGCATCGAAGATCAAACTTTTTTTTCATTCCTTCAAAATATCAAATGACTATCAACTGAACAAAAATAAATATGATATATAATTTAGAAGGTTAGAGAAACAGCAAATAATACGAATATTGATCTACCCAAGAAAATTGAGTGAAAATGGAGAGACCTACAGAATAAAACTAGAGTAAAAATTAAAACAGATCAAGAACAATACGAACTGTACAAAATTAGAAAACCCCAGAGATCCCCCAACAAAATCGAAAAACAAGACTGCTGAATTGTAACTAAATATATATATTCAAAAGAAATAATAGAAAATAGAAACAGAATGGCTAGAAAAAACAACGCAGCGAAATTTTAAAACAAAAAAAAAAACAGAAAACCAATCAGAAAAATATCTCAGGGGAAAGGAAGAAAAAAACGATTTTAAGTCTAAAAGATAAATACGGGCGAGAAACAAGGGACAGACAAGAAATAGTAAATATATCAGAAGTACACTTGGATATGAGGAAACGCCTGATATCGTCATAAAAGGAGTTAATTTATTATTCTCAGGCAAAAAAAACAACAAACCTCTAGGAGAGGGTGAGATAAGATTGGAATTTCTAAAAGAAGGGGGACAAGAGATAATAAAGTAACTGTGTAAACTGTTTAACGTTAAAAAAAAAAGAAAATCATTTGACACATGAAACTATACAATTATCATTCTATAATACAAGAAAGGAGATATTAAATTTGAGAGTTACAGGCTTAGTCTAAAAACATGTATGTATAAACTGATATTTCAAATACTGTGAAATAGAATTACAAAAAAAAACAGTAGAGCATTTATGCATTAAACACGTTATTACACGTGATCATCTCTTGAAAATAAAATCATAAACGAAGAAGTAGAATAATGCAATTTAAACATGCATATGCCTTTGTAAACTTTTACAAAAGATTTGATTCCCTTTGATTGATTTCATTAATAGCTTCAAAATGAATGGACCACATACATTATATAGATATTATAAAAAACATATACATTGGCAATCAAACTATATAAGAATACAGACAAAATTAAAACAGGAAGAGAAATTAGACAAGATGATACTATCTCTTATAGTTTTTGCCCTAGAGGAGGTCTTAAACACAAGCATAATAAAGCCTTATTAAAAAACAAAATTAATTAAATAACTTAAGGTTCGCCTATGAAGTAGTAATTAGATTAGACAATCTGGTAGAATAACATCAAATTCTAAAATGAGAGAGGAAGATTCATTAAACAATATAAACAATAAAGATAAATAAGATGAAAACTATGCGTAAAGAATAATCATATTTCACAGTTAAAAACTGCCATATTAAGGACATTGAGAACTACTTATACACAGATCATGAAATCACAGGAATAGAATGTAAAATTAAATTTTTTTTAAAAAAAATTGAACCGACTTCTAGAAGTGTTCTAAAAAGTGAAAAATAACTATAAATTTTTATATGGAATTGAAATTTTTGAAGTCGGCGTAAAACTAATACCTGACAAAATGTGATTCTCATAAACAGATTAAAAATACTTTATTTTTAATTGCTTTCTTATCATAATTTGTATATATTAGTAGTTATTTATTTTATTTAGAAATAATTTCAATTTCATATGAAACTTTATAGTTATTTTTCACTTTTTAGCGGACTTTTAGAAGTCGGTTCAATTTTTTTTATAAAAATTTTATTTTTCGATTTTTAGTTTTAAATTCACCATGATATCCATAAATTAAATAAATCAAGTGCTAATCGAGATTAGTGTACCTCGCAATGGCTCCAAGGTGTCAAAAAAGTACTAATTTTATCCAAAGTTGTAAATTACCCTAAAACATTCTTTGATTCTTAGAGTTCTCCAAATACCAGTGAAATTATGTCAAGCAAATATTTAGTCTGTCATAGTAAATACACTATCTTAAATTTCAATTTAATTTTAGATTGGTAATATAAGCCCCAAAACCGAGAAAATCGAAAAATATTAAATGTTTAGGAGTCCATATTGAATTTTTCAAAAAATATTTGAAATTCGTAACTAACAGTAACAAAAATCCCCCGATAATGATCTTAGATACGCCATATTTATTTTTTTTAAATAACTTCAGATTTGTTATGTGCGATCCCAAAAACTCCCCCAATTTCAATTTTGAAAGAACTCGGACAAAAACAATTTTTATCCGCCATATTGGATATGCCATATTGAATTTTTTAAAAATAAGTTCAGATTATTTATGTGCGACACTGAAAACTCCCTCATACGAATTTTGGAGTAAATCGGACAAAATAGATTTTTTCGTCTGCCACATTGAATTTTTAAAAATATTTTTAGATTCGTTATGTGCGACCCCGAAAACTCCCCCCTACCAATTTTGGAGAAAATTGGACAACATTGATTATTTTCTCAGCCATATTAGATCCGCCATATTGGATTTTTAAAAAGAAATTTTGGATTCGCTACGTGCGAGCCCGAAAACTCCCCTTCACCAATCTTGAGAAAAATAGGAGTAATTTTTTTTGTTCGCTATATTGGATCCGCCATATTGTATTTTTTTAAAATAATTTTAGATTCGTTGTGTACGATCCCGAAAACTCCCCCACATGAAAATTAAAATTTTATGTCCACCATATTGGATCCACCATATTGAATTTTTTTCAAATAATTTCTGATTTATTGTATACGACCTCGAAAATTCCTCCATACCAATTTTTGAAAAAATCGGACAAAATTAATTTTTTTGGCCGCCATATTGTCAGTGCCATCTTGAATTTTACTGCACCAATTTCGTCCAAAAAAATATGGGACCACAGCCACAACTTCCTGAACATAACGTGTAAAAAATTTCATTCAAATCGGTGCCGCCGTTCCGGAGTAATCGGTGTACATACATAAAAAAGTACATATTCGACGAATTGACAGCCTCCTTCTTTTAGAAGTCGGTTAAAAATACTGTCATCGCTTCAAGGCTAAGGTTGCATATATTCGATCAATGCATCATTCTTATATTGACATATGACTGACAAACATGGACTTGGAAGAACCAAACCCCAAAATCAAAGAGCTAAGGAGGATCCTTAAGAGACAACAAGAGCAATGCCAGGAGTAAAAGATGCCATCGAAGTCAATACAATGCTAAAATAGGATTTCGTCGAATACCTAAAGATTGGAGATGAAACAATACTGTCTTAAATGAAAATAAGGACACTTCAATGCGCTGGCCTAATGTCCTCGATATTAGAGGCACAGGGTAGAATAAGGGAGGCCTGTGTTGAGGGTAGAATTGAGCTTTTGAACTTGAGACTGAGATATTTATCCCTAAAATATTTTTACTCGAGTTCAATAGGTCAGTATTATTACTATCACCTATACTGGTTACAGATTTTATTTTTTACAAGCTTCTACCTTGGTCTTGTATTTTCTTTGGTTTGAATATTCATTCGATGTTTTAAAATGTGGTTAAAGGTAAACTGGTATAACAATTTTAAGTTTATTTGTTGTTTTAAGTCTCGTTGTTTGTATTATGTCATCAATTAAAGGGTAAAAATGTTAATTTCAAGGAGACTGTATGAAACAAAATATTTGGGAAATAACGTAATTTATATAAGTTGTACAGGGTGTTCAATTTTCGATGGCTTTACAGTTTATCTCCGTTATTAGTAAAAATAGAAGGATAAGATTTTTGAGGCACCGGGCTACTTTTTTAAGAAATGAACGATGCTACTAACATAGTTATCATATACCTTTTCGTTTTGGAGATACAGAGCGATTTTGAGAATTATGCATTGTGGAGCATCCTTCGTATCTCGGTTATCTTGCAACTTATCGCAAGGTTAAAAAATAAACCTACTGTGGTTTTTCATATAGGGTCTAGTAGCGTAGTCAGTTTTTTTAAGGGTTTAACTATTTCGGAGAAACAAATCATACTTGCCTTTTTTTTAAATGGGATACAGTATATATTTGAATAATGTTAAAAATCAAAATTTAAGTAAAAAATAAATGAAATCTATCTATCGTGTTTAAATAGTTGTATATATGTTATTCTTCTTTCAAGCAGAAAAAAAGGAAGGAATATATATGAACAGTTTATTTCCTGCAAATACAACTATGATCCTCTCTCCATATGCGAGATCATGAGGTGATCGAAATGAGTATGGAGAGAGGACCAGAGTTGTATTTGCAGAAAATAAATTGTTTCTATATATTATTTCCTTTTTCTCTGCTTCAAAGGAGAATAACATATAGACAACTATTTGAGTAATGTGTTTAAGTTTGGTACAAGGTTTTCAAAAATATATAACACTCTACATATATTATTAGTAATGAGTCCTACATGTAAGTTTTTTAAAAAATAATAAGGTCCTGTTAGTAGACTGTAACGGACATTTAAAGAAACAAAACATCAAAATCATGTCCTCTGGGATTTCTGTCAGAATATTTAGATATTCGTCAAACTTTTGTACTGAAATTGTCGTTTAATCAGTTTTTTATTAATAATTTCAAGTTTTGAAAACTCCGACAACAACGAAAAATTCGACATGCTCATTTGTTATATTGAGTTTAACAAAAATTCAGATTAGAAGCTTATTTCAACAGGTATTCTTTTCAATTTGAAATTCATAAATGCCTGTAATTTAAAGATATTCAGAGAGAGGACACCCAGATAAAAGAATGTTTGTGAAGATAAAGTAAAATTTAATTTAATACCGTTCATTTTCTAAACCACGGTTGAAGATCTACAACATGAAAAATCGTTTGATTAAATTAATGTATTAGCTTCTATTGAAGCAAATCTAAGTAGTTCGTGCACATTAGTAGAAGGTTCTGTAAGAGTTAATAAGTCAAGGGTTCATACACAAAAAACACTAGTTTAAACCATGTATATATATATATATATATATATATATATATATATATATATATATATATATATGGTTTAAACTAGTGCAAAATTTACATCTTGGTGACGCACAGGACCAAATAGAGTTTCGTAATTGGTATTTTTAAAATTTAAACAGAGAAAAGACTTTTGAAACAGCCAATATTATGGTCTGATAATGCTTATTTTACCAGCGCTGGTATATTGAATCGATAGGATACTGGCTTGGTTTTGATTTCAGAAAAATCCACTTATAAAATTTCCGCCGGAGTGGCAATGCAGGTTTGGCCTCACCAGTTCATGTTTTATACTTAAAACAAAAATCGCATATGCTATATAGGAAGGCCCTTCCGCAAATAAATATTTACAAATTCTGCAATACATTGTTTCGGAAATAATAGAAGAAGTGCCCTTAATGTGACTTAATGACTTGTATCAAAGATTATGATAGTTAACGCTAAGCGATTATAATATTTGCCTGTATCTGCAACAAGACAGAGCTCCCGCTGACAATGCGCAAATTGTAAGGGCCTATCTTGACACTAATTTTTCGGGCCGCTGAAACGGGACAAATGGATCTAAAGAATGGCCATCCAGGTTTCCCGATTTGCAGACTCTGGACTTCTTCTTGTGGTGATACCTCAAAAAGAAAATTTATACCGCCCAGTACCAAACCATGGTGAATTTAAGAAATACGACTCAAAGGGCCTTTGGAGAATTACTGGCGCGGCCTTTTATTATTTCAAACGCATTAAAGAAAGTTAGAATCATGGTGAAACATGTTTAAGGCAAAATAGAGAACAATTTAAACAATATTTGTGAACATTTTTTTTAGTTTAACGAAATACACAAGTATTTTGTTGTTAGGAAGTAAATTATATTAAAAATATACTTAGCCCTATTGTATTAATCAGCATGCTATTGCTACCAGTAATAGATTTTTGTTCCTTTAAATACCCGTCACAGCCTACTAACAATAATTAATTATTTTTTTAGGAAAAATAAATTTAAGACTCAATACTAATAATAAATATCGAGTGTTATATATTTTTGAAAAGCTTGTAAAAAATTATATCACGTTATTCAAAAATATATACGGTGTTCCATTAAAAAAAAAAAGACGAGTTTGATTTATTTCTCCGAAACAGATGAATTGATAAAAAGACTATGTTACTAAATCTTACATGAAAAACCCCCATAGTTTTAACTTGCAGATACGCTGCAAGATAACCGAGATATAAGGAGTGGGCTAAAATGCCTAATTTTCAAAATCCCTCTGTATCTCCAAAACGAAGAGGTTTATGAAAATTCTGCCAGTGGCATCGTTCGTTTTTTAAAACAGTAGCACTGCGCCACGAAAATATTCCCCTTATATTTTTACTAATAACGACATTTTAATCAATTCTTTACTAAAAATTACTAAGTGCATTAATATTAATTACTTGTTTCCTGGTTTTTTTATGGTAAATTGTCTACTTTGATAATATTATATCAAGATCAATTTGAAATTATTGCAATTTTTCTTCTCCGGGTCCGTCCTAAAGCCGAATGCCCCGCGGCCAGAGTGTTCTCACCCTAGACTTACAGCCACTCTGTTGGCCTAGCCTCCTGGATTAATGTGTACAGGTCTACTAAGGTGTGAGTGTGTACTCCCCTTGGTTCAAAGTTTATTAACCCGAAGATCTGTTGTCTCCTTCTCTCCAGTGACTCACAGTCACATAAGATATGTTTTACCCTTTCCTCGGCTTGGCCACATAGGCTGCAGCCGAGGTCTCCATTATACAGGTTCATTTTATTCAGATGTACTTTGACGGCCATGTGCCCGTGATTATACCTGTAATAGCCCTTAATTGATTCCTCCTCATTTGGAGTAGTTTCCTTGCTAATTTCGGGTCGGTATTCCAATAAATAGCTTGCTGTGATTCAATCTCCGACTATCCAGTGATTTTTGTGATATTTTTTTATCTATTGTTTGACTGGTACCGCATACCGTGACACCCCAAAAGTCGCTTCCGGACCAATATATTGAGATGATGAGCCAGCTCGTCAGCTTTTTCATTTCCATGTATGCTCTCGTGACCTGATACCCAATGTAACATAACTTTTTGGTCGTTAAGGGTTTTGAGGGCTGCTTGGCTATCAGAATAAACGTGCATTTTCTTCTTTTTGTAATTTTTATCTCATCTGCACACTGTAAGATTACATATATTTCTGCCTGGAATATTGTTGGGTATTTTCCCACGGGAAGAGTTATTTCTTTCCTTGATTGTAATCCATATATCCCAGCCCCAGTATCCTCACTGTTATCATACTAAAAAAAGTAACTACAAATATTATATTATATTATTGTAAAACAGTTAATAATTAGCACACTGTAAGATTGCATATATTTTTGCCTAAAATATTGTTGGGTATTTTCCCACGGGAAGAGTTATTTCTTTCTTTGATTGTAATCCATATATCCCAGCCCCAGTACCCTCACTGTTATCATACTAAAAAAAGTAACTACAAATATTATATTATATTATTGTAAAACAGTTAATAATTAGTATTGAAGGGGCTAAAATGAAATAATTCGTTTTTGTTTTAATTAAATATTTTTTAATATTTTTTTGTTTAAAGCAAACATTAACACTACAGCGCCGATAATGCCATTTTGTAGTTCAAATTATGGTTTCGGTTTTTCTTAATATTATATAATACTTAAACAGTAGCCAAATACATATTTACTTATTTGGTTATGTAGTTTGGAATGATGATTAAATTACATTTATTGTCCTGAAACGAACTTATAATTCTTTATTTTTTAATTTTGAAAAACTGCTATTTGCAACCTTTATACTCAGAATTCTTAAAATAGTCAAAGCCATTCTGGAGGATTACTGTTTGTGGCTTCAAAGTAGCATAAAATTGACGGCGAAACTATTGCAGTGCTAACGGATTTACCAGAATTGTAATTCAAAACAATGTGGTCGGTTTGAAATGCTGCTACTCTTTGAAGGGGTTTCGTAGGTTGTTGTTACCAGTTTTAGTTCTGATTGGTTGTAATAGAACTATATTTTTAACAGTAATTCAGGACCTATTTTCACATTGTTCATTGAAAAAATAACTGCTTTATAGTACCGACATATGTGTTATTGAAAAAATATTAATTTTGCTTTTATTTAACCATGCTTATCCAATTATTTTGGTGTATTTAAATAAGCATAAGTTTTGATTTGTTTTAATTATCTTCTGTTCCTCTCCATATTAATTTTAATTGAACCACAATGAATGCTTATAAAAATATGGTCATTATTAAGAGAAGAGTTGGTTATAATTTTTACAGAATCGTTAGCGTAAAATGTACAAAACAAAATTTATGAATGTTCATCAATAATATGAATTATTTTATTTCTTTTAATACTGAAAAATAATTATTAAATTTTAAAATAAAGGGTATGTCCGTATGTGCAACATGAAATCGTTTGGGAAATTATAAGAAAATTATACATTCAAAAAACTCTTCTTCTGTTCAAATAATTGTCTCTAAAAAAGTAATCGTTCCCAGAAGTAAAAAAATTATAAGACTGAAGGAAAAAATAATAAATCACAACACCAAAGAGATTTTAGGCTCAAGCAGACACAAGAAAAACCCTGTCTAAAATTCCGAATATGTATAAGTATTTGGTGTCTCACGAGCAATTTTGGCTGTAAACAATTGTATGATTTAGAATAGATTGATGATCTCTATTTTATTCTAAGATCTCTTTGCCTCAAATTCTTTGTTTCTTGCGTGTACCTTGTTCTGCATTTATTTTTTCTATCAATGTGCAAATTTGTATTTGTTGTGTTATGATTATTTTTTTTTTAATTTTATTTTAAGTTGTTTGTGTGGCGTTATGTGGTTTTGTCATATTTGGATTCTAATGACGTAATGTGCTTGAAATTAGTGATGAAAATGTCGCGACTTAGTTTAGTGATGTACTAAAATAATATTAAAAGTAATAAATAGACTATTTCACCAAAAAACAGAGGAACAAATAATAAAAACGCAATAAAGCATTTTTGTACATTATTATGATATCTTACCTTGCAGTTTGCTACACTGGTTTTTAAAGAAGGCATAATACCTCATAATAAAGTGAAAAAAAAACAGGGAGCAAAAATGGATACTAGTTATGTTCAAATCGGCAGGGTGGACCCCGTTTCTTGAAACCTAGACGAATTTTTTGTCAAAAACGCACCAAGACTGATAAAATCCCTGTTTCCAGGTTTTATATTGGCAAAACAGCCAAAAAAACGCCAGGCAGACAAAAAATACTAGAACCAAAGAACACTACACTCTTACCGGGACAATCTAACCTCAAATCTAGTTGGAAGTCTTGAATCTTCTTTTGGCTGATTCTAACAGGAAAAAGTCAAAATGAAGTCAAATAGCTTCCATTTTATATATAAACCCTAAGCTTGTGCAACACGCTTCTTCTTTTTAGATTTTAAAAGGAATTTTAAAGGGGTACCAACTTAACAAAAATAGCAGTATAAAATTGATCTGAAGCCACCTGGAACTACAAGAATGGGCTGAAACAGATTTGTTACATAACCCGATTCATCAATCATTAACATTTTCGATTCAACATCTAACAAGAAATCTTTTGATATTTTTTATATTTAAGTTCAGAAATAAATATTTTCCGCCAGTCATTACCGTCGCAGAGTAAGTTACCCTCCCCCCCCTCAAACTTCCTCCAAAAATTACAAAACAGAAATTGCAACCCGACATCAAATTACGTAATGAATAATCGGAATTGACACACTCCACAGTGACATTCAATCTAATCTCAACAAAATGTACATAAAGTCTATGGAATTCTTCAAAATAATATAAGGAAAACTGCTATAAGAAAGGATAAAAGTAAGAATTTTACTCGAATAGCAGGCAGGGAAAACCATATCTGTCAAAAAAAAAGGTAAATGTAAGTTCCTCACCTAAATAAAAACAACTTAATACTGTGTCGTAGAGTCAACGGCCTCACGAGGCAAGCTAAAAATAAAAATTAACCTAGTGAGGTATTTTGTAGTGTAAGAGTATAGGCAAATTACAGAGTAATAAAGAAAACAATCGAGTTGGGAAGAAAATTTGTAAGAAAGTAGAACTAAGTAACAGATCTCTGGGGCTGAAAGAGATTTGCTATATAACCCGATTCCTCAAACGTTAACATTTTCGGTTCAACATCCAACAATAAAACCTTCGATTATTATTATGTTTAAATTCAAAAATATACATTTTCCCTCAGTCAATACCGATCCAGAATAAGTTATCCGTCCTAACGTCCTCCGAAAATTGTAAAACAGAAATAGCAACCAACATAAAATTGCCTAAAGAATAATTGGTTAAAGAAGTAAAATTGCCTCGGAATTGACACTCGACAGTTATATTCACTGTAACCTCAACAAAATGTACATAAAGTCTACAGAATTATTCAAAATAATATCAGAAAAACTTCCATAAGAAAGGACAAAAGTAAGAATTTTACTCCAATCGCAGGCAGGAAAAACGATATCGATCAAAATAAAAGCTAACTGCAAATTCCTCATATAAATAAATACAACCTACTACAGTCTCCTAAAATCAACGACTTTATGAATTAAGCAAAAATTAAAAATAACTTTAGGCTTCATTTTGTAGTGTAAGAGTGTAGGCAAATTACAGAATAATAAAGAAAACAATCGAGTTGGGGAGAAAATTTGTAAAGAAGTAGAACTAAGAGGGCTCATCAGATAGTAAAACAAAAATGCAACTAATGGTGTGCTGTTATTTGAAGGATATAAGAAAAATGCTTAAGGAAAATGGTATTATCTTGCCAAAACGTGAGTATTTGCAGAAATAATGTAAAAATTAACCTACTTAGCAATAGTTAACTTGAACTTAAATTTGAACCTTGACAAGTTTGCATTAACAGATTAAAGTACGTGTTGAAAGTAATATACAAATACAAGTTAACAAACACAAATAAATATTATGAAAACAAAAATACAAAATTTATACGTTTTTCAAATGTTCACACGCCAAACCCCTGCGCTTATCATTAAAGATTTATTAAAAATTTGAGAATGATCATTTAATATCACTAAATGTCACTATGCTTATTTAACATGTTGAATTCCAACTCAGTTTCAGTGTACTCAATTGGGAATCCAATCATTTTTTACAGTTTTAGTACTTTTGAAACTGTCGTGGGATTTCCTGTAAAAGAAATAATTTTTATGTTTCAACGCGAAATCCATTTTACAATATACCTGGTAAGTTTTAATCACAATGATTAACACTAAAATATGTGCTCATTTCTGAGTCAAAATCATCCCACTTCAAGCTTTTTTTCACTATTCTCTTTCAAAAATGTTGTCAGATCGTCTGCCAATGCACCCGCAAAAAACAGAATTTGGTTGAGAATTTTTATTCCGCTGAGAATTTTTGAAAACTCGTTTTAAATTCTTTCTTTACAACCACCATCTGCATTTTTAAAATCATAAGTGATATTTGTCGGAGCAAAAAAAAAATAATGGCAAATAAAGATTTACAGTTATATAATTTACTTCCACTATTCAGGGGTGCTTGTATTATTATGTGATTGCCGTATAATGCTCCCAGACAGGATGAAAAATTTCAAGCTGTCTTAGTCTGTCCAACTATAGTTAGCCATTTTTTTTTGCTTTTTCCAATCAGTAACACAAATGCATGAAATACAATTTTGCAAACAAACCTCCCTCGTTCAATGGGAATATTAATTTCAGTTTATTAATAATTCTCGATTAATGAATTTAATTAAATTAAATCATGTAAAATTAAAATTTTGTCGTTATAATTCTGTTTACATAAATTTATAGCGTTCTACACCTTCCGGTTCCCAGTCGTCATTATTGTCGATCCTGCCAATTGTCTGGACTCAGATTTCTCCTGGACATTGTTTTCTTTACACTCATCATCAACCATATTTTTAGTTTGCCTATTTTTCTTCTCTCAGGGAGTGCCCAATTTACTTTGGGTTTGGGAATTCTTTCACCTGAAATTCTTTATAATAGCCCATACCAGATTGTTGTCGTTGAATCTTTTCCATTAGCCTTTTTAAAGATATTTTGGCAAAAGCTGCAAACTGAGATCTCCAATTAATTTATTCTTCATTGCAATTATTTCTTCGATTTCTCCTCCGTTCTTCAGCTGGTATTTATTTGAGTCCAAGATGATGCATGCGTCACATTAACTTAATTATCTTTCCTCCCCTACAGTTAAATCGCTAGTTCGCTAGTATGTCCTTCAATGCCCCTTTTTTTTGACATATTTACTGGCGTTTCCTATTTATCACACTCATTAAAAAGTCTTCTAATTAGCCTGTTCTGCATAAAAATTTCCGCCAAACTAATGCGCTATTTTGATAATTTCTACCTATGTAACCTTCATCACATAGCAAAATATAGAGAACATCAACAGTATAATTTGATTGATTACAAAGCAGGTAGAAGGATGTACCTATGCGATATATAAGTTGTGCGCAAAGCTGAGTGCGACGTTGCCAAATCTACATTTTCTCTAAGTTTAGAGAAATCGTGCACAATCTAGCAACTCCGCATGTGGGTTTCTGGTGATGACCCCCGTTTACGAAGTCTCAAACCCCTACGGCTTAAAGTAATGGAGATACCCATTAAACTCTATGTAATTTCAAATTTCACCATACCCCGTAGTCGTCGAAGGGTTAGCTACTTATTGAGGGGCTCCTGTATACAGGAATTATGTCGTCGATACCCGATGTTTCTAGAAAATATCAGATGTACGGAACGGGTATATAAGCGTCGATCGGTTAATATTGGATAGTAGTGGAGATAGGGGGCTCTGAGTTGACCCCCCCACCACTTTTTTTGATTGGTCAGCCAAGAATGACCTTGTTTCTGATTGGCTGCCCAAGTTCGCCCCCTATCTCGATTGGTTACGTAAACTCCACCTCTTTTTGCTCCACCTCCTTCCTAACCACCACAGCAGTTGGAGGGGGCTGGTAGCAGTTGGAAGGGAGCTGGTATTTTAAACGACTGAATCTGAGCGAGTTACATTCATTCAGTCGTGATGTCAAATAGTGACCAACAACCAGAACAACAACTCATTGAACGTGTAGGCCAAGTCATAATTTTATATCAAACCAGCAAGAAAAACCTTACGGACTTTGAAGATCAAGACTTGGCCTTCTTTCCCATCAGTTATTTGAAGAGATACGTTGATTCACTTAGTTTACAACAAATTTGGCATAGGTTACCAAAACATTATCAAAGTGACGAGGAATTGAAGCTAAATTTACCCTGTTTTGAACATTACAACTTATACCAAAATCATATAAACGGTCCACCATTACCAATAAAAAAGTGTTGTCACAGTGCAAATTGTTTAAACAAGTGAATCAAATCTCACAAATTCAGTTCATCAGTCTTCGAAATGGATCAACAACAAATCTATTTAGATTCCGCTTGCGATGAATCAATCCAGTCAATGTACAAGGAAGAAGTAACTCATTTTAAATTGGCTGGAAGGGGGAAATTCAACGCAAGACAGGAGTCTCTGATTACTATTGATCGTAATAACTTCGAAGACGATGATGAAGACGAAGAAGATGATGGGATAGAGGATAATGGAGTTCCAAACGGGTGTGGAGAAGAGGGGCTCGTGAAAGTGACAAAAATAAATGCAAGTGATGCATTGGCACCAAATTACCTTACGCGAGAAGTGTGCGTTTTCCAATCTTATGTTGTAATCATTTCATCTTCTGGCGGTGCATATAATTTATGTTGTGAATGTTACTATATACATGCTCTAAATTGCCCAAATGGGAAACATAATTTTGTTAATAGCCACTATAAACGATCCTTTATATGTTGCGAAAAAGATCTATGATGCAACACTTGTGAAAACGATTTATTTGTAACAACTCCTTCACAAGCATGTATAATATGTAACAAACCAGAACTAAAGAATATGCAAAACCATCTAATCGAAAAATCAAATTTTAAATAAATTTATTTCACTTGCACTTATTCATGCACTATGACATTTTTAATATTAAGTTTAAGTTTAAGTTTAAGTTTAAAATATTTTATAAGAATTTAGATTTTGTTCTGCTAAGTTAAATAAATGTAAGAAACTATGTAAATAAATATAAGGGAATGATGTGAATAGATAAGAATTTGTATTTGTTCCCATTGAAAGAATTTATAATTTTGTACTTTCAGTATAGAATAATTCTTTTCAAATAATATGCATAAATTTAAATAAATGAATTTGATACTCCACTTGAATTTATTCCTAGTAGTTTTTTATATTAAGTTTAAAATGCCAACTAATTTAAATAAAATTTTATATAAAATATAAGTTGTAAGATATAAGTTATAAGATATAAGGTATAAGTTATAAGATATATATTAAGTTTAAGTTAAATAAATATAAGGGTACCATGTAAATAAATAGAAATTTGTCTATATTTAGATTCCAAGAATTAATGATTTTGTTCTTTCAGTGTAGAATCATTTTTTCTACATAATATGCACCATCAATCCTATTGATAAATTGAATTTTAAATAAATAAATTTGATACTTCACATGAATTTATTCATGCACCCTAGTAGTTTGTAATATTAAGTTTAAAAATGTCAACTAAGATATTTAAATAAGAATTTATATATAAGATAAAGAACAATTAGGTTTGATTAAATAAGATTCTCTGAAAACCGAGTTTATGATTTATTCTTCCACGTAGAATAATTCTGCCAAGTTAAAAAAAAAATAGTTTTCGTTACTATGCTTGTAAAAAAATAAAAATATATATAATCATCCTATTCATAATAATTCCTTAAAATTGAAGAAACTTGGTTATTAGGTGTGAAATAGAAAAAAAATTTTCCTCAACGATTTTGTTTTTTATTATTCCTAAATTAAAATACAAATATACATATATACATAAATAGATAAATACATATATACATATATAAATCACAATACCAAATACCATTTTGGGATGGATCTCTGTTCCAGCTCTGCCATAGGTTACTGCTGCTGCTCTGCCATAGGTTGCTGCTGCTGCTCTGCCATAGGTTGCTGCTGCTTTACCATCTGTTGCTGCTGACCACTAGAAGCTGCTGCTGCTGCTGCTCTGCCATAGGTTGCTGCGGCTCTGCCATAGGTTGCTGCTGTCCGCCATAGGTTGCTGCTGCTGCTGCTCTGCCATAGGTTGCTACTGCTTTGCCATCGGTTGCTGCTGATGCACCAGAGATTGTGGCTGCCCACCAGAGATGTTGTTGCCCACCAGAGATTGCCGTAAATTATAAATTATAATTTATAATTTATCGGCCTCTTGCATTTTCGATCGTATCTCTGTCTTTGCATTGCCAAAGGTTGCTCCGGCTCTGCCATAGCTTGCTGCTGCTCTGGTATCGGCCTCTTACATTTTCGATCGTATCTCTGTCTTCGCTCCGGTATCGGCCTCTTGCATTTTCGATCGTATCTCTGTTTTCGCGTTGCCAGAGGTTGCTCCGGCTCTGCCATAGCTTGCTGCTGCTCCGGTATCCGCCTCTTGCATTTTCGATCGTATCTCTGTCTTCGCATTGCTAGAGGTTGCTCCGGCTCTGTCATAGCTTGCTGCTGCTCCGGCTCTGCCATAGCTTGCTGCTGCTCCGGCTCTGCCATAGCTTGCTGCTGCTCCGGCTCTGCCATAGCTTGCTGTTGCTCCGGCTCTGCCATAGCTTGCTGCTGCTCCGGCTCTGCCATAGCTTGCTGTTGCTCCGGCTCTGCTATAGCTTGCTGCTGCTCCGGCTCTGCCATAGCTTGCTGTTGCTCCGGCTCTGCTATAGCTTGCTGCTGCTGCTCTGCCATAGGTTGTGGCCGATCTTCTTCCATAGGCTGTTGTTGCTCCATCATCAAAGGTTGAAGATCCATTGCTAGGTCTGGATCCCACTCAAAGGCGACAGGCTCGGGATCCAAGTCTGGCTCAAACATGTTGATGAATTCTTGATCTAAATAGTCAGCCTCTGATGGTGGCGGCCACATCACCGTGTTCTCTGAATTTGGACTCTGACGATCCATCAGATTAATCTGATGTTCTAAGAATCCCAGAAAGTCTTGTAGTGTTAGAATTATAAAAGTACTCATTTTCAGACTTTAAACTTAATGAATGATAAGTCAAGACGCTGTAAATCCTTATATACAATACTGAAATACCACCTTTCCGTACCTCCAGCGGCGAAACCGGTCCGAAGAATGAGAAGAAGAAGAAGGAAAAGATAGCGTGAACTCGAGAGAGGTCGTTGAACGGTCGTAAGTTGTTTTGTTCTTAAGAAAAAGACGAGTAAAGAAGAGAAGAAGAAAAAAAAAAAGTTGTTTTTTGGAATAATATATATAAAAAAAAAAATTATATTATTCCAAAAAACAACTTTTTTTTTTCTTCTTCTCTTCTTTACTCGTCTTTTTCTTAAGAACAAAACAACTTACGACCGTTCAACGACCTCTCACGAGTTCACGGTCTCACAGTTCCCGTCGTACCATGCAGTGCCACGCCGTACCAGCCTGTACCAGGCTCTTGGCCGCTTTAAAAGGCGACCTGGTACGAAGCGTCTCTTCAGTTTACATCTCGCTATTAGCGTGTGTATTAAAATTCTCGAATAGTATTTGAACTAGTCCGAATTATTTCAAATTATTGTGTGACGTAGTGACATAATATTCATTTTCATTTAGTTTGTATTGCTGATTTAATATTTTTGATTTAATATTTTTTATTTAATATTTTGGATTTGCTTTAACTTAATTTTTACTTCATTTTAAGAGCTATAAATTTATTTTTGATTTTCTGATTTTCTAATTTTTTTATTTTGATTTTTGAATTTTTAATTTATAATGTCTTCATTTTTAAATGTAAAAATTGAAAACATCGATTTAACCGCATTTAATTTAAACGAAGCTTGCCTTGTCCACGATTTAATGGACTGTTCTTTTTGCGGGTTAAGCGATGAACAGTTAGAAACTAAATTTAAAGAAATTGATAATACTGAAATTGGTGATTGCGATATTTTAGGACAACTTTTAAAAGTTTTAGATGAAGCGAATATTAAAGAATTTTCTCCTGAACCTCTAGAAACCATAAATTTTGACGATATAAACAATGATATGTTGAGGCAAAATTTAATTAATAATTTTGAAATAAATGAGGGTGATAATTTGGAAGAGCTTCTCACAATAATGGAAGGGACTGAAAATGGTTCGGGGCAAAATTTAATTAAGGTTAATAGGGAGCATGAGGAAATTCCCGGGCAAAATTTAATTAATAATTCAACAATAGGGGAGGTTTATGATTTGAAACAACTTTTGAATGTATTGGGAGGGTCTCCAAATAGCTCAGGGCAAAATGGGGGTGATAATGAAGGAGTTTTAAATAATAATAATAATAATAATAATAATGGGTTTGGTATTGGGAGTTTTATATATAGCAGATAATAGATATCCCAATAGAGAGCAGGTAGAAGAGTTTTGGGGAAACCAACTTTCCACACCAGCCGATTGTAACATCGCAGCTGGCTGGATCAATGAGGAACACCAAATCTGCCAAGATTACAGCCAGATGCAGTCTGAGCCATTTACCACCGAAGAAATTTCAAAAATAATCAAGGAATCCCATAACTGGAAAGCCCCAGGTCTCGACGGGATCCAGAACTACTGGCTCAAAAAGTTATGGTGTATGCACCATCAGCTGGCTGATCTTATTAATGATGTTCTTCTTAACCCAGCAAAAATGCCATTGTTCTTGACCGAAGGTATTACGTACCTCCTACCAAAGGACCAACATAACACACATGACCCAGCAAAGTATAGGCCGATCACCTGCCTACCCACACTGTATAAGGTGATCACCTCCTGCTTGACCCAACGCATCTATGCACATTGTGAGCAAAATAACATCATTGCAACTCAACAGAAAGGATGCACGAGGGGAGCAATGGGATGCAGGGAACAATTGATTATTGACTCTGTCATATGTAACCAAGCCTGTACCAACCGAAGAAACCTCTTTGCTGCCTACGTGGATTATAAGAAGGCCTTCGACTCGGTGCCACATGAGTGGCTCAAAACTATATTGAGAATGTACAGGGTCGATAATAATTTTGTTTCCTTTTTAGAACGCATCATGTCAACCTGGAGAACTAGGATCCAATTGCAAGTGCCATCCAGCGACACCATCGAAACTAACACCATTTCGATAAGAAGAGGAATATTTCAAGGCGATTCACTTAGCCCATTGTGGTTCTGCCTTGCAATGAACCCACTATCACGCCGTTTGAACTCCACCAGATACGGCTTTAGTGTTAGAAATAACAACGAAGAGGTAGTCAGAGTGAATCATCTTCTATACATGGATGATCTTAAACTGATGGCTGCTACCAGAAACCAGCTGGAACAAATGCTTAAAATTGTAGAGGAGTTCTCCGGGGATATCGGAATGCAATTTGGACTTGACAAGTGCCGTATTTTGAACATCGTTAAAGGGAAGATACAACCGGGGGCTTTTGAAATGCAGAACGGTGAAACTATAGCTGCAATGGAGGCAGACCAAACATACAAATATCTAGGTATGAAACAGGCTAAAAGAATTGACCATGGCACTATGAAAGCTGAATTGACAACCGAATTTGTCAGGAGGGTAAGGCGGGTACTACGAACTAATTTAAATAGTAGAAATTTGTTTAAGGCGCTCAACACGTATGCTTGCTCAGCGCTGAGCTACTCCTTTGGAATTGTAAAATGGAGCAGGACGGACATCCAAAACCTGCAAAGAAAAATAAGGACACTCCTAACAAAAGCACAAAAACATCACCCTCGGAGTGCCATTGAACGTACAATGCTTCCAAGACACCAAGGAGGAAGAGGATTGATGGATATTGGTAAACAGCTCGATCAACAAATAATAAACTTACGTTCATATTTCCACAGGTTGGCGGACTCTTCCACACTACATCGAGCAATATGCGAGGCAGACGACTCAACGCCGCTACAGTTGAGGGAACAAGATATTACTTCTCACCACCAAACAGACCAAGAGAAGTTACAAACCTGGCTACGGAAGCCACTTCATGGACGGCATCCAAATGAGGTCAATCAGGACAATGTCGACAACTCAGCGTCGAACTACTGGTTGATATCAGGACAGATGTTTCCGGAAACGGAGGGCTTCTTGTTGGCTATCCAAGACCAGGTTATTCCGACGAAGAACTATCGGAAATTTATCATTAGAGATCCCTCAATAGAGAATGACCAGTGCAGATATGGCTGTCGAACATCGGAGACAGTCCAGCACATGGCTGGAGGATGCCAAGCGTTTGCCGCAACCGAGTATAAGGAAAGACACGATTCAGCCGCTAAGATACTCCACCAAGAGTTAGCAGAAAAGTTGAACCTATTACAGGTAGGAAAAGTGCCTTATTACAAATACAATCCAGAGCCTATTCTTGAAAACAACCAGTTCAAGTTATATTGGGACCGAACGGTTCTGACGGATCAAACAGTTGCTCATAATAGACCAGATATTATACTAATAGATAAAATTTCTAGGCGAACTACACTAATCGACATCGCCGTACCTAACAACAACAACCTAAGACCAAAATACAACGAGAAGATCGCCAAATACAGAGATCTGGAGGTGCAAATCCGAAGACAATGGGCAATGAACAGCGTCCAAACGATTCCCATAATACTCTCAACAACTGGAGTGATACCAAAGAACCTCCTGCAGAACATCAAGGGACTGGGTCTTAGTGAGCATCTGTATAAACCGATGCAGAAAGCAACTCTCCTAGCAACCGCGCGAACCGTCCGAAAGTTCATGGGAAATACAGCAGACCACGTCACCTAGGACCCGATAACATGGAAAGGGTTCCCACAGAGCTTCATACTTCTGGTACCTCTGTGTACCTGGTATGAGTGAATATTCCCTGGAGGGAGTGCGAAGCCGTCTGGCTTGTAAATCATAAATAATGGGTTTGGTATTGGGAGTTTTTCGAAAAATATTATGAAAGAGATTTATCGCCCCCATTATTCACCAATTTCGGATGCTTCATCAGATGAATCATCAGATGAATCATCATCTGATGATTCTATCGACAGTGTGAAAACCGTCATACAGGTTTCACCAAAAGATGAAAAAATTTTATATCAACAACCATCCAAATTTGGCTATACAAACAGTTTTGTAGACTTTTGGATTTGAGCTGCGGTGAAATTGTGGGGGACATTGAGCTATATAGTTACAATGGAAATTTTGAGGATGAGCAACCTCAATGTTCCTCAAATATCATTTCAAACTCAAATCAAAATCAGGAACAAAATATATTGGAACCAAATCAAAATCAGGAACAAAATGTATTGGAACCAAATCAAATTTCTACTAATTTATTTGAACAAAATTTCTCAAAAAAGCGCTCTTCGGAAACATTGTTAGATTTGCCAAATTTTAAAAGGCTAAAATTGGATGGTAACGATACTAGTTCTCATAATTTGGAGCATCAAAATTTTTCTCTACCCGCCGCAATCAGAACAGCTCCGAAAATCGATTTATCAAATAAGAGTGAATTAGATAAATTTATTCGCATGAAATCTAAGCCGAGTTTAAATAAGAGTGACACAGGATGCGCGGCATCTAGATTTAAATCAATGGTGTTCTCTTATTTCAATTTGGATAGTATTTGCAATAATATTTCTAATTCAACTCTGAAAGATGTAAAAAATTGTATACAAAGACAAGGCGATCTTCTTTTAAATTTGGGTAATATATTTTTTAAAAAAAATCTATGCTTTTCAACAAATTAAAAAGTTAATCCAAAAGTTTTCCAAATTGCGCGAGCTGAAAAAATTGCTAATTATTCTATATCATTGGGTCTTGATTGATCGAATTGTGTTTATTTAAAAGCGATATAACCCTGACCGATTCCATTTTAAAATGACTCTCCTTTGCACACACTGCTTAAGAGAATTTAAAAGAAAATCACATATTGTACGCCACCTTCGATAAAATTTTGTCAATAACGAAAACACCTTTAACATGGAAGATTATATAATTAATCGTAAGTATTTTTTTATAACATATATAGCTATTATTTTCCTTTTAATTTTTCTTTTAATATTAATTAATAAAGTTTTACAGAGGAATTAAAAATAATGATTGTTTCAGTTGATGAACTACTTTCAAGACCTCCAATGCGATATTGCCAAGATTGTGAAGTAAATGTCAAATCTAATTCCTGGAGCACACACTTGAGGACAAATGTTCATAAAAACAAGAGCTGCATAAAATATGGAAATGGAATTGACATTATCAGGAGTGCATTTAAATGTCGAATAGCTTCCTACAGAATATATTCACAGAACTATCACGTCGACATCAAAAAGTTTCAGCAAGATGTTGGTAATAAAGTGCAAACATTAATACGCCAGCGTCAACAAGAATTTACATGTGCTAAAGTAAATTTGGAATTATTTGGAATATATTATTCCCCAACTTTAATCTCTACTTCAATTAAGTCATTTAATACACCGTTCTTCGTTGTAACCCATACAACTGATCTACAACAGCTTTACGATGATTTATTCAAGATTATTGAAACCAAAGCAGATGAATTGCCGGAACGAGACTCAGGTAATTATTATTTAATCTCAAGAGCTAAGTTTTCTTAATATCACTTGAACATCTCTAACAAATATCATTCATAACCAATTTTTTAATTCATATTACAGGGTGGGCTCTACAAAGAATTCTGCATTTGGAAGTAAACATCAATAAGTACAAACCATTGAATGCCTCCTCCTACATAAAGATGCAAAAATTTTCTATATCAATAGTGAATGTGATGAATGAGGACAATTGCTGTTTCGCCTGGGCAGTCGTTTCAGCAGCATACCAGCCAATCGGTAATCCTCGAAAGACCTCTTCATATCCAGACTTCAGAAACGCTTTCGATTTTACAGGTATAGAATTTCCAGTAAAATTATTAGCTCTAAAAAAATTTGAGGAAAAAAATAATTTGTCCATAAATGTATATGGAGTTGAAAATTTTTTAAGAGATAATAAAAATGTATATGAGATTGTCGGTCCTTTGCATTATAATAATGAAAAGAAAAAATTACATATTAATTTACTTTTAATAAGTTCTGATGATGGAAATAACCACTACTGTTGGATAAAAGATTTAGGTTGCTTGGTATCCAAACAATTATCAAAAAAGAAAATAAAAAAATACTTATGTGATGGATGCCTTCAATATTTTGGAACATATGAAAAACTTAACGCGCATTTAGAACGTGATTGTAGTTTTGTTCGAATTGAGCTTCCTTCAGATAATTTGATTTTGGATAAATTTGGAAATTATATTCCTGCAAATATATTAAAGTTTCAAAATATTCAGAAACAGTATAAAGCCCCTTTTGTTATATATGCCGATTTTGAATGTTATTTAAAAAACATTGAGTGCCAATAATCTACACCTGATTCGACAACCTCATATACTATTAAAACTGCTGAACATATACCCTATTCATTTGCTTATTATATTAAATCATCATTTGATGAGAATGTTGTTTGTCTTAAACTTTATAGAGGTACAGATTGCGCTTTAAAATTTATTGAATACATTGAAAATGATGTAAAATAAATTTATAAAAAATATTTAAAATATCAAGTACCATTGAAAGATTTGTCATCTGTAGAACAGATTGAGTATGAAAATTCTAGCATTTGTTACATATGTGAAAAACCTATTTCAAAAGGAAATTTCATAAAGTGTAGAGATCATTGTCATATTACAGGTAAATATCGAGGAGCTGCCCACACAATTTGTAATTTGCATTTTAAACCTCCAAAATATATACCAATAGTATTGCATAATTTAAAAAAACTATGATTCTCACCTATTTATTAAATCGCTTTGCTATAATAAAGAAAATATTAGTGTTATAGCTCAAAATAAAGAAAAATATATTTCTTTTAGTAAGGAAATTTTCGTTGACAGTTATGTGTCAGAAAAGCGGAAACCAGTTTCTTTGAGACTACGCTTTATAGATTCTTTTCAATTTCTCCCAGAGTCTTTAGAGTCGCTATCACAAACTCTACAAGATTCACAATGTTTTGAAATTAAAAAGTTTTTCTCAAATGCTGATGAATTTCGATACATTAGACAAAAAGGGGTATTTCCATACTCTTACATAGATTCCAACGAAAAATTAAATGAGAAATCTCTACCATCGATTGATAAATTTTATAATAACTTAACCGATGAAAATATCTCTCCTCAAGACTACAATCGTGCTGTAGAAGTGTGGAATCTATTTAAGTGTTCTACAATAGGGGCTTATTCCGATATTTACTTAAAATCTGATGTTTTACTTTTGGCTGATGTTTTTGAAAATTATAGATCCACATGCATTAAAACCTATAAGTTAGATCCTGTTAATTATGTCACTAGCCCTTCTATGTGCTGGGATGCAATGATGAAATTAACTAATGTAGAATTAGAATTATTAACGGAACCAGATATGCTTCATTTTTTCAAAAAAGGTGTTCGTGGTGGGGTTAGCACTTGTTCCAAACGCAAATCTGAAGCAAATAATCCATTCTTAGAAAATTTTAATCCTGAAAGACCTACAACATATATCACTTACTTAGACGCCACAAATTTGTATGGTTATGCTATGAAACAATATTTGCCTGAAAAAAATTTTGCTTGGGTACCTAAGCTCGAAAGAGAAACTTTAAATATATCCGAACTTTCAGATTCATCATCTATAGGCTACATATTTGAAGTTGATTTAGAATATCCAAATTATTTACATGATAGTCATAATGATTTCCCATTTTGTCCTGAACAATATACACCGCCAATTTCAAACCACTCCAAATTGATTCCAAACTTACATAATAAATATAACTATATCATTCATTACCGATATCTGAAACAATGTCTAGAATTTGGACTCAAAATCATAAAAATACACAGAGCAGTTAAGTTTACACAATCACCATGGTTAGCGGAATATATAGATTTAAATACAAATTTACGAAATTTATCTAAAAATAAATTTGATAAAAATTGTTATAAATTGGCAAATAATTCAATTTTCGGCAAAACCATGGAAAATGTTGATAGGCGAGCAGATATTAAATTAGTATCTCAATAGGAAAGACAGGGTAATAAATTTAGTGCCGAAAAACTTATTTCTAAACCTCAATTAAAGGATTTTAAAATTTTCTCTGAAAATTTAGTTGCTCTTCAACTTCAACAGGTTTGCATTGAATACAATAAACCAATTTATGTTGGGATGAGTATCTTGGATATTGCAAAAACTGTGATGTATAATTTTTATTACGGGTATTTAAAAGTTAAATATGGTAATAACTTAAATTTATTATATACGGATACTGATTCCTTTATTCTTGAAGTTCAGACCCAAAACTTTTATGAAGATATGAAGCTAAATCTGGATAAATTTGATACTTCTAATTTTTCTGAACAAAATATTCATTGCATGCCTATTACAACATCAGTTGTTGGTAAATTTACAGATGAGTACAAAGGGATTCCCATTGAAAGTTTTTATGGAACTGGTGCTAAATCATATTGCATCAAATCCAAAAATAGTGAAGATAAAAAAGCAAAAGGTGTTAGTAAATCATGTATAAAAAATCAATTAACATTATCAGATTCTAAAGATGTTGTTGAGAAAGGTGACAAAATATTCTGCACCATGTACGTATTCAAATCAGATATGCATAACATATACACTAATTTGTTAAATAAATTGGCATTAACAACTCATGATGATACAAGATATTGTATACCAAATTCCACAAAAACTCTTGCATGGGGACATAAAGATATTTTGGAAACAGATTTTTTTGATAAAGATATGAAAATGATGTATGATACTCTAACTTCTTTAAGTTCCGAAAACGAAAATGCATCTAAAAATAAAAAACCACGATTAGAATTAACTACTCCTAGTAATTTTTCATCTTTATAAAGTCATCATTTTATATGATGATAATATATGTAAGTCGTTTTTGAAGCTTTAAAAGTTGGAGGGGGAACTGAATCCAAAGACATATATATTGTATACAAATACCACTATTTGTTAGTAATATTACAACAATGACTGCTGCATCTTTAATAGTTTTAGTTTCTCTTGTTGGAAATGTGCTATATGTAAATTACATTCCTAATGCAGTTAGGGCTGATATATGTATAAATGCCCTCAAAAATGAAACCGATTGCTACAAACAGATGAAAATGACATATCTTGTTGGAAATTCACACTTTTTTACCTATAATGTAACTGATTCTGCTTTATGTGAAAATACATTCATAAAAATTAAATATTCCATGACAAACAAACCATTACAATATTCAGATTGGATTCCTTTCAACAATAAAAAAGAAGAATCCTGTCATTGTGTCTGTTGTTATATATTTGTTATTATATTTGCAGCAGCAATATTTATTTGTACATGTTTAATTTTATTGTATTTCATAAAAAAATATCTATAAAATTATTTAATAAATGTTTAAAAATAATATAAATTTTGTTTTTTATTGATTCTTGTTAGTATAAAGACATTTAAAGTTTATCCCCTCCTCTTAAATGGAGAAGGAAAATAAGTTTACCCCTCCACTTGAGAGGAGAGGGAAAATGTATAAAATTTAGGAGCAAACGGATAGATCGTTAGTTTTTTGAGAGTAAACAGATAGCTAGTTAGTTTTTGAAATACATCATTCAAGATGTTCAGTAATCAGAGTAAAAATATATTTGAAAATTCACCATTAAAAAAGAAAATAAAAAAAACAATTATAAATTCTACAAAATATAATTTAAATAATTCTAACTCTAAATATGCTGCGATTGGTTTGTGGGTGGAAAGTGATTTTCTACCATGCATTGAACTTGGTGCTAAAAATGGTCAATCTGTGATATTAAATGAAGATGATTGGAAGAACTTATTGCAATATCAAGGAGTTATAACAAATTATATGTTTTCACCTAATGTTTTCAATGAACCGATATATTTGCAAAATTTATCTATTCATTTTGAAAAGATTGGTGAATTACCAATAGTGAAGATTGCGAAAAGCTGTGAATTTATTTACTATGGAAATGAAACTGTCTGCAGACTATGGGAACAAATTCCACTTATAGAATATAGACTAAACGTTTTACAAAAACAAAACTTTCGACGTTATTTCAACGTTTTTAGAAATAACAACTTTTACGATGGAGATTCCTTTGACAAAATATATAATGTCCTTTCTCCAAAACAAAATCTAAATAGTGAAAATGTATGCTCCATGCTGGAACTGCTTTTGAATCATCCCGAAGAGCTAGAACAAAAATTAAAGTCTAAGCACTATTATGAAGAAGACAGTATCTATTGATGAATCAAGAAACCAAATTCATCTGATGGTTGCTTAGAACTTTGCCTACAGAAAAGCTCGTATGACTTCTGAAGAATTTATAAATCAAAAACATTTTAGAAGAAGGATTAAATTGACTGAAGAAATTTTAAATCCCATATTAGACTCTGATTATAGGAATATTGTATTTAAAAAAATGTTTATGTAATAAGCTTATTTTTAAATAAAACAAATATATATATATATATATATATATATATATATATATATATATATATATATATATATATATATATATATATATATATAAAAATTCATTTTTTTATTACAAACATCAATTATTATTACAGCATTAATTACTATTACATCACATCTCCCTTGAAGATCCAAGAGTTATAAGATTTATCTAATCCTAACCATTTTACAAATACTTTGTTTCCTTTCTTTCTTAACACTTTTTCCACCAGATATACATTTGGGTGTCTTACTTTTTGAAGTTCTTCCTCATAGAAACCTCCTTGAATATCTATTCCGTTTCCATCTTGAATCAAATACGTTGTTGGATTAGTCAGCTGGATTTTTTTTATTTGAAAAATTTCGTTTGACCAGTTGGGTGTGTAACCTTTAGAAAATTCTTCACGAATCTTGCTTATTCGTACTCTATCACTGACACGAAATTTTGGTGATCTGGGATCCACAGTTTTCCTATGGGTATAAGCTGATTTCAAGATTTCCATTTCATTCTTTTTGTTAACTTCGTTTGGTTTTTTTCCGATTGTTGAATGCTTAGTATTATTGTATTCTGTAATTATTTCTTTAAGAAAGCTGATCCATTTATAATTACCTAGTAAACTAAACTTTTTCCACATTTTGTTTTTTATAGTTCTATTTACTCTCTCTACAATACTAGCTTTCATATTAGAAAATGTGTTGTAATGATTAATTTTGAACTGCTCCATAAGTTTCTGAAAGTCTTGATTAAAGAATTCTTTACCCTGGTCAGTATTCAGATTTTTTGGGGGAGTTTTTAAAGTTAATAGAATTTTTTTCATTGCAGCTGTCACATCTTTACCAGTTTTGGATTTTACAGGTTCTGCCCATACAAATTTAGAAAACACATTTATTACCATTAAAATATATCTTAAACCCCTATTAAATTTCGCATATGGCTGCATTTCTATCAGATCAGCTTGAAATAGATCATTAAGCCCTTTTACAATTGTTCGTCTCCTTCTATATCGCCTTCTCGCTGGTTTATGTAATTCATTTACAACGTCTTGTTTAATTTTACTCATTATTAATTTATACCTTACTCTCGAAAATAAATCCCATAAATAACTTTACCTCCTTCTAAACCGTTTATAAAAACCCTTTATCGCTGACTGTGTAAAATATGAAAAAGTCATCTCAGTTTTTTTAGTAAGTTCTTTAATTTTATTTTCCACTGCTTCAAATGATTTTTTATTTTCATTTCTAATTTCTTTTATTGATGAATTTATTTGGGTGATGTTAGTAAGATCAGAAATTTTTACATTAAATTTATTTTCCATTGTTTCAAATAATTTGTTATTTTCATTTCTAATTTCTTTTATTGACGAATTTATTTGGGTGATGTTGTTATTAAGATCAGACATTTTCACATTAAATTTAATTTCCAAAACAACATTTGATAACGTATAATTTTTTTTGAAACCACCTAATGTTGAATTCATTTCTTCTCTTGCATAATTCATTGTATCATTAAATTCTTTTCTAGAAACTTCAGCAGCTCTTTGAACTAATTCATTTAATGATTTTATTTCTTTTACTAATTTATCTTCTAGATTTTTTAGATCTTTTCCTAATTGAAATTCTGCATTTGTTATATCTAATGTCATTTTAACAATTTTTTTTTCTATATTTTTTATATCTGACGCTGTCTTTTCAGCTTTGTGTAATATATCTGTATAAGATATTTCAAGTTCTTTTATCAGTAAAGAAATCTCCTCGATTTTTGAACTATTATTTTTAATTTTAATTAATATATCCTTTTTAGAAACTTCCATTATAGCTTGCACTACTTGTAGTAAGGATTCTAATTCTTTTTGTAATTTTTCATCAATTACCTTTGTAAAATTTCCCTCGTCAAAAGAAGTTTCAGATTTGGTTTTTAGATGGTTTAATTGCTTTAGTATATCCTCGATTTTTTCATTATTTTTTGTAATTTGATCTTTGAATTCTGTTTCAATTTTTTCATTTTCGTTTTGAAAATCCTCTTCTAAATATTGTAAATTTGATTTATATGCATTGATTTTAATTTGTTCTTTAAATTCATTAACTTTGTCGGTATCTTTTTTGTGAATTAGAAAATGAGTGTTCATTGATTTTTCAAGATTTTGTGTATTTTTATCCATAACGTCATGTATTTTCTTAAAACTCCCTACTTCTTCTGCTACTCTATCATTAAGCATATTAGTAAAATTTTGAAACTTTGATGTAATTTCCTTGGAAATACTATTCTTGGCGTTGTCAATTGCTGAAGTATCCTTAATTATTGATTTAATTGATGTAATTTCATTTTTTATTTCATTTTCAAAATCATCAACTTTATCATATTTTAACTTCACTACGTCAAAGTCATTTGCATATTTAGAAACTTTCTGAGAAAATTTTTCTACTACCTCATCATTTCCATCAACAGTATTTTTCAAATTAATTATCTTGTCATTATATTCAGGAATAACTTTATCCTCAAATAACTTAATCTTTTTTGCAGTATTTTGTATGTTGTTATCATATTCATTTATTCTCTTATTTAAATTATTAACGTCACTTTTCAACCCGGGATCTAAATTTTAAATTAATTTGTTTTCAATATATTTTACATCGCTTTCAAAATTTTTTATTATTTCCTCTTCAACATTTGATAATATTTTATTTTCTAATGATAATAATGTGTTTAGAGCAGATTTTTTTGAAATATGACGACCAAATTTATCGATGGTCATTTTAGAAATGTTTAAAAGTATCTATTATGTTCTTTTATATAATAATATTCGCTTCTCTTAGTTCTTCAACAATGGAAATAATTTCATTGTTATGACCAGTGTGTCCCGCAAGCATGGATGCTACCAATAGTTGAAGTCTCTCAACAAGTTCGTTTACATTATCCCAATATATGTAATCTGTATTAGGTTTATTAACTTTTAAAGTTATACCAAATCTGTTTTTTTTTGAAGACATTCGACTTTCTCTATATGGAGCTTTGCGTCTTTCAAAAAATCCCTGGATTGCCTGTTGTGATTCGGGATTTAGAGTTTTAGTTTTTGTAATTCCTTTGCTTTGCAAATAAAGTCCTATTATAGAAATATATTTATGTGATCCATTTCCCTGCACCTGCTCATTTGGAGCATTATTTCTACGGTATGCATTGGTTCTTTTTAAAATATCCATATAATTTTCCAAATCTTGTTTTTTATACCCTATTGGTTCTTTTTTAAATAATAACTCATATAAACCTGGTGTACCTGTATAGGTTATTCCTTCAATTTTGATGTTTCTACCAATAATTTCGACAGGTTTTTGAGTTAAACCCAAAAAGAATTTCTCGGTTTCCAAATCATGAACTATTCCATATTGGTGATCAAACTCATGTTCAACATCTTTTACACCGTTATCAATATATTGGCGAGGTAATTCATCAAATCCTGATAAATATTCTTTATATAAATCTGTATCAACAAATGTTCGAACTGTTTGCCGTGTTTGTTCTAGTATATCTGAAAGATTTCCTATTGTGGAATGTGAATCTGAAGAAGGGGTAGTTTCTGCAATAATACTTGTTTGTTGTATAGATGGCATTTGACTTGCTGAAGTTAAACTCGCGTCCCAGTCAATAATCGATAGTATTTCTGTAGGAAGGAGTGGAGTTTTTCCCGTCTTTCTTTTTTTCTGGTGTTGATGTTCCATATTGTAATTTTCTCTTTGGTATTAGTGTTTGAATTGATCTTTTTTGTGGTGTTTCATAAATTTTTTTAATTGGTGTGTGTAGCTCTTCCTTTATTTCAACAGGTTCAATTTTACCAATCGTTGAAATTAATTCTTGTAAGGGTTGAGTTATCGGTTTATATGTTTCCTCCAATTTAGTTTGCGCCTCAAATTCCGCATTTTTTAAACTCTGATATTTTTGTTTAACAGCTTTTCTTGATTTAACTAGCTCTCTTGCTAAACGTTCATCCATGATTGGTATAATTTACCATCAAACGTTTATTTTTATAAGTAAATATATGAATCAAATCCTTTTCGATATCGGCCAGATTTCACATTAAAGTCTTTGTCTATTACCAAAAATCCAAATTTATCTTTCCAGCATATTAAGCACAACTCATTAAATTGGTTGAATGACATATCAACATTAACATGATCATCATAAATATGTTTTAAGTTTGTTCGATCTTGTTGAAATATAACAATTAAATTTGCATTGTCACGAATTAATTGTTTCGGAATAGAAGAATATATTTGACATAAATAAAAACAATCAGTATTTTTGTGTCTTCCGAAACAAAAATAATCTTTTACAACATTCTGATTACAACACACTATATCATCAAATATTATTATAGAGTTTGGTTTAACTTGTTTTGGTGAAGCAATTGTTTCTTCATTTTCGGATTCATAGTATCCAGTTTTTTTCAAAGGTTTAAAAAGTGTTCTCAAATATTTGTACTTTGGTTGATATAAGAATTTTGAATAAACATACAGATTTTCAAATCGCAAACCATTCGGATCTTCAATTAAACTAATAATAACATTGGTTTTGCCACAGCCTGACGGGCCAATAATTAACCCTCTTTTACTATTTCCCTCAAACAGTTTTCCATGTTTTCTAAAACCATTCACTGAACTTTCATGATCCTAAATTGTTATAGAGTATGGTTGTTTCTCAACTCTCATTTTATATATAAAACAAACTATTAATATTCGGTATTGTGATGTAACTGGTTAGTTATCACTAGGATTGTGACTATATATAATGTTTCCATCACATAATAAACGAATCATTTACAAGACAAACAGCAAAAGGAAAGGAAGTGGTTTAGTAAACTCATTAATCAATAAATTACCCTTTGAATTGCATATTCCTGGTTATAATTTTTGTGGACCTGGAACAAAATTGGAAAAACGATTGTCAAGAGGTGATAAAGGTATAAATTTATTGGATGAGGCTTGTAAAGAACACGATATTGCTTACTCACAATCAAATGATATAAAAAGAAGGCATTTAGCTGATAAAATATTAGCTGACAAAGCTTTATCAAGGTTCAAAGCTAAAGATTCGAGTTTTGGGGAAAAAACTGCTGCACTAGGAATTACTGGTACTATGAAAATTAAAAGAAAATTAGGTATGGGACTTCGAACGAGAAGAAAGTTCAAGCGAAAAACCCGAAAAGGACGAGGACTATCATTATCTCAGGTAATTTCAAAAGCTAGAAAAGGAATTAAGGGGAAACGTTTTAAAGATCTAAATGAAAGTATTCAAACTGCTTTAAAAGCTATTAAAAAAACAGGTAAAGTGTTACCTCCAAAGAAAAGGGTAATTCCAATCCCAAAGACTGGCGGATTTCTTCCACTTATACCTTTATTTGCTGGTTTGTCTGCTCTTGGTGCTCTTGGAGGAGGGGCTGCAGGTATTGCTAAAGCAGTAAATGATGCAAAAGCAGCCAAAGCGAAATTAGAAGGATCTAAACGACACAATCAAATGATGGAGTCCATTGCGGTAGGAAAAAAAGGAAGTGGACTTTATTTAAAACCCTATAAAACAGGATGTGGATTATACTTGAAGCCTTATTCAAAAAACTGCTAAAACATATACCTCGAAAAGCACTTTCAAATTATGATTTACTTAAATACGTTAAATATTTACAAATTCTTAACTTTCGTGGTATTTTTATGAGGGATAAATTACCAAAAAAGATAAAGATAATTGAAAGTGCAATTGTCAATCTAGATAATCATAGTGGTGCTGGTACTCACTGGATAGCATATACAAAAAAAGGAAAAAACATAATATATTTTGATAGTTATGGTAATTTGCGACCCCCTTATGAATTAATTAAATATTTTTATAGCGACGAAAATAATAATATTTTTAATTATAATTATAACAGTTATCAAAACTTTAACAAAACAAATTGTGGTCAATTGTGTCTAAAATTTCTTTATAACCATATGTAACACGTAATTTTAGTTTATTATTAAACACATTTTTAAAGTAAAATGTCATATAGTTTTGTTCTTAGCGGCAATTCCGCTATTTTAACATCAGAGTTACATCCTCCAATATATTTAGATGAAGATGTTGAATATGTTATCGGTCTTGTAAATTTCGAAACATTTAATGCAATTCCCAATATTGATGTTGGGAATAATGTATTAATTCATGATGAAAATTTAGAAATAGCCATACCCCCAGGTAGCTGCGAATTAGAAGACATAACAGATTTTTTAAAAAAACACTTGGATGAGGATAAAATTAGTTTTAGTCTTTATGCAAATAATAATACTTTGCGTACACATCTTAAATGTTCAGCCCCCATAACTTTTCGTGAAGGCACTATTGGTAAATTATTAGGGTTTAAAAATGGACGATTGGAAGCCAACATTGAACATATATCAGATTTTCCCGCAGAAATAATTAAAGTAAATTCAATAAATATAGACTGCAGTATTGCAGAGGGATCATATTTAAACGGGAAACCTGTTCATATAATACACCAATTTTTCCCGAGCGTTGCTCCAGGGTTCAAAATAATTGAGTCACCTCAAAACGTCATATATTTCCCAGTCACCGTTAAAGTAATTGATAAAATAGCCATTAAAATAATAGATCAGGAAGGTGATTTGGTTAATTTTAGAGAAGAAACCATAACCATCAGACTACATATTAAAAAAGTAGATGAAAGATGGTAATAATATTATATAACAATAAATCTGCAAACTTTACTAGAAAATTTAATAATAAAAACATTAATAAGACAAGAAAGAAACCAACTTCCTTTAGTAGGAAATCAAACTTCCAAAGGTTAACACCTTCTAATAGAAAATTTCTTCAAAGTTTGGGTTTTAAACTTAATAAAAATGGATTATTTAAATGTAAGAGAAAATGTATTGGTTGATGAATCAATATTAAGCTGGGAAACTCTTTCTTTCGATCCTTTTAATCCTACAAAACTCGGACCAAATGATGAAATCAGAATTGCTTTGCAACAAACAGGAAAATATCCTTTACCTTGCAAAAGTGAAATTTATGTGGAATTGCAAGTAACTAAAGAAGATGATTCCCCTTTAGCTAATACTGTTTTAATTAATAATGCTCCGGCATTTTTATTTAAAGAATTGCGCTATATTTTAAATGGTGTTACTATTGACTCCGTTCGGGATATTGGACTTCAACTCTTAAGGGATATATTTCATTTAATCAAAATGAAAGTGCTAAATTGGAAAATGCCGGTTGGTATCCGAAAACAAAATCTAAAGAAAAAATTATGACTGATGACAAAGGTAATGTTTCATTATGTATACCATTAAAGATGTATTCAGGATTTTTTGAAGATTATAATAAGATTATTCTTAATTCACAACAAGAACTTATTCTAATAAGAAGTAATGATGATACAAATGCATTATTATCCAGTAATGAAGATGAAAAACCCAAAATTAAAATCACAAAGTTGTGTTGGAGAGTTCCTCATCTTACTGTAGCGATTCCGCAAGAATTAGCACTTACTAAAATTATTGACAAAAATAGTGATATACTAATAACCTTCCGAAGCTGGGAATTAGTTGAATATCCAGAGTTATTGGAAACTACGAGGCACAACTGGCCCGTAAAAACATCTACAAAAGTCGAAACGCCACATCATGTTCTAATTGCTTTTCAGAAAAATAGACGTGGTAATCTAAAAATGGATATGAGTAAATTTGATCATTGTAATTTAAGAAATATGAATGTCTTTTTAAATTCAGACAGATATCCTTACAATGATCTTCAACTTGATTTTGAAAATAATAAATTTGCTACTCTGTATGAAATGTTTACAGACTTTCGTCAAGGGTATTATAACTCTCCAGTGGAACCAATTTTTAATCCAAAAGAATTTAAAGAAAATGCTCCTATAGTTTACATTAATTGTTCACATCAAAGAGATTTACTACAAACAGGTCCAGTAACCATGAGAATTGAATTTGAAACCAAGGAAAAAATTCCCGCTAAAACAGCGGCATATTGTGTTATAATTCATGATAAAGTTTTCAGTTACAATCCATTAACAAAAATTGTGAAACAGCTGTAATACAATTTCCTTAAGATAAAATACTCCTTTTAAACAAACCGCTACTTATGCTTAAGAGCGCATGCGTCAATTTTGATATTTATTAACGTAGCCAAACCAGAATTCTTCATTTATATAATGTCTTACGAGATTTCAGTTCGAGTATTAGATTTTCAACTTAAGTTGCAGAAATTAAAAAAACAAATAAGTGAATATCAATTAAAAGTAGAAATGAACAAGAAATTTAAATATTTGAAAATATGAAACTTATTCTAGATCTTCAAGGATTCAAAATTGAAAATAATAAATTTATTGTAAAGGAATTAGCAGCTTACGATGGGCAAAAGGCAAGTCATTTTATTTTCAAAGCTCCATTTCCGATGGGTCATTTACCATCCTATTTACACAAACAAGCTCTGTGGTTAATAAAAAAATTACCATTGCATTGAGTGGTGTGAAGGATTTACGCCATTACACAAATGTGGAGATATCATAAGAGATTTAAGTGCTAAGGTGGACTATGTTTATGTAAAAGGGGAAGAAAAGGCAGATTTCGTAAAGAAGTATTCCATGAAACCAGTTATCGAGATTGATGAACAACCCACCCTAAAGAAAATGGATCCTTGCTGCTTATATCATCAAAAAATACCATGTGTATGTGCATTATCAAATGTTTCTTACCTTTAGAACAATTTTTTTATGTAGTAAAAGACTTGATTACAAATTATGTGTTTTATTTTCTAACATTGTTCTAATACATGAAATATTATTATTTAATCCTAGTTCTTGAAGTTTACATATTAAAATATCTATATTTTTATTTTTTAAATATTCGCTACAACATTTAGCTGCTAGTAAACATAATTCTGCATGTTCCATGTAATTTAAAAACAATATAATATTCTGCGCTTCACTTTCTTGACCTTCATATGCATAAAACTCGGAACAGGCTGCGGACATCAAAAACTCTTCATACATTTCTCTTATTAATAATTCCATAATAAATCCTACACTAAAACCTCCTTGTTTCTCAATATCTCTTTATCTCTCTCTTCCTCTTCCACGATTTCTTTTAATATATCAGGATCTTTTATATAATCCTTCAATATCCTTAAAAAGTAACTGAATCCTATTTCCTTTATTTCATGAACGAACTTCAGTAAATTTTATGTTTTTCTATAATTTAAACAGGCTTCTGCAGTTAATTGGTATTGGAAGGCAGTCTCGTAATATACCTGTGCCCACTCGGGGTGCGTTTTTCTTAGCATTGCATTCTTTAATTCGGAATTTTGAATTTTAGTAAACTCTTTACCTAATTTGATTATTTCATTTTGCAAATCACTGTTCATAACTACCACTTATTTTTAATTTAACACTTTTCGTTATTAGTGGTGAATCTGCTATGTAAGCTTAAGACTAATTGTGAATGAATGTAACTTGCTCAGATTCAGTCCTTTAAAATACTAGCTCCCCTCCAACTACTGTGGTGGTTAGGAAGGAGGTAGGAGGTGGAGCAAAAAGAGGTGGAGTTTACGTAACCAATCGAGATAGGGGGCGAACTTGGGCAGCCAATCAGAAACAAGGTCATTCTTGGCTGACCGATCAAAAAAGTGGTGGGGGGTCAACTCAGAGCCCCCTATCTCCACTACTTTGGATATACGAGCGAATTGCAAAAACTAGCGAATAGTGATAGTGAATATTTTCGCCGTGTGTAAACGATGTCGTCACGATTCCGTGTGAACAAACCGAACAATTTCTGTTATATATGTGGTGAAGTGGCATTGAAAGCTTAACGAAAGACTGAGCCCACTCGTAAGAAAACCCTACGAGTTATATGTTGGCTCCACAGTTGGCGATTAAGACAAAATTTGGTCTCCCCAAATTTACCGCCACACGTCCTCCAGAACCTTAACAAGATGGCTAGTGGATATTCACAAGTCTATGAAGTTTGGAGTTCCAATGATTTGGCAGAAACCTCAGAATCATGTTGATGATTTCTACTTTTGCTTAACAAAAATCCTGGGATTTTCTAGTAAAAGAAAACATAAAATTGAATATCCTTTTATCCCATCAGCCATGAGTCCTGTACCTCAAGACGCTTCTAGCATAACTGTCCCTAAGCCTCCAGAAAAATACGAAATCGACTCGGAATCGGATAAACTAGATGATTTTGAACCAAAAGCCGGCTCAAGTTTTCAAGAGAAAGACGATTATGAGTGTAGTATCATTAAACAGCTCCACTTAATATCTCGAGAAGAACTCAACGATCCAATTCGTGATTTGGATCTTCGCAAAACAAAGTCACAGTTGCTCGGGTCATGTTTACAGTATTGGAATCTCTTACGAAAAGGAGTGCACATTTCCACGTTTCTGAAAAGGTAATCTATGCTAGCAGTATTTTTCTCAGTGGCAAATGACTTTTTTTCGTTTAATCAACGAAATTGGCCTTTCCTATAAACCAACTGAGTGACGATTGTTTAATGACTTCGAAGATAAGTGTAAAAGTGGTTTTATTATTTAATTTAAATAAACCACCATCGGTTCCCGCGAGTCATGCTGTAAATATGAAAGAAACCTACGAAAACATACGTATATTACTTTAAAGCATAAATTACGAATATCATAAAAGAACTATCTCTGCCGATCTAAAATTATTGCACTACTTTCAGGACTGCAAAGCCAGAAACCACCAAAAAATGACTGTCACGCGAAAACGTTATGCCCGGTCTGAAAAACGCCCTTAATGAACCCTTAGTACAACAGCAGAAAAATTTTTTACTTCCTTTGCATATAAAACTACAGTTTTTAAAAAATTGTCTTCAAGCCTTAAATAGAGAAAAAAATGCTTTTGCTTTATTTGAGACAGAAATTCGCGCGTATAAGGGAGGCAGAGCTTAAAGAAGGAATGTTTGTTGGACCGCTAATACTAAAACATTTTAAAAATGAAAATTTGGAAACTGTACTTTCGAGGCAAGAAAATAGCATATGGACTGCTTTCAAAAATGTATGTAGCAACTTCCTATGTAATAAGAAATCGGAAAAGTACAAATATCTAGTTGAAGCAGTTCTCCAATCTTTCAAGACCTTAGGTTGGAACATATCACTTAAGTTGCATTTTCCTCAATTCCATTTTGGAATTCTTCCCTGACAATTTAGGCGCAATTTCAAACGAATACCTTGTTCAAGTCGAAAATGAACCCCAAACATGTTACCCGACTACTGTTGAACCTTCAATCGTGAAGCGAAAAAATACAACAAAATAATTTATTTGATTCTTTTATACTTTTTTCAATACAAAATTATGTATATTTTGTAAAAAACGTTGATTTTTGTTTAAGTTTTTGAAAATTCACTAGATTTCTGATTTGGGTTTCTCATATTTTATGTTCTTCTTCCTTCTCTAAAAACTTATGTGTGATAGGTAAAAACCGAGCTCATGTTTGAATTCAGTACATTACACTAGACACAAAAAATTAAAAAAAGAATGTCAGGGAGCGACAAAAAAATTTCAAAATGCAGAACAGTATTTTCAATTCTAATATTTGGGTGTCCATTCCCTGACATGATCGTCGCCAATTTTTTGTGCACATATCAAATAGGATTGACCTTTGGCGTTGTCCTTTTGTCACTACAACATCGTCTGATAGTTCGCTACATAATTTGATTCTACAGATTCACGATTGAAAAAGCTGTTGATTGAACTACAGTTGAATTTATTGATGACATAGAATCTCACATAATTTGTTTATTGGTATTGATCATAGGCTTTCGTGAAGTCAGCGAATAGTGTATGCACTTCGGATTACAGGCAACTTCTTCTTCAGTCAACTGGAACATGGCATTTTTATGGTCCAGAGAGGAACAACCAGCTCTAAACCCTGTTTATTGTTTTATTTCGATGAGACTGTATTCTTCCTCAATAAATTCGCCTTCCATAAATGTGGCTGAAGCTTATAATAGATATGCATTTGTAGTTGTTATAATTAATATCAAGATCTTTTTTATGAATTGCTGTGATCCATGCCTCTCTCCAATTATCAGGTATTCTGTTACCATTGACGTATCTCTAGAAGATTTTGGCTAGAATGTTTTCTAGGTTGTTATCCCAGTCTTCAACAGTTGCACTGAAGTCCCCTCTGATTAACTTGCTTTTTAATTTTTACTTTCGAATTTGTTTCAGTTCCTTGCTTCACTATGATATTTTTTTAGGTTTCTATTTACTTAAATTTTCTGATATCTAGATGCCATATGTATTCAGGGATTCCTTCGCGGTGGTAGCAGCTGTTTAGTATTCTTGGTTCGTTTGTTCGCAAAATTGTATCAATGTATGTTCACTATCTATAGATCTACCCGATCTTATGTTGAAATAGTCTGAAGAGTGTTTTTTTCGGGAAGGTCATAAAAATCGTCCTTTTCCATTGTAAGGACGTCATCGTTGGAGCATTGATTCCAATAACAGAAACGTCTTCTGATGTTCATGTTGGGTGTAATATATGTCTTCCTGATTGTGAGTTTATGTTGGTATTTCTATTGTTTACCTTTTCTTTCTGTGTTCATTTCTATTTTAATCTTTGAGTTAGAAGGGAACATTCTCAGGTGTTCGCCTCCGATGTGTCTTATTTTATGATATGTTGCAGTATACAAAAAAAATATGCAACACATATTTTTTTTTGTCCTAAATTGTATTTTTATGTCATGAAAACATCCCCCAAAATTCTTCGTTAAAAACGGCTTACTGAAAAAATGACATACATAAAACCCTTTTCGAATACCTAATTATATGTAAGTCACTAAACATGAAAAAATCAACCTTTAAAGTATAATTTAAAAAAAAAATGTTTTTAGGGATGAATTTGGGGGCAGTTTTCACCCTTAGAAATGAAGTTCAGAATGTAAAAAAAATAATTGTTCATTATTTCTTGGCATACTTCAACATATCAGGGAATGAGCAGTCTTGGACAAGGCACCTTCTTAGTAGTTTTTTTGTTTCCAACCCGTTTCGGTTCTGACACTTAGCTCTTGTGTAGTTAACTAGCATAGTTTGTTACAGAAGTAAATATTTAGCTTACTGTTAAACCGCCAAGCTTGGAAATTCAGGTAATTTGTTGTCCAGGTTTTCTTCTTGTAGACTGTTTGACTTCCTTGCCTTAAGAGATCAGTCCTCCTTTTGTTTTATTTTTCCATCATCAGGACCGTTGAACATATATAGTGTATCAATGTCATTTGCTTTATCCGGATCAAATGAACCCTTATTTCTTAGCAAATTATTTTTCTTCGATCCCCGTTCCGTTCTCATCTATCGGATAATGAAACCCCAGGTTTGGGACTGATTTAGAGGAGTTGCAGAAATTGTTCTGAATGAAGTTTGAAATGTAATTAGGACTACTCATTGGAAAAAAAATTCGAATATGCCTGTAGACACAGAATAATAGCTCCTAAAAAATGTATTACATAATCTTACTAAAAATGGAAGAAAAGATTCAACGAATTATATCTTAAAATCAGTCATATCTGCAGCCTTTTTACAGGAAGATTAAGAGGACATTAACTGATTTTTCTTACCCTTGTTATCAGGAAAATGCATAATTATACACCGTTAACGTAAATGACTGTTTTGCAGGCAATAATAACAATTTTATTCGCTGCCAATAGGGATATTTCGAGAAGTCATCAGAAATACGCTTCTGGTGACTTACTTAAATAAGAACTATTGTTTATAATATGATTGTAATAGGAATGTTTTTACGTTATGCGCTATTATTCGTTAAAAATCATATGCTTTTTGCTGACCTGAATATATTTTTTTCATTTGTTCGGCCAGAAGGAATGATAATACTTCTAGATTATTTTAAACATATATTATAATCTTAGGTCTCTGCAAACCGCAAAATCATTGAAAGTCTAATTTCAACTAAAATTACCTTTCTCATGTGATATTTAGCATGTTCTATTATGTTGTGGCCAATTAGTTTAATTAGACGTTCAGTTAAGTCTGTTAGTAATATTCTCATAACGTTTTTATAGTGTCCACTAACCTATTACCGTTTTAAAACGTATCCACAGTGATTTGTTTTGGAAAGGTGCATAAACACCTTTATTTCCTTGTTTTTTTTTATTAAGTATAATGTATATAAAATAGGTCGCTGTATCGACTTCCATATTTCCATAAATTTACCCGGTAAGTTTTAAAATCAAAGTAAGATGTGTTGGCTCGCATGAATGTTCGCGACGATGTTGAGTTAAAAATGTTTGGTTACATGTACGGACGCCATTGTGAACTTCGTTTCTTCCATTGTTTCCTTGGTTTGCGATGGTCTTACGTTTTTTGAGGTAGCCTAAACCGTCTTTGACTACTATAAGAGGAAAACAACGTTTGATTGATGAATAACAAAGGTAATTAAATATTTTCGAGAAGTAACAGGTAAGATCAAATCACATATTATTTTTTGTTTTTACCAATTGTGTAAAAATAAACCAAAAAAGCACGAAGTTACGTAATTATAAGAACCTGCTAATTAGTTTGTAACACATCTTTAGTGTATTTTATATTTGTTATCAGAAGCAAAAAATCATTTAAGATCTTCAATTACAGTCTAGATTTTTGATAACACTAACTAACATATCTAACTGAATATCTTTTACAAGCAAAGGCCACTAGAACTAATTTGATTTGTAAGTATAATTATATTAAACCATTTTTTCTCACTTCAACTCAGACTAGCAATTCAAAAAATAACGGAAATATGTAGAAAATATTTTGTCGATATTTACTCTGACATTAATTAATTCCTGAATATTCGACTAGTTTTAGAATTTTTTAAAATGTTATAAAGAATTGAATAAAGTTGTGACGGATTAGAAGATCTGACTGATTTGTAGTTTAGTTTTTTCTTAAAGCTTTTCTTTATCTCTAAGCAGGGGATATAGTACAGTTAAAAAGTGGACACATATACAGAAATAACTTTTACCCACTTAGAGTGAATTTTGGTACTAACATGTATTATGTATTATATGGCGTATGAGCGAGCTAATTATTTGAATTTGTGAGATTGGTATGTTCTCGTTTAAGTATTGTTGTGGAATTTAAAATCTTACCACCGCTTTCCGGCAAAACCGGACTTAAATAGAGGTTCAAGTTTGTGAAAAGTACAAGGATGTCTGGAAAAGATACCGGTGGATCCCACTGATGAGTCCACCACCGGTATCAGGATTAAACATCCGTACATTTTAGGTGGTTGCAAATTATATTGTGATTATATGTTTTTAACACCAGAGACATGATTGCAACATGGCGCCCGAGCAGGGACGATGAGATGGAAGGCTGTCGAGTCGTGGCATTGTACTAAAGCCGGTACTCTACTTTGAAAAGATCACCTAGGATGTCCGTTCTATTTCCTTTTCAGGCCTGTGCTTTCTTACGGCTTGGACTGTCTGCGAGGGTTAAAGCCGGAAAGCAAATGCCTTAGGGGGGCATGTTGGGGAACTTAACATCTTACCACCGCTTTCCGGCAAAACTGGACTTAAATAGAGATCCAAGTTCATGGAAAGTACAAGTCTGGGAAAGATACCTGTGGATCCCACTAATGAGTCCACCACCGATATCGGGACGAAACATCCGTACATTTTAGGTGGTCGCAAATTAGATTGTGATTATATGTCTTTAACATAAAAGACATGATTGCAACAGTACCGAAAATAAATCGTTTGAAAACTTTTTACAGTACGGAATACTATGAGAGACATGAACCTATCGTTTTCCTCAAGTCCATGAAATTTTATGTCTAAAGAATTTTTATATCATCATATTAGTTCGTTGTACTAGTGAGTAATTACAAAAATGAGAAAAACTGTAACAAAACTTTTTAAATTAATTTTTTTTTATTTCAAATGGCCAGTTATGAACTGAAAGGCAAACATCACTCTTTTAACCCTTGTTTAGTCATTTGGATTGTTTCATGTGATAAAATAAAATCATAGACGCCTTATTCAATCGACAAAAAACTTGGCCAATGCACCCTGTTTTTTTATTACACGAAAATCTTTGTTTCGAAGGAAGCGATAGCTAGAACAGAAAAGAAGGGTCTGCTGAAACGACATACATTGTTAAAAATAACCTTAAATTTAATGTACTTTCCTTAATTCAATTTAATGATTTTGTATCTTAAATGGTGAATAAGTTACCTATAGTTTGAAATTAAAGCTTTGTACATTAAATTTAATTGGATGTTACCTTAAATTTCAATAAAGTAACTGAAAACATACCAAATTTAATGTATAATTATATTAGATTTAATGTAAAAATTATTAAATTTAATGCATTAACGTCAAATAAATTTAATAAACAGTTTATGAAATTTGCTTCCAGCACATTACTTTAAAATTAATGTGAAGTTTTTTTTGCAGTGTACGATAGGTAATGGTAGGCATTCCTGGATTATTAAGTTTCACTCAGTTGAGGCAGACTTCTTGGTTGTGAATACAAAATATCGAGACAAATTCTTTTTCAGATTTAAAAAGGCAGTAAGTCATAATTTATTTTGCAGCAAGTAAAAATAATATAAAAGGGCAAGGAAGATAGAACAAGGAGAAATGATGTGCCAACGATAAATAGAGAAGAATGTGAGTGAAATGAAATGGGAAATCGATTTAATATATACAAATTCCTAAAAAACATGAAGCTCAACAACAGTTGCAGCAAAACTTAAAACAAAACTGACAATGAAAAGGGCTAAGAAGAAAGAAAAAAGATAAAATACAAACAAGTATAATAAGAGAACTTGGAATATAAGAGGTACATGTGATGCAGGCATATTGAAGGAGCTGTTAAGAGAAATAGAAAAGTATAAACTAGATATTACGGAAGTAGCAGAAACGATGCAACTAGGATCTGAAGCTGTGAAAACGAAAGACTTAACTGTTTTAAGAGTGATATATAGAATGCTAGGAACAGAATTCGTATTACGAAAGAGCTTAAAGGAGAAACTGATCAATATCAAATAGATGATATACTAACAGAAAGGCAAAGAAATGTAAGTATACTAAATGTCCACAATCCCACAGAAGAAGTACACAAAGAAGACAAAGGCACATCTACGAATTGGACTATGAGTAACAAAGAAAGCCAAAACATGACCTAAAGATAATAAGTAATTTAAAAATTAAAGTAATTGATTTTGGACTTTAAACAGCCGTATAAAAAAATAGACCTAAACGGGAATAATGATAGAGTAAGGAATGCCAGGCAAGCAAATTAACCTTACCAAAATAAGCTTTGAAAGACAAAATAAGATGAAATGAAGAAATGCTAAATATTTTTGAAATAAAACGGTGCCTCAGACAAGGAGACCTGTTAATAATGGTGCTCTTTAATTTGATACTGGAAATAGTAATCAGAAAGTAATACTGACCACCGGCCTCCGTGGCAACTTAACAGTAATAACTTAACTAAAAAAGATTTACAAGAGAAATAGTGAAGGGGTCAAAAATTATGGACTAAGGAAAAACCAAGAGAAAGAAATTTTATGATAATGGGGAAACATAATAAGAAGAAGAGGTAGACCTAAAAGGATAAATAAGAGAGAGGAGTATAAATTTGAAGACTGTAAGTTAAATTCGCAGAAGATGATCTGGGGGCGCAAGGAATAAAAGCAAGAATTGTTAAAGGAAATCTTAAGTTTCTAATAAAGAGAACGTAAATAAAATTCAAGTATGTCTCGAAAAAAATAAAATGAGAATGAGGGTTTTAAAAAAAATTGATGAGGCGATATTGGTGCATTGAGAAAGAAAAATGTTAAGAGCGATATATGGTGGTGTAAACACAGAAAATTAATGGAAAAGAGGAACAAATAAGAATATATAAGGGATTTAAAATAAAGAAGTTTATAAAAACACACCGAATAAGATCATTAGGAAATGTGGAATGGATGAAGAAGAATGACAAAAATTATATCTATTTTTGTATGTTTGTACGACGTTTCCATTAGGTTGTATTTCTAATAGTTATCAAGTATAAACTGGATGTTTTCTCTTAAGGCCAAGGGTTTATATATGGGACCGTGTCCATTGAAGAGCTAAGTTTCGCTTCACTGTATACATCTCAATAATATGATGTTACAAAGTAATGGTTGAGAGAATTTTCTTCTTTTCATATTGGGTTCCATATAAAATGCTGCAGCTTCAGACAATTTTATGTGGTGTTGTTTATCACAGGTGTGTTCTGCAATACCAGATCTACACTTTTCCCCTTTTTGTGTATGAGTTTTATGTTCCTTAGTTCTAACTTCTAGAGAACGCTCGATTTCTCCAATACACATTTCATCACACATGGAACTTTGTAAACACATTCTTTGTTATCGGTTGTTCTTGGTTTTGTTTTTGTTAAATGAGGTCTGAGTGTATTTCCTCATTTGAAGGCTGTTTTTATGTTTTAACTGCTGACAATTCGTCTTATTCGCCTCTATCCTTAATATACGGAATTGTGAAGAAGGAATGTGTTTCTCGCTGTCCAGTGGTCTCTGTTCTAAAGTTATTTTTAACATCGTCAATTAATTTTAACGGATCACCATTCTGTTGTAAATATTTAATGTTTGCTACCTCTTTTTCAAATGAACAGACATTATTGCATATACATACTGCGCGATTGCGTATAAGTTCTAATATTGTTGCAACAGAATGATTAGAATCATGGTTAAGATAATGTTCAGTATATACTGATTTCCTGTACACTGAAGTTTTAATAATTTCGTTTGAACGGTTCACCATTACATCTAGGAAGGGCAACTGGTCATTTACCTGTATTTCCACGGTACTCGTAAACTTATTTGTAGATCAAACAGACTTTAGATGTGTTACGAATAAACCCTAAGGTTGGTGTTGGTATATTTTAGGAATTTACAAGCCAAACGGCTTCGCACTCCCTCCAGGAATTATTGACTTATTCCAGGTATACAAAGACACCAAAAATATGAAGCTCTGTGGGGACCCTTTCCATATTATCGGGTCCTAGGTGGCGGGGTCTTCCGTACAGACAGTCCGCGCGGTTATAAGGAGAACTGCTTTCTGAATCGGTTTATATAGATGCTCACTAAGGCCCAGTCCTTTGATGTTCTGCAGGAGGTTGTTTGGTATCACTCCAGTTGTTAACAGTATTATGGGAATCGTATGGACGCTGTTTATTGCCCACTGTTTGCGGATTTGCACCTCTAGATTATTAGGTATAGCAATGTCAATCAATGTAGTTCGCCTAAAAATTTTGTCTGTTAGTATAATATCTATCCTATTATGAGCAATGGTTGATCTGTTAGAACTATTGATCCCAATATAACTTGTACTCGTTGTTTTCAAGGATAGGCTCCGAATTGTATTTGTAGTAAGTCACTTCTCCTATCTGCAGTAGTTTTAACTTATCTGCTAACTCTTGGTGGAGTATCTTAGCGGCTGAGTCGTGTGTTTCCTTATACTTGATTGTGGCAAACGCTTGGTATCCTCCAGTTCTGTGCTGGATCGTCCCTGATGTTCGATAACCATATCTACATTGGTTATTTCCTATTGAGGGATCTTTGATCTGTCCTGAAATTAACGAGTAATTCGACGCTGAGTTGATGACATTGTCGTGGATGAACTCATTTGGATGCCGTCCATGAAGTGTTTTCTGTAACCAGGCTTGTAACTTCTCTCGGTATGTTCAGTGGTGAGAAGCAATATCCCGTTCTCTCAGCTTAGCGGCATTGAATCGTCTGCCTCGCACATTGCTCGATGTAGTGTGGAAGAGAACGCCAAACCATGTTACCTTATTCCCTTTTTTTCAGTATTGGTATACCTGAACTAACCTGGACCTGAATAGATTGATAAGATGAGAGACTGAAAATTTTACATTATTTTATTTTGTCTAGAATTGATATTGTGGGGTTCTAGGGGCGTATACAAATTCAACATGCAGTATATATATATATATATATATATATATATATATATATATATATATATATATATATATATATATATATATATATGTAACAGAATCAATAATATCCAACAAGGCCCAACATACGACTATGGCATGGTAGTAATTTTCGTTCAAATCTATTTATTGCAACATCGTTCGAGGTCATAGGAACACAAGCGACTTTATAAATGAATTTTTGTAGAGGTAGCCTAACAGTTATTTTGATTATACTCTGATCTAGGTGTTTTCGTATATTGAGATATTTTAAAAATTGTGCCCATCTTCTTTGGGATATTGGGATGGATAATTTATATGTTATCTTGGTTCGGGGCTAAATTTTATTCCCAAATGCTTCATGTTTGTGAAAAATGACGCGTAATAATATTATACTTCAACCCATGCTGGTAATTTTTAATATTATTTATGTTTATAGCATATTTAAAATTACTTCAGCGCACTACTGGATCTAGATGATATAAATGGAATGTGTTTGGATTTTCATCGCACCTCAAGTACGTTATAAAGTTAGATTTAGTTTTTGTTTTATATACCAAATTTCAATTTGATATTTTTCATTTTGTTTTTCCCATTTTTGCGGTTATTGTCCATAAACTGGTGTGCCTTACGTCAGGATCTTTCACTCATTCAACTCATCTTAATACGCAGAATGTAACATAGCGAAAAAAATAGTACTTAGACTCCTTAATTTCATTAATTTTTTTAGGAAACTATTGAAATATAAGTATCAATATTTAAATAGTCCTAAAATATATGCCTTGTACACGGTTTGTTGGGTTCGTTGTTACCCCTATATATCTCTTATATTTCCTAGAAATAAAAATGGGTAAAATTTAATCGAAATCCGGTTCAGCCATTGTAATCCTAAGAGCGGAATTTTAATTACCATTTGGTAATAAAATTGCACATGCTTCCTAATTATTATATTAATGCACAGAACCTTGCAAGGTTAATTAGGTAGTTAGATGCGTAACAAAAATTAGAATATCCACTGTTTTTGTTGCACATCGTGAGCAACCACTATTGCGGGTAAACCGCAATACAATTATGTACCAGATTGCCATCTAACGTTAACCATTGAGATTAATCTTATTTTAATTTCACGACAAATAATTTTTATTTGTTTTCTTTTTAGTTAATAAGTTTACAATAACCACAAATTTGCCGAAGTAGTTTATCATTTAATTAAGAAATTTTATAGAATTTTTGCCCTCGAAGGGAATCGAATAAAATTTTTTTCAAAAATTATCTCAAAAGAAATTTTTTAAATTTTAAATTATTTATCTACAATTTCGAAATCTGGAACTACTTTATGCTGGATGCTTTAAATTAAGAGAAAAAAAAAGTGATTTCATTTTAGTATAGGAAATTAGTTATTTTTCTTTTTCTTATTGTCTATAGGTCTCAAGACAACTGTATAAAAAATATATTTATAGAATAACTTAATAAATACATTACACATTCTTTACAAATATCTGTGATGAAATTTTATTAGATAACTTGGCATCCTCTGTTTTTTATTAGTCATCTAGACAAATATTTTTTTACTAACAAGAATCTACCTCCGATTTTTTAAAAAATATCCAACACGTACTTTTTTCGGTCCTCAATTGAGTTCTTACTGAGTGAAAACGACCCTCCCATAGTGTTTCCGTCGTGGATTTGACGTTTCCGTTGATCTTTGGGTGAATTTTTCAATGTTAAAAATAAACATTTTTAATATGTCATTTATCATAATATTGCCAGATAAAATGATTCAATTAAAATTACTTTTAGACACAAACGACGTTTTCAAAAATAGTTATTTAATTTCTAATAACTTTTTTTGATATTTTGACATCTAACCCCACTTTTGAATTTTTTTGGAAAAAATTTAAATTTTACAGATAATGCTAATTTTCATCTCGATCGAAGAAGAAATTGTTACCAAAGTCAAATCTCGAATAAAGCTATTAATAAAAAAAATCCCATATGATGTTTTACTGGTCACACTGTATATAAATTTATATATATATATATATATATATATATATATATATATATATATATATATATATATATATATATATATATATATATATACAGGGTGATTCAAAAATCGATCACGAAACTTAAGGGGGTGATTCTACTTGACAAAATAAGGGTAGAGCTTCATATAATTTTTTTTCAAAATGTCATTCGTTTTCGAGTTACAAGCCGTCCAAGTTCAAGTTTTTATTTTTTGTTTTTTGAATTACTCGCTTACAGGAAAACCGATTTGACTTATATTTGAAAGATAGGCTAAGTCTTCTGCGCTTCATCATTTTAGTAACAATTCACATTGATTGTTTGCCGCTAGAGGGCACTTTACCTACATTGAAAATTGTTTTTTTTGTCATAATTTTTTAGTGTTGACAGCTACAGTAGTTTTTGGCATAATTTCTGAAAGACTGATGCCAGGCCTTTAAAAAAGGTGCTTTTTATTTACATCGCTAAACCCAACGGTTTAGACGTAAATCACCCTTAAAAATTAAGTGGTAAATTTACTTTTCTCATTTCATTACCACCAGCTACCAGGTAAATAGCTATCAAAGTATACTAGAACTGTCAGTTTAACATCAAATAAATTCGCTTTTTAAACTATTTAATTTATAATCTTAAAATAACTAATAATGGCTAATCAGTAAATATTCATATTATGGATTATTGCGATATACATTTAATTGATAAAAATTAATGAAACAGTACTAAACAAACTAAAAAAGATTCTCAAAATGTCCCCCATTTTCTTCCATACATTTCCTAACACTCTTCAAAAAATGTCGCCTAACTCGATGAAAAATTTCTGGTGTTTCTTTAATAATTTGGCACTTTTCGATTATCCTGAAGCGAAGATCCTCGACGTTGATTACTGGAATATCGTACACCAATTGTTTCAAATGACCCCAAAAGAAAAAATCCATAGGATTAAGGTCTGGTGACCTCGCTGCCCATGCCAATGGTCCACTTCGTCCTATCCATCGCTCAGGATACGTTGCATTCAAATACTGTCGGACACGTATACTAAAGTGGGGCGGAGCTCCGTCTTGGAGGATCCACATGTTGGCCCTTACTTCCAATGGCACATCTTCCAGATACAATGGGAGACGATTTTGGATAAAATCTAAGTATACGTCACCAGTTAATGGGCCATCAAAGAAATGAGGACCAATAAGGTAATCTCCTATTATCCCTGCCCACACATTTAGTGAAAATCTACGCTGATGTTTCGTTTCTACCACATTGTTTGGGTTCTCGTAAGCATATGTGTGGATGTTGTGTAGATTTGTTATGCCATCACGAGTGAAACCAGCTTCGTCAGTGAATAATATGACGCCAATTAATCGATTATCGTGTTCATACTTAGCTAGGATCTGATTGCACATTTCCAACCGTCTCGGCCGATCATCGTCATAAAGAGCCTGCACCTTTTTTGAATGAAACGGGTAGAGTTGTTCTTCTCTTAGTATCCTCCATGAACTAGCCTGACAGAGCCACACTTCATTCCCAATTTTTCTAGTACTAATACCTGGATTATCTTCAATAATTTCAAGCACTCTTTCTTCTTGTTGCACGTTTCTAGCAGTTCTAGGTCTTCCCCTATTTCCATTATAACTTTTAAAGGAACCACATTCCGCAAGCCTCCTGTGCACACTGGAAAATGTTTGAGCATGAGGGATATTTCTTTCCGGATAACTCTCCATATAATATCTTCTTGCCAACTCTGCATTACCATTTGCTTTTCCATAACAAAAAATGGATATCACAATATTCGATATTTGAATATTGGTGATTAGCCATTATTAGTTATTTTAAGATTATAAATTAAATAGTTTAAAAAGCGAATTTATTTGATGTTAAACTGACAGCTCTAGTATACTTTGATAGCTATTTACCTGGTAGCTGGTGGTAATGAAATGAGGAAAGTAAATTTACCACTTAATTTTTAAGGGTGATTTACGTCTAAACCGTTGGGTTTAGCGATGTAAATAAAGAGCACCTTTTTTAAAGGCCTGGCATCAGTCTTTCAGAAATTATGCCAAAAACTACTGTAGCTGTCAACACTAAAAAATTATGACAAAAAAACAATTTTCAATGTAGGTAAAGTACCCTCTAGCGGCAAACAATCAATGTGAATTGTTACTAAAATGATGAAACGCAGAAGACTTAGCCTATCTTTCAAATATAAGTCAAATCGGTTTTCCTGTAAGCGAGTAATTCAAAAAACAAAAAATAAAAACTTGAACTTGGACGGCTTGTAACTCGAAAACGAATGACATTTTGAAAAAAAATTATATGAAGCTCTACCCTTATTTTGTCAAGTAGAATCACCCCCTTAAGTTTCGTGATCGATTTTTGAATCACCCTGTATATATATATATATATATATATATATATATATATATATATATATATATATATATATACTATATATTATATTTCTTAAAAAAAGTTTTCGGAAAGTTTTGGTATGTATGGCAAGGAAAAATATTGTTTTTTGATTTTATTGTCTTCTAAATTTTCTGTTTTAATGTTTAACACTAAACTAAAAACATATTTAATGGTTCAAGAAAAATTAATTCCTATATATATATATATATATATATATATATATATATATATATATATAAATATATATATATATATATATATATATATATATATATATATATATATATTATGTATAAATAAATGCTAAGACTCAATTTAATTCGAGATATATAGAAAAGAAATCAGATACAGAGAGGTTAAATAATGTATTATAATGGTTATCCTATTCTAAACTAAATCTACTGGTATATTAACCATTAAAATGCATCTTTTATACTTTCTGTGTCTTATTTCTTCTCTTTTTGTCTCAACCAAAACTGAGTTTGAGCACTTATTTACACAGTATATATATATATATATATATATATATATATATATATATATATATATATATATATATATATATATATATATATATAATATGTTACGAACTTTATAACATTATATATTTCATAGTATTAGTTTATGTTTGTAGTTTGTAGAGTTTAAGTTATATTTTCTGCGAGTTCATAATTTATTTAAGTAATTTTACCTTTATTAATTTCCTCAGGAGACGTCTATAAAAGAAGGTCTGGCACTTTTTAGAGAATTCGATTTCGGTATTGGCCAACTTTGAATAGTTTCTGTCTTCACTGGATCGGTTCGTACACAAGCTTCTGTGATTATATGTCCCAGGTATTTAACTTCTTTCTAGAAAAATTGACATTTCTTCGGATTGAGCTTTAATTGGGGACTTCTCAGTTGTTGAAATACATCTTCGATATTTTTTAGGTAATCATCAAATGTTTTTCCCAGAATTATGATGTCATCTAGGTAGACTAGGCAGGTTTTTCAGGTTAGTCCATGTAAGATTCGTTCCATCAAACGTTCAAAAGTGGCTGGGGCATTGCATAAACTAAATGGCATAACATTAAATTGCCATAGCCTCATTTCAGTAGAAAAGGCGGACTTTTCTTTATCCTCTGGATGAAGCTGTACTTGCCAATAGCGATTTTTTAAGTCCATTGTGGACAACCATTTTGACCCAGTTAATGTGTCTGTCGTATCAACAATATGAGGTAAAGGAAAACTGTCTTTCTTTGTGACATCATTAAGCCGTCTGAAGTCAACACACAGTCTAGCTGAGCCATCTTTCTTCTTAACTAGAACAACTGGGGACGTCCAGGAACTTGGGGAAGGTTCTATAATGCCTGAATTCAGCATGTCTTTAAGCATTTTGTCCACCTTGTCACGTTTTACTAACGGTATTTTTCTTGGAGCTTGTTTAATTGGAGATGCTTCACCAGTATTTATTCGATGCTCAACTATATTGGTCCTTCCCAATCGCTATCCAATAAGAGAAAACATCCTGATTTCTTCTTAAAAGATCTTCCAGTCTAGCCACCTGAACTTGATTCAGTTGTTGACATATTAACTAGGTTTTGAAGTACCTTAGGTAGACCGGGACACCGGTAACTATCACGTCGACAGGTAGCAATCTTGTCACCTTTTCTCATCTGTTGAGGATAATCCTTCAAATTCAGCATTTTGACAAATATCGGGCTTCTTTTATTCTGGATCAGTGTTCTTGCAGGAAAAATTCATTTTACATACAATGAGCAATCTTGAATTGGTTCAACCAAAACTATGTCATCTTCTTCGGAATCATCGACCTTTACTTTTACTATACATTCTAAACTTGAGGGTAACATCACATCTTCAAGAAGTACAACGTCCCGAATCGACACTTTACTATTTTTCGGTAGATTCATAACAATTTCTTCATTTTTAGTTCGCAGTACTCGTTGAAGGACATCAAGGACAAGCTTCTGATACTCCATGACATCTAGACCTAGTATTACTTCATCCAAAATATCAGCAACAACATGTTTGAAATTGGTGTTTCCCAGGGTTAATTCGGCTTCATGCATCCCTTTCACAGGTATTACTTCACCACTGGCGATTTGCAGGACATAATGCTTTTCCGGAAGACAAATTTTACAAAGAGCTAAGATCTTCGGCTTTACAATGGTGTGAGTAAAACTATCATTTCACATTCCCGACCGCATTCCTTTCCGGGTACTACAAAGCTGGAACCATTGTTTTGCAGTCGGGATACCTTAATTGTCATTGTTGATGGGGCTTGGTAGCACCTAGCCAGCTTTCGCTGGTCACTCTCAGGAGCAGTACTGCCAGTACAGCGGCTTTGTATGTGCCCCTCTTGACCACATTTCCAACAACGAATTCTATTTTTGCCGTGGAAAGTTGTGTTTTTGTTGTCATGTGCCTTTTGTCTGTTTAAAAATGACTACATTTCCCTCATTAACTTCAGAATTCCTCGGTCTATCGATCATCCTGGGAAACATTGACTCTTCTTATGACTCTTTCTTGGTTCCTTGAGGTCTGTTTGGATGTTTCAAACTGAAGGGTAAAAGCAAGAGCCTAGGAAATTCTCTTCAGTCTGGGCATTCTAAGTGTTCCTTCAATAAAAATATTCACTGCTAACTCCTGCTTTATTTCTTCTGGGTATGTTGGGTAGGTCAAATTTATTAACCTCATTATATCCGCCTCATATTCTTGAAGACTTTCGTTGTATTTTTGTCTTCTTCGATGGAGTTGGGCCTTATAAACTTCTTGGAAAAGTTACAATAAACTCATAATCATCCTGTTTTTCTTCAGGAATGTTACGTAGAACCTCCATAGCTTCACCTCGTAGTGCCAGAACAAGAGCATGTGCCTTCTCAAGTAAATTCCAATTATTGCATGTGGCGGGAGCTTCGAATTGACGAACATAGATAAGCCAAGATACGTTGCTGTCAAAGGTAAGTAGCTTCATCACACTAGTGGCAGGAACACCATCTATCTTTATTATACCTGCATTGGCTACCTTTTCGATTTGCATATGTAATTGTCGCATCTGTTTCTGGATTCCTATCACCTCATGTTGTACTTCACCATGTACGTCTTCTCTAATTTTGCTAATCTTTTGCTGCATTTCTTGTTCTATGCGTTTCATATCTTCTTGATTTTTTTTAAGTTCCTATCTCATATCCTCCAGGCTTGTCTTTAGTTCCTGTTTTATAGAATCTTGGCTTGTCTTTAATTCTTCTTTCATCTCTTCTTGGCTTGTTTTTAGCGTCATTAATTCTTCTTTCATATCATCTTGGCTTGTTTTTAATTCTGGTTTCATGTCGTCTTGATTTTTCGTCATATCTTCTTTCAAGTCTTGTTTTATATCTTCTTGGCTTTTCTTCATATCTTCTTGATTTTTCGTCATATCTTCTTTCAATTCTTGTTTCATCTCTTCTTGGCTTTTCTTTATATCTTCTTGGCTTGTTTTCATATCTTGTATCATCATCAGTATCTGATTTTAAGTACCTTGAAGTAAGCTATAAAGTATATATATATATATATATATATATATATATATATATATATTTGACCTTCAAAGACATTTTAGGGTCAAATTCAGAATCTTGAATGAGACCTACTTTTCTTTACTCCACAGATAGAAAGAGCAGTGGATTTTAAGTCCTAATATCAACTGACTAGATCACCATCCTTGCTTCTGGCAGCCCTATCTCTGAATGATTACAGCTATCTCAGAAATAGAAAGATCCACTATATTGACCTTACTGTAACCTTGACTTTAAATTCAAGTATATTCTAGATATAAAATTTACTGTCCTACTATTAGTGAGTTAAAAAATAGAAAGTTCTGGTTGAAATGCTGAAGTTGGTCATTGTCACATTTAGGGTCCTCATTAGATCGTCCACTACGACTTTGGTCGAAGTGTTTTTTCTATATTGTCAATATTTTTTAAAATAAGAGATTCCACTATTTTGACCTTGCTATGACCTTAACTTTAACTTGATGTTCTAGATCACTGTTATATGCGGATGTGAAATTCACTGCTCTTTCTATTCGTATTATCAAAAGATACAGGTCTCATTCAAAATTCTGAGGACTTATTTAATGATTGTCTTGCAGAAAATTGTTGACGCATATAAAGAAAAAGCGACATTAAGCGTATGTCACTGGAAAAGTTACTTTAAATTACTTCATGAGAGAGATTGCTTCGAGCAAAAAGAAGCCATGACCGTATACCTAAACAGGTAGATTGGAAGAAGGTGACCTGTTGATTGGCCGTGGAAGTTTCCAGACTTAAACCCTCTTGACTTTTTTTGTGGGGTTACCTTTAAGGTAACGTTTTCTAAACTAAGACTATTGACATAGAAGACTTCAAGATTCTTACTGAAATTAATGCAAAAGTAATCATAAATTTCAGAATGAATTTATAAATCGCTTAGGCTACTGTTAATAAACCAATGGAAGGCACTTTCAACATTTAATAAAATAATGAGTTAAGTGTTGTTACTACTTCATTTTAAGATTTATCCGTCGATAAATCAAAAACAGTTAAATTTGAATAGAAAATTTAATAGAAAACATGTTCAGAATTTTTGAGAGACTCTAAAAGTGTATAAAAAATTGGTGGTTATTGTTTATAAAATCAAAGTCGATTATGACACAGCTTCTTAGAAGTCACCTTTTATGACTTAATATATTGAAAAAAATTCGTACCAAAAAAATCTAATGATTTTATTCCAGACTTTATGTTCTCATTGTATAAACTGATAACGTTGGCATAGCAACAAAATGCTGAATTGTAGGGACTGCATATCGCTAGTCCAATGCAGTGGTTTGATATCAGATGATGCCGGATAATAAAATATTTGGCATATATTATCTGCAATTCCATTTTAAATTATCGCATATTTTTATTGTAAATGATTATTTGGAATAAAAATCGTTTTTATTTATACACCCTATACGTCTTATGTAGATATATTTTTATTAGGCAAATTAATATAATTATTTACAGTAGTTTCAAGTTCCTAATTACTATAGGTTTCAAGCAATTAAAAACAAATTTTTAAGGTTTTCCTTCATTCAATGGCACGCAACCATCATTACTTATTACAATTGTCATTCTTTTCAAGTTATCATTGTTTCTTTTCTCAAAATTAACATTAATATAAATATTTCATTACTATATTTATGCGATTTATCTTTTATGTATATTTATTGCATGGAGCAGAACAAAATGGCGTGAGCTAAACTTAAATAAAAATTAAAAATTATATGTTACAGAAACAACAAGCAAAACTGACTGTAGATACTTTTTGATAATAAAATAGAGTAGAAAACTATACCTATCCAAGTTTATTAAAACTAGATGATGACCATAAGTTGTGTTTAATATATGTTAGGAAAACTGACCACATTACATTTTGATTTCTTTTACGCACCTAACAAGCGAAATTTTTGTTGTGGCATACTCAAAAAAGCTCAAAATGCTTTCTGTCAAACTTGAAAAGGCCACAAAATGAAATTCACGATAAAGTTTTAATACTCGATCTGAATATATTCTTGGAATAAGAACATGCCACAATGTGTTGACTAGGGTTTATGTAAGATAAGCCGTAGGCAATGTATGTAAACTACGCTGTAGTGGCACAGATGGCCGTCGACACTTTGATCTTTTTTTGTTGTAATTTTTTTTTGAATCATAATCACTTTATTTAGCCTATTGTAGTTCTAGAGTGTCGACTTAATCGCGTTTACTAAAAAGACAGCGTGATAGCATTTATCATTTCCACAACGCAGGTTAAATAACTAAGACAAGAGTTTCAAATGTAGATGAATCTGAAAAGTTAAATCGGATTGTGGTCGCTATTTTCGCTGCTAGTTTGAGTATTTCACCTTGGCATATACAAAAATTATGTCCTATTCACTAATACAATCTGCATCATGGTTAATTCTTTCTGAGCACAAGCATATTTACAAAAAAATGAGTTTACAGGAGAAATATGCTCTACAATTGAAGAAAATATTAGATTAGATAAGCATTTCCGCATTTCATCATTTAAAACTGAATAAAAAATTTTAAAAAGATTTGCTTATATGTCTTAATTATCAGTTCATTATTTCTAACGACATAGTTTACAATTTAGTTTGATATCTATCAATGCTTTGTTTGAAGGTCGTAGACAATGTCGAAGATTGACTAAAATGTAGTTGTCGGACTTGCATTGTCTTTATTTTTGTTTATTTTTACGACGTTTCGATTAGGTTGTATTTCTAATCGTAACAAAGTATAAACAGACTGTTTTATCTTAAGACTACAAGCTTATATAGCGACTGTGTCCATTGAACACCCATCAATGATTTGATGTTACAAAATAGTGATTGCCAATAATTAGGTATCTTAACACTGGGCTGACTGAAAATTCCATTATTATTTTTAATGTAAGCTGCTTCTATAAATTTTCTTTTCTTCATCTCGGATTTCATACATATTGCCGCAGCTTTAGACCATTTTATATGGTGTTGTTTAACTCAGGCCTACAATACCTGATCTCGACATTTCCCCTTTTTTGTGTAGGAGTTTTAGGTTCATTAATTCTAACTTCTAGTGATGGCTTGGTTTCTCCAATATACATTTCACCGCACACACATGTTTTTTTTTTTGTTAAATGAGCTCTAAAGAGTATTTCCTGATTTAAAGGTTGTTTTTAAATTATAATTGCTCATCTTATTTTCTTTGAGGTTCCTTTAATATATGGAATTATGAAGAATAAATATGTTTCTTGCTGTCCAGTGGTCGTTATTCTAAAGTTATTTATAACATCGTCAATCAATTTCAAAGGATAATCATTGTGTTGTAAATCGGATTTATTGTTTGATACCTCTTTTTCCAATGAATTAGCGTTATTACATATAGACATAGCGCGATTAAAGAGGTTGCGTATAATTCCCCGTTTTGTTATAACTGAATGATTAGAACTATAGTTAAGATATTGTCTAGTATGTGTGGCTTCTTGTATACTGAAGTTTTAATCGTTCCTTTTCAACGATTCGTCATGACATCTAGGAAGAGCAATTGATTATTTACCTCTTTCTCCACGGTAGACTTAATTGTAGATCGAATGGTGTTTAGATGTTTAAAGAAATCATTAAAATCTTGATCATTTTCCTTCCATACGATGAAGGTATCATCGACATATCTCAATCAGACTTTTGGTTTTACTGTTGCTCTTTCTATGGCATGAGTTTTGAACCATTCCATGCATATATATATATATATATATATATATATATATATATATATATATATATATATATTGACGACGACTGAAGAGAGTGAAGAACTCATCGGGAGCCCGTCGTCCTGAGCGTAGAACTTGTCCTTTACTTGAAAGTAAGCACCACGTAAGCAATACTCGAAAAGATCCCTCACCCCGTCCAGTAGTAACGTGGTTCGATCTGATAATGTTATATCATTTGCTTATGATTCCTCTAATGGTACATTAATATACGAACTTTCCACATCAAAACTTATTAGTCTGTGTGTGGCTCTACATTAATGCTACTAATTATGTTCATGTGTGGAATTTTTAACATATGTGTTCGTCTGACCGTCTAAACGTTGTATGTCTTTTAAAACAAATTTCGCCAGGGCACTTGTTGGGGATCCTGGTTATTGGTCTTAATGGTATGTTCGTTTTATGAATTTTCAGTAGTCCATAAACATGTGGTGGCTTACTGTAATGGGGTGTGAGCACCGATCGTGGGTAGTCAGGTATATGGTCTTGCTATTTCCTTAGTGTTCTGTAGATTTTTGACTCTATAGATGTAGTCGGGTCGCGAGCTAGTTGTCTATATTTTCCTTTTTCCAAGATATCTCCGAGTTTTCGGTCGCATGCTAGGATGTCCATGATCATCGCTAGATTTCCCGTGTCTGCTGGCAGAATCTTTATGGATTCATCCTTACAGAGATCTTTTAAAGCTGACGCTTCTAACTTGGAGAGATTTTTAGTAGGATTTTTCTTGTCTTCCAATGTTGATTTTATTTTCCACCTAAACTCGTCGGAATGGTTTCCGTCGACTTGTGTGGATTCTACAGAGCTTATGATGTCTAAAACTTCTAGTTATTACTGCGAAATTAAGCACCTTGCTTTAATTGTTCTTCTGCTGCTAAGAGTATTCTTGAAGATAATTTTATGATGACTTTTCTTGTAGTCGTTTCAGGTAGAGTTGGTTGTTGTTTTAATTTTAGGTTTATGAATTTTCATACAAAAGTAAGAAAAGAAATACATCGAAATTTGATGAAATTAAATATCTAACTCTTTTATACGAGAAATAAATTGATCTTATTTATCTTTTTTTCCAAAATAATTGGGCACATCTATTTACCTGAAGTAATTTACAGTTGTTCATATCTTTAAAAAAAGACGAGCATCTCTTTCTTTTTAATAATATTTCTTTGTTTCATTCTAAAGACTTGAAATAAGTATTAGTGCATCGAATGAAGCAATTTTCGATAAAAACGCTTTTGATTTTAAAAATTCTCAAACCATAACACCGATCGGATCGGAATGTTGCATTAAAAACAAGATCACTGACCTGGAAATTTGAAGACAAAAAATCGAAAGGGTCATATAAGGGGAAACACAAATAATGCCTTAAAATATATACGTATAAAAACTTAATACACATTCGACAGGTGATAAGTGTTTTGGGATTTTAATGATGTACATATATATTACATCTATGAAACAACCCATTTGAAAATATTTCACTTAACTTTTGTAAGATGTCGTTGTCTAATCCACATAATGATTGGTTCACACTTCCAAAAATTATCAATTAATAATAAGAATTTGTATTAACAGTATTCACTTGCAAAAGGTAAATAATACACTTTACTTTCATCGGTTCATAATCCCAACTAAAAATTAAAAATAATAAATAAAAACTAAGAGGTGGAAGAACATTCAACTTCTGGGTTTAGTTATTAATTTCGGCCTAATTCGGACCGATGCAGTTTGAGAGCGCTGCATAGATTGCTGTGCTAGCACTGGGCCCACAAAGATCACTAGGGTGCCCGTTCTATGGTTTCTTTCAGGCAATTGGCTTTCTATACATCGAAACTGTGGGAGTCGCAATGAAATAAAGCAAAGCCTTGGAGGACATGTTGTAGAAACGGACATAGCTGGTACTTCTTACCTATATGTGCCAAGAAGAAATAGATTGAAGTATTAGGGTGGTATTTCGATCACTGCAAAGGGCCACCTTATAATGTAGATGGATAAGGAAACTTATTACACCAAAATTGACAGTTATTCATAATGCTAACAAATAATGCACTTACCCACGGCTCATCTGGTTTAGCTTCTGCTGGCCGGCATTCTAGGATTTCCTCAATGGTTCTAGTTCATAATAATATACGAAAAAAATTATTTTAAGCCGTTGAGACCACAAGATACACACAAAAATATGCTAGGTAGAGCACCGCTTGTTTCACCTGTTTACTCGTTCACGGCCTCATAATGTCTCTCTGTTCACAGCAGCGCGCATTTAGGGTTAAATGCACAGGTACCAATTGTGAATTGTAAAATGAAGGTAACTAAATTCTAATCATGGCGCTAGCCCATTTATCATTAATATACTTCAAATGTATGCACCGACCGCAGAAAGAAGATATGACGACGAAGTCGAATGCCTATATAGACAAATAGACACAATATTGAAAACTCTTAAAAACAATGAAATCACTTACATCATGGGCGATTTTAATGCAAAGATAGGTAAGGGTAGCAGAGCGGACCTGATAGGAGAATATGGTTTAGGTGAAAGTAATGAGCGAGGTGACAGACTCTTCGAATTTTGCCAAGAACACAACATAGTAATAACAAACACATGGTTCAAATTACACAAACGAAGACTCTATACGTGGAGAGGGCCAGGAGATAATCCCGCACACATTGTAAGGAACCAGATTGATTATATATTAACAAACAAAAGATTTAGGAACTGTATGAACAGAGTCACAACCTATCCTGGAGCAGACATTGGATCTGACCATAATCCCGTGATTGCTGATATTAAAATCAAACCTAAAATAATAAAAAGTAAGAGTCAGTACAGTAAATCTGAGATAGCGGAAACCGATAAACTGCTTACAAAGGATCTAAACAACTACATAAAGAACACAAGAACTGACGACAACGTAGAAGAAATTTGGAAATCGTTTAAGGAACTAACCAACAAACTAATGACTGAAAATACTGTACGGAAGAACAAACCGAAAAAACAGAAATGGATGACAGCAGAAATATTGGATCTCATGGGACAAAAGAGACAGTCGAAAACAAATCGAGTGAAATATAAAAGAAGACAAAAATAAATTCAACAGAAAATTTGGATAGCCAAAGAGAACTGAATGAGAGACAAGTGTATCGACATGGAAGATCTAGAAAGGAAACATGACACATTCAACATGTACAAAAAAGTCAGAGAAATAGCAGGTCTATATAATAAGAATACCACTAATACCCTTGTGGACCCTGATGGTAAAATTATCTTGGACGAAAAAGAAATTTTTGAAACATGGGTTAAATATGTGAAAGAATTATTTGATGATGACAGACCGAATGAACACAACTCCGATGATCTCGCTAATATAGACGCTAATATAGACATGGGACCGGAAATTCTAAACAGTGAAGTTCTATCTGCCATAAGATCTGCAAAAACCAGGAAAGCTATCGGGCCTGATAATGTCCCAACCGAGCTGTTACAAATGATCCATGAGGAAAATATAGGAATCTTGGTCAAACTGTTTAATACCGTTTACGTGACTGGAGATATACCGGAAGATTGGCTGAGGTCTGTATTCATCCCAATCCCAAAAAAACAGCGAGCAAAGCGATGCAGTGAGTACAGACTAATAAATCTAATGAGCCACACTTTGAAGGTCTCTCTCAGAATCATCCACAGCTGGATAAGATCTAAATGCGAAGCAGATTTAGATGAAACCCAATTCGGATTTAGAAACGCCCTAGGTACTAGAGAGGCTTTATTCGCTCTAAATATACTTCTGCAAAAATGCCGGGACCAACACAAGGATGTATTCGTATGTTTTGTCGATTACGAGAAGATCTTCGACAGAGTACAGCACAGAAAACTCATAGACATTTTAAATAACGTAGGGGTAAACAGCAGAGACGTAAGAATTATTAAAAATTTATATTGGCGGTAGAAAACAGCAGTAAGGCTAAATGGAAAACTCACAGAAGAAAGTAAAATTCTGCGAGGCATCAGACAGGGCTGCATACTATCTCCGCTGCTTTTTAATATATATTCACATAAAATCTTTAAACGGGCTACTCAAGGACAACGAATGGGAGTACAAATCAATGGAGAATATATAAATACAATACGATATGCTGATGACACTGTTATCCTAAGCGACAAACTACAAGACCTGCAACATCTATTAGACTGTGTTAACACTGAGGGTCAAGAAATGGGTCTCAACATAAATATCAAAAAGACAAAATTTATGGTCTTTAGTAGACAACCTCATCTTAACGCTTCAATACAAATAGAAGGAAAAAGTATAGACAGGGTGACTCATTTTAAATATCTTAGATGTTATATCACCGAAAATCTAAACCCAGATAAAGAGATAAGGTGTAGAATAGAGACTGCTAGAGCAACTTTTCAAAAAATGAAACCCCTTTTCTGCAATGATAACCTCAACCTAAAACTACGACAGAGAATGATAAGATCATACGCCTGGCCAGTGTTGCTATATGGGGCAGAGATCTAGACAATTAAGGCTGCCACGATTAATCGGTTAGAGGCTCTCGAAATGTAGTTACACCGGCGAATGCTGAGAATACCTTGGACAGCTAGGCAGACCAACGAAATGGTACTCAATAGGGCCGTCACAATTCGTCTACTATTAAACACTGTGAAGTGTAGAAAAATCTCATATCTTGGACATATATTCAGAGGGGAGCGATATAGAATTTTTCAGCTAATCATGATGGGTAAAGTAGAGGGACGTAGACGGGTAGGACAGGCTTCCTGGTTGAGGAATATTCGTGAATGGACAGGTATACGTAGCGCGGGGGAACTGTTCTAGCTGGCGCGGGACCGTGAAAGACTTGCTAATGTAATTGCCAACGTCAGGGGGACCTGATATGGCACTTAAGAAGAAGAATTATGGCGCGGAATCGATAAATTATGCACTTTAATACCAAACAAGTATAGTAAAGTCCGACAAAAGATCTCTGGGGAAGGCACCGGCGGACCCACTGATGAATCCATCGCCGGTGTTAAGGCGAAACATCTGAATTTTTAGTTGGAAAAATCTTGTCTTTGAAAACAAAGACGCTGATAAGAAATTAGTTTGTAATTGCCGGTCGGAGCAACGGCATATTACAACAGTTTAAATAGGCGCTGATCTAGAAATTACATTTAAAATTTAGTTTCATACAAAATTCGTATTTTCAGAGTAGAACAATGTTCTTTAATTTAGAAAAATAATGCCCCATTAAAACGTGTGACAGAGAAAAAAAGCCATTATTTAATGTGTTTTATACCTGTGACGTCTGTACACTTTGTGAAATTGTAAAAAAGTTAAATTGATATATGCCAATTGATATATTAATACGATTAAATAAAAATACACTTTTAGTTAAAAAAGAAACGCCAAGCTTTTTGGTTAGTCTTTACTTATTCTCAGACAATTTCAAAATTACATTATTAAATACAGAATGTTATTTTAAAATAAAAATTGTAATATTCTTTTATCTTTTTTAGTACTTCAAATTAGAAAAAAAGACGACATATGGGCTTCTAACACTTACTTCACAACATAAAACTCATACTATAATGTACATACAGTTACATTCAACAGGAAAACTGAAGAACGTAAATTCAAACATTTTGCATTGTCTAGAGGTAAATAAATAAACGCAGTGCCATATTGCATACAGTCTTCGTTCTCAATTTATAAAACATTCTAATGAAAAAGGTCATATAAGTATTGAACTACATATTCTAACTACGCTTAATTTTCGTCATTCAGTCGTTTATAGATTTGTTGGTATTGAAAAACCCTAAAATGCTTCAACAGTTTCTAAGATATACAATTTTCTACTAAATGCCCCTTATTTTAATATATTGTTTGAGATTAAAATATGGAAAAATATTAAAATACGTATTTAATTTCTAGTAGTGTAGGATTAAATGCTAACTTTTAGGCTTCGAAGTTACACAATTCGATATATATAACTGTTTCTTTTAGACATTCTCTGTTAAAATATCTTGGTTTGGTGTTGAAATTAAAAAAAAAACTATGGATTACGTATTAAAATATTTATAATGAAAAGGCTACATTTGAAGCTCTAAATGTGATTAATTCCTGAGATGTGAAAACATACCTTATTTAAATAACATGAAATATGATGGGAACTTAAAAAACACAGAAATAATTAGTTGTAAAGGAAAGTCTATGTACGAAATTTCAAACTTTATAAAAAAGTCTTTTCATTTACGTTAAAAAAGTAATGTGCTCACCAAGTTTTAAATCTTAAGCGGCTTGAGTTAGTCGTTGATGAGTCAATCAGGCAGCTTTTCTTTTATATTCTAAATATAGACAAAAATTAAAAAACATATGAGTTTGTGAGAACGGTGACTCTTGAGCGTTTCAGAATAGAATAGTATTTCATTCTGTAATTTCTGTATTGTACATGTAATATGATGTTTTATTAATATTATTCAGATAAGCTCTATGACCTTTAAACAAACACTAGAAGCCCGGTATGAACCCGGTATAAGTGACAAATTTCGAGGCTACGAGAAATTCAAGACTAAGCTTACAAAAGAGGGGACGCACATCCAGTTTCGACGACAAGCAAGAGGTCAGGGAATAATACCAGATGATTTTCGTATAAAATCTCCAGTTCCAGGACAACGGGCAAACAGGATATTGGAAAATGCTAGTAAGGCATTAATACGTTCACAGATAAACTATTATTGTTTCAAGAAAACAACACTGCTAGAGGACATTCGCCAACGGTTCGAAGAAATTAAAGAATATACATTAGAAGAAGACTACGCCCCCATCCTAAGAAAAATTGACGCTACTGTGACAAAGTGAGAACAAAACAAGAAATCATACACCAAATAAATTTTCCAAATATCACAGCAGACAAGAACGACAACAGCCTTCTCAGAGCCAGAGGACAATTGTTAATATATCTGCCAAGGAATTAACTTCAGCGGAAAACTCTCTACTTGCCAAAGGTTTAAACTTCACGGTTGCTTCAAAAGAGGTTCCCATTCTCGATATAATTAACGCCGCAGACTCAGCGAATATCGAAGACCCTTTTGCAGATGAGTTCAGGCTGAAAATAAGAGAAACTCTACAAAAATCTAGAAAAACCGAACCAAACATCAGCAAAGACTAGAAAACTACCCTAGCCAACCTACAGAAGGACTCCAGTATTAAAATTCTACCAGCGGATAAACGAAATGCTACAGTCGTAATGAATGCTGAAACATACAATCAAAAAATTGACGAAGTTTTAAGCAAAGGAAATTATACATCTCTTTCTAAAGATCCCACATCTGCAATTGAAGAAAGAATCTATCGCGTTCTTAAGAAACATGAACGGTATATTCTTGAGAGGATCCGGACTCAGCTGACGCCACACCATAGCAAAACTCCACATCTTTATGGACTTCCGAAAATACATAGGCAAGATATGCCCTTACGACCTATCACGAGTTTCCGGAACTCTCCGACTTCTGAACTTGCCAAATTTCTTCTTCCAATCCTCAGACCATTACAAGAAAATACATCGTCCTGGATTAAGAACTCGCAACATTTCGTGGAAATTATACGTGAAATAGAAGTACAACCAGAAGACTATTTTATTAGCTTTGACGTGGAAAGCCTATACACCAATGTTCCAGTTAAGGACTCACTAAAAATCATAAGAAAGAAACTTGAAGAAAACCAGACCTTAGCAGAAAGAACATCTTTACCACCGCATGCCATTATGGAATTGTTGGAAAGTTGTTTGACTAATTCCTATTTTCAAGAAAAGGAAAAATTCTACATCCAGGATGATGGACTACCGATGGGATCTTCACTCTCAACGGTGGTCGCAAATATTTTCAAGGAATAGTTTGAGATGTTTGCAATTGAATCCACATCTAAGAAACCGAAGCTATGGCTCAGATACGTAGACGATACTTTTATTATTTGGAGTGGAAACGACGAAAATCTTCGAAACTTCCTTTTTCATCTCAACAATATTAGTCCAACTATTAAACTCACCATGGAGAAAGAAGTAGAAAATAAATTACCATTCTTAGATGTCTTGATTGAAAAAAATGGCAGACAAATTCGAACTTCGGTTTTCAGAAAAGCCACGCACACAGGACAATACCTTAATTATTCATCTAATCACTCCAACAACACCAAACAAGGAATTATAAGAAATCTCGTAGATAGAGCCTTAACTCTCTGCAACTCCAACGAGAACTTGATGAAAGAGATAGATTACATTAAAAATGATCTGACAGCCAACGGATACCCAGTATATCTAGTGGATAAATTTCTTGAACAGTGCAGATATAGGACAATATCGACAACGAATGAAGAACGAAAACCAGTATTGAACATCCTCTATGTTAAAGGCATTTCCGAAAAATTTAGAAGGATAGGAAAACGATGTAAACTCAACATTGTTTTCAATTCAAATAACTCAACTCAAAGAGACATGAAGAACTGTGTATATCAGATACCATGTGAATGTGGCAATTCCTACATTGGCGAAACAAAGAGACCTCTTGACGTAAGGATCAAAGAACACCAAAAATGCTCATTTCGAGGAGAAACAAAAAAATCTGGTGCCGCCAACCATGCCTGGACTCATGGATACCACATAAAATGGTCTGAAACTAAAATACTACACCGAGAACAACATTGGAGAAAACGGAAATTCAAAGAAGCCGCGGGAATACATCAGAACCCGAGTTGTTTTAGTAAATCATCTTTAGATATAAGAGAAGTGTGGAAACCACTTCTTAGTAATTGTAAACTAAAACTAAATGCAGCATAATAAAAAAAATATATGATTTTGCCATAGCAAGCATGACTGCACCCATCTCAGTCATACTCTACTGCATTTACTTTTAGTATAAATAGTCATGTAGCTAAGGGATTTATTTACTTTCTGCTAGAGATAACTACTAGCCGAAACGTCGTGATATTCAACAAAAATAAAGACAAGGGAAGTCCAACAGACATCTACTACTTCACATTTAGACTATTGTTCGGATTTAGTAATAAACAATTTTCTCAAAAAGATACGTATTAAGAAAAGATAATCTTACAAATTTTGTTTAAGTAGGACAACGTGGATAAAATTAAATAAAGGTTCAAATTCAGCTAGTAGTCAAATGTAAACTGTTAAGAAAAATAATATTAAAATTAGCAGCAACAAAATTCTATAGGGTCATTTTTTAAAGAAATTTGTTCAGTCTGATGAACGAGTCGGTTTGTCTTTCTAATATTTATTTATTTATATAAAAAAAAAAGACGATTAACACCAAACAGGTAAATACTTACACATAATTCATTTTAATTATTTTAAGACATTTTTCAAGCCGAACGATTTAATTTTGCTCATTTTTTGCTACTTTGGGCTTTAATTTAAGGAATTGTTAGTAATATTGTTCAGGGTATTTTTAGGCATTGCAAGATTGCAATCAATTGTTTGAGATCTGCCTGAGGATTTTTATTTCTGAACTGTTTAAGTACGGTATGAATACTATCTAGAACTGTAAATAAATAGACCCGTTGCGGAAGTTGATTGCAGCATCCAGCCTGCAAACTACAGACTTTGATTTCGTGGCTTCTCCACCTGTTGGGCTACTAGGTTACTGTAAGTAACGGCCATCAAAGTGCTAATTTTTGTAAAAAAAACTATAAATATTGTAATAATAAATTGTAAATAGGACATCGTTCCATTGCAGACACCAGTTCTCAGAGATTGTTTTCAATACTGTGTGGAAAGGTACCCCTTTATTTCATGCCGGTGACGTCCTGATATTATAAACGTAAAGTCTCCAACACAGAATGAAAGTGTGCCTGTTTGAGATTTCAAGAGCAGGAATTACGGCGATAATTGGTAAAAGTATAGTGTAACCACCCCTACACTTCATAGTAACACAGAAATCAGAAATTTGTAAAGATGTTAAAATTTTCCAAAAAAAGGTAAATCGGTTACTTGGGGAAACACAGAATAATAAATATACCTATATTAATTGTAAGCGCTGCAGAAATTCTAGAAATAGACAAGGAAGAAATAGAAGAGGCTTCGAGGTAAAGAAAGGATAAGAAGGCGCCAGAAGAAGATGGATCAACGACAAAAAATTGAATATGGGGTAAAGCACTGTTCAAAATAATGCAGACTTTGTTAAATAAATGCTTTCAATAAGACAAATTCCAAATGCATGGAAAAACGTAGAGGGAATCTTATTGTTTAAGAGGGGTGATAAAAGGAATATCGAAAACTGCGGACCAATAAGTTTGTTCTCATATCTTTACAAGCTTCTTACAAAGATAATAATTAATCGCCCAATTGGAGAATTAGACTTTCACAATATGTAGAGCATTCAGGTTTTCGCATAGGCTTTGAAATAATAGACCATATTCGATCCATACACTTTCTCCCAAAAAAAAAACAATAGAATGGAAATTTTTGGATTTTCGTAAGATGGTCGAACTAGGAGCAATTCACTCTAGGCACGTGGAGCATAGATTAAGTTTGGCCAGTGGTTCCAAGTGACATCATTCTTATCAACAATGACCTAGAAAAGATTGAAACTAGAATGGAAAAATACATTGAGCGTGGACTGAACTTGGCCAGCGGTTTTCTATAGGTTTTGAGTTGCTGAATAGAATCAATTTTTAAAATTGATTCAGGTCCTCTTGTTTTAGATAAAATTGACATTAGATTTGCGAAAATACGTATTTTTGGACGTTTTTGGCGATTGTCATAACCAAAAGAAGGAAGTTTGAACCTTCAGTCAAAGTTCAAAAACTCCCTATCAAAATACTTTACATCTAGCGCATGTTTACGATATCCACCGTTTTTCATTTCCACTATGGCGGGTTCTACCTGTAGGTGCCTGTACTTGCCTACGACCAATGGTGATTGATGCATTAAAAAACTAGGGGTTGCAATTCCAGTGGTACATTAAAAACATATATATGTATAAAACCTGTCATAGGCATCTGTAGATGAAAAAATGTGTATGAAAAAATCCATACGTCGATCTTTGGCATTAGCAAACTTATCAATAACCCGGTATGCTTTCGATAAAATCCCTTAGAAAGTATTGCTAAAGCAGAAAGTCTTTTTTTTGCTCATAGTATTCCGTAAAAACGTTTTTATCTGTTTGAGGGTAGAAAACCACCGTTCTGCTTTAGCCGATGTCATCGGAATAGTAGTTAAATTTTTTAAAGTTTTAGAACTTCACTTAGCTCGATGTTTGTAAAAGATAGTCATAAAGTACAAGAAGTCCCGAAATTTCCTCTTGACGTACAATAAATATTGCTTGTAAAATTTCCTCTTGACATACAATAAATATTGCTTGTAAAATTTCATTTTGAATGGTTTTTGACGTACCTTTAAATACCGATGCTTTTTCCAAATGTTGTTTCAGAGCACCATTTAACTCAGCACTAAAATCAATTAATCTTCGAAAAACCCCGGAATTAGAGTAAGATGTAGACTCATCATGTTCTCGCAACCCGAGTTCGGAAGCTCTACAGAAACACCCACAATTAATTAGAATATTTAAAATGTATCGATTATGTCTCATTGTTTCATTGTGCAGTTCAATATCTCTTCGATAAGCTCAACTTAATTAAGCAGCTACGTTAACAGTCCCAAAAAGTGAATATTTCAAAACATTTTTCACATATATGTCGCCGTATGCTTTTTAATAATAATAATAAAATAAAATAATAAACAAGGAAAACAAAATAGAACATTTTTATTTTCACAACTACAAAGCCACGTATATTTATTATAAAGGTCCGGATTAAACGTCCTAGTAAAAATTATTTTTTTGCTAGACACAACAAACAAACGACAACTACAAAACAACGAAATTGACGGGCAAATTAAAGGTGTTTTCTCACGGGGTCACCCCGTTTAATATATGTTCAGATCTGTTTTGAAACATATTTGAAATGACGTTACTATTTCTGATGGCCGGAATACGCTAATGACGAAGTGAGTATGTTTACTTAGTTGAAAGCATATCTATAATTGTTTCAAAACACGTGCACACAATTTTAATGTGACGTCACTATTTCATCGCCAGAAACCATTTGAACCTGGTTGAAATAATTTGATAGCGAAAATACAGCTTAAACGCAGGTGTGCAAGTCGACCTGTTACATTAATTAATCTTATGAGACGAAATTAATTACCACGTCTTAGATAGGCAATTCCATATACGATCCAATATATTAGCTTGGATTGCATTAAAATTGCACACCAACAAAGCGATAGCGTTTACAGGTATAATACTGTAATACAGACAAATTATTCTTGCAACTGACTTGTTGCAAATTCTCTATTATGCATCTACAACTTTTCATTCTATATTTATGACAATGTACATGTAATAATTTCATACACAAGCAAAATAAGCAAACCTTTCCCTCCATGCAAGATAGAAACTTATAAAGTTATAAACAATCAATTTACTTATATCACACAAATTTTAATTTCAGTCTCATGTGGCTCATTATTCATTTTAAGGGATTGCGTGATATATGCCACAACAATAATTTCTTTATGGCTTTTGCATTTATATCCACATAATAAAATGTTGTCCGCAATAAGATAACTTCTCCTTCGATAACTGAATACTCTGATTCGTCTAAAATAACAAAAATGTCTTGTTTCTCTGAAAGCTTCTGAAACACTCATTTTGTACTTTTCAAATATAACGAAACATGAGCTTTATGAAGCAAAATTTAAAAAGTAAAGGAATGCAGATTCTCGCTGCAGAGTCCTATATGTTTGGAATTTCAAATTCAAAAATAAAAAAAGACTACAAGTTTTTAATAGTTTTAAAATTGAATAAATTTTAGTAGGTCGTCAATTTATATTTCCAATTGATAAATCCAAGCTTTCAATTCAACACAGATTATTTTAAATTACTTTTACCTCATACCTATGTTATTTTTTAAATTCACATGGGTCGAAAAGCTTTTCACTTTAGCCACCAGAGGTCTCTGAGGAATTGTTCAATTGCCAATTAGTTATCAAATTTATTTGTAACTTTTCCTCAACTATCTAGATGCGTGGTAATGAAAGGCCATTGTTTTTTTAAATTAAACAGAAAGAAACGCTTTGATAATAAGTACTGTGAGCAAGAAATTTCATCTTTCAATAATTTTAATAGATAAATTACACTACGCAACAAATTTTAGTTTGTTTGTTGCATCTTGTATGAAAAGTGATTTTTTTGTTAATTTTGTGACGTCATTCCAACCATTTTGTTCAATATCTGATAGAGTGCTATCAAAATGTTTGTCTTTCAGAATATTTCGAATCTGTGGCCCAACAAAAATATCTTCTTTAATTTTTGCTTCCTTAGCCTTGGGAATTCCTGACGCAGATACTGAAAATCTGGCCCCTCTGTATTCAGTACCTTTACTAAGTTTTTCATTAGGCCCAATTTGATATACAGTGGTGGCAACAAAATCTTTTTGGGGTCTACCAATAGCATATGTTGTACATTCTTTTCACCTGGCTCTAATGATTGTCTAATGGACCAGTCTTCTCTCTTGTAATAAAGTGCCCTTGCCGACTATCTCATTCACACAAAAAACAGCAAAACTTGGTGTAGCCTCGTTGCAACTCAAGTAAAAGTGCAATCACCTTTAAGTCCCCACAGATTTGCCATTAGTGCTAATCGTATTTTATACTTGCTAATAGGTACTTTATATTGTTTTCTGATTTTTTCATGTGAACCTCATATCCAACAGGAATAAACTTTAAAATATTTCCCATATGCAATAGTACTACTTTTAAACTCAATGTTGAACTGCCTATAAACGATCTCCATTCTTTTGGCTGGTAGTTTATATTTAAAGCCGCCAATAGATCGCTAATGTTATTGAAGAAAACCAAGTTTTTTCTATGTTAAAAAATGGTGCTAGGCATTTATGGCGTTTACGAAAAACACATACTGAAAAACCGTCATCTAATAAGTGCCACTGCTGCAGTCTTAATCCAAGTTACTCTGCTTTTCTTTTTGGAAGTGCTAAATTTCTCACAAGATCGTTTCTTTTTGGGTTATTTTGTGCGGTTGGCGGTGCTGGGTATTAGATCAGGATCTCTTGATATTGATGGCATATCTTCTTCTTGAGAAATCGTTGTATCGTTATTATCTGATTGGTAAGTGAATGTTTCTGGGGGTTCTGGAATAGGCACAGATCTCATGGCAGATAGTATATTTGGATAGTTGATAACCTATTTTTTCTTTTTGGTTGTACCTGAGCCTTGCCCAACACGAGATATGGTGCAGAAATAGCGATGATTAACATGATTTGCAGGCTCTATCTAGATCATTGGGACAGCAAATGGCATAGATCGTCTTTTACTAGTTAATCAGTTTCTCAGACTTGAAGCGCACGCATTAAAGCAGATATTTGACGTCAACTGTTTGTCTTGATCCTCAATATTGTAACAGAAATAAAGCTGAAATGCTTCTTCTATCAAGGTAATAGACCGCTTCTGAGACGCAAAAGTTTCATCACCACAAACATAACAGAGGTGATCAGTATTGTTTACACACTTTCGCGACATCTTACAATCTCAACTATTCGATTCGACTCACTAACTTCGACTGACTACCCCTTCAGATTTGTATCTGCTTATATACTCAAATATGGTTTCTACATTTTCAGAAAATATTCAAGAATTTTCGATTCATTTCCATAATATTTGCAATAGTGGCGTTTGTCATTTGTTTGTATACAGGGGCTGTTCAGTACAGAGCAGATATAAAAGTCGATTTACGTGGGTTTAAATAGCTATCTTGTTATTTTAAGCCTTGCAGGTTAGGACTTCGTATATAGGGGGTCATCCCTGTAGATCCCCCATGCGGTGTTGCCAGGAGCTTTTCAGTTCCACATAAATAAAAAAAATTAGACAAATTCATCTTTTTCCCAACTGCTTCTGCTCATATTGTTAAGAAGTAAATAAATGTTTCGTAAGTCCATGGATAACCGTTAGGAGATCGAGTACTACGTACAATATTTATTGATCAAAGACAATATGCTTGCAGCTGTGCTGGCAGCTAACCAAGCAAAAAAAAATTCTAGGTTAAATAATGCATATTATTCTACCAATTTATTTTATTATATGCCTTAAGCTAGTTACTGTTAATGGAACTTCTGTGCGGAAAGTAGTTTTTTATCAGTTTAAAAAGATCTAAAAGTAGGTGTTGGCACTGCTCTGCAATGAGCATCATACTATGCAATAATCTTTTCTGTAACAAATGCTTTGACGATAATGTTAGGATAACACGCAATTTAAACGCAATAAACTAAACTCTACTGGTGTTATCTAGATAATTTTATTTAATTAGTACACGGCAAATAATTGTTGATTATAAAGCTTGTCGATACCTATTTAAAAATTAAATTAACGCTATGGTGATTCAGCCGCTACTGTAAAATAACTATTTATGAAAATGCTAACACCGGATCGAATTTATTTAGAAAATTATGTTTTATATATCAAAATAAAATAATGTATATATTATAATAGTAGATGCGTTGTAATAATAATGACTTATATAATTGAGGTAATACGCGTAGTGCTTTGAATTTGTTCTTACAAAATGGCAGGAGTCAATCTTTGAGTATAAAATTTTATAATCGGTTTAGTTAAGTCTTCTTCTTCTTCCTCTTTTATTTAAAACGAAGTCTTGTTTTTCTGCTATATTAAGCCTCCTGTGATGTTGATATCCAACATTCGTGCCATCGTTTTGGAGGTCGACCAGTGGGTCTTCTAGTGTTTGGTATCTCGTTCTTAGGCCATTTTGCCCATCGATCCTCGCCCATTCTGTCCGCATGGTTCCTCCAATATCTGCGCCTTGACCTTATGAACCGTACCACATCAGGCACCTTGAGCTCTTCCCTTATTTCGGAACTTCTTATTTGATCTCTTAGGGTTGCTCCTTTGATTGTTTTTAACGTTTTATTTCGTAGCATACTTTTTGTTTTAGATGTTTCGGCTCGAGTTTCCGATGCATAAGTTAGTACTGGTCTTATCACAGTTCTGTAGATGCGTACTTTGCTCTATTTGGACATATACTTATTTTTCCAGATTATGTCCCTCAGGCATCCTGATATCCTTGAGGCCTTATTAGCCTGTGCTCTGACTTCCTGGTATAGATTTTTATAGCTTGATACATCAACTCCCAAGTATCTGCAAGACATGCTTTGTCTGATAGGATGGTTCTTCACCACCAATTTGGATCTGACACGACCTTTTGAAATTACCATCGTTTCGGTCTTTTCTGTAGATATTTCCATATTTAATTTTTTTTTAGTTAAGTCTTGCTTGTAATTAATTTAAATGTAAGCGATCAATTATTGACCCCTTGGTTTAAATCAGTGCCATATAACTCAGTACACTTACACAGACCAGGCGCGCGGCAATGTGTAGACATTAGCTTTGTTCACGGATTAGTTTCTGAACCGACTCAGAATTAGTACAGAACTAGTTCAGGATTGTCATACAGCGCATGCTCAGTTATTAACGGGTTCAGAATTTGTTTGTCCACTCTACTGTGATATGAGTCTCATTATTTAACATCTAACTTTTTTTGTTCTGGGTTTAACATAAGGTATTAAATGCTGATTAAATTAGTTGTTTTTGTTATTTTAAATAACTTTTAGAACTGTGTTTTTTTGTTAGGTTTTATTATTTGTATTATTTTAAAGAAATATTTAATTATAATTATTGTTTTTATGTAATATAAAGTCTAACTGTCAGTTCCTTTTAGAATAAAACGTATTGTTTTTTGTTCAATAGAATTTTTGATAAAAAAAAATATATATTTTAACTGAGATCTGTTGTTTGTTCTTTATTTTGTGTTATGATCATATTTTGGGAACCTAAAAGTAAATCTAATTCTAAACATACGCCTAATAAAAAGATGTGGGTTTTTCTAAACTAAAAATAAAACTCAATAGTTTTAAGTCCATTTCTTTTTGTTTCAAAAAATATTTTTTAACAAAACTAAAAACCGGTCTGATACGTCCCTGTACGATACAACCTCATTTACCGCAAACCATAATACACTTTATAATGTAACTTTTTCAGAATCTCCTTCCTGCGAATATAAAACTCTTTTAAGTCAGTGAAATGATGTGCCAGTTCTTGTACCATTTCTCGGCTTAATTGAAAATGGGGGGCAAAATTTCCTCAAAATAATTAGCACTTTAAGGAATTTTAAATAACTCTAAAAGTCGTCATCGCTGGATGATAACTGATTTGAGATAAGGTTTAAACTAAAACGTAAAAAACACTTTTTTAATTTATCTATTAAGATTCTAGGTAGATTAACACTAATTAAAGTAAAACCAATATAATATAATAAAATATATACTAGAACATCAAATGCAACAAATGACATAAACAAAAGAAAAAGCCAAAATAAAATAAAAACAATTGTCAAATAGTTGCACATTGCGGCCGCAGCATGAAATCTGGCGCAGCATAAAATTTTGAACTTACAGTTCTTGTTCAATCCTTAGAACTGGTAGAACTGGTTCAGAATCGACCTCGAGCCGAATTATTTTCTTCGCGAATATGAGACTGTAACTAAAAATTCAGAATTTTGTTATCCGCGAACGTTATTATTTCAACTGCGCATGCATATTCGTTCAGAATCGGTTCTAAATCCTTTCCGCGAAAAAAATTATTATTTACATGTATATACACGGTGCGCCACACATGCGACTTATACCCATCATCAGTTCGGGACGGAAAGTTGACGATTGTTCGTGCTAATGTTGGGGTAAGAATATTAATTTAAAATACTGGAGTGGAAAATGGACAATACAATCATTATTGCTGATTGTGCCTTTATGATGATGGGCCCAGCAAACCTGCTGCTAAGTAAAAAAAAAACCAAGAGAAGAAGAGTATGGATGCGGATACCGAGAGGAAGCAGGCAGGGGTAGATGAATTAAATTGTGCAATGTAAATTTAAAATAAATATTATTTCAGATATGGTGGTAATGAACTTATGGCTGATTTGTTGAAAGAGCCCTCTGGCTTATTTGAGAATTTTTGTAGAATGTCTCTTAAAGATTTTGAATATTTACTGAACAAAATATCACCCCTTCTAACGAAACAAGGCACAAAATGGAAGAAAGCTATTTCTGTCAAAGAACGTATAGCAGTGACCCTCAGGTTTATAGCAGCCGGCGACAGTTACAAAAGTCTACATAATTTGTTTAAGATTTCATCGCAGCTAATATATAAGATAGTTCTTGATGTTTGTGAAGTTGTGATTAAAATATTGTAAGACGAAATCGAAGTAAGTGTAAATAAAAATAAAAGAAAAATAAGTAATATTAAAGGATAACATAAAATAATATTTTTATTTTATTATTTTCACAAATGTAATAATATCAATTTTTATCGAAAAGTCTGATAGAAAAGTTTCAATGATGATGATTCATCAAATGGTATAATTTGAAGAGGTAGGCACAAATGATAGAATAGGTGAAGGCGTTGATATATCAATTCAAATAGAAAGTTACCTATCCTATTTATAGCAATATATCTTGCTTTTTCAACAAGTTTTCTTAGTTTTGATGCTATCAATTCACCATATATCTCCAGTTCGTCCTTTTCTTTGTATTTACTTTCTGAATAGTGGCCTTTAAAATTGAAAATGTTTGGTCCATTGTTTGGTGAAGTTTAAGATCCTGGCTTGTTAGCTTCTTTTTTTTTGGCAATGAAAGCTTTGAGATTGTTTCTTGCTTTTCTGATGTTTCATCTTTTTAAAAAACCTACTTTCCTCGCAGTTAGGCTCATTGGTGGTAGCGATTTACTCTATAATATTGACAGTATTTTCGTCTATATAAGAGCGTGGATCAGCAGGTAAATTTTCCTATTTTTTTTTTAATTTTCAGATTCCGATAAACGAAAAAGAATGGAAAAATTTTACTAATATTGAAGATATATGAAATTTTCCATACTATGTCGATGTCTAAGATGGCAAGTACGTCATGATTCTATTTTCTGTTAACAGTGAATCTGAATTTTTTTAAATATGAGAGCTACTTTAGTGTAGTATTAATTGCTCTTGTGGATTCAAATTACTATTTTATTTTCGTTTATTGTGGTTGTTAAGGAAGGCTAAGCGATGGTGATGTTTTTCGAAATACAATTAAGGAAAATATAAAATGACGAACTAAATTCGCCTCCTGATGGGTCTTTACAAGGAAAACACGTACATTTGCCTTATATATTTGTTGGGGATGATGCATTTATTTTAAGTAACAGGATACTGAATCCTAATTCATGAATTTTTGATAAAGGAAGTAAAGAAAGCATATTTAATTATAGACTATCCAGAGCTCGCCGTGTTGCTGGAAATGTGTTTGGAATAATGATGTCTGTATTTCGTGTATTCCGAAAACCAATGCTCAATGGTAGCAATGACTTGTGCTTACTTACACAACTTTTAGTCAAAAAGTAAATCATCAAACTATACTTCACTAGGGATTTCGAAGAGGAACATGGTAGTATTACACGTGAGCTATGGCGCTAAAATGATGGAAATATTACTTCTATATTAGATTTGAGTAAGTTTCCAAGAAAACACAGTATTAGAGCAAAAAATATTAGGAATGAGTTCGCAGAGTATTTATAAGTAATCTGGCAGGACAAATATTGTTAAATAATAAGAAATATTCTGTTGGTTTTGAAATAAATGGATTTTTCTAAATACAATTGTTCTTTCAAAAATTACTTCTTTACTAAATGTTGTAGGTGGCAAGGAAATAAAACATAAATTTTAAATTATTTGAGTATTTGTTAAAAAAAAATGTGTTAAAAAAATTAGGCAGTAAGAGGAAAACTTATTTTATTTTTAACATGGAAGCACAATAGATATAGATTTAATTCCTAAACAAACAACGGATTAAGGTAATGATAATATATCTTATTACATACCTTATACTCTAAAGTTTTACATGGTGTATCTCTTTCTCTTAAAAAGCATGCCATTCATTCAAAGACAAACCAATTTGTTTTCAACTTATTTAGGCACTTTTTTGAGGGTTTCAATGCTTGCGCCTGTTACACTAACATTTAATTTTTCCTGTATTATTTTCCGAGAATCATGTATTATATTTTTATTTTTAACCGATTTCTAAAAGAAGGAGGTTCTCAATTCGTCGATTATGTATGTTTTTTTTTTATGTATGTACACCGATTACTCCGGAACGGCTGCACCGATTTGAATGAAATTTTTTACGTTATATTCAGGAAGTTGCTGCGGTGGTCCCATATTTTTTTGGATGAAATTGGTGCAGTAAAATCCAGGATGTCGCTGACAATATGGCAGCAAAAAAAAATTAATTTTGTCCGATTTTCTCCAAAATTTGTATATGGGAATTTTCGGGGTCATACACAACAAATCTGAAATTATTTTTAAAAAATTCAATATGGCGGATCCAATATGGTGGACAAAAAAGTAATTTTTGTCCGATTTTTTCCAAAATTGGTATGGGGGAGTTTTCGGGGTCGCACATAACGAATCTGCAATTATTTTTTAAAAATTCAATATGGCGTATCTAATATGACGGATAAAAAATATTTTTATCCGATTTCTCTCAAAATTGATATGGAGAAGTTTTTGGGATCGCATATTACGAATCTGAAGTTATTTAAAAAAAATAAATATGGCGGATCCAAGATGGCGGATTACAGATTTTACATCTTTCGATTTTGTCTAAAATCAGTTTTGGGGGAATTTTTGTTAGTGTTAATTACAAACTTAAAATATGTTTTGAAAAACTCAATACGGCGTCCTAAATATTTCACAAATTTCGATTTTCTCCAAAACTGATATAGGGGGTTCTCGAGGATGTAAGTTATGAATTTAAAAGTATTTGTCGAGAATTCCATATGGCTAATCCAATATAGCGGACTAAAAATTTTACATTTTTTGATTTTGTTTAAAGACGGAACTGAATCGTCTTTGAGGATGTAAATAACGAATATAAAATTATTTTAAGAAAATCTAATATGTCAGATGTAATATGACCGTCTAGGAATTATAAATTTCCGGATTTCATTTAAAATTGGTACTAGGGGGCTTTGAAGAGTTGAGATTTAAATTAAATTAAGACAATAAAATTACTTTTTTGAAATTCAATATGGCGGATCGAATATGGTGAGTTGAAAATTTTACCTTATTCACATTTTTTCAGATTTGATATTAGTAGGTTTTCGGGGTCGTGTATTACTAATATGAAGTTTACAACTATTAGATTGATAAAATGCAATATGAGGAACTGAAAATTTTACATTTTCCGATTTTGTCTAAAATTGATATTGTGGAGTTCTTGGGGCGTATACAAAGTCGATACGCTGTATAAAATATATCGGGTAAAGAAATTTACGTCTCAAGTTCTTTAAATATCCATATTGAACAGTTTTGCGGCCTATATTACCAATCTAAAATTATTTTAAAATTTAAGAGAGCGGATTTACTATCACAGACTAAATATTTGTTTGACACAATTTCGCTGGCATTTGGAGAACTCTACGAATCAGTCACCCTGGAGTCATTGCGAGATACACTAATCTCGTTAGTACTTAATTTCAATAATATATGGATATCATAATGAATTCAAAACTAAAAATTGAAAAGTAAAATTTTATTTTTATTAAAAAAATTGAACCGACTTCTAAAAGTATGCTAAAAAGTGAAAAATAACTATAAATTTTTATATGACATTGAAATTTTTGAAGTCGGCGCCAAACTATTTCTAAATGAAATAAATAACTAGTAATATATACAAATTATGGTAAGAAAGTAATTACAAATAAGGTATTTTTAATATGTTTATGCGAATAACATTTTGTCAGGTATTAGTTTGGCGCTGACTTCAAAAATTTCAATGTCATATAAAAATTTATAGTTAGTTTTCACTTTTTAACACACTTTTAGAAGTCGGTTCAAATTTTTTTATAAAAATTTTATATGTAGATAATGTGTGTGATTGCAAATAGTTGGTTCTTTTTCATACAAATCTAAGAACTTCGATACCAAATCGTTTAACCAGGCCATTTTTACAAAAAAAAAAAGAAAAATAAACAAAACTTTTCGCTTAATATTGCATCATGTACAAACAACAATTTTCTTGCGGAATTAGAACGAATGTGTGTGTCGACTCCATCCACACTAGTAGATGTTTGTCGAATGACGAACATTTGTTGTTCGGGAATTGGCGAATGCCGCATGTGTGGTGCCAGCTTTCGATTACGTATTAATTCTATATTTGTAGAATCTGGAAATTAATGAATTATCGAAAATACATTAAAAATGTTGTATAATTCCCCATCAAACTTTTCCTTATTCCTTCAGTCTTTAATAAAGCTTAGCATTTAATGAAATGTTCTTTCAACCGAAATTGATATTAACATGATTTTGTACCTGAAATCACTTTTAACTAAAATAATAAATTTAAAATGGCCTGCAAGTACTCTTTAACGAATGAGAATATATAATATATTAAAGTATCGAAAATTTTAATAGATGAGAGTTCCTTGTTAAATAAAAACTACACTTATCTATATTTATTTTTGTCAAATTAATTTGTACAAATAATAAACCTAAATTGCTTTTAATATTGAACTAGTACATAAACACAATTAACAGATTAAAAAAGAATTGGTAACTTTAAAGCATCAAATAGCACTTAACATCACCGGGTATATCTATAAATTCGTCGAGTACATCAGTGAACGGAAGTTCAAATTAGGAGCAATCAAAGTTAATCTACAGTCAGCTGATTGCATTATGTTATGCCCTAGTCTTTTAAATACGATTCTTGTACGGGATTTTGTGTGAGAACTCACTTTCTTGGCATTTATTTTTATGACAAAATTGTTATAACATTCAGAATTCGATATAAGTAGCTCTTAACTAGTAGCTCGAAGAATTTGTATTTCTTACTTTAACGATTCTCACAAGTCCAAAAGTATTTTATTTGGTGATTAACATTGTTAGTATACACTTCACTTCGATCGTTAAATTGTTAAAATAAGGTGGTCACTGCTGTTTTGTATATTTTCAGACATATGTATTTACCAAATGGGATTATATTTTATTTATAAAAGATAGTTTGGTTAATTTTGCAACTATATGCAGTCCTGATTTATCATTTTGAATATAATATCCAATGTATACACCTTTTAATTTGCGGTTATTAACCATGTAATGGGACTACATCCAAAAAACTGAATTTTGTTAATTTTTCTAAAGCATACTCTTGCTCTTAAGATCAATGAATATATAATATAGTTGCCAGGAATGAGCCTCTGTATACAGTATGTCTCATTACCAAATGCCGCGATAGATCTTTCGAAAAATATTCCTTTGGGCATTTTTTAAATCAAATAGTTTCCTGAAGTCGATGGGGGTATTTCAGATAAAATATTTTCAAGATGGTTGCACTTTTGGTTATACCGGATAGATTCTATTCAAAATTATAGACATATGTCATGTATAATGTCTTATACCTAAATCTAACTGTTCTATGTGAAAAATGGCGTTTGCAGACCTATCCGTTTCTCCTATATGAAAGCCTTTATTATTTAGTTGGGGGCTGGTTTCCTTCTAGAAGGAGGTCGATTTTAGTACTGTGTTGATATTTTGATAATAAATAAATACGGGGTGATCAAAAAATTAACAATAAATATTAACTTGAAATAATTGTTAAAAGTTAATTTTTTAAATGTAAAACCTCTATTTTTATATTTTTGTTTTATGCAGCATTAAAAATAAGAGTGACTTTGTATAACGTTGTCTATTCCAAAAATTTGCAGTTTTTGAAATATTGTCAATTTAACATTTCTGTACTGTGAAAATGCTAAAAGGCTAAACAGGAAAACAACCTATTTTAATAGATGTTCAAAATGTTCCGAATTTTCAAACATTTTTCGCATTTCCGAGTTAGTTCGTCATGAGTAGCCGCTCTAATTGAATCTGGAGAAAAACTTTCGAACGCGCCCCTTACCCTTACCATACAGTCCTCCATCTTTGTCATTGGATTACAATAAAACATGTTTTTTTATCGTTCCTTATATAAAATAATCCAAGACAGTCAAATTAGGAGAACCGGGAGGCCACAGGAAAGGTACGTTATTGGTAATCCACTTGTCATAAAATGTTGCTGCTAAGAAATTGGTAACTAGAACGGTTCTATGTGGTGGGGCACCATAGTGTAAAAAATGTGTCTATGTTCCGCCAGGGGTAAATTGCTTAAATATTGATTATTTATAATAATTTAAAATGTAGACTTTGTATTATTAATGAATTACGATTTAAATTTTCATCATAAAAATGTAGTTTTACGATTCCAACATTTCTTACAGCACAAAATAGGTTAAATTGTCAAGTTTCTTGAAAATTCCGCAATCTTGCTGCATGAGCACTCCAAAACACTCCAAAAATGGGAACTGTGTCTGTTAAAAAGGTCATTTTTCGTAAATTTTGCTTCATGAGTCTAAATTATGTTCTCCAAAAATCGGCTTGTATCATCGTTAATATAAATTCGTAAAATTACACTCTTCTTGGCCTCTTAAGCCGCGTCCAAATGAGTAAAAATTTACGTTGTGTGTGGTATGCAGCAAAAATTTGTACGTTCATATACCATTACGGTCCGCTGCATAAAAACGCACGCAAAAATTTTCGCTACATTCAACGCACGCCATCCGTCGCTTTTTGTTTTTTTTTTCAGACATCGAAGGAATTTGCGTCACAATATTGTTTTAGTGTGGACGTATTTTTAACCGACTTTTAATAGAAGGAGGTTCTCAATTTGTCGACTATGTATGTTTTTTATGTATGTACACCGATTATTCCGGAACGGCGCAACCGATTTGAATGAAATTTTTACGTTATGTTCAAGAAGTTGCTACGGTGGTCCCATATTTTTTTGGACGCAATTGGTGCAGTAAAATCCAAGATAGCGCTGACAATATGGTGGCCAAAAAAATAAATTTTGTCCGATTTTCTCGAAAATTGATATGGGGGAATTTTCGGGTTCGTACATAACGAATCTGAAATTATTTTTAAAAAATTAAATATGGCGGATCCAAATTTTGTCCTATTTTCTCCGAAATTGCTGTGAGAAAGTTTTCGGGGTCGCACATAGCGAATCCAAAATAATTTTTAAAAATTCAATATGTCGGATCCAATATGGCGAACAAAAAAATCAATTTTGTCTGTTTTTCTCCAAAATTAGTACGGGGGAGTTTTCTGGGTCGCACATAACGAATCTAAAATTATTTTTAAAAAATTCAATGTGGCGGATCCAATATGGCGAACGAAAAAATCAATCTTGTCAGATTTTATCCAAAATTGGTATAGGAGAGTTTTTGGGGTCGCACATAACGAATCTAAAATTATTTAAAAAAAATTAATATGGCGTATCCAATATGGTGGATAAAAAATTAATTTTTTCAGATTTTTTCAAAATTAGTCTGGGGGAGTTTTGGGATCGCATATTACGATTCTGAAATTATTTAAAAAAAAATTAAATATGGCGGATCTAATATGGCGGCTTAAAGATTCTACATTTCTTGATTTTGTCTAAAATCAGTATTTTTGTTAGTGTTAATTTAAAATATTTTTTGAAAAACTCAATCTGGCCGATTCAATATAGCGTCCTAAAGATTTTACATTTCTTGAGGGTGTAAATTATGAATTTAAAAGTATTTTTTTCAGGATTCAATATGGCGAATCCAATATATCTTTCGATTTTGTTGAAAGGTGGGACTGAATAGTTTTTGAGGATGTAAATATCGAATATAAAATTATTTATATATGACGGTCTAGAAATTTTAAATATCCGGATTTTATCCAAAATTGGTACTAGAGGGCTTTGAAGGGTTTACATTTAGATTAGTTAAGACGATAATTTTTTTTTTTTTTGAAATTTAATATGGCGGATGCAATATGGTGGGTTGAACATTTTACCTTATTCCTTTTTTTTCAGATTTGGTATTAGGGGGTTTTCGGGATCGTATATTACATATATGAAGTTAATTTTTTACAACTATTAGGTTGATAAGATACAATATGAGAGACTGAAAATTTTGCCTTATTCTATTTTGTCTAGAATTGATATTGCGGGGTTCTAGGGGCTTATACAAATTCAACATGCAGTATATATATATATATATATATATATATATATATATATATATATATATATTTATATATCTCGGGTTGAGAAATTTACATCTCAAGTTCTTTAAATATCGATATTGGAGGGTTTTGGGGCCAATATTACCAATTTAAAATTAATTTGAAATATAAGATAGTGGATTTACTATGACAGACTAAATATTTGTTTGACACAATTTCACTGGTATTTGGAGAATTCTAACAATCAAAGAATTTTTAGTGGTTCATTTTAGGGTAATTTACAACTATGGATAAAACGAGTACTTTTTTGCCACCTTGGAGTCATTCCGAGGTACACTAATCTCGATTAGTATATAGTTCAAATAATTTATGGATGTCATAATAAAGTCAAAACTAAAAATCGAAAACTAAAATTTTTATAAAAAAAAAATTGAACCCACTTCTAAAAGTGCGCTAAAAGGTGAAAAATAATATAAATCTTTCTATAAAATTAAAATTTTTGAAGTCGGCGCCAAATTATTTCTAAATAAAATTCCAAATAAAGTATTTTTAATTTGTTTATGCGAGTCACATTTTGTCTGGTATTATTTTGGCACCGATTTCAAAAATTTCAATTTCATAGAAAAATTTATAGTTATTTTTCGCTTTTTAGCACACTTTTAAATGTTGGTTCAATTTTTTTTATAAAAATTTTATTTACAAATTGAAGGTAGTTTGAATTCCATTAATTTTTCCACCTGATTTTAAAAGAACTAATCTGCGACCATGTCTGATGTGTTAGGAATCATGAAAACAAATGTTCTGCTTTTATTGTTATGTACAATTTTATCAAGAAAAAGATGAATAAGTTGGATTCTATATCAACATAAAAATAATGTAATGGTATTAAATTGCATTTTGATTTTTATTGTTATTAAAATGCCACTTATTGCTTGGATTTCATAAAATCCTTTGTTTTTCATTTTCTTGTATTAACAAAAGAACGTCGTCTTTGATTTAATTAATTTCTTATTCACCAGATCCAACGTGAAATCAAAATAAACAAAAATAATGAAGCAAACCAAATAACGCTTAAGTTCACACACGGATTGAACATGAATACACGGTGCACAACATAAATATTTATGTTCTCTTCTTTTTCTTCTTCAAATGCATATCCACTAATGGATGTTTCCGATTACATTTTCCATTTCTTCCCTACTTCTCGCGGTGTGTAATAGTGTTTAAATATCGTGCAACCCCGTCCACTGTCTGATATTACGGAGCCAGGACATCTTCTTTCTTCCAATTCCTCTCCTGCCCTCGATCTTGCCTTCAATCATCAACTGTAGGAATTGGTATCAGTAGTATAGAGGGCGGGGTTCTGTGACACCCGGATGGCATCTGTCCCTTTTCAGCCCTTTACCATCCGAAGAAGTGCTGAAACCCTCCTGAAACCCAAGCCAAAAAGGCCTTATTGCCAAAGAACATGACGTAATAGCCTAAGAAGTGCCTGAAATCCTTCTGAAACCCTTGCCAAAAAGGCCTTATTGCCGAAGAAGTCCTGAAAAATCCCTATCCAAAAAGGCCTTCCTTATTGCCGAAGAAGTCCCGAAAAATCCCTATCCAAAAAGGCCTTATTGGCAAAGAAGGGTTGTCCTAGTAGCTTAAGAAGGACCAAAAGAGTCCTTAGCCAAAAAGGCCTTATTGCCGAAGAAGTATCGACAATGACGTCATTTACCAGAGGCTGTTGTTTTGTAAAGTAGTTGGTAGAAAAAATAAATTGGAGTGGAATATCGGGTAAAATAAAACAAAATTTTATATATCAGAGTGGTATATTGGGTAAATAAAATTACAAAAATAATTAAATATGTTATGCTACAATACTTTTTTGCCTGTTTTATTTTTACGTTTTCTGCAGGAGGTTAGCTTGACAACATATCGATTCTTCTGGTCTAGAAGTAATTCTTCTCTTTCCAAGCAGGCATTGAGATTATCAAAGAGTTTATTTTGATGCCTTAAGCTTTGTATAAAATTGTTATTACATTGATCCAACGATAGATTTAATTTATTAATGTCCAGTAGAAAATAACTGATATTATTTTTTGCATTTGCCAATTCATGTTTGGTTTCTCCAAGTAGTGTGTAGGCTGTACTTTTTTTGGTTTCACATACATCGGTTTTTTTTATTTCAAGAAGTAAATTTGCTTCCAATTCAACGTTTTTTCTTGAAAGGTTGAGAATATTGGTGTAATTAATGGAAGATGATAGATTAGCTGCTTTGTTTTCACATTCTTTAATATTTTTTGTATATAATTCGTTGAGATTTGATTCAGTTTCATATAAATTCATATAGTTATCAAGTTCTTTTGAACATAGTAGGTATAGACTTAAACTTGTATTATACAGAACATCATAGTCATCTTGTAGGTATTCACAATACTCAGTTTTATTGTTTTTGTTTAAGGTGTTATTTTCAATCGCAATAACACTACAAAATGGTAAAATTATGAGCAAAAAATATGCTAAAGACATGTTTCCCGTTCAGAGGTTTCAAACGTACTAAATATGTACTATGGATAAAGTGGGTTTTTATATAATGTTTGTTCTATTAATCCAACTATTGTGCTTATCAGTGAACCCAAACCATTTAACGAATACTTGGTCTTTATGTCTTTTTAGAATTTTTTCAACTAAATATACATTATGATTGAGAGTTTTTTGTAATTGTTCTTTGTAGAACGCCCCAAGTACGTTTTCATTTTGCATATCCTTCAAGAGATAAGTGGTTGGGTTTGTTAACTGAACTTTGCGTATAATAAATACCTCAGGAGACCAATTTGGATTGTATTTTTTATCGAAAACACCTCTTACTTTAGAAATGCGTACATAGTCACCAACTTTAAGTTTAACGTTTAAATCACTCATTTTTATTTTGTTGTAAACAGTTTGAAGTAAAAATTTTTCATTTTTGGTAGTAACATCTGCTGGTTTCATTTTAATGGTTCTGTGTTTTGTGTGATTATATTTATAAACAATTTTACCAAGTAAATTAACCCATTTGTAATTTCCTTGTATATTAAATTCCTTCCACATCCAGTTTTTTAAAGTCCTATTAACTCTTTCGACTATGGATGCCTTTTTTTCACTGAATACACTATAGTGGTTAATATTGTATTTCTTTGTGAGTTTCTCAAATTCTTTATTGTAAAATTCTTTACCCATGTCTGTTTGAATGTTTTGTGGAGTTTGTATTTTAAAAACTTTTTCCATATTTTTGCTTACTTCTATAGCTGATTTGTTTTTTAACGGAAAAGCCCATACAAACTTTGAAAAGCAATTAATAACAATAAGTATATATTTGTAACCATTGTTTATTTTAGCATAAGGAATCATTTCTACTAAATCTGCTTGAAATAGGTCATCTAGAGATTTAATAATTATTTTTCGCCTTTTAAAATTGATTCTTGCTGGCTTGTGAATTTCTTCAACAAGTTGTCGTTTTGTATCTGTAACAAATTTATTCATTTTTTTTTTTTTTTTTTTGTTTAGTTTTTTCATTCAATAATTTGAGCTTCTCTTAGTTCCTCTACTATGGAATTAATTTCGTTATGATGTCCTGTGTGTCCAGCTTGTTGAGAGGCTAGCAGTAAACGTAATCTATCAACTAGTTCATTAGGATTATCCCAATGTACATAATCTATGGGATGATCAGTAACATTCATGTATAAACCGTCTCCCGTTATGTAAGGTGCTATAATCTTTTTATATTTTATTGATCTACTACCATCAACTTGTTGATTGGACTGATAGTAGCGACGATGTGCATTTGTTTTAAATATAATTTGTCTATAGTTTGTTTCATCCTCTTTGGAGAAATTTGTAGGGTGTTTCTTAAATAGTAGTTCGTAGAGACCATGTGTCCCTTTGTAGCGTTTGTTTTTCACTATAATATCTTTACCATCGATATTCAGATTAGAATCACCAATGTGAAATTTCTCAGTATCAACGTTAAATCGAACACCATATTTGTGATCAAACTTGTTTTGAGAATCATGATGCAAATCACTGATATATTTTCTAGGTAATGGATCATATTGTTTTAAAAGATTTGTTAAGGATTTGTCTTCCAATTGTTGTTGTTTTTGTTGTCGGAAAACAGATGAATTACTTTCATTCTCGTTTTCATCATCATCATCATCATCATCATCATTATCAGTTTCATTTATTGTATCTAGTGTCTTATTTGCATCATCATCATCATCATCATTTTCATTTTCAACTAGAAAAGGATATTCTAAAGATGTATCGTCAGTTTTTATTTCAGATGGTTCTTTAGTTTTTGGTGGTGGTGGTGATGCTGCTGCTGCAACTGTAGCTTTTGTGCTTAATTCACTTTGAATATTTTGTAAACGTTTGGTTATGGGCAAAAATACTTGTTCCTGTACAATTTCACTATGTTTTAATAGGTTTAGTTTATTTTTAACGTTTTTTCGTTTACGAATTAAATTTTTTTTAAGTTCTTTTTCACTAGATTTCATTTTTTTTTTTTTAATCTGCTTAGTCAACAGGTTTTGATCAGCTTTTAATCAGCTTTGAAACAGCTTATAAACAGCTTCTAAACAGCTTATAAACAGCTTATAAACAGCTTATAAACAGCTTCTAAACAGCTTCTAAACAGCTTTTAATCAGCTTTAAACAGCTTCTGATCCGTTTGGAACAGGTCTGATCTGGTTGAAAACAGGTTTAAGCAGGTTGTAAACAGGTTTAATCAGGTTGAAAATACAACAATCCGCTTATAATGAAGTATGGATCTTGACTAAGCTATTTTGGGAGATATCATGCTATTATAAAATGATCAAATCCCAGTCGATAACGTCCGTTGTTGAGATTGTAATCTTTAAAAATAGTTAAAAATCCATATGGTTTCTTCCAACAATACGAACACATATTTTTAAACTTGTCAAATGACATATCAGAACCAACATGATCATTATAAACATGTTTTAAATTTAAATCGTCTTGTTTGAAGAGAATAAGTACATTGGCATTATCTCGTATTAGATGTTTGGGAATTTTTGCGTACGTTTGACACAAATAAAACGAGTCAATATTATTGTGTCTACCCATACTAAAATACTCTCGAATAATATCTTGATTGTCACATGCTACATCGTCAAAAATAAATATGGAATTGGATTTTGCTTCAGATGGATGCACAATATTCTCACTAGCACTAAATGCATAATAATTTATTCCTTTTATAGGAGTCAGTAATTCATTTAAATATAAATATTTTGGTTGGTATAGCGAACGTGAATACACATAAACATTTTCAAATTTCAATCCGTTTTCATGTTCTATCAGCGAGATCATAACATTCGTTTTTCCACAGTTTGATGGACCAACAATGATACATCGTATTGTAAAAGGAAATAAAATTCCATGTTTTCTGTACGAATTTTGTGGTTTGAACTCATCAGCGTTCTCAATAGGTAAACTGGTTTTTTGTTTTAGAATTTTCATAATTTCAATAGATCTGTATATATAGATAACTTAGAACAGAGAACTCAAACAGAAATGACTTATATTAACATGTTACATATCATTTATAGTCAGTTGTTGATTAATTGTCAACATGAAATTTTATACAGGTTCAGGATTTGTAAACAATATGATAAATAAATTACCGTTTGAATTGCATTTGCCTGGTTACAATTTTTGTGGACCGGGTACAAAACTTCAGACTCGTTTATCACGTGGTGATCATGGAGTGAATCAGTTGGATGAAAGTTGTCGTGCTCATGACATTGCATATTCTCAAAATAAAGATTTAACATCTCGTCATCAAGCTGACAATATATTAGCAAAGAATGCAATGAAACGATTCAGATCGAGAGACGCGTCCACAGGAGAAAGACTAAGTGCATTGGGAGTAGCTGGTATAATGAAGGCAAAAGTAAAACTTGGAATGGGTATACAACAACAACAACAACAAAGTATTAAAAAGTGTCTTACAACATTGGAAAAAGTAAAACGTACTTCACAGAACTTATTAAATGATATTCGAAAAAGTATAGAAGAATTGAAAAGAAATCAATCATCATCGTCATCATCATCATCATTGGTAAAAACTAAAAACAATACTAAAAACAATACCAAAAATACTAAGAAAAAAACCCCTAAAGTTCGTAATTATTCCACAAAAAAGAGAAAAAATGTGAAAAAACAAAAAGAAGAAGAAGCAGAACCAATGGATATTGATATTGAAAATATTAATTTACCATTATCAAAACCAATTAGACTTAAAGCAAAAAGAAAACTTGATACTAGAAATGTTGATAATGATAGAAATGGTCAAAATAAAATGTTAAAATTGGATTTAAATGAACCATTACATTATCCACCGTCATCATTGTCATCATCATCATTAAAGAATGGGAACAATAAGAAACGTAAGATGGATGATGATGATGATGATAATGATGCTGATATTGATACTATAAGTATAGAAAAAAGACAACGATTGATTTAGTAGCTTGTAAATTGTCAAAATGGTTAGAACTAAACGTAAGCAAAAACCAAAGCAACGAAAATTGAAAAAAAAATAAACAACGAAAATTGAGAAAAAATAAACAACAACGACAAAAAGGACAACGAAAAAGTGCTGGTATAAAAAAAGTTAAATTTGAAAAAGTGTTAAAACAAATTAAACAACATATATTAAAAACTAAACCCAATAATTTGGGAAATGCTATTTTAGTAGCTTTGAATGCAGCAAAACAAATTAAAAAAAATTTCAAACAACAACCAAGTTTCAATCGTGTTCGCGTCATTAAAATTCCCAAAGTTGGTGGTGTTTTACCTCTTATACCAATATTTGCTGCCCTGTCTGCATTAGGCTTTTTGGGTGGAGCAGCTGCCGGTGTAGCAAAAGCCATCAATGATGCACGAGCTGCTCGAAAACAATTGGAGGAATCACAACGTCATAACCGTTCTATGGAAAGTATAGCCTTAGGTAAAGGTCTATTTTTAAAACCATATAAAAAGGGGTTGGGTGTTTTTTTATACCCACCACCACTACAACCACGAAGCAGTTAATAAATTTACCAAATAGACCATTAACCAATATTGATTTAGTTATGTATGCCAAACAATTTTGTATTCCTCATTTTCGTGGTGTATTTATGCGTGATGCCTTACCAAAGAAAATTAAATCCAACAATGAAAGAGGTATAATAAATTTGGATAATCTGAATGGACATGGGACACATTGGACAGCCTATAAGAAATTCGGAAATAAAGTTGTATATTTTGACAGTTTTGGCAATCTTCGACCACCCTTGGAAGTTATCGACTATTTTCGTTCAAATGGACCGGTAGACATTATTTATAATTATGATATTTATCAGAAATTTAATACATTTAATTGTGGACATTTATGTTTAGAATTTTTAAATAAATAGATATTGTACAATAAATAGATTTTAGTTTTATTTCAACCTTAAAATAGAGAACATGAGTTATATATTTACCTTATCAGGTAGAAAGTCTTTGTTATCTCTAAAATTGCATCCACCAATAATATTACAAGAATCCAAGAATTATGAATTGGGTTTAATTAATTTTGTTACCTACAACTCAATTCCAAATGTTGACAAAACAAACAATAAGTTCTATTTTGGTGAATCTGTAATTGAAATACCCGAAGGGACATACGAGATCAATGATATTTCTCGTACAATAAATGATTCTCTTAGAGGTGTTAAAAAATTACTACAACAACAACAAAAGGAGCCAATACCACAACAACAACAACAACAACAAAGATTAGTAGAAAATGAGAGCAGTGATGATGATGATGATAATAATAATAATGATAATCAGAATGATGCTAGAAATCAAATTGTAAAATTAAACGATCCTCCTATTCCATCGAAGAAGAAAAAGAAAAGAGATAGTCCTACTAATTTAAAAGAAGCCAGTGATTTAGTTAAAATTCGCGTAAATTATAATACTTTAAGGTGTGAGATAAAATCAACAAAGGATATTCATTTTGAAAAACCTTACTCTATCAATACTATTCTAGGTTTTAAAAACCGAACATTGACAGCACAAAAACTTCATGTATCTGATTACCTCATTAATATAACCAAAGTTAATGCTATATGTTGTGAATGTAATTTAGTGACCAATTCCTTCAATAATGATAAACCGTCTCATATTTTACACATGTTTTATCCAACTGTACCGCCAGGTTATAAAATTGTGGAAACCCCCACCAATGTAATTTATTTACCTATAAATACTCACTATTTGGATGAAATCATTATAAAAATAACCGATCAAGAGGGTGATTTAGTTAATTTCAATCGGGAATTGATAACAGTCAGAGTTCATCTGAAAGAAGTACCAACATAGAAAAAAAATGGTATTTAGATACAATTACCATCTTTATTACTCTGAACCTCTAAACGACAACAACAACAACAACAATAGTAGTAGTAGTAGCAGTATAAATAAAACCACAATGCATGATAAAATTAGTGTACAAAAGAACTTGAAACGGTTAACATCACAAAATCGCAAATTTTTACAGTCTTTGGGATTTAGATTGTTACATTAAAAAAGAAAAATTGCTCCAAGAAAGAAAATTAAAAAGGCAAACTTTTGGTACAGATTTAAATTGAATTTTAGATCTGGTGTACGAAGACTCCTTATAGTTTGTTTTTGTAAAAAGGAAATTGTTAGTAGTAGTAGTTGTAGTAGTAGTAGTAGTAATAGTAACAATAATGAATATTTTGAACGTGAGTGAAAGAATCATCAGTGATAATTCAATTACCAGTAAAGAATACCACAGTTATTTACCCTATGCCAATACAAGTTTAAATAAATCCGATGAAATTCGCATTCCTATTCAGACTCAAGATATTTATACATATCCAGCTGAAAGTTTTCTCGAACTTGAAGGTGTCGTTGTAGATGAACATGGGAAAGCAAGTGATACCATTGAATTGACAAATAATGCTTTTGCATTTTTATTTGATGAAATTCGCTATGAATTGGGTGGAACTGTTGTGGATCGTGTAAGAAATCCAGGTATTACATCTCTCCTAAAAGGTTATGTCAGTTTTACAGAACAAGACTGTTTACGTTATCACAATGCCGGTTGGAATCATCTTGAAAAGCCGAAAATGTTGTCAAAAGGACATTTTAATGTTTGTATTCCTCTAAAAATTCTTATGGGTGTTTTTGAAGATTTTCGAAAAATCATCATAAATATTAAACAAGAATTAACGCTTATACGAAGTTTTTCCGATAGCAATTCAGTCACTACAAATAAGGCAGGTGAAAACCCAAACATTCGTCTCGATAAAATAACATGGAAAATTGAACATATTAGAGTGGATGATGAGGCAAAATTGAAACTTTTAAGTTACATTGAAAAAGGAAGAGATTTAACCGTGGCATTTCGAGGATGGGAATTGCATGAGTATCCGCTTTTGCAACAATCCACGCAACATACTTGGAATGTAAAATCGATTAATCAGTTAGAAAAGCCGCGTTATCTCATTTTTGGTTTTCAAACGAAACGACGAAATCAATTATCAAAGGATATTAGTCACTTTGATCATTGTAACTTAACCAATTTCAAAGCCTATCTCAATTCGGAAATTTATCCATACGATAATTTAAATGTTCATTTTGATAGACAACAAGTGAGCATTTTGTATGAAATGTATGCCAGATTTCAACAGTCCTATTACTATAGAAGTGTTGGACAACCTTGTTTAACATTTAAAAAATTTATCGAACTTGCACCTTTAGTAGTGATAGATTGCTGTTATCAAGTGGACACATTGAAAAATGGCACTGTTGACATCAGATTGGAATTTGAAACCAGTGAAAATATTCCAGCAGACACATGTGCCTATGTATTGATTTTACACGATAAAAAACTTAAATATAATCCTCTAACAAGTATTGTCAAAATACAAACTGATTAAAGATATCCCCACTCCAAACAACGTATATAAATTGGTCTGAAACTGTATCCTGCCATTATTTCAGCATTTTGTTTAAAGTGAACAAAAACAATACTAGTAGCAGCAGCAGCAACAGCAAACAAAAAAAAAAAAAAAAATGTCATTTGAAAACAAAACAAAAGTGTCATGTGAAAACAAAACAAATATTCTCTTTGTGGATGTTCAAGGGTTCCAGTATGATGTTTTACCGTTTATGTGTCAGGAAATAGCTATTTACAATTCATTAACCAAGGAACATGTACACAGATTAGTGAAATTACCAATAAATGTGGGAGAATTTAGTGACAAGGTACAAAGTTTTATCAATTATACCACTAATAATATACATGGAATAGAAAATAATTTTTGGGATGATATTGATGATGCTACTGACGCCTATCACGCTAAACTTAAACCAGAAGAAATGTCTGCGTTTTTAAATGCTTATATTGGGTCCACAAATATGACAGTTATAGTGAATGGCAAAGAAAAGATGGACTGGTTGCAGAAATACCTAAATGGTTCCAATCTCATTATTAATGTTGCAGATGATCCAAAATATATAACAGTTGATAAAATGAAAGAATTATTTAAATCATACCACTGTCATATGCATGATTATAATAATAATGTATATTGTGCTTTAGAAAATGTATATAATTTGTATCACTGGTTTATGGTGTATTGTTTTTAAATAAATAAAAAAAAACTAAAGAAATATATGTATGTTTTATTTATTCAATTAATGTATAAATTTAGAAAAATTATTTTTTATATATTGCTCCTTAACTTCGTTTTCACACACTTTTGGTAACTGCAAACGAGATACGTCTTCGATTTTTTTTAATTGGAGACTTACCCTATTTGCAGCTACCTCATAAAGTTTCGGTGGAGTCAAACAACCATTCCGATACTCCGGTGTCACACAACAGGGATAATCTTGCTCTGGCATTTGTGCTCCTCTCGCTAGGGCCATTTGTCCTTGTTCTTGGTTTAATTCTACTAAACGAACCTACAGGGTTTCAAACAAAAAAAAATCAAACAAAAAAAGAATTAAAAAAATATTATTTATTAAAAAAAAAAAATTACATTATCTACCACTTTTGGGAGAAAATGTCATCCTCTTCACCACCACTTATAATACTACCTACCCCAGCTACTGCCGCAGCCTCTTGTAATTGTTGTGATGGTGGTGGTGGTGGTAGTATTGCTGGTGGTGGTGATAGTGGTAGTGGAGGCTGTTCGAAACGTTGACTATGACGATGATGCTGACTGTAACTTGTTGATGGTTTTGGCTCTGGATTTTTCCTTTGCTTTTTTCTCGGAGGTTCTTGGATATTTTTGGTGGTTGTGGTGGTGGTTGCGGTGGTGGTGCTGGTGGTGTTCGTATGGTTGTCCTCCTCCTCATCGTCATCATCATCATCATCTTCTACCCCAACAGTTACAGCTGCCGGTAAATATTGCGGGTAGTAGGGAGATGGCAAAATTTTTTTAATCGGACCCGCCTCCATGGGCGAATCCTCTGAAATTAAATTAAATTTGTACCGCCTTACTACTTGTTCCAATATATGGAACTCTTCATCGTTGTCCAATTGGACCCGCATGTATCGTACCGGTAACTGCCCAAATTTCTGTTTAAGAGATTTGGCTGCTGGTATGTAGTTTAAATGAATAAACACTTTATCCCTTTTAGTTTTAATTTCCTTGAGACCCCATCTGAAAACCAAAAAATAAAAAATAATAAATATTTTATCGTAAATTTTGTTTGTTAAAGTTAAAAGACCATGTTTTCTTCATAACTGTTAAAAAAATTACATTTAAAACAATAGTGCCCTTTTTACGCTATATACATAGGTAAAATAAGGCTCAAAATCACTTAAAAATACTCTATTTCGAATTCTCCAGACCTAAATTTTACGAAAACAGCAAAAAAAAAATTTTTTCCAAAGTGCGCAGTTGACCAAAAGGCGTTTTCTGACGAAACCAAAAGAGTGAGACGTGCGCAAATAGCAAAAAAAGTGACTACGTCATCCCGGCTGATAACGATCTTTCAAGAAAATCGAACTTATGGTCATTATTATTATTATTGGTTAGATCGAAAAATTTAATATTTTTGACATTTGTTCAAAGTTGATTGGAAAATTTGGAAAATGTTCCTTAGAAACAAAGGTAAAATAAAGGTAATTAAAAAAAAATAGTTAAAAAATAAACTTACGGAAATAGCTGCTTGACAACCACTGCCAACTATTTTATTGGTAGATTCACAGGGTCCTCGGTCATTACAACGATGGTTGATGGTACAACTAGAGGATTGCTTACACTTGCCATTTTTGTTATTGTTGTTTGTTTTCTTTTTCACTTTGAGGTAAGTCTTGTTGTTGTTGTTCTGGTTTGTCGATTGACTATGCTGCTAAGCGAATTTCTGCTCGTATTTAAACACATTTTGGAAAAAAATACCTAACGTCATGTTTGATAAAACGAAAATTTCCTAACATAGAAATAGCATTAAACATGTGGAGTGACACGTGAATCTTTTGGAAATTTTTGGTGTAGTTGCAATTTTAGAATCACGTATTATATGTTTGATTGTGCATGTTTTTCTTGATAAAATTTATCTATTACACATGTTTTACATTAAGTTATAACGTTGCATTTTTTTCCAAAAAACATATAAAAGCGCTCGATTTGCTTAGTCGAGCACACAGTACAAAAACGAAAGTAATAACAGTCACTTGAAGAAGAAGAAGAAGAAGAAAAAGACCAACTAGAACCATTGGTAAGTTTTTTTTTATTATTTATTTATAATTTTAAGAAGTGAAGTGAAGTGAAAAAAATTTAGATTCGCGACCCAAGGAACAGTGAGTAACATCACCCTACCATACAGGGTGTATGTGTATAAATTCGCTGTTCGCGGAAGGTTCAACGCTAGGGATATTTTATTAGCTTCGTGACCCAAGGAACAGTGAGTAACATCACCCTACCATACAGGGTGTATGTGTATAAATTCGCTGTTCGCGGAAGGTTCAACGCTAGGGATATTTTATTAGCTTCGTGACCCAAGGAACAGTGAGTAACATCACCCTACCATACAGGGTGTATGTGTATAAATTCGCTGTTCGCGGAAGGTTCAACGATAGGGATATTTTAGATTGTTTTTTGCTATTTATTATTATTATTAGTTTAAAGTCTCATGCATGTTTTTTTTTTTAATGTTTGTAGTAACAAACATGAGTTCATACAAGAACACTGACACATCCTCCTCATCCTCTTCCACCACCACCGCTAGTATCAACGAGAACAACAACAACAATTTTCTTTTCCTCGATGAAGTCTCAACTGAGACAATAAAAAAAATTGAACAAGTTAGTAGAATTATTAAAACAAGGGGGGAATATCTAAGATTTATAGTACATATAAAAAAAATTATTTTAAACTTGAAAAAAGCTATTAAATCTAAAGATAGAAAATGTGTAAAAAATTTTTCAAGAATTGAATCTAATTTAAGCATTTTGAAAAACTATCTAATTAACTTTCGAATTAAAGCAAATGGTGTCAAAAATAACAAAAATAAAAATTTAGTTTGGCAAGACATTGATTCTTGTTTCAGTGGAAGAATAAAAACCGGACTTATTTCAAATTTAAATATTAAAGATCCAATAGAATTTTTAGAGAAATGTTTTAGAAGTTTTTCAATAAAAATTAAAAAAGAATTAAAAAAATCCCTGTTAAAAGTAAACGCTTCTTTTGCTGGTCTTTTTATAAAACCTCAAACCAATGAGACTGCATTTAAATTTTTTTCAAGTAAAAATGAGTGCATTGATCATACAACTAATTTGGTTTCCTGGTATCAAGAAAATATAATTGCTAAAATTCTCGTTAAACTTGAGGAGTTTCAAGAACGTGACTCTGGTTGGAGTTTACTTCAAATATTATATCTCAAAGTAAACATTAACTCTTACAATCCCATTAGAGGTGGGATTTCAACTTATATTCCTTTACCTGATTTCATCCAAAAAACTAAAAGTGTTTTAAATATTAAAAATAAGGACGAATTTTGTTTTCTATATGCTGTTACAGCAGCTTTATACCCAGCTCCTCTTGATAAAAATCCAAACCGCATCTCATCATATCCCGATGTAAGACAAGTTTTAAAATTTGACGGTATTGAATTTCCCATTGCCCTTAAAGATATTCCAAAATTTGAAAAAATGAATAATCTAGGAATTAACATTTTCACAGTTCTTGACAATAATAATAATGGTAAAGAAATCCTTCCATTAGTTTTAAGCAAAACTGAGTTTGCACCACGGATCAATTTACTTATGATATCTTGTGATTATTATAACAACTTCAAAGATGGTGATGATGATGATGATGATGATGATAACCTACAAAAAAAATCATATTTTCATTTTACTTACATTAAAAACTTATCTCGCTTAGTAAATAATCAGGTGGGAAATTTGAAAAACCGTAAATGGTTTTGCGAAAGATGTCTTAACCATTTTAAGACTGAATCAATCTTAAATAGACATTTAGTTGATTGTAAAATGCTAAATAGTTCTAAAATTAGTTTCCCTAAAGACAAAATTCTAAAATTTAAAAATATCAAAAATCAAAATCTCATCCCATTTGTAATATACGCAGATATCGAAAGCCTGCTCACCACTAATAATTTATCTAATGCTACTACGGGAAAATCACAACGGGTGCAAAGACATGAAGCTTTTAGCGTTGCATTTTATCTAAAATGTTCATATAATGACTCACTTTCAAAATTTGACATGTTTACTGGAAAAAATTGTGAAATTTGGTTTGTTCAACAACTTTTCAAAATTGCCCACGACATCAATAATATTCTTCTAAATCCTGTTTCCATGCAACCGTTAACTAGTGAGGAAAAAAATAGCTTCTATTACGCGGGCAAATGTTACTTGTGTGCAAAACCATTTTGTTCCAATGACATCAAAGTACGAGATCATTGTCATCTAACAGGAAAATACCGTGGAGCCGCTCATAATTATTGTAATTTACAATTTCAAAATTCTCATGTTATTCCTGTAGTGTTTCACAATTTATCAGGCTACGATAGTCACTTTTTGATTAAACCTTTGTGTACTAAAATTAAAGGTTCAATATCTTTACTTCCCCTTAACAAGGAAAAATATATATCTTTTACGAAACACATAGAAAATACCAAAATTCAGTTTCGTTTTCTGGATTCTTTTAGATTTATGGCTAGTAGTCTTGACAAATTGGCATCATACTTAAATGATTCGCAAAAAACAGTTTGTAGAAAATTTTTTAACGATGATGAAAAATTTAAATTGGTGACGCGTAAAGGAGTCTTCCCCTATGAATATCTTGATTGTTGGGAAAAATTGAACGATAAATCTTTACCACCTTTGGAAAAGTTTTATAGTAAAATCAATAATAGAGATATTTCTGGAGAGGATTATAAACACGCTTGTAATGTTTGGAATACATTTTCACTAAAAACACTACGGGAATATGCAGAATTATATCTAAAAACCGATGTAATCCTTTTGGCTGATATCTTTGAAAACTTTCGTAAAACATGCCTTAAGCATTATGAGTTGGACAGTCTTCATTATTATACTGCTCCAGCACTTGCATTTGATGCTATGTTAAAAATGACTGACGTAGAATTGGAACTATTGGATGACATTGACATGATTTATTTTATTGAACGTGGAATCAGGGGAGGTATTTCCCAGTGTTCTAATCGTTATGGCAAAGCCAACAATAGATACATGGGTAACGATTATAATCCTGAAATTCCAGAATCATACCTCGTATATTTTGATGTTAACAATCTGTATGGAACAGCAATGAGTTTTGCTTTACCCACAGGTGAATTCGAATGGTTGGAATTAAAAAATTCCAATGACGAAGCTGCTTTTCAAAATTATTTACTAAGTATTAATTCAAATAACACGCATGGGTATATTCTCGAGGTTGATCTTCATTACCCCCAAGAACTTTTTGAGACTCATAAAGATCTTCCATTGTGTCCGGAACATTTAGTACCACCTAATTCAGAATCAAATATTCCAAAACTTCTAACAACTTTTTTCGACAAAAAGCGCTATGTATTACATTATTTAAATTTACAACAAGCCATAAAGTTTGGTTTAAAAGTTATCAAAATTCATAGATGTTTACAATTCAAACAATCGGCTTGGTTGAAAAAATACATAGATTTAAATATAAAATTACGTCAGGCAGCAACTAACGATTTTGAAAAAAACAATCCTAAATTAATGGTTAATGCCTGCTTTGGTAAAACTATGGAAAACATTAGAAAATACAAAGACGTGAAAATTGTTACTAAATGGTCTGGAAAATATGGTGCAAATTACTATATAGCACAACCCAATTTTCACAGTTGTGAAATATTCGATGAAAATATGATTATTATTGAAATGAAAAGACTGAAGTTAAAATTTAATAAACCGATTTACTTGGGTATGTGCATTTTGGACATTTCAAAAACGTTTTTGTACAATTTTCATTATGATTTCATTTTACCAAAATTTGGTCCCAATGTTAAATTATTATACACGGACACTGATAGTCTAATTTATCATTTTAAAACCGATAACATTTATACTTTCATTAAAAACAACATAGATAAATTTGATACATCAGACTATCCTCTTAATAATATATATAATATCCCGTTAAAAAATAAAAAAGTATTGGGGCTAATGAAGGATGAAAATAACGGGACAATTATGACAGAATTTATCGGTTTACGTTCAAAATTATATACTATTAAAGTTTTATCAAATGAAACTGAAAAAAGAGAGAAAATTAAAAAAATGATTACTCTTGAACATACCCAACGTGAAATAAACAGTTTTATATCGAATTTTGGAATAACAAAAAGGGCTAAAGGTATCAGTAAATCAGTCATAAAAGATATAACTTTTGAAGATTATTACAATGCACTATTTAACTATCAAAAAACCCACATTATTCAAAATCAGATAGTTTCCATGAAACATGAGGTTTTTACTGTCCAGCAAGAGAAAATTTCATTAAATCCGCGAGATGACAAACGGTACATAAATTATTCTTTCACTGATACTCTACCGTGGGGATATAGGTTTTAAAAAACTCATTCTAAATTTACTTGTTTAATTTTTTTTATTTCTGAATGGGAAGAAGAAAAAGAAGGAAAAGAATGAAAAAAAACAAGATCTCCGACTACGAAGATGACGATGATGACAATTTTTTCTTTAATTACGTCAGGCATCCAGACGATCATGATGATGATGATGATGATAATGATGATGAGGACTCGGAATGTGAAGAGGTTGGACCGCTTCTTATAACACGAAGTGGTACAATATATGTTAAATGAAAAAAAAAACGTAAATATATCAAATAAAACCATTTAAATTGATACAAAATTTTTATTTTTAATTTTTAAATATATAAATTTTATAATCATCTTCTTGAATTAGACGGTCCCTGTCCATTTTGACGATCATTGCCTCTGTTTTCTTGACTATTTAAATAATGCGATGGTAAATGTTTGGCACCATGAATTTCTTTAAGGTATTCACGTACTTCACAAGCCACACATTTATGATTGTATAAATCGGTTTCACCCTTACATTTAGGGCACTTTACTCTTTCTGGTACTGGCATTTTTTTTCTTGAATCAAATGATGCAATTTTAATGAAATCAATGTTTTTATACCTTCTGATCCTCCTCCTCCTCCTCCTCCTCATATCCCTTCTCCTTTACCATTTATAAAACCAGTTGATATTGAGGAAAAAGGTTCATTCCATCAGTGATACAGTCATGACTTACAGTTATGCAATTAAATTGTTTTGGTTCAAAGACGGTAAAATAGTCAGAACTGAAAATTTATCATCCCATAAAGGAGAAAGTTTATATGAAAAATTTTATTTTAATGAAAATGAAAATTATGACTATATAGAAGTTTATTTCTATAACAGCGATAAAAAAGGAGAAGAGGCAGAAGAAGAAATTACTTCAGAAGACGACGACGAAGACGAAGACGATGACGATGATGATGATGACAGTGATGATGATGATGATGATTAAAAATCCAGTTTGTACGTTTGGCAGTTGTAAAAATGGTACCTATTATAAAATTCAAGTAGCAAGAAGAGGTTTTCGTCGTTTATGTAAAACTCATAGTGTGTGTAAATTATGCAAAAAACTTTTAATTGGTTACAAAGTTAAGGCACATTATAAATGCGGGAAATATCTTTGTCTCAAATGTTACAAAGAAGAACGAAAAAATACACAACCTCATTTTGCCAAGACTATTTTACATTTTTTTTCTAGTGTTAAAACGTAATAACATGTTATGTTGTCAAGCTAACCTCCTGCAGAAAACGTAAAAATAAAACAGGCAAAAAAGTATTGTAGCATAACATATTTAATTATTTTTGTAATTTTATTTACCCAATATACCACTCTGATATATAAAATTTTGTTTTATTTTACCCGATATTCCACTCCAATTTATTTTTTCTACCAACTACTTTACAAAACAACAGCCTCTGGTAAATGACGTCATTGTCGATACTTCTTCGGCAATAAGGCCTTTTTGGCTAAGGACTCTTTTGGTCCTTCTTAAGCTACTAGGACAACCCTTCTTTGCCAATAAGGCCTTTTTGGATAGGGATTTTTCGGGACTTCTTCGGCAATAAGGAAGGCCTTTTTGGATAGGGATTTTTCAGGACTTCTTCGGCAATAAGGCCTTTTTGGCAAGGGTTTCAGAAGGATTTCAGGCACTTCTTAGGCTATTACGTCATGTTCTTTGGCAATAAGGCCTTTTTGGCTTGGGTTTCAGGAGGGTTTCAGCACTTCTTCGGATGGTAAAGGGCTGAAAAGGGACAGATGCCATCCGGGTGTCACAGAACCCCGCCCTCTATACTACTGGTATCTCTCATTTCGCATGATGTGCCCAAGATAGGCCGTCTTTCTTTTCTTGATTATGTTGAATAGTTTACGTCCTTTCCCAATACGTGATAGAACTTCTTCATTGATCATTCTCGCTGTCCATGATATTTTAAGGATTCTTCTGTATATCCACATCTCGAAAGCCTCTAATTTATTGATAGCGTCCTCAAGATGAAAAATTTGCGCCGCAAATATAATCTGATCCTACATTCAACATACAACACATTTTTTGCAAATGTGGTCGAGGCTTTAAATTTTGAACCGAGGACATTAAGAGTGGACGTTGTGTTTCAACGGAATTCTATATATTAGGCTCTTCGAGATTTCTGTTTATAGAGCCGCTTGTCTTCATTGAGAATAGGTTTACTTTTATTCATTTTTGCCTTAACGGTACCAATATTTTTGAAATTTTCTAATATTCGTTTAACACTGTTCTGTGACAGTTCCTGTTTATCTATATATCTGTCAGCAAATATCTGACATGTTCTTGATAAAACTTTATTACATTTCCCATAAATAATAAACAAATTTAAATAATTTTCGTGCGTATAATTCAATCGCACCGGCATGATTTTTGTTAATAATTGTCAAATAACAAGAAATAACATTTCTGTACTGCTCTCGTGTTTCCTTTCATCGCGTTTCGTCGTTTTGGCCAACTAATAAAAAACTTAAAAGTCGTATAACATTTTTACAATACAAAAATGATAAATTGATAATATTTTAAAAACTACAAATTTTTCGAATAGACAATCTTATTCAAAGTCACCCTTATTTTTAATACTAAATAAGATAACATTATAAAAATAGAAGATTTATATTTTAAAAACTTGACTTTTATGATTATTTCAAGTTAATATTTAATGTTAGTTTTTGATCACCCTGTATTTATTTATGATTAAAATATCAACACAGTATACGAAAGTGGACTCGTTTTAAAAGGAAATTAACCACAATTAAATAATAAAGGCTCTCATATAGGAGAAATTTATAATGTTTAGGCCTGCAAAAGCCTTTTTTGACATAAAATTTGAAATATGTCTAAAACACAGACTGAAGTATAGGACATTATACATAAAATATGTGTATAATTTTCCTTAAAATAAGCAAGCAGGCATCAACTTTCGGTATAACCTAAAGTGCGACCATCTTGAATATAATTTTGCCGAATTGTCCAAATGGACTTTAGTATACTGCCAAATTTTAAAAAAATTCCAGTCTATTTTCCAAGAAATCGATCGTATTTAAACTAAAATCTACAAACGAAACTATGCGTCATCTTTGCTTGGTTACTTTACATTATACAAGGTGTCTCTAAAAGGTGTGTACGAAATGCTAGCGCAAATCCCTGAGGATAAAATATGAGGATATAGCCCTATTTACCTTAGTCTAATAGTTGGTAGTTTCCGAAATACAAGATGTTAAATTTATATCTTTTTAAGTCTTGTGAATATTCATCATAACAATAGCTAGATAAAATCAAGATCTGATTACAGTTTAGATGTATATTGCAGAGGGCGCCATTCGAAACACTCCGCCTACATCTAAAGCTTAATAATTTTTTTGTTCCTCGGTATGTTCAATTTCTAATTAAAAGTACTTATTTCCTGACATATTTTAACCAAAAAAAGTTATAGCCATTTTTCCCATAATACTAGTCAACGAATACAAAAAGAAATGCGACTGATGTTATAATGGCTGTCCGTGGGAGTTTAAAGCATCCTGATTGCGAATTCAATAAAGAAAATTTTCCACCACGTATAGATTTTGATTTATAGAATATATCAGTTATTTTTATTTAATATAAACATTTTTTATAAAACAAACAAAAAAACGAGATATTTTAAGGATAACAGGACTTGTTTATTAAAATACACATAAAAATACATTTATAGTAGATCATACATAACTTTTTTTGCAAATATTGACTCTCGTTTATATTTTTGATCGCTTTCTCTCATAAAAAAACTGACAATAATCCTCCATCCTTGCTGGAGCCCATCTGCCCATTGTTAATATGTCTTGGTGAACCTTTCTCCTTGCTCGTCACTGACCACACCCAAATTTTCTGCGAAAAAATTTAAATAAGAGTGCAAGGAGTGTATTTTAAGAGACATGCGACAGCCCATTTTGCAGTAGCTTTCAAGTAGTTCTTCAACAAGCTGTTCGTAGTTTATTACTTTTTTGTTACCTAAAAACTTCGTTTTAAAATAACTCTACGCAGTTAATTCAACATCACTTAATTTTTGATCAAACTGTTGATCCCTTAGTATTTTTCTAATTTGGGGTCCAACAAATATTCCTTTCTTAAGCTTAACATCACTTAGTTGAGGAAAAATTTATTTAAAGTATTTAAACGCATCTCCTTCTTTATTTAATGGTTTAACGAAATTTTTAATCAATCCCAGTTTGATGTGTAATGGAGGTGAATGTACTTTTTTGGGATCAACAAGAGGTATATTCTTTACGTCAGCTTGATCTGGAATATATTGACCTCTAGAAAGCCCTTCTTTTACTTGGTAATTGCTCTGTGTTACTCTACTGTCCCAAAGACAAAGAAAACAACAATACTTTCGTATGTTTCCTTCATGTCATCTTCATGTGCAAGAGGAATAGAGGGTCTATTTGTGATTATGGAGCAGAACTGCTTTTAAACCCTATTTGGATTAACACACATTTTATCCAGCAGAGTAAAAAACTAGGATAGCTCCTTGTTAGGATTCCTGAATATTGTAACTTGGGTTCCAGCGGCTAGTAAATTCCATTATTATAATCTAGACCCTAATACTTCAACATGCCCTTTGGATAAGTGGAGGTCCCGAACTAGATCATTTAATTCAAGTTATTCGATTAAATGGGGTACTTTTCCTCCACTATCGGGAAAATAGGAGTCGTCCTTTTCTGATACATTATCGGGTTCTGTCTTATTATCATTTTGTAGGGTGCGTTGGAACTAGTAAATCTTCTCCATGAAGAACCGGTCGTACTGCTAAGGGAATATCCGGATATTCAAGATAATGTTTGCTCTTTCTTTAAAAATCAGACACTTTTGTCATACCAAAATAAGAGTTGTTAAAATGATTTGTTGTTTCTCGCCAAATCATTGGAATTGCCAAAGGGATAGAAGAGCATTTGCCATTTAACTTGTTACTTAGATTTGCTGCACAGATTTGGCAATATATATGAGGAGCCCAGTTCCGATCTTGATCGTCAATAAAACATCAAAAATACTTATGCTAAGCTACTTCGGTCATTTTGTTAATTATCCTTTTCTGCGGTTTAGGGTTGAACTGACCATATATGTAGCAAAAACTAAGCGCGGGGTTAACACAGGCCACGTTTCTGTACTTTAGGCAATTTTGTGTTGTCGCGTACGCCGGTTCACAGATGTGATACTGCATTTACAGGCATCAACTATATTTATCCAACACATAGATAACACTAATACAAGGCTCTTACTATTGGCTTGTTCGCGCACTTCGCTTCTCTATCTAGTACTGACCACTACTGGTGCTAAATCAATACTGATGATACGACAGCCAGCCAGCTGCTTTTATAGCCGTTCCGTACTTCTGGTATTTTCTAGAAACACCGAGTATCAGAAGTTCGAAAAGCGACGGCGTACTTCTTGAATACAGGGATCATCTATAAGTACATTCAGCTAAGGGGCAGAGTTAAATTTTGAAATATATGTGTTTAAATGGGTACTTCCGTTATTTTAAGCCCTAGAGGGTTGAGACTTCGTGGTTGAGTTGTCATCTCTAGACACTTCAACGCGGTGTTGTCAGATTATAAACAATTTCCCTAACTTATGGAAAACGTAATTTGGCAATCTTGCGCTCCGGTATATTACAAATTATTTTTTAAAATAAAGTGATTAAAATACTTATTCATTTTTACTGAAAAAATCATGTTCACATTCAGAGATCAAAAATTAACCAAAGACTGCCTTTTACATTACAGTCGCAAATTGGCTGTACAGTAATGATAATCGAATTTAAATGTTTTCTACGTATCCCCCTTCGCCGTGGCCCGCATTCTGAGTTTATCCAGGCTAAGGACAGCTCCAAGAAATTCGCAGTGTGTTTAAGGGTCAACAGGTTAACAAAAATCCAAATTTACATAGCAACGAGCTAACAATAACAAGTCTCGTTACTAGTTACAAAATAATATTTCAAACGATTTAATCTGACAAACCATAATTTTGAATTTTAATTTTAAAATTTATCATGTAATTCCTGATTTTTTCCTCAGACTGAATATTACACTGACGCAAAAATGACCATTAGTTTACGGTTATTGCCAAAGAAATGCTCTGGAGTTGGTGAGTGAGTACAGAAAAAAGATTTCCAAATAGGCGCGACCAAACCACCAAACATTTGCCTTTTTTGAAAGGCGTCTTCGAAAATTAGTATTTTTGTTCTTGCAACGATTGATTATGGACGGAATCTTACCACTAGGACACTGAAGGTTGAGGAAAAAATTTTAGAATGAGTTGAAAAAAATCCGAGCCTCAGCACTGACACTGACAGTAAGGTTTGGAATCTTAAAGTTTCTAAAGATACGGTAATTAGAACTTTTAGAGAACAGCTATTGCATCTATTTCACCTCCATATAGTACAGGAGGGTTTACTTGACATGGAATTAAGACTAGGAATCTGCCAATTTTTTAATTATTAATTATGTAATTTTGCATAAAAAAATATTTACGTTTGAGTATGGCTTTACACGAAGGGGTCTGACAACATATAATGAACATATTTATGCTGGCAAAAAGCCATATGCAATAAAGTTGTGCATTATCAACATAAATTTAAAATTAACCCCTGAGCAGCAATCATTGACGGATTTATTATTGGTCCTGTCATCTTACCACATTGTTGAAATAGTTTGAATTATCTAGAACACCCAGTAAATTTGCCAAATTTATTGGTCTTCCACTGGCTTCTAGACAAAATATGAGATTCATACACTCCAATTCACTCTCACAGTTCATATTAAATGTTACAATTAATTCCAATGAAAATTTTCAAAATCGGTGGATCGGCAGAGGAAATGATGCTCCTGAGAACTGGCCACGCCGTTCACTAGATTTAGTGTCTATGAATTACTTTTCGTGGGGAATTCTTAAACAGTAAAAATTTTATTTTTAGATACAGAAATGTCGCAATTCAATTTTCTCTGTAGAATAAATCTTTATTATTATTGTTAGCTCAATGCTATGTAAATGTTTTTTGTTGTTGGCTCCTAAACATGCTCCAAATTTGTTAGATCATTCCTAATCCCGAATAAGATACGAAGGGAGGGGGGGCTACGGTCGACTCTCAGTAGGCAATAAAGCATTTAAATTCGATTATCTTAGAAACAGCTGCTGGAGGTGACACCTAATTAGTAAAACTTCTCTCGATAGAATATATCAAGGTATAAGAATTTTTAATATAAATTTAATATTCTGAGGCACAAAAAAGTTATGATGTTTTAGATGTAGGCGAAGTGCACCCTGACCAATGTACATCTAAACTGTTATCAGATCTTGATCTCTCATCCAAAATATCCCGACGTACCAAATTTAGAGCAAATCATGATATTATTAAGATAAAAATTTGCAAAAAAGTTTTAACAAATTATAACTTAAGACATCCTATAATTCGGCACAATTAGCCTCAGGAATATGCGCCAGCGTTTGTATAGATCTTTTAGAAACACCCTGTAAATCGATATATTACTACCAAAATCGTTCTCAGGAAAAGGTCTAACCAATGATGAAAACCAGATCAACATTCATAGGCCGCTTTTCGAAATTAACCTGGACATAGAGAAAGATGCGGCGGGGAAACTTTGATAACCTATATTCAGGGTCGTACCATGCTATGATATAGAGACGGTACCGTAAGGAGGCAGCAGAAGTAACGAGATCTTTATTTTGGTCTATTCAATAATTTAAATCTCGTTTACAATCGAAGATTATTTTAAAGAAAAAACATTTGATGGGCGGCTTTTCGAGACTCATCCTACTCAGAAAATATACCGTACGGCCCTGACTATAATTGGCTTAGTTGTAGCTCCACCAAATAAATTTATAAAATATTTAACTTCATTTTTGAATTTAACTATGAACTAAGTAAATTTGTAGCAACTACTACATTTATATATTTTATTGCATCCTGAACGATTTAAACTCTATAGTTTTATTTATTATTTTTATTTTTTATTACGATAACACAAGCCAGCGATGAAAAAATTTTTTCATTAATTTCTACTGATTCCTGTCTTATTTGGTGTGCTGATTCCGAATATAATAATAAAAAGTCGTATTACCCACCAATTTCTCTCATTTTAATATTAAATAAAAATCAATTTTATTACTCAAAACGTATAAAAAATAATTTTATTCATTTAAATATTATTAAGTTTGCAATACATTTTAGTGTTATAAGGTTGGCAATAAAATCAAATGTTATTAGGTCGGTAGTTCTGATAAATTAAACAGCTGTTTGTTTTTTGCCAATTAATATAAACTCGCATTGCAGTGTTAAACCTGTGTGCTTTTTATTCACACTTTAATATGGCTAATCGTGGTTGTAAAAACTCTCCTAACGCTTTTTGTTATACAGGTGTTGAAAATGCAAAACAGGAACCTTTCTTATCAACTTGTCTGTTGATTTTTGTGCATCTGTCGGTAATATCGCAAATGCTATGATGTCTGGTCAATGGAGTAAGTAATTTGTGGATTCCTGTTGGAATGTTGCACCAAGAATATCCTTTGAAGAATACTCTTGCTGTTTGAAGTTTGTATTCCCAAATCTTCTCTATTGCAGTTTAATGTCCACTTCCAATAGTTTGTAAAATGACCCGAAACCAGAGGATCAATTTTCGCTTTACTCTTGCTATAATAGCTGGCTCATCACTGTTCTCGAAGAAACGTCGAACTGTGTTGCCATCGTTAGTGCTTCCTAATCCTTTCTTTGGCATGTCAACAAAAAGTCCTAATCTGTCTCCTTAAAGGCCTGTTTTTTGGCAGAGGTAACAACGTTGGACCGATTTCGCTCCAGCCAAAGCATTCACCTATCATCGTCATAAATAAGTTGTACTGTACTGAAGCTCGGGTGGAAAAGAGAACTCTTTTATATGGTGCAAGTTTTCTGGTTCGAGTTCATAATTTTCTATTTTCTTTAAAGAGTTTTGTTCGGTTTTCTTAATAAATTCAAATTTCAGAGGCCCGCAATTCATAGTAGAGGAGAGTTTGGACTTGTACAACACAATCTATTTTTGTTGAGTTTGCGTGTTAATATCTGCTAATTGAAGTGGAATAAGAGAGGTTAGGCATAAGTTTGTATCAGAAATATTCGGATCAGTGAATTTCATTTTGTACTGGCTGACCTAACGTTCCATCGAAGCTCCATCTGCAAATGAAACTCATATCTACAAATCTAATTTATCGATTTGTTCAAGGGCGTCTAACTGAAGCAATATAATTCTATCCACTGTATGATCTAGTAAGTTTTGGAATTTAATCTCGGCTTTTGATTTAGTAAAAGTTAGGTACTCGCCATGTGGATAACATGCTTTTTTTGTATTTTACACACCAGAGTAACGGCGAAAATATTTTACTGCCTTTCTGTTTAGCCCAATTTTGTAATTGTTGATATTTGTTTCTCGATAATCCAATGTCAGATAGAAGAGCCGAGCACAATTATAACTGGGCGCGACGCAACCACAACACTATTGCCTTTGATCTGAGACGAAACTTTAGAAAGAAAAAACTGGCCGTTCATATTACCGAGGTTTAATAGAAACGTTACTATAGCCAACTTTCTATTTTAAATTGCTTAACGACCACAATAATTTCTAGATTATTTTGGCCGTTTTTTCAAATCCTAACCCACTAAGCCCGTCAGGTTAGTTCGGGACAGAAGATCATAGGGAACGCCTACGCCCAATATTACCCCCGCTAACTTCCGTGCAACACGAAGACGAGCAGTACCTTGAAACGAATGAGAGTGTGTAGTTACTTTTCGTCTAAAGTTATAACGTAATCGACAGAATTTGGAATATTTAATGACTATTTGATACATTTATTGTTTTAAATACATCAAATAGTCGAAATACAAAAAAATAGTTTTTGTTGGCCATTGAGCATAAAAAAATTGATATTTCTGTTACAAAATCAACATTTATTCTAATAAAAATATTAGTGAAACGCAACGGTAATTTCTAAGTAAATAAGCTAATAGACCACTTTAAAATTAAAAATCATTTTCAAAAATAAATTTTCATTCTGGTAAAAAATAAAAGTAACACATTCAGTAATTGTAAATAAGTAAACACCTAAAAGTCTACAAGAGGTGTTCAAACAGGCCTCCAGTTTGAGCGAGACAATAACCCAGTCTATTGTAAAATACGGTTCGCGTATTTGCCAAAACTTCAGGGGTTATATCCCTATTAGCCCTTTGTATCATGTCCTCACAAAACACCATACGTGTTTCCTGGTCGTTAGGAAACATTACTTGAGTTATTCGCAATTTGTAACAACGATATTTGTTTCGCTTTAAAATATTCCGAACTGTTCGAGCGTTCATATCAAATTCTTCGGCAATTACGGTACTATTGCAAGGAAAATTAATTTCTGCTTAACTACAAACGTCAGTCTTCGATTTGCTCGTTCTTCAGTAATTTGAAGAAGCGGTTGCTCCTCATTATTATTAGTGCATTTTTTACAAATTTTTAGACAACAGGTTGTTTCAAATTTTTTAATAATTTCCGATATTCTAAATTTTCAAGGAACAGGATGATATTCGCACGTAAATGCAAATCTGCCGATTATCTCATCCATATCTTTACCAGAAAGTACCACTTAATAATCTGCTCTTTTTGTTCCGTGAAATAAACTACCATTTTAAATACAAAAAAATTTGGCGCGAAACACGGAAATACCAATACTCAGTACTTACGCTTCGACGGCCTGAAGGAAAGCCAATAACTTGAAATCCCCTTGTGTGCTAGGGCGTGGGGTATGCTGCCGCTCGCTTTCACCGCGCTAGCATTGTATTACCCCTCACCCGAGGGCCAAACTGGTAATTTACACGTATGTCGATGCTTATGATGCTACTCTTCTGTCTCATTCTGATTTGATGAATAATATAGTATTTTCTTTATCATACTTAAGAAACGTCGAGTTTCTGGTTTGGATTTTCCGGACCTGTATATGTGATGACTTTGTAATTAAAAAACATCAAAAGAATATTACTAACTGTAATTTTTTGGTGTAGAAATCGGTAATCAAGACAAATGTTGGGTTCCTCACAAAGTGTGTTATGTTTGTGTGGAGGATCTTAGGAAATGGTATAAAAAAGAGAAGAAAGCTTTTAAATTTGTAACACCCATGATATGAAGAGCGCAAAAAAATCATTCAAATTATTGTTATTTTTTCAGCATAGATGTTTGTAGAATTAACTTTAAAAATAAGTAAGTAATTGTCTATCCTAACTTTACTTCATCTGATCGGCTAGTAGGCAATGGACCGAGAGTTCTTGTCTCTGTGCCACCTGGTGACGTTTTACAGTCCAGTCTCGAATTTAATGAAAGTGAACCGAGTGATGATGAATTCCAATATTCTCCAGAATATTTAAAACCACAGTTGTTTACATAAGTTGAGTTAAATGATTTAGTGAAATATTTTGGTTTGACTAAGTAGAAAGCAGAATTGCTTGGTTCCAGATTAAAATAAAAACATTTATTTGAATCTCGAACATCTATTTACCATTATAGAACAAGAGATGGGCAGTTTGCTCAATTTTTTAGGCAGGAAGAGGATTTGGTTTACTACCATGATATTGACAGTCTAATGAATGAATTTGGTATTAAATATAAAAAAGAAGATAGGAGACTTTTTATAGACTCATCAAAAACTAGTTTAAAAGATGTTTTATTACATAATAGAAATATTTATGCTTCATTGCCTGTTGATCATTCGGTCCATATGAAGGAAACTTACGAATATCTTAATATAATTTTACAGAAAATTAACTATACAGCTCATGATTGGATGCTGTGTGGAGATTTAAAAGTTGTCTCCATGCTATTTGGTAAATCAAAGGGATTTACAAAGTTTCCATGTTTTATATGTGAGTGGAACAGCAGAGCAAGGGATCTACATAGGTTCAAAAAACAATGGCTCTTGAGAAAAACTTTAACACTGGGTTAGAAGAATATTTTGCATAAAACATTAGTAGACCCCAAAAAGATTCTTTTACCACCACTACACATAAAGTTAGGCTTAATGAAACAATTTGTAAAAGCTTTGCCTAAATATGGTGATTGTTTTAAATATTTGTGTAGAAGATTTCCTCATTTATCAGAAGCTAAACTGAAAGAAGGGATTTTCGTTGGGCCTGATATTTGTAAATGGATATTCAATTCCAACTTTGAAGTAACGATGAGTACAAAGGAAAAGGAGGCTTTGAAATCATTTAAACAAGTTATGACTAAGTTTTTGCACAATATGAAAAACTAGGAACTTATCGTAGCTAATATAATGAAAAAAAAATTGATACTAAATACGGTTTCAGCACCCAAAAATACATAAGATTAAGACAAATTGGTTTAAAACGTTTTTACAAAAATTTTTTTTATTTGCCTGTGTAATTTCAAATAATAAAATTACCATTATTGGATCATCTCTCTTTCCGGTTATCGCCATTCAGATTTATTTTATGAACGAAAATTTTAGACGAAAGGTTTTTATTTTTAAGAATCGTATTACATATTGTTCGACCATTTATCATTCCATATGAATTATTTACAAGTGCAGATTTTACTTTTAATAAAATCCATTAAAAATATTATTAAAGAACGTATTCCATTGCATAACTTACACGCGAATGAGAAATAAAATTTATAGTCTTGCGCTAATATTAAGATTACTTTACAAAAGATATTGTTGTACAAGAATAATTAAGTTCCAAGATATAAGTTCTTAATTCTCGCATTTTACATGGAAATAACATAACATTATGATAAATACATGTAAAAGAAGAATAATTAATCATGTTAAAACATTTTAAAGTAATAGGTTGATCCGTTTCAATGACGGAGCAACACAATTTATTACAAGTCTATGTATTGTAGATATGCCACAATTCTGTAGTAAACGCTGATAATATATTTAAATAAATTGATTAACTTGATCGTGTTGGTTTTAAATGGCAATAAATAGGATTAAAATACTTAAACTATGACTATTCTTTTCTTGCAACTTTTTAATTAATAGGATGTAAATTGTAACAAACCTGAGTAGACAAATTAATTTTTTGGTTCAAAATTTAATGAAAATGAAGAGATTAAAAGTAAAATATTACAAATAATTACAAAGGAAAACTAAAATTATTGTTTTTAACACATTATCTCGAAGTCATTTGCAAAATTTTGTTCGTTCCTAATGAGTTGTTAAGAATTTATATACTTTAATTCCGAGAAAGATTTTTTTTTGGTCGTGTTATTTCGGTTAATCGATTTTGTTTTGACTATATTTTTACAGGATTTGCACCTAAATCAAAAGGAGTATAAAAAGATCTATCCTTTCTGATAAGGTAGATGATTTTAGCTTAAAAAGTTATTTTAGTTAAATTTTATGCTTCTTTTGAAGCAGTTTTACTTTTGTTAGTTGTAAAGAAGTGAACTTATCTTTTTCATTAGTTCCTATTTATATACCTATTTTCCCCAGAATAAATTATTTATAAAAAAAACTGGTTAAATACGGCTGGGCCAAGAAACATGTTAGCGTTTCATAGCAGTTATCGGCCTTGTTAGTTTTTTCTGAAATTTTCTTCTGTCTTTACGTTAATGGAGAGTATGTGCCAGCAAAATTTTATCAGAAAAATGTTCTCTTGTCGAAAAGCATATTGAAATTTTGGAGATTCAATTTTAAAGTTTTTCTTTTGTTTTTCATAAATTAGTAAATGTAATCGTATCGATCTTTGTTGAAAGGATGTACTAATTACTGTTATGTCGAATTTTTTAGCTATTTAAAATCTACCGTTGAAAAACTAAAAGAGAGGCACAACCAAAAATTCTGATTTATGCCCAAAACAAATTTAAAAAAAAAACTTTTGTTTAAATAATAAACCGATATAAGGATTTTAGTAAATATTAAACTGACAAATAAAATGTTAGGAAAAATTTTCCTATCAATATTGAAACAAATAATTAACCTTATTGAAGTACAAGGATAAAAAAAGTTGCAACTCCGCGCTTACGTATCAAAGAGCTCCGTATGATCTGCAACCGTTTTAACGAAACAGCGCCTTGTCTGGCACATTCATAAAAATTCACACTCATAAATTAGGGTGACAGTTGTAACTTTAGGGACAAATATTTCGTAAATGTTATACGGCCAGAATGTTTTGAGTTCAATTCTTCTAAAAAAATATTCAAATGTGGCTTTATCCATTTCTTAAACACATTTCCCAGCACCATCATCTAGTTCATCATTTATTAAAGATAAATTTCCTATATTCTTCTACAGTAGTAAAGAGCGAACCCATCACAAACGTTGCTTAGGTAAAAGAAAAACTGCTAGTCCACAAATAATTGATATAAGTACAAATTCTTCTTGATCCTTTAATTTTTTAAAATAAAATTTTAAACATTACGTAGTTATTTATTAAAGCGAATAAAACAAATTAAAAAAATACGAACAGAAATCAAATAGTCCGTCGGCGCGTCGGCATCTCTGTAACGTTAAAAATACCAAAAGTACAAAACAAAAACTTACTAGAAGCAAAGATTATAATAGCTACCGCTACCGCTAAGCTGGCTTCTTTCACCCATAGCGTCAAAACCCCCTGAAATCAGCTGATGCTTCACAGGTGAAACAACCAGAGGGAAAAAGTCGTAAGTGAAAACAGGCTAAAAAGATTGGCAACATCATATAGGCTCGCACTAGGAATTTTTTTTTTAAATTGGCACTCTTTAAGAATACATGCCTCCAGCGTATGGTTCACCTAAAGCGGGTAAGCGCTCGTATACTGTCGAATGAAACGTCAGTGTCAATGTGTGCGTATGCCGAGAGTACTCGAACAATCCCGAGTTTTGATCATTTTCGATGGGACGCCGGAGTTGTGATATAACGTAACTCCACGCAGTTTAAAAAATTTGGTGAATTTGTTAATAAAACTAAAGGTATGTATATTTTGATTTGTGAAAAGCTTGTACATCTAACATATTGTTACTAATATCATATCATTTTGGTACTAGCTAACTTTGAAACAAGATAAATGTACCGGCATATATTTTTAAATTTTTAAGGTTATTATTCCTTAAATAATAAATATGCTCTTAGACAAAGCGAGTAAAGCAAAGCGATTACGTACCCGTTATGCCCTGACACAGTTTTATACTCAATTTTTCGAATAATTTTTAGATGGAAATGGAACGGGCATCCTAAAGTGAGGCGACAATGCAAATTTCAATAAAAGAATAAAAGACTACTAAGACTAGACTTTGATTTTCACGGCCACAAGGAAGTAGAGTATCACAGTCTGTTCCTTGCAAGGCCATGTAAAAAAAGGAAGTTCTGAGAAAAAGCTCAGACGATATTAATGAGTATTTAATAATGCTCAAGGACTTCAATTATTAGAGTATGTATTCCAAATAGATGATCTTTTCTATGATGATGAAGTTTCTAAAATATCAATATCTAGAAAATAACAACATTGTTAATCCTTTTAAAGAAGGCAGTGCTGGAAATGACTGGTATTTAGATTTTAAAACACGTCATCTTAATTTGAGTTTCAGAACCAACGTCAATTGTGAGAACACTAAGTTTTAGACAGGCCTTAAGTATACAGATTTTTTTGATTTACTGAAAATAGAAACAGATAAACATGCTACTGACAAAATCTTAATACACAACATGGATTAAACCGGCATTCAGACAACAAATAATAAGCCTCCAAAGATAATTTGAAGTGCGAAAAGAGGAAAATTAACGATTGTAGTCTGTTTGAGCAAGTTTGCTAAGAAAAGATATTTGTAATTATCGGCAACCTCGCCTTTTTTAGGATTAAGAAAATAAGATCGGAAATAAAAAGAGTTTCTGAAAACGGTCAGAACGGATAAATAGCATAACGGCATGCAAATTTAAAAGTTAAAAATTCTCGGATTTCTTCGTACGGTTTTTATCGGAAAGGTGTATACGGTGGGATTCCAGACGAAAGGTATTTCCCTATATTCCTTTTCTCCTGTTTCCTTAATCTATTTCTGATTATAAGTACCCTCAAAATACATGGTAGCAGTAAAGAAAATTACACCAGCTGATACCGAAATTTTTCGGTAAGTTATTTGATTTAAGATAAGCATATTTTCACACAGGGTATTTTTTAATAATTATCCATCGTCTGCTGCAGCAACGCGGCTGAATCTTTCATACCCCCATTTTTCATTTATGGTGGGAAAAGAATGGTTGGTACATTATTAAATTGAGCACCACCTGACACCAATGCTACTTGCATAGACAACGGCTGGATCAACGGACATAAATTATTGGAATGGCTTCGCCATTTCATCGAAATTACCCTCCCAACTCCGGAGACAAAAATGATATTGGTAATGGATAACCATGAATCTCGTATATTACTTAGGGTTTTAGAATATGCGGTACAACATAATATATTTTTCGTCTCGCTTCCTCTTTACACAACACATCACTTGGGGCTCCTAGACCGTTGCGTAAACATACCTCCCAAAACCTATTTTGAACAGGCAGTCTCTGTTTTTAACGCAGCCATATGGAGAGATTGATTTGTCAATATGAGATCGCCAGACATTTTGGCGAAGCACATTTAAAAGCAGCCAGTGCACAAAAGGCCATTAAAGGATTCGAGTCTACTGGAATATAGTTCATAAATCGACATGTATTTAACGATGCAGACTTTTTCCATCCAGTTTGAGAAAGTTCTAGTCGTTGACTACAATCCCAGAGAAGTCCCTACAAGTACTTCACTTGCAGTTTCGTGCAGCACAAATTGCAACAACCTTGCTCCAATACAAATAGCACCACCTTTTGAAAAAGAAATTACGACTGACATTGACAAAGCCTAGAGTTCAGCGCCAGTAAGTGCTATTTCCCTCCGATCAGTGGCAGATTCATTGGCACCAATAACTCACGTGAACCTATAAATATCAGAGGGGCACCTAAATCGAACCCAAATAAAATAAGCGGGAATCGAAGAATTCAAAGAAGTATTAACCAGTACACTGATTAAAGAGCAACAAAAAGCGAAGGAAAAAAAAAGAAATGTTCTGATAAAACAAGAAATTTAGAAGATCTTCCTTTTACAAGCAAAATAAGTAAAACTAACCAGTATATTTGTCTTGTTGGTGGCGCTCCTTATGTTGACCCACTTGATGAAGATTCGATTAAATGTGGGGACTCTGAAGAGTGGGCTCATGACGCTTGTACTAGTTATACTAGAATGGGTTCCTATTTTTGCTATTTATGTGAGGAATGAGGCGATTGCTTTGTTTTCTATAAAATTTTTGGCTTCCTATTTTATTAACAAAAGTATCCAATTACGTAAAGTTACTCAATATAATAGTCATATATTTATATGATTGAGACTTTCTTATCTCTAAAGACTGATTAAATGAATCTAAAATTACACTACGCAACAAATTTTAGTTTATTTGTTGGATCTGTATGAAAAGTGGATTTTTTGTTAATTTTGGGGGCTGAACACATAAATTACAATGAAATTAAAAATCTAGTTGTAATTTCCAATAACAAGTTTTTTTATTTTATTTTTAACAAAATGATAAAAATACATGCTTTTACACTTGTAAAGACACTAAATATCCTGCCTTTGTGCTTTTCTTTGTGAATTGTTTCTGGAGCATCTCTAACAAAAGTCCAGCAGTAGTCGGCAAGCATGGAAGTATTCCATTTTCCCAGGTACTTTTTTTCTATTGATGATATATTCTGATGGAAGTGTAAGCCGTGCTCAACACTTACAGCTCCGCAGTTGTCTGGAAAAAAGTCCAGATGTCAGTGTAGGAAATAGATCTTTAGAGACATATTGCAACCCATTTTTTGATATGATGACAGCATATTTTTAACAAGAGTAACGTAATTGTCAGCATTTTTCTTTCTGGAGAAATTAGCATTTTTTTCAATATCTGATGTCAAAATGTTTGTCTTTTAGAACATTTCGAATCTGTGGTCCAACAAAAATACCTTCTTTATTTTTTGCTTCACTTAGCTTTAGGAATTTCTGAGGCAGGTACTGAAAAGCTGGCCCATCTATATTCAGTGCCTTAACGAAGTTTTTCATTAGGTCCAATTTGATATGCAGTGGTGGCGACAAAATTTTTTGGGGTCTACCAATGACATATGTTGTACAAGTACCTTTTCTCGCATTTTCCATTCACACAAAAAGCAGAAAAACTTGGTGTAGGCTAGCTTCAACCCAAGTGAAGGTGCAATCCCCTTTAAATCGCCACAGATCTGCCATTGGTGCTCATTGTATTTTATGCTTGTCAACGGGTACTTCATATTGTCGTATGATTCTTTTATGTGAACTGCACATTCAACAGGAATAGACGGTAAAACAATTTCCATATGTAATAGTACTGCTTTTAAAATCAATGTTGAACTGTCTATAAACAATCTCCGTTCCTCTGGCTTGTAGTTTATATTTAAAGCCGCCAATAAACCGCTAATGTTATTGCAGAAAATCAAGTTCTTTTTCATGTTAAAAAAGGGTACTAGGACTTTATAGGCTTTACGAAAAACACGTATTGAACCATCGTCTTCTAATAAGTTCCACTGCTGCAATATTGATCTTAGTAACTCTACTTTACTTTTTGGAAGTTCTAAGTCTCTCACAACATCGTTTAATTCTGATTTTGTGCGGTTGGCGTATAATGTGCTGGATATGAAATCAGGATCTCTTGATGGCATATCTTCTTCTTGAGAAATCATTGTATCATTATTATCTGATTCGTAAGTAAATGTTCTTGGAGGTTCTGGATAGGAAGTTCATCACTATGAACCACATGTCTCATGACAGATGGTATATCTGGATAGTTGATAACCGACTTTTCCTTCTTGAATATATCTGTGATTTGCATGCATTACAGAAAGTATGTAGCGCCCACTGTTTGTCTTGTTCCCCAATATTGCAACCGAAATAAAGCTGATATACCTTTTTTATCAATGGGGTAATACGAGTAGACCGCAAGATGCAAAAGTTATCTCAACACAAAAATGAGAGAAGAATTGTTTACACAGTTTCGAGACCTCTTACAATCTCAACCATTCGCTTCGACTCACTAACCTCGACTAACTATCCCCTCCGCTTTGTAGCTGCTTATATACCCAAATACAGCTTCTACATTTTTAGAGAACATTCGGGAATTTTCTATTCAATTCTATAACATTTGCAATAGTGGCGTTTGTTATTTTTTTGTATACAGGGACTGCTCAGTACAAAGCAGACGTGAAAGTCGATTTACAGGGGTTTAAATGACTATCTCTCTTTTTATGTTGCACAAAATTTCCTTAAATTGGGGAAACGTACATTTGGCAACATCGTACCCTCTGTTTTTATAATAATACAAATATACCACGTGCATCCCTGCGGTTACATTGTTAATATCTAGAGAGACACGATATCACATATTTCTGAAACTTGAACTGATGTTAAAAAAAGAAGTTTATTTTGGATTTTAGCACACCAAAAATGGTAAGATTTAGTCGAATTTATTTTAGATGCATTTTGGTTATCCAGTATTATTATTTAAAAAAGTGTAAGTTAAATGAACAAGTTATTTTTATGATAGTTAGATAACCGAGATTTCAAGATGGATAAAAAACAGAATTAATTCAATGAATAATGATCTATGGTTATTTTTTAATATTCTTAAAATATTACCCTTATTTATATATTTTAGAATCATTTACCTCATTTGTGGTGATAATTATGTTGCTTAAATGGGTTACCTACTTTAGGCTCCCTATTAGGGCAGAGCTAGTTTTGAAGAATCTTTAATTATTGATAATAAATAATTATCTGATACAAACTGGCAACAACGTGTTTTTTTAAGTTCGATACCTCTCCTATCGAAAAAAATGAAATAATCTACCCGCTTTAAGTCACCTTTCCCTATTGTCATTTGAAAATTTATCAATATCTCTTGGTAAGAGGTCCATTTTTTATATTTGCATTGCTCATTGAAAAGTAACTTTTTCTGTGAAAAATCACGAAACTTACATGATTTTCAGGTTCACACTGTTATCTAAAAAGTAATTTCTGCATTTTTGAGATTTCTTTTCGCAAGGCTGAAAAAGGTTAAAATGGGTTTTTACTATTTTGCCGGATAACGCAAAAACTATTGTAGCTTAATGTATTAGTCCCCTAAAACTGTTCCTCACTCCCCCCCCCCCCACTCTTTCTCCCAGAGTATATTAGCATGTTTTTAATTAATCCGCAATGCTCTGTAAAATATTTACATTGTAACAGAATACTTTGATTGAATTGCATGAGGTTATTAATTATTTCTGATCTATTCGCGCTGACTATTCAAGTAAGGGTATTTCGCTGGAACATATACAAAAAGGGCACTTAAGTAAAATATTCAATAAAACTTCATTGGCCTTCTTTCTTAAAATCCCCGGGAGCTTTAAATGCGGGCGAAGCCGCGACAAGTAACTGCTAGACGAATCAGAATATCTCACTCATTAAAAATGATGTTCAAAAATGTTAGCTCTTCAAAAATGTTGTTCGTTTTTTTTTCAGTTTTTAGCAGCTTTGTATAAATCCACCGTAGAAATATGTTACGGAATCCCCATGAGGATACCCTCTAAAATCCACTTAAAACCGCAACTAACAACTTTTTTTCAGTCTTTAACCCCCAATATACGTTATATTGGAAATATTTTTATAAGACTACCTCGAAACACTCTTAGGTCATGCTCTAAATTTTATCAAAATATCTCACTCTGTCTTAAAAACTTCGATAACAAACAATTTTTTTTTTATTTTTTTCAGTTTTTGAATCTCTTTCAATAAACCTTTCTTGAATTTTTTTCTAGGCCATTACGTAGAACCTCTTAAAATATGCTGAAATTTTAATCAAACAACCTCAATCTTATTAAAAGTTAAGCGTGAAAAAACATTAATGTCATATTTAGAACTTCTTTCTTTTGACGTCGGTTAAAAAATTGTTCTACTTAGGAAGAAAAATTATCTTTAACCTTTGTAAAGACATTAAAAAATCATACGTTTTTAAAAAAACTATGTTAAAAAACTTGGTCAAAAATTCAAATTATTTTAGAGTAGATTCATAAATAGTAAACCAGGCTGGCAAAGCAAATAATAATCTAGCTATTTATATTATTTTTTCGGTATGTCAATGAAAACAATTTTGTGGGGCTGAACCAAAGTGTTACTTTTAATAAGTTTTAGTACTGAGCTAGTTTGTATTTATTTTTAAGATGCAATATCTGGTGGTCACTTATTTAAATCAATATAAAGTTAAATATTTAATATAGAACGTAAACTAAGTAATATTTTAAAGGAAATGTTAACGTTTTCTTCTATATCGTTTTGTTAAAAATAGCACAAAAAATAATCCAGCGATATCAGTCTGACCTAACCATATTTCTGGAGAGTTTAAACATATCTAGCTTGAGAATTTAATATCAGTTGGCTTTGGATTTTATTAGACTACATCTTTCAATAGTCCCAAATCGTTTTTGTATGATTCTTCTTCCAAAGCGAAAGTGACGTATTGCCAAAGTCTGATAGACTTCGTTCAAATCGACATTTTTCGAGCCAGCTTTAAAATTAAGCCATTTGAAATATTACCCATCATCTATATCACTGACTTGAACATCAGTTGACCTTGATTTCTAATTCACTTGGCTGTAGGCCGCAGGGCTTAAAGGTCGTAGCAAAAACCAGGAAGAGAAGAGAGACCTGGGTTTCAAGCCACATTCACGTATTTTTCGTAGATCTTAGGAGCAAGCGTTCATTTTGAACTTGATTTTATAATGGCGCTTATGACATTTTCTTAATTGTTAGGTTAGAAACTGTTTTTTTTATTCGTAGACATAAAAATTAAATATATAGACTGCGGATCGTATAGACAAGTGAGCTTACGCTTAGAAAGAGACAGAGCGTTTTCGATGAATAGTACCTCTCATTCTTAAGTTGGTCAAGTAACAAGGATATACAATGACGTTTGGAGTATCGTGGTTAGCTCCACCATTAGGAAGAGAGATATCACTCATCGAAAACGCCCTGTCTCTTTTTAAGCGTAACCGATCTTGTTTTTGTATGATCTGCAGGCTATATAATTTTACTTAATTTTTATGTCTATGGTTTTTTACTTTCTGTTTAACCTCGGTATTGAGCGTTGAGTGTTTTTTAGTTAGAAATATGAATAAGAAAAGAAATTTTCACCCTGCAAGATGGAAAGAAATATAAGGCACAAGAAATGTTCAAGTCTTCTAAAAATATTGAAGACGAGGATCCGTTAAAATTTAAAGGAAGGTATTGATCAAGATTGTTTTGATAAAGTCATGAATGCATTGAAGAAGATGCAAGAAGTGAAAACTTTCAGACGCAATCAATCCAGATATTTATAGAATAGTGAAAACAATGGTTCTAGAAGATCATTGGTTGAGTGTCTACTATTTCTAAAGCATCAAATATATCTGAACCTAACCGTTATATAATTCTACGTAACAAACTAGACAAAAATGAAATTTCAGTAGCATGGCTTCCGAGACTGGTAACTCCTGAAAAAAAATCGCTTAGACGGGGAACTTTTTCTGCAGTTCATGTAATAATTCTTTAAGGAGTAATGTTCGCACTCAATCTTGAGAAGCTCATGATCATCGTCTCTTGCAGCTAAGGCAGGGCTGATTATTGTTAAATACATATCGAAGGGTTTTACGATAACAGCAGTTTCCTACTGTAATGCATTAACAAAATTATATAGGACTATTGATTAAAAACGTCTTAGGCTTGTGTCACGGGAATGTCCTCCTTCGAGACTATATGCCAAATCCTAAAGCAGCGAAAGTTTACTCCATCCTCTCTAAAAAATATCTTAGAAAACGTAATTTTGCAAACAATAACTAACTGAAAAAATATATCGAAGGCCACCAGGATTTTTTTTCAGGCATAAAGTCGTTGCAGGACAAGTTGCCAAAGTATGTTAAAGTTAAGGGAGATTATTTATAAAAACAAAATTTTCAAAAGTATTGTAAGTTTTAAAATCGTTATTACAGAGAAAGCTTTTCCGGTTACCTTTTTATTAAGTCCATTCAGTGTCGGGAACTCGCTAAGTCAATAGTTTAATCCTTCTCCAGACATCTGCACGTCGGGTTATCTACAACACCAATCTTATGACGATAGCCCCTCAGGTGACAATGTCCTGTTAACAGTTCCACCACAATTCGCAGCTCTTTCCTTCATAAGGAGTAACACTCCCTCGTGAGTTATGCACTAGGCCCTGTTATATGTTCCTTGGTACACCTTATTCTGGGAGCTCATTTCCTGCAAAATATAACTATCATGAGAAAAATAACTTTTCTCTTGATATTATTGTAAATGCCCGTATAGTAGAGCTTGTCTTGGAATGGAGAGGATAGTATTTATTGACAATTCTTGGTCAGAACTGAAAGATTCAGAGAAATAACTTGATATTTTATAAAAATCCCATAAGAGTGCTTTAGATTTGTAGTTATTTAGTAGAGTAGCTTCAACGCTGTTAGTAAGGATGCTAATTGGATGAACGGTGATTGTTTACTTTTAATTTTAAATTTGTTAATTGGCATCTCTGTCCAACTTACTTTTCAATATTATTGTTAACGACTCAAATTTTTCCCTAGTCTGGGAAAATAGTAACTGAACGATAGTTTCCGGTTTTGGAAAAGTATTTTGTAATTTCTCCTTGTGACTTATTGGTCACTCAGGAGGAATATAGAAAGATTGAGTGGGACAGTGGAAACTGTAATATTGATAAATTTCCAGATTTAGTTACATGAGCATCCTTTTCAATAAATAGTTATATCCAAAATCACTGCTGTTTTCTTTTTTATATCTTAATCTAAAGACTTTTAGTTTTATAATTGTGTCAGCTGAATGCTTCGAGGAAAGTAGTGGGAATAGGGGGCTTCTAGTTGACCCCCCCACCACTTTTTTGATTGGTCAGCCAAGAATGACCTTGTTTCTGATTGGCTGCCCAAGTTCGCCCCCTATTCCGATTGGTTTCATAAACTCCGCCTCTTTTTGCTCCACCTCCTACCTCCTTCCTAACCACCACAGTAGTTGGAGGGGAGCTGGTAGCAGTTGGAGGGGAGCTGGTATTTTAAAGGACTGAATCTGAGCGAGCTACATTCATTTACAACTAGTCTTAAGCTTATATAGAAGATTCACCACTAATAAAGAACAGTGTTAAATTAAAAATAAGTGGTAGTTATGAACAGTGATTTGCAAAATGAAATAATCAAATTAGGTAAACAGTTTACTAAACTTCAAAATTCCGAATTAAAGAATGCAATGCTAAGGAAAACACACCCCGAGTGGGCACAGGTATATTATGAGACTGCCTTCCAATACCAATTAGCTGCAGAAGCCTGTTTAAATTATAGAAAAACCCAAAATTTGCCGAAGTTCTTTCATGAAATAAAGAAAATAGGATTCAGTTACTTTTTAAGGATATTGAAGGATTATATAAAAGATCCTGATATATTAAAAGAAATCGTGGAAGAGGAAGAGAGAGATAAAGAGATATTGAGAAACAGGGAGGTTTTAGTGTAGGATTTATTATGGAATTATTAATAAGAGAAATGTATGAAGAGTTTTTGATGTCCGCAGCCTGTTCCGAGTTTTATGCATATGAAGGTCAAGAAAGTGAAGCGCAGAATATTATAGTGTTTTTAAATTATATGGAACATGCGGAATTATGTTTACTAGCAGCTAAATGTTGTAGCGAATATTTAAAAAATAAAAATATAGATATTTTAATATGTAAACTTCAAGAACTAGGATTAAATAATAATATTTCATGTATTAAAACAATGTTAGAAAATAAAACACATAATTTGTAATCAAGTCTTTTATTACATAAAAAAATTGTTGTAAAGGTAATAAACATTTGATAATGCACATACACATGGTATTTTTTGATGATAAAAGCAGCAAGGATCCATTTTCTTTAGGGCGGGTTGTTCATCAATCTCGATAACTGGTTTCATGGAATACTTCTTTACGAAATCTGCCTTTTCTTCCCCTTTTACATAAACATAGTCCACCTTAGCGCTTAAATCTCTTATGATATCTCCACATTTGTGTAATGGTGTAAATCCTTCACACCATTCAATGCAATGGTAATTTTTTATTAACCACAGAGCTTGTTTGTGTAAATAGGATGGTAAATGACCCATCGGAAATGGAGCTTTGAAAATAAAATGACTTGTCTTTTGCCCATCGTACGCTGCTAATTCCTTTACAATAAATTTATTATTTTCAATTTTGAATCCTTGAAGATCTAGAATAAGTTTCATATTTTCAAATATTTGAATTTCTTGATCATTTCTACTTTTAATTGATATTCACTTATTTGTTTTTTTAATTTCTGCAACTGAAGTTGAAAATCTAATACTCGAACTGAAATCTCGTAAGACATTATATAAATGAAGAATTCTGGTTTGGCTACGTTAATAAATATCAAAATTGACGCGTGCGCTCTTAAGCGTAAGTAGCGGTTTGTTTAAAAAGAGTATTTTATCTTAAGGAAATTGTATTACAACTGTTTCACAATTTTTGTTAATGGATTGTAACTGAAAACTTTATCATGAATTATAACACAATATGCCGCTGTTTTAGGGGGAATTTTTTCCTTGGTTTCAAATTCAATTCTCATGGTTACTGGACCTGTTTGTAGTAAATCTCTTTGATGTGAACAATTAATGTAAACTATAGGAGCATTTTCTTTAAATTCTTTCGGATTAAAAATTGGTTCCACTGGAGAGTTATAATACCCTTGACGAAAGTCTGTAAACATTTCATACAGAGTAGCAAATTTATTATTTTCAAAGTCAAGTTGAAGATCATTGTAAGGATATCTTTCTGAATTTAAAAAGACATTCATATTTCTTAAATTACAATGATCAAATTTACTCATATCCATTTTTAGATTACCACGTCTATTTTTCTGAAAAGCAATTAGAACATGACGTGGCGTTTCGACTTTTGTAGATGTTTTTACGGGCCAGTTGTGCCTCGTAGTTTCCAATAACTCTGGATATTCAACTAATTCCCAGCTTCGGAAGGTTATTAGTATATCACTATTTTTGTCAATAATTTTGGTAAGTGCTAATTCTTGCGGAATCGCTACAGTAAGATGAGGAACTCTCCAACACAACTTGGTAATTTTAACTTTGGGTTTTTCATCTTCATTACTGGATAATAATGCATTTGTATCATCATTACTTCTTATTAGAATAAGTTCTTGTTGTGAATTAAGAATAATCTTATTATAATCTTCAAAAAATCCTGAATACATCTTTAATGGTATACATAATGAAACATTACCTTTGTCATCAGTCATAATTTTTTCTTTAGATTTTGTTTTCGGATACCAACCGGCATTTTCCAATTTAGCACTTTCATTTTGATTAAATGAAATATATCCCTTAAGAGTTGAAGTTATACCAATATCCCGAACGGAGTCAATAGTAACACCATTTAAAATATAGCGTAATTCTTTAAATAAAAATGCCGGAGCATTATTAATTAAAACAGTATTAGCTAAAGGGGAATCATCTTCTTTAGTTACTTGCAATTCCACATAAATTTCACTTTTGCAAGGTAAAGGATATTTTCCTGTTTGTTGCAAAGCAATTCTGATTTCATCATTTGGTCCGAGTTTTGTAGGATTAAAAGGATCGAAAGAAAGAATTTCCCAGCTTAATATTGATTCATCAACCAATACATTTTCTCTTACATTTAAATAATCCATTTTTATTTAAGTTTAAAACCCAAACTTTGAAGAAATTTTCTATTAGAAGGTGTTAACCTTTGGAAGTTTGATTTCCTACTAAAGGAAGTTGGTTTCTTTCTTGTCTTATTAATGTTTTTATTATTAAATTTTCTAGTAAAGTTTGCAGATTTATTGTTATATAATATTACCATCTTTAATCTACTTTTTTAAGATGTAGTCTGATGGTTATGGTTTCTTCTCTAAAATTAACCAAATCACCTTCCTGATCTATTATTTTAATGGCTATTTTATCAATTACTTTAACGGTGACTGGGAAATATATGACGTTTTGAGGTGACTCAATTATTTTGAACCCTGGAGCAACGCTCGGGAAAAATTGGTGTATTATATGAACAGGTTTCCCGTTTAAATATGATCCCTCTGCAATACTGCAGTCTATATTTATTGAATTTACTTTAATTATTTCCGCGGGAAAATCTGATATATGTTCAATGTTGGCTTCCAATCGCCCATTTTTAAACCCTAATAATTTACCAATAGTTCCTTCACGAAAAGTTATGGGGGCTGAACATTTAAGATGTGTACGTAAAGTATTATTATTTGCATAAAGACTAAAACTAATTTTATCCTCATCCAAGTGTTTTTTTAAAAAATCTGTTATGTCTTCTAATTCGTAGCTACCTGGGGGTATGGCTATTTCTAAATTTTCATCATGAATTAATACATTATTCCCAACATCAATATTGGGAATTGCATTAAATGTTTCGAAATTTACAAGACCGATAACATATTCAACATCTTCATCTAAATATATTGGAGGATGTAACTCTGATGTTAAAATAGCGGAATTGCCGCTAAGAACAAAACTATATGACATTTTACTTTAAAAATATGTTTAATAATAAACTAAAATTAGGTGTTACATATGGTTATAAAGAAATTTTAGACACAATTGACCACAATTTGTTTTGTTAAAGTTTTGATAACTGTTATAATTATAATTAACAATATTATTATTTTGGTCGCTATAAAAATATTTAATTAATTCAGAAGGGGGTCGCAAATTACCATAACTATCAAAATATATTATGTTTTTTCCTTTTTTTGTATATGCTATCCAGTGAGTACCAACACCACTGTGATTATCTAGATTGACAATTGCACTTTCAATTAACTTTATCTTTTTTGGTAATTTATCCCTCATAAAAATACCACGAAAGTTGGGAATTTGTAAATATTTAGCGTATTTAAGTAAATCGTAATTTGTAAGTGCTTTTCGAGGTATATGTTTTAGCAGTTTTTTGAATAAGGTTTCAAGTATAATCCACATCCTGTTTTATAGGGTTTTAAATAAAGTCCACTTCCTTTTTTTCCTACCGCAATGGACTCCATCATTTGATTGTGTCGTTTAGATTCTTCTAATTTCGCTTTGGCTGCTTTTGCATCATTTACTGCTTTAGCAATACCTGCAGCCCCTCCTCCAAGAGCACCAAGAGCAGACAAACCAGCAAATAAAGGTATAAGTGGAAGAAATCCGCCAGTCTTTGGGATTGGAATTACCCTTTTCTTTGGAGGTAACACTTTACCAGTTTTTTTAATAGCTTTTAAAGCAGTTTGAATACTTTCATTTAGGTCTTTAAAACGTTTCCCCTTAATTCCTTTTCTAGCTTTTGAAATTACCTGAGATAATGATAGTCCTCGTCCTTTTCGAGTTTTTCGCTTGAACTTTCTTCTCGTTCGAAGTCCCATACCTAATTTTCTTTTAATTTTCATAGCACCAGTAATTCCTAGTGCAGCAGTTTTTTCCCCAAAACTAGAATCTTTAGCTTTGAACCTTGATAAAGCTTTGTCAGCTAATACTTTATCAGCTAAATGCCTTCTTTTTATATCATTTGATTGTGAGTAAGCAATATCGTGTTCTTTACAAGCCTCATCCAATAAATTTATACCTTTATCACCTCTTGACAATCGTTTTTCCAATTTTGTTCCAGGTCCACAAAAATTATAACCAGGAATATGCAATTCAAAGGGTAATTTATTTATTAATGAGTTTACTAAACCACTTCCTTTCCTTTTGCTGTTTGTCTTGTAAATGATTCGTTTATTATGTGATGGAAACATTATATATAGTTGCAATCCTAGTGATAACTAACCAGTTACATCACAATACTGAATATTAATAGTTTGTTTTATATATAAAATGAGAGTTGAGAAACAACCATACTCTATAACAATTAAGGATCATGAAAGTTCAGTGAATGGTTTTAGAAAACATGGAAAACTGTTTGAGGGAAATAGTAAAAGAGGGTTAATTATTGGCCCGTCAGGCTGTGGCAAAACCAATGTTATTATTAGTTTGATTGAAGATCCGAATGGTTTGCGATTTGAAAATCTGTATGTTTATTCAAAATCCTTATATCAACCAAAGTATAAATATTTGAGAACACTTTTTAAACCTTTGAAAAAAATTGGATACTATGAATCTGAAAATGAAGAAACAATTGTTTCACCAAAACAAGTTAAACCAAACTCTATAATAATATTTGATGATATAGTGTGTTGTAATCAGAATGTTGTAAAGGACTATTTTTGTTTCGGAAGACACAAAAATACTGATTGTTTTTATTTATGTCAAACATATTCTTCTATTCCGAAACAATTAATTCGTGACAATGCAAATTTAATTGTTATATTTCAACAAGATCGAACAAACTTAAAACATATTTATGATGATCATGTTAATGTTGATATGTCATTAAACCAATTTAATGAGTTGTGCTTAATATGTTGGAAAGATAAATTTGGATTTTTAGTAATAGACAAAGACTCTAATGTGAAATCTGGCCGATATCGAAAAGGATTTGATTCATATATTTACTTATAAAAATAAACGTTTGATGGTAAATTATACCAATCATGGATGAACGTTTAGCAAGAGAGCTAGTTAAATCAAGAAAAGCTGTTAAACAAAAATATCAGAGTTTAAAAAATGCGGAATTTGAGGCGCAAACTAAATTGGAGGAAACATATAAACCGATAACTCAACCCTTACAAGAATTAATTTCAACGATTGGTAAAATTGAACCTGTTGAAATAAAGGAAGAGCTACACACACCAATTAAAAAAATTTATGAAACACCACAGAAAAGATCAATTCAAACACTAACACCAAAGAGAAAATTACAATATGGAACATCAACACCAGAAAAAAGAAAGACGGGAAAAACTCCACTCCTTCCTACAGAAATACCATCGATTATTGACTGGGACGCGAGTTTAGCTTCAGCAAGTCAAATGCCATCTATACAACAAACAAGTATTATTGCAGAAACAAACCCTTCTTCAGGTTCACACTCCACAATAGGAAATCTTTCAGATATACTGGAACAAACACGGCAAACAGTTAGAACATTTGTTGATACAGATTTATATAAAGAATATTTATTAGGATTTGATGAATTACCTCGCCAATATATTGATAGCGGTGTAAAAGATGTTGAACATGAGTTTGATCACCAATATGGAATAGTTCATGATTTGGAAACCGAGAAATTCTTTTTGGGTTTAACTCAAAAACCTGTCGAAATTATTGGTAAAAACATCAAAATTGAAGGAATAACCTATACAGGTACACCAGGTTTATATGAGTTATTATTTAAAAAAGAACCAATAGGGTATAAAAAACAAGATTTGGAAAATTATATGGATATTTTAAAAAGAACCAATGCATACCGTAGAAATAATGATCCAAATGAGCAGGTGCAGGGGAATGGATCACATAAATATATTTCTATAATAGGACCTTATTTGCAAAGCAAAGGAATTACAAAAACTAAAACTCTAAATCCCGAATCTCAACAAGCAGTCCAGGGATTTTTTGAAAGACGCAAAGCTCCATATAGAGAAAGTCGAGTGTCTTCAAAAAAAACCGGATTTGGTATAACTTTAAAAGTTAATAAACCTAATACAGATTACATATATTGGGATAATGTAAACGAACTTGTTGAGAGACTTCGACTATTGGTAGCATCCATGCTTGCGGGACACACTGGTCATAACAATGAAATTATTTCCATTATTGAAGAACTAAGAGAAGCGAATATTATTATATAAAAGGACATAATAGATACTTTTAAACATTTCTAAAATGACCATCGATAAATTTGGTCGTCATATTTCAAAAAAATCTGCTCTAAACACATTATTATCACTAGAAAATAAAATATTATCAAATGTTGAAGAGAAAATAATAAAAATTTTTAAAAGCGATGTCAAATATATTGAAAACAAATTAATTCAAAATTTAGATCCCGGGTTGAAAAGCGATGTTAATAATTTAAATAAGAGAATAAATGAATATGATAACAATATACAAAATATTGCAAAAAAGATTAAGTTATTTGAGGATAAAGTTATTCCTGAATATAATGACAAGATAATTAATTTGAAAAATACTGTTGATGGAAATGATGATGTAGTAGAAAAATTTTCTCAGAAAGTTTCTAAATATGCAAATGACTTTGACGTAGTGAAGTTAAAATATGATAAAGTTGATGATTTTGAAAATGAAATAAAAAATGAAATTACATCAATTAAATCAATAATTAAGGATACTTCAGCAATTGACAATGTCAAGAACAGTATTTCCAAGGAAATTACATCAAAGTTTCAAAATTTTACTAATTTGCTTAATGATAGAGTAGCAGAAGAAGTAAGGAATTTTAAGAAAATACATGACGTTATGGATAAAAATACACAAAATCTTGAAAAATCAATGAACACTCATTTCCTAATTCACAAAAAAGATACCGACAAAGTTAATGAATTTAAAGAACAAATTAAAGAATTTGAAATTAAAATCAATGCATATAAATCAAATTTACAATATTTAGAAGACAAATTGAAGGAGGATTTTCAAAACGAAAATGAAAAAATTGAAACAAAATTCAAAGATCAAATTACAAAAGATAATGAAAAAATCGAGGATATACTAAAGCAGTTAAACAATCTGAAAACCAAATCTGAAACGTCTTTTGACGAGGGAAATTTTACAAAGGCAATCGATGAGAAATTACAAAAAGAATTAGAATCCTTACTAGAAGTAGTGCAAGCTATAATAGAAGTTTCTAAAAAGGATGTATTAATTAAAATTAAAAATAATAGTTCAAAAATCGAGGAGACTTCTTTACTCATAAAAGAACTTGAAACATCTTATACAGATATACTACACAAAGCTGAAAAGACAGTGTCAGACATAAAAAATATAGAAAAAAAAATTGTGAAAATGACATTAGATATTACAAATGCAGAATTTCAATTAGGAAAAGATATAAAAAATCTAGAAGATAAATTAACAAAAGAAATAAAATCTTTAAACGAATTAGTTCAAAGAGCTGCTGAAGTTTCTAGAAAAGAATTTAATGATACAATGAATTATGCAAGAGAAGAAATGAATTCAACATTAGGTGGTTTCAAAAAAGATTATACGTTATCAAATGTTCTTTTGGAAACTAAATTTAATGTAAAAATGTCTGATCTTAATAACAACATCACCCAAATAAATTCGTCAATAAAAGAAATTAGAAATGAAAATAACAAATCATTTGAAACAATGGAAAATAAATTTAATGTAAAAATTTCTGATCTTACTAACAACATCACCCAAATAAATTCGTCAATAAAAGAAATTATAAATGAAAATAAAAAATCATTTGAAGCAATGGAAAATAAAATTAAAGAACTTACTAAAAAAAAACTGAGATGATTTTTTTTTATATTTTACAACATCAGCGATAAAGGGCTTTTATAAACGGTTTAGAAGGAGGTAAAGTTATTTGTGGGATTTATTTTCGAGAGTAAGGTATAAATTAATAATGAGTAAAATTAAGCAAGACGTTGTAAATGAATTACATAAACCGGCGAGAAGGCGATATAGAAGGAGACGAACAATTGTAAAAGGGCTTAATGATCTATTTCAAGCTGATCTGATAGAAATGCAGCCATATGCGAAATTTAATAGGGGTTTAAGATATATTTTAATGGTAATAAATGTGTTTTCTAAATTTGTATGGGCAGAACCTGTAAAATCCAAAACTGGTAAAGATGTAGCAGCTGCAATGAAAAAAATTCTATTAACTTTAAAAACTCCCCCAACAAATCTGAATACTGATCAGGGTAAAGAATTCTTTAATCAAGACTTTCAGAAACTTATGGAGCAGTTCAAAATTAATCATTACAACACATTTTCTAATATGAAAGCTAGTATTGTAGAGAGAGTAAATAGAACGATAAAAAACAAAATGTGGAAAAAGTTTAGTTTACTAGGTAATTATAAATGGATCAGCTTTCTTAAAGAAATAATTACAGAATACAATAATACTAAGCATTCAACAATCGGAAAAAAACCAAACGAAGTTAACAAAAAGAATGAAATGGAAATCTTGAAATCAGCTTATACTCATAGGAAAACTGTGGATCCCAGATCACCAAAATTTCGTGTCAGTGATAGAGTACGAATAAGCAAGATTCGCGAACAATTTTCTAAAGGTTACACGCCCAACTGGTCAAACGAAATTTTTCAAATAAAAAAAATCCAGCTTACTAATCCAACAACGTATTTGATTCAAGATGGAAATGGGATAGATATTCAAGGAGGTTTCTATGAAGAAGAACTTCAAAAAGTAAGACACCCAAATGTATATCTGGTGGAAAAAGTGTTAAGAAAGAAAGGAAACAAAGTATTTGTAAAATGGTTAGGATTAGATAAATCTTATAACTCTTGGATCTTCAAGAGAGATGTGATGTAATAGTAATTAATGCTGTAATAATAATTGATGTTTGTAATAAAAAAAATGATTTTTTATATATATTTGTTTTATTTAAAAATAAGCTTATTACATAAACATTTTTTTAAATACAATATTCCTATAATCAGAGTCTAATATGGGATTTAAAATTTCTTCAGTCAATTTAATCCTTCTTCTAAAATGTTTTTGATTTATAAACTCTTCAGAAGTCATACGAGCTTTTCTGTAGGCGAAGTTCCAAGCAACCATCAGATGAATTTGGTTTCTTGATTCATCAATAGATACTGTCTTCTTCATAATAGTGCTTAGACTTTAATTTTTGTTCTAGTTCTTCGGGATGATTCAACAGCAGTTCCAGCATGGAGCACACATTTTCACTATTTAGATTTTGTTTTGGAGAAAGGACATTATATATTTTGTCAAAAGAATCTCCGTCGTAAAAATTGTTATTTCTAAAAACGTTGAAATAACGTCGAAAGTTTTGTTTTTGTAAAACATTTAGTCTATATTCTATAAGTGGAATTTGTTCCCATAGTCTGCACACAGTTTCATTTCCATAGTAAATAAAATCACAGCTTTTCACAATCTTCACTATTGGTAATTCACCAATCTTTTCAAAATGAATAGATAAATTTTGCAAATATATCGGTTCATTGAAAACATTTGGTGAAAACATATAATTTGTTATAACTCCTTGATATTGCAATAAGTTCTTCCAATCATCTTCATTTAATATCACAGACTGACCATTTTTACCACCAAGTTCAATGCATGGTAGAAAATCACTTTCCACCCACAAACCAATCACAGCATATTTAGAGTTAGAATTATTTAAATTATATTTTGTAGAATTTATAATTGTTTTTTTTATTTTCTTTTTTAATGGTGAATTTTCAAATATATTTTTACTCTGATTACTGAACATTTTAAATGATGTATTTCAAAAACTAACTGGCTATCTGCTTGCTCTCAAAAAACTAACTATCAATCCGTTTGCTCCTAAATTTTATACATTTTCCCTCTCCTCTCAAGTGGAGGGGTAAACTTATTTTCCCTCTCCATTTAAGAGGAGGGGATAAACTTTAAATGTCTTTATACTAACGAGAATCAATAAAAAACAAAATTTATATTATTTTTTTAACATTTATTAAATATTTTTATAGATATTTTTTCATGAAATACAATAAAATTAAACATGTACAAATAAATATTGCTGCTGTAAATATAATAACAAATATATAACAACAGACACAATGACAAGATTCTTCTTTTTTATTATTGAAAGGAATCCAATCTGAATATTGTAATGGTTTGTTTGTCATGGAATATTTAATTTTTATGTATGTATTTTCACACAAAGCAGAATCAGTTACATTATAGGTAAAAAAGTGTGAATTTCCAACAAGATATGTCATTTTCATCTGTTTGTAGCAGTCGGTTTCATTTTTGAGGGCATTTATACATATATCAGCCCTAACTGTATTAGGAATGTAATTTACATATATCACATTTCCAACAAGGGAAACTAAAACTATTAAAGATGCAGCAGTCATTGTTGTAATATTACTAACAAATAATGGTATTTCTATACAATATATATGTTTTTGGATTCAGTTTCCCCTCCAACTTTTAAAGCTTCAAAAACGACTTACATAATTTATCATCATATAAAATGATGTCTTTATAAAGATGAAAAATTACTAGGAGTAGTTAATTCTAATCGCGGTTTTTTATTTTTAGATCCATTTTCGTTTCCAGAACTTAAAAAAGTTAGAGTATCATACATCATTTTCATATCTTTATCAAAAAAATCTGTTTCCAAAATATCCTTATGTCCCCATGCAAGAGTTTTTGTGGAATTTGGTATACAATATCTTTTATCATCATGAGTTGTTAATGCCAATTTATTTAACAAATTAGTGTATATATTATGCATATCTGACTTGAATACATACATGGTGCAGAATATTTTGTCACCTTTCTCAACAACATCTTTATAATCTGATAATGTTAATTGATTTTTTATACATGATCTACTAACGCCTTTTGCTTTTTTATCTACACTATTTTTGGATTTTATACAATATGCTTTAGCACCAGTTCCATAAAAACTTTCAATGGGAATCCCTTTGTACTCATCTTTAAATTTACCAACAACTGATGTTGTAATAGGCATGCAATGAATATTTTGTTCAGAAAAATTAGAAGTATCAAATTGATCCAGATTTAGCTTCATATCTTCATAAAAGTTTTGGGTCTGAACTTCAAGAATTAAGGAATCAGTATCCGTATATAATAAATTTAAATTATTACCATATTTTACTTTTAAATACCCATAATAAAAATTATACATTACAGTTTTTGCAATATCCAGAATACTCATCCCAACATAAATTGGTTTATTGTATTCAATGCAAACCTGTTGAAGTTGAAGAGCAACTAGATTTTCAGAGAAAATTTTAAAATCCTTTAATTGAGGTTTAGAAATAAGTTTTTCGGCACTAAATTTATTACCCTGTCTTTCCCATTGAGATACTAATTTAATATCTGCTCGCCTATCAACATTTTCCATGGTTTTACCGAAAATTGAATTATTTGCCAATTTATAACAATTTTTATCAAATTTATTTTTAGATAAATTTCGTAAATTTGTATTTAAATCTATATATTCCGCTAACCATGGTGATTGTGTAAACTTAACTGCTCTGTGTATTTTTATGATTTTGAGTCCAAATTGTAGACATTGTTTCAGATATCGGTAGTGAATGATATAGTTATATTTATTATGTAAGTTTGGAATTAATTTTGAGTGGTTTGAAATTGGTGGTGTATATTGTTCAGGACAAAATGGGAAATCATTATGACTATCATGTAAATAATTTGGATATTCTAAATCAACTTCAAATATGTATCCTATAGATGATGTATCTGAAAGTTCGGATATATTTAAAGTTTCTATTTCGAGCTTAGGTACCCAAGCAAAATTTTTTTCAGGCAAATATTGTTTCATAGCATAACCATACAAATTTGTGGCGTCTAAGTAAGCGATATATGTTGTAGGTCTTTCAGGATTAAAATTTTCTAAGAATGGATTATTTGCTTCAGATTTGCGTTTGGAACAAGTGCTAACCCCACCACGAACACCTTTTTTGAAAAAATGAAGCATATCTGGTTCCGTTAATAATTCTAATTCTACATTAGTTAATTTCATCATTGCATCCCAGCACATAGAAGGGCTAGTGACATAATTAACAGGATCTAACTTATAGGTTTTAATACATGTGGATCTATAATTTTCAAAAACATCAGCCAAAAGTAAAACATCTGATTTTAAGTAAATATCGGAATAAGCCCCTATTGTAGAACACTTAAATAGATTCCACACTTCTACAGCACGACTGTAGTCTTGAGGAGAGATATTTTCATCGGTTAAGTTATTATAAAATTTATCAATCAATGGTAGAGATTTCTCATTTAATTTTTCGTTGGAATCTATGTAAGAGTATGGAAATACCCCTTTTTGTCTAATGTATCGAAATTCATCAGCATTTGAGAAAAACTTTTTAATTTCAAAACATTGTGAATCTTGTAGAGTTTGTGATAGTGACTCTAAAGACTCTGGGAGAAATTGAAAAGAATCTATAAAGCGTAGTCGCAAAGCAACTGGTTTCCGCTTTTCTGACACATCAACGAAAATTTCCTTACTAAAAGAAATATACTTTTCTTTATTTTGAGCTATAACACTAATATTTTCTTTATTATAGCAAAGCGATTTAATAAATAGGTGAGAATCATAGTTTTTTAAATTATGCAATACTATTGGTATATATTTTGGAGGTTTAAAATGCAAATTACATATTGAGTGGGCGGCTCCTCGATATTTACCTGTAATATGACAATGATCCCTACACTTTATGAAATTTCCTTTTGAAAAAGGTTTTTCACATACATAACAAATGCTAGAATTTTCATATTCAATCTGTTCCACAGATGATAAATCTTTCAATGGTACTTGATATTTTAAATATTTTTTATAAATTTCTTTTACATCATTTTCAATGTATTCAATAAATTTTATAGCACAATCTGTACCTCTATAAAGTTTAAGACACACAACATTCTCATCAAATGATGATTTAATATAATAAGCAAATGAATAGGGTATATGTTCAGCAGTTTTAATGTTCAGCAGTTTTAATAGTATATGAGGTTGTCGAATCAGGTGTAGATTGTTGGCACTCAATGTTTTTCAAATAACATTCAAAATCGGCATAAATAACAAAAGGAGCTTTATACTGTTTCTGAATATTTTGAAACTTTAATATATTTGCAGGAATATAATTGCCAAATTTATCCAAAATCAAATTATCTGAAGGAAGCTCAATTCGAACAAAACTACAATCACGTTCTAAATGTGTGTTAAGTTTTTCATATGTTCCAAAATATTGAAGGCATCCATCACATAAGTATTTTTTTATTTTCTTTTTTGATAATTGTTTGGATACCAAGCAACCTAAATCCTTTATCCAACAGTAGTGGTTATTTCCATCATCAGAACTTATTAAAAGCAAATTAATATGTAATTTTTTCTTTTCATTATTATAATGTAAAGGACCGACAATCTCATATACCTTTTTATTATCCCTTAAAAATTTTTCAACTCCATATACATTTATGGACAAATTATTTTTTTCCTCAAACTTTTTTATATCTAATAATTTTACTGGAAATTCAATACCTGTAAAATCGAAAGCGTCTCTGAAGTCTGGATATGATGAGGTCTTTCGAGGATTACCGGTTGGCTGGTATGCTGCTGAAACCACTGCCCAGGCGAAACAGCAATTGTCCTCATTCATCACATTCACTATTGATTTAGAAAAGTGATGCATCTTAATGTAGGAGGAGGCATTCAATGGGTTGTACTTATTGATGTTGACTTCCAAATGCAGAATTCTTTGTAGAGCCCACCCTGTAATAGGAATTAAAAAATTAGTTCTGAATAATATTTGTTAGAGATGTACAAGTGATATTAAGAAAACTTAGCTCTTGAGATTAAGAAAACTTAGCTCTTGAGATTAAATAATAATTACCTGAGTCTCTTTCCGGCAATTCATCTGCTTTGGTTTCAATAATCTTGAATAAATCATCGTAAAGCTGTTGTAGATCAGTTGTATGGGTTACAATGAAGAACGGTGTATTAAATGACTTAATTGAAGTAGAGGTTAAAGTTGGAGAATAATATATTCCAAATAATTCCAAATTTACTTTAGCACATGTAAATTCCTGTTGACGCTGGCGTATTAATGTTTGCACTTTATTACCAACATCTTGCTGAAACTTTTTGATGTCGATGTGATAATTCTGCGAATATATTCTGTAGGAAGCTATTCGACATTTAAATGCACTCCTGATAATGTCAATTCCATTTCCATATTTTATGCAGCTCCTGTTTTTATGAATATTTGTCCTCAAGTGTGTGCTCCAGGAATTAGATTTGACATTTACTTCACAATCTTGGCAAAATCGCATTGGAGGTCTTGAAAGTAGTTCATCAACTGAAACAATTATTATTTTTTAATTCCTCTGTAAACCTTTATTAATAATAAAAAAAAATTAAAAGGAAAATTATAGCTAAATATGTTATAAAAAAAATACTTACGATTAATTATATAATCTTCCAAGTTAAAGGTGTTTTCGTTATTAACAACATTTTCTCGAAGGTGGCGTACAATATGTGATTTTCTTTTAAATTCTCTTAAGCAGTGTGTGCAAAGGAGAGTCATTTTAAAATGGAATCGGTTAGGGCCGTGTCGCTTTTAAATAAATACAATTTCGATCTATCAAGACCCAATGACATAGAATAATTAGCAATTTTTTCAGCTCGCGCAATTTAGAAAACTTTTGGATTTACTTTTGAATTAACTTTTGGATTCACTTTTTAATTTGAAGAAAAACATGGATTTTTTTTAAAAAATATATTTCCCAAATTTAAAAGAAGATCGCCTTGTCGTTGAATACAATTTTTAACGTCTTTTAAAGTCGAATTAGATAAATTATTACATATATTATCTAAGTTTAAATAGGAATAAACCATTGACTTAAATCTAGATGTGGCACACCTTGTTTCATTCCTATTTAAGCTCGGCTTAGTTTTCTTATGTAGAAACTTATCTAATTCTCCAATAGCGACTTTATTTGTTGGATTGATTTTCGGAGCTGTTGTTACAGCGACTGGTAAAGAATTTTTTGAAATTTGTGCCCCTAAAGTTTGGGAACTAGAAATATCACCGTCCAATTTTGACTTTTTTAAATCTGAACAATCATTTGTTTCTGATAAAGAACGTTTTTTGGGTAAATTTTTTTCAATTAAATTTTCAGAACTTTGTTCTAAATTTAGGCCAGAAGGATTTTTCAAAAATTGATTTTGATTACAGGAAGAAATTAAGGGACATTGAGGCTGCTCATCTTCAAAATTTTCAGTATAAGTATATACCTCAATGTCCCCCACAATTTCGCCACAACTCAAATCAAAAACATCTACCGAATTTACTGAATTTCTGGTATAGCCAAATTTGGATGGTTGTTCAAACCCCTGAATAAAATTTTGATCCAACCCTTCAATTAAATTTTGATCCAACACTTTAATAAAATTATGCTGAGCTTTGGCTGAGACGTTTATAACAGTCTCAACGCTGTCGTTGGAATCCTCTGATGAATCTGACGATGCATCTGAAATTGGCGAATAGTGGGGGCGATAAACCTCTTCCATATTATTTTTCGAAAAACCCCCAATGCCAATCCTCTTATCATTATTTAAAGCTCCCTCGTTACCAACCCCATTATTATTATTGTTTAAAACCCCCTTATTATTTTGTTCCTCACAGCTCTCAAAAGTCTCCTGATATTCCACATCACCCTTAATTAAATTTTGCCCTGAGCTATTTTCACCAATTTCACCCCCTTCTAATATATCTAAAAGTTGTTCCAAATTATATCCCTCATTTATTTCAGAATTGTTAATTAAATTTTTCCTTAATATATCATTATTTAAATCATCGAAATTAATTGTTTCAAGAGGTTCTTGAGGAATATCAGGGATAATAGATTCATCCAAAACTTTTAAGAGCTGTGTCAAAATATCGCTTTCACCAATTTCGGAAGAATCGCCAGATTCAGATGAATTGTTAAATGTATTAATATCAATTTCCCTAAATTTAATATCTAGCTCCTCGTCGCTTAGCCCGCAAAATGAACAATCAATCAAATCATGCACAAGGCAAGCGTCGTTTAAATCGAAGGCTGTTAAGTCGATGTTTTCAATTTTTACATTTAAAAATGACATTTTAAATTATAAATTAAAAAATAAAAAAATTATGAATCAATAAAAAAATCAAAAAATCAATAAAAAATCAAAAAAAATCCACAAAAATGAAAAAATCAATCAAAAATTGGCTTTTAGAAGATTAAGTAAAAATGAATGAAAATCCAAAGTATTAAGTCAAAAATATTAAATCAAAAATATCAAATCAAAAATATGAAATCAACAATACAAACCAAATAAAAATTAATATGTCACTACGTCACACAATTCGAAATAAATCGGACTATCTAGATATATTCACAACAGATTCGATAATTTTACAAGCGTACGCTAATAGCGAGATGTAAACTGAAGAGACGCTTCGTACCCAGCCGCCTTTTAAAGCAGCCAAGAGCCTGGTACCGGCTGGTACGGCGTGGCACTGCATGGTACGACGGGAACCGTGAGACCGTGAACTCGAGAGAGGTCGTTCAACGGTCGTAAGTTGTTTTGTTCTTAAGAAAATGACGAGTAAAGAGGAGAAGAAGAAAAAAAAAAAAAGTTGTTTTTGGAATAATATAAAAAACAGTTTTTTTTTTTTTTTTTTTAATTTTTTTTTTTTAATTTTTTTTTTTTTTTTTTTTTTTTTTTTTTTCGTTTTTTATATTATTCCAAAAACAACTTTTTTTTTTTTTTTCTTCTTCTCCTCTTTACTCGTCTTTTTCTTAAGAACAAAACAACTTACGACCGTTGAACGACCTCTCTCGAGTTCACGCTATCTTTGCCTTCTTCTTCTTCTCATTCTACGGACTGGTTTTGCCGCTGGAGGTAGGAAAAGTGGTATTTCAGTATTGTATATAAGGATTTACAGCGTCTTGACTTAGCATTCATTAAGTTTAAAGTCTCAAAATGAGTACGTTCATAATTATAACACTACAAGAGTTTCTGGGATTCTTGGAAAATCAGATCAATCTGATGGATCGTCAGAGTCCAAATTCCGAGAACACGGTGATGTGGCCGCCACCATCAGAGGTTGACTATTTAGATGAAGAATTTATCAATATGTTTGAGCCAGACCTGGATCCCGAGCCTATCGCCTTTGAGTGGGATCCAGACCGAGCAATGGATCTTCAACCTTTGATGATGGAGCAACAACAGCCTATGGAAGAAGATCGGCCACAACCTATGGCAGAGCAGCAGCAGCAACAACAGCAGCAGGAGCAGCAGCGGGAGCAGCCACAACAACAGCAGCAACAACAGCAGCAGCAGCAGGAGCAGCCACAACCACAGCAACAACAGCAGCAGCGAAGGCAGAGTTACCCTCGAAAGTGCAAGAGGCCACAGCAGCAACAGCAACATCAACAGCATCAGGAGCAGCCACAACAACAGCAGCAGCAGCGAAGGCAGAGTTACCCTCGAAAATGCAAGAGGCCACAGCAGCAACATCAACAGCAACATCAACAGCATCAGGAGCAGACACAACAACAGCAACAACAACAGCAGCAGCAGCGAAGGCAGAGTTACCCTCGAAAATGCAAGAGGCCAATAAATTATAAATTATAAATTGGCCTCTTGCAGAGCAGCAACCTCTTGCAGACAACAACAACCGATGGCAAAGCAGCAGCCTATGGCAGACAACAGCAACCTCTGGCAGACAGCAGCAATTGGCAACCCAAAATGGTATAAATTATAAATATGTATTTATGTATATATGTATATTTGTATTTTGGATATAGGAATAATAAAAAACAAAGTCGTTGAAGAAAATATTTTATTTTTTTCTATTTCTTATACAGAATCACACCTAATAACCAAGTTTCTTTAACTTGAAAGAATTATTATGAATAGGATGAATATAATTTTTTTTACAAGCATAGTAATGAAAACTAGGTTTTTTTTTTTAACATGGAAGAATAAATCATAGTCTGTTGTCAGGGAATTAAACCTAATTGTTCTTTATCTTATATATAAAATCTTATTTAAATGTCTTAGTTGACATTTTAAACTTAATATTAAAAAATACTAGGGTGAATGAATAAATTCAAGTGCAGTATCAAATTCATTTATTTAAAATTCAATTTATCGATAGGATTGATTGTGCATATTATGTAGAAAAAATTATTCTACACTGAAAGAACAAAATCATTAGTTCTTCAAATCTTAATATAAACAAATTTCTATTTATTTAGATGGCACCCTTATATTTATTTAACTTAAACTTAATATATATCTTATAACTTATATCTTACAACTTATATTTTATATGAAATCTTATTTAAATTAGTTGACATTTGAAACTTAATATTCAAAAACTACTAGGGTGCATGAATAAATTCAAGTGGAGTATCAAATTCATTTATTTAAATTTGATTTATCGGTAGGGTTGTTGTGCATATTATTTGAAAAGAATTATTCTACACTGAAAGAACAAAATTATAATTTCTTTCAATGGGAATAAATACAAATTCTTATTTATTCACATCATTCCCTTATATTTATTTACATAGTTTCTTATATTTATTTAACTTAGCAGAACAAAATCTAAATTCTTATAAAATATTTTAAACTTAAACTTAATATTAAAAACGCCATAGTGCATGAATAAGTGCAAGTGAAATAAATTTATTTAAAATTTGATTTTTCGATTAGATGGTTTTGCATATTCTTTAGTTCTGGTTTGTTACATATTATACATGCTTGTGAAGGAGTTGTTATGAATAAATCGTTTTCACACGTGTTGCATTGCAGATCTTTTTCGCAACATATAAAGGATCGTTTATAGTGGCTATTAACAAAATTATTTTTCCCATTTGGGCAATTTAAAGCATGTATATAGTAACATTCACAACATAAATTATATGCACCGCCAGAAGATGAAATAATTACGACATAAGATTGAAAAACGCACACTTCTCGCGTAAGGTAATTTGGTGTCAATGTATCACTTGCATTTATTTTTGCCACTTTCACGAGCCCCTCTTCTCCACACCCGTTTGGAACGCCATTATCCTCTATCCCATCATCTTCTTCATCTTCATCGTCGTCTTCGAAATTATTTCGATCAATAGTGATCAGAGAATCCTGTCTTGCGTGAAACTTTCCTCTTCCAGCCAAGTTAAAATGAGTTGTTTCATCTTTGTACATTGACTGGATCGTTTCATCACAAGCAGAATCTAAATATACATGTGTCTGATCCATTTCGAAGACTGTCCGATGAAACTCGATTCACTTGTTCACACTATTTTTTAATTTTACAACACTTTTTAATTGATAATGGCGGGCCGTCTATGTGGTGTTGATATAGTGGATAGTGTTTAAAACACGGCAAATTTAGCTGCAATTCTTCGTCACTTCTATAATTTTCCGGCAACCTGTTCCAAATTTGTTGTAAACTAAGTGAATCGACGAATGTTTTCAAGTAGTTGATGGGAAAGAAGGCCAAGTCTTGATCTTCAAAATCGGTAAGATTTTTTCCGTGTTTTTGGTAGGAAATTATTACTTGGCCTACACGTTCAATGAGTTGCTGTTGTTGTTGTTGTTGGTCGCTATTTGACATCGCGCACGAATGACTGAAGTTCGCTCAGATTCGATCGTTTAAAATACCAGCCCCCCTCCAACTGCTACCAGCTCCCCTCCAACTACTGTGGTGGTTAGGAAGGAGGTAGGAGGTGGAGCAAAAAGAGGCGGAGTTTATGAAACCAATCGGAATAGGGGGCGAACTTGGGCAGCCAATCAGAAACAAGGTCATTCTTGGCTGACCAATCAAAAAAGTGGTGGGGGGGTCAACTAGGAGCCCCCTATTCCCACTACTGAGGAAATAAATTTTTCTTACCAATCTTGTATTTCTTTAAAATAATTATAGCTTTTTGAACATGCCTCACTTAAAATTATAATAAGTTTATTTTATTCTATGAGGCCTTGTACTTTCTCCAACATATATAGGGTGTTTTATTATTTTTGCATTCTGAAAATATTTAACTGTTTTTCTAGTTTATATTTTCAAGAGAAAATAATGGTTTGTGCTTTTTATTTTGTGGAATTAGTAGCCGAAAACTTAATCTTTATATTTTAGAGTATTGCCTCGAAATAGTTTGAAAATTATCTAATCGAATTTAAAAAAAAAATTCCATTTATTCACAAAAATTCTATTTCTTCGTTAATCTTTCGATATTTATGAGTATGGTACATTAACGCCGAGGTAAAATCAGCAAGTGATACAATTGATACCTCAAATTTTACAGAAATGATGAAATTAGATTAAATTAGTATTGCCTTTTTTATACTAATTTTTATTTACTGACGTTAAGTGCAGAATTTACGATATTCAGAGATTCCTAAATAGGTTAGGAGGGGGGAAAATTTAGACCATGTCAATTACACCGTCCTGAATCAGGTTCCTGTATCAGTAGGAGAGTGATCATCGAATATGAGCGATCTTCAAATTTGTCAAAGCATTCACACTTTCTAAACACATAAAAATAGGACATGTATCGAATATTTTGATTCAAATATATATTTTTTTATAAGTTTAGCATATCTTTGTAATCATAGAAAACATTTAATAAAACTTTGTGTACTGACCATTTTCACACATCACCAACATCCGAAACAACGATGCTACTCTAAATCGTTTCCTAATTAATGCACTAACAAAGTAAGAGAGATCGGCGTCGCCCAAATTAGGTTTTTATTGCCCTAAATATTCCTACATCTAACCAAATTCAGTGCCTATTAGGAATTTAAATAATTTTTGAAGTCCAAGCCAAATTGTAAATTTCTAGAAAATACCTTCAGACCAAACAAAAACATTTTAAACTAGAACAAAAACAAATAGGACATAAATCACAAGTTTCGAAAATAATACAATGACAATAGGAAAAAATACCAACCCTCATAAAATTAAATCAAGAATAGTAAAACGACGATTATTAATCTAATTGCAATAAAAGAAAAACAGGCAAATTAATTTTTATATTTTAGTACAATTTTTAAAGTAGGTTTACTTTGTCCATAATTTCTAAATAATTTTTATTTTTTTTATAAACGATTACGTACTTAGTTATTTGTTAAATAATAAATGATAATGAAAATAAACTGTTACATTCTTTTCTTTTCTTAATAAATTTATTCTCTTTTAACTCAAAAACATTTAAAAAGACGAAATACCATATTTAAAAATTGTTCACTACCATTTATATAAAAATATTTCTTAATTTTTGTAATGAATTTAGGTAACATATATAGATATTTCAAATTCAAAAATCACAAAATCTCAGAATTTTTAGTGTTAGCGGGAAGGTTTAGAGGTAAAAAGGCATTTTAATACCCAAATATCTATCGTGCAATAATGTTTTAAGTTCAGTATCACAGTAATCACACAGATACTTGAATCAATTAAAAACTTGGCCTAAAATATGAGCCTTGGTAATATAAGCGCAACAAATATTTCGGTACGTATTTGCATCACAACGCCACATCGTGTCGTTCCCCAGTACTTTTAAAATAAATAACTTTAATCCAACGTATAGTCAACCATCTATACTACAGGAATACTTACGGTTACACCAAGCACGTGCGAGTTGTTTCGTATTATGGTGAAGTCGCAAGATGACCAAGCTAATATACAATATACGATTAAAAAAACATTTTTATTGCGATATTTACGAGTAATATACATTAAAATTATATATTTCATACTTGGTATTCTTGAAACGTTTAAGTTAAGTTGAAAACAGTTGTGTAGTTATTTCGCTAGAAGAAATATAAAATAACGTTTACATATTCTATATTAAAATTCTCTTTTAAAAATAATAGTGAAACTTGAATATTAAAATGGATTAGAAGAAGCCCAAAAGAGTTTATATATTAAAAGTAGTTTTCTTATTCTGTAGTGCATTCACGGGGGTCGCAAAGTAGGTAATTATCGCCCCGCCGAACTGCTAAATAAAGAGACTATTTAATTTGCGAATTACATAATTTTAATATTATTGTTTCTGAAAGGGGAAATATGACTACAATCCGGCAGAAAAACGTATTAGTTATTAATGCGCAATAATTTAAAGCCAAGATACAAAATTAATCATTATTTTGTTTAGGGTAGCTCCGCCACGACCACACATTGAAATGTTTTTAATTTAAATATAGCGATGCCATCTTTGCCTCAAGTGGTAATTAAGGCTTTAGCCACTAATATATATATATATATATATATATATATATATATATATATATATATATATATATACATATACATATATATATATATATATATATATATATATATATATATATATATATATAACATATTATTTCAATTTTACAGGCACTTTGATGAGTAGTAGTTGAGATATTGCTCTTGCTGCGTATCCGTATTGTCAAGAATAATTTTCGTGGGTAAATTTTTTATCCCATTCTAGGACGAACAAAGAAGCACAAAGGTAAGGTTTTTTTTATATCAGTGTAAAAGTTAACAAATAAGCTATCTTTTATGCATAAAAAATGAATATAAATATAAATCTAGTATAGAATAAATTTAAGCAAATAGTTGGTAAGTACGTGTAAATGGGCTTCTGTGGGACATATATTGCATGCTACCTTGAGACGCTGTCTCATGGTGGCTTGTAGAGGGTAATAAATTGTTTGCTTTCAGGGCTAGAAAATTTGTTTTTTTGTGAATATTTTTAACAACAAAATACAAGATTTTAATATTCCGAAAACACATTTTTCAATTTTGAAGAAAAAATTCAACTTAAATTTGAACACATAAACAATTAAAATTTACACAAAAGTGTGGTTTTCAATGTTAAAATTTTTGTTTTGATAACCAGATATATTTGCAAACAAGTAAATATTTATGCCCTGGGGCATTTATGTGCGATATTGCAGACGTTCAGAGGACGCAAAATAAGCCCCAGAGAGAAACATATTCGGTAGAAAATATGAAAAGGGTCGTTGGCCAAGTGCTAATCGAAAAAAGCGGAGTTAAATTATCTATACGATTTGATGCTTTACAGAATGGTTTATTTTTTCAAACTTTGCCAACATGTGTTAAAAAAGGAGTCAACAAGTCAAACCAAGATACACAAATATCGATCAAAAGTAATTACAAGTATCGTTTAGTATTCAATGTAAAAGAAAAATAGGAATTAGTTGCCTACGTGATTAAGTATTCAAAAATGTGTTTAGGAAAACTACTAATGATACTCGAGTCTTAGCTTATAAGATGGCTAAAATTAACTCAAAAATGCTTCTTTTTGGAAAAAAAATAAAACAGCAGGAATTGATTGGCTACAAGAATTTTGAAAAGACACAAAGAAATGTGAAGTCTACGGCAGGCGCGGATCCAAGGAAAAGGCGGTGGGGGTGATCCGCCCCCCCAGAGCTTTGAGTTCAGAAAAATAGACCCGGTTTTGCCTCTTATACTATAGTTTGTTCAAAAACTAGAGAGGGTAATAAATCATTTTTATCCTTTTTTTCTTCACAAACTACCTGTGTTCTTTAGTCCGGTGTCTTTGGTAAAATCTGTTAGACACATATATTTTTCATCGGAATGGGTTAGAAATTCTATAATCAAAAATAGGTCTATAATAATGGACTATTTGGGTTGGATAACAATAGATATTTGGATGTGCGAAGTGTTAAAAAGGATTTTAATCCTTGTTATAGGCTACGGAAGGAGGCATAGAATATTATTTCGGTAATAAACTTACAATAAAAAGTTTTTATAATATTATTTTCTTTCTTATGATTTCTTAATAATTCACTTATATTAGAAAAAATAGATAATTTTGACATATTTAACACAAATCACAACAGTATTTTTATTATTTTTTATTTTGGCATAGGAACCGTTTTAGGCACATTCAAACTAAAACGTAGCCTTTTTCTCTCAAAAAATTTGAAGTTATAATTTAAATACTTACAAAATACCCATTGTCAAAATACAAGAAGTTAAACATATAAAAAAATAAATTCGTCCATATAATATTAAATTTTTTTTTTGGGCTATCGGTCATTTTATTATTAATTAAAAACATTTTTAGGACATTTGACGTTTCAGTTTATTTATTTCTGAAACCATCTGCAGAATTACAATTAAAAACTAAAAAGGACTGCAAATGTAATTAGTTTTTATATGTTACAGAAAATTTAAATAATAAATTGTGTTTACACTGGTAAACATTACGTATCTAATTCGTAATTAAAGTTAGTGAAGCTATCTTCGCTCAAATTAATTATAATTGGTTCCTCTATCACACCGATCATGAGATCGAGTTTCCACATTTTCGTTTATTCTTTTATTGTATAGATTTTTCCCAATTTTCTGCAGTAACTTCATTCAAAAAAATCTTTCAAAAGTTCAGTTAAATTACTAATTTTGTAAGTTGTGTTATTTCTAGCAACCCTATTTTTTACTTGAGAGAGATATTTCCTTCTCCAACTGACATTTTCCGGACGATCTATAAGAACAGATTTCCTATCTGGTTTTCCCCAACAAAAATTACGTTCTTTGAGCAATTTCCAGAGCTCAGTTCTTTTAATTTCAGGTAAATCCCGAATCTCTTCTTCCAACGAGGTTTTTCCTCTGCCTGTAATCGAATGTAGCTTGGGAGTACTAACAATTCCAGTCGTTTTCTTCTGCATCAGTATTCGGTACATAGTAGATTTTCCAACTACTGTCATGTTAGAACACATCTCAACAGAGCTTTTATCATTATTATCTAGATATTGATATCTTAAGGCATCATAAACATTCATCGTAATGTTTTTTCTGTCTTTTATATTAGGCTAGCACTCCCCCCCGTTAACAATTTATTTTTCTTGCTGTAGCCCCCCCCCCCCAAGAGCTTTGAGTTCAGGAAAATAGACCCGATTCCGCCTCATACTAGGAATGTGTATGCTGCTCGCATCCTCCCCCCCCCCCTTATCGGCAAAAGCTTCAAATTCAGAAAAATAGACCCAACCCTGCCTTTTACACTAGAAATCATTAATTTAGTTAATGAGAATGGAGTCATCGTGGTCACTGTACAGCCATAAACTGCAGTCATTAGATGTGTTAGTATTCACCTCGTTCAAGGCCCATTATAATGGTGTTATAGATTATCGACTTCTGCAGCATCTCTGGATACTACTAACAATTTACAATGTTGCAAATTTGAAGTTGTTGAAAAAGGCGCTTGTAGTGAACTCTGTCCAGTAGAAAATCACACTGACGGAGTCCCGTGAAAATGTTTGTGAGTATTTAAGGGCAACCCTAAAGCAGGAGAAAAAAAATGTAAAAATAACCAGCTTAAAAGATACTCCTGAGAAAGACAAAATAGAAGTAAAATAAGCGAAAAAGAAAGGAAAAGAAAATCACAAAAAAAGGAACAATTAGTTAGAAAAATATATTTAAAGAAAATAAAAACTGTCACCAAAGATATATCACCCGATGAAGGAGGCGAAAAACTCCCAGTTCATGACGATTTTTATGATGAAGTAGGCGACTGGCCTCCAGAAGTTGAGTAGAGATTTAAAGAATTTTATAAAGACTCTGAGCCTAATGACTTCGTTTTAGTGCAATTTAAACTAAAATTGACTAAAATGTGATTGTCGGACTTGCACGGTCTTTGTTTTTATTTATTTTTACGAAGTTTCAATTAGGTCGTATGTCTAATCGTTATCAAGTATAAATCAAAAATAATTAAAAATACAGACAATGCAGGTCCAACAACCACATTTTAGTCAAAAATTGACTAGTTCTATGAAAGAAAACTAGTGGAATTCAACAAATTATTTAACGAAGTTGAAATAATTTTTTAAGAAAATATTCTAAATATGAAGGGCATTTAATATAATCACTGCTTCCTAGTATGGCAATAGTTCCATTTACCAATGTTAAAATGATTTTACCGTATCTTTTTCTATTAGACAATACATAAAGATATCATTGTACAAATTTGAAATTAATTTCGGTAATATGAACGTATTGATTTAACATATGAATACATTTTATAGGTGTCAACCTTCACTTGTAGATCTAGCTGATTTTATATATGGATCCCTCTTTATCAAGCACAATAAAACAAAAGTAATACTAATTTTCTAATTGTTATTTATAATATCTAATGCTACCGCCGGTCATACTAACACTTTATCACTTCTTCTAGTGCCATGTTCTCGTTCAAAAACAATATCATCATTTGGATGGAGGTGTATGTTAACCATGATATGTTGAGGATTTGTTGGTACAAACCAGTCAGCTGTAGAGTAGTATCGATTAAATATATCACCTTAAAATACTCTTACAAAGGTGCATAGTTTTTTTTTATGTTGCATATTACTGATTTCCGTAAAATACATATTAGTATTTGTTGGAATTCTTTTATCAGAGTCACTTCTACTGGTTAATCAGTTACTAAGTTATTTGAATTAGGCAACACGCCCCATTACAGTTCCAGTTTTTCAGGTCTGACATTCATCTTTTCGACTGACATCCATGTGGTCTTATTAATGTTAATTTTTAAACATTTTTGAAGATTTGCTTCGTTAACAGAGTTGTGGTAGCTACTCATTTTATTTACTATGTTTCTTAATATTCACGCTAAATATCTATTCCAATACTCTTAAAACAGAAGGCTAAACACATGAGAATAGAGAGGAAAAGATACCGAGGGCTTGCCCAGCTTACTATCAAGCTAGAAAGAAGGTGGGGCAAAATGGAACCTGACAGCATTGCGGACACTACAAATATATTTGCAGCAGAGTAAAACTGTCTCCACTGCTTGAAGCAAATTGATAGTCATTGTGAACATTGATATCGTACTCTTGAAAGAACCCTGGCTAGCCAGGGGATGCGGAGCTGGGTTAGGAGAAATCAAGGGTAGGCTAATCTACAATTCACGCCTTGATAACGGCAGAGCCTATATCTTAATCAGGTACGAACTACATACACTGAAACTTTGTGCTTGTGCAGGATCCCAGAAAGTAGCAATCGCAGCCTCGTTTTACCAGCCATATGACTTATCCAGCCCACCTCCATCACTGCAACTGAAGTAGCTGATATGGCACTGCAGGACTTCATACCTGCAGGCTATTGTCGGGATGGACGACAACTCACACCATCTAGCATGGAACAGTAGCGACATAAACAGAAAAGATAAGTATCTTTTTGATTTTATAGTATAATAAATTTAGGATTTTAAATCGCACGGAAGTACCCACTTTTGTGACCAAAACTCGTAGTGAGATAATTGACATAACCTTGACGACTTCTCATATAGCTTTCAGCTAGTGCAAAGGCGCGTCTCCCCGAACCCGTCCTTCTCGGATGATAGATATATCTGCATGAAGGTGTTGGATGTGGAGAGACAGATTATGCTGTATCGTGATCCGAAATCTACAAATTGGGACAAACAAAAGGTCGGCCTAAGCTTAAACTTACAAAATGTCAAATTGAATATTGAGTTAACTTCTGCTCAGTTGCAAGAAGCAATTATAAACTCATCCGCAAAAAATTGTCCTCTTGTGAGAAAAACCGCGAGCAATAAAGTTAGCTGGTGAAATAAACGCACAATATTAAGGAACGAAACATGCAAACTCTTCATTATTATAGTGAAAAAGATCGGCCAAAATATTCTAAAACACTTACTGACTACATCAAAAAATAAAAGAAGCCAAAAGAAGCTGCTGGAGGAAGCTATGTCAAAAGATCGAGAACATTTATAAATTATCACGCTTCCATAAGATTCTGGCTAAAAATCCTATCGATCCATTGCGGAAATCGGATAGGACTTTTATGGAGACTGAAGGGGAAACCTCATAAATACGCCTTCGGATGCATCTGCTAGACTCTGACATTATTTCTGATGCCATAATAAATGCTAAAACGAATCTCCCAATCCTGACCAGAAGGGCATTAAAAAGAGATTGATAAATAGCAAACGAAATAATAACCCGCAACAAGATATTGTGGGCTAAAAAATCGTTTGAAAGGTACAAGGCACCGACATCCGACGAGGTCATTCCAATGCTGTTAAAACAGGGAAAGAGCTCATCACTTCGGTGTTTTGCATCATCTTTATACCCAAGCCCGAGAGCGACTACTCTCAGGTGAATTTCCTTAGACTAATTAACCTGCCCTCTTTTCTGTCAAAGGTGACAGAGGTTGAAAGGCACATACGGGAAACCTTGAATCGGTTGCTAAACCTAATCAAAGTAACCAACTTATTTACTTAGAGTAGATATAATTGACGACACAGTGAGTCTTAAGGATGCAGTGTAAGGGTTCTTTAACCCTGGCCTACTTTGTAATTTAATTCATCACTCTTAAATCAATTTATAATGTTAGACATTGTCATACATTGTTGCTAAACTGGTGTAAGTCCAAAGTGTTTTTTTTGTAAACGCCTCTCTGTTGTTGAATTTTGTTCCCAATATTTAAGTAGCCCAACATTTATTCTTTTCTGCTGCTTCAAGAATTGAAGTATTGAGATGATATGATGCTTCATCTATAGTTAAAAGGAAGAAAACGATATTGGAAAAAGCGAAGTCGTATGAAATATGATCGACTCGACAACGCGACGGTAACCCGGCAACAAATGAAATGAAGTGGAATTTTAAACTAGGTAAATTAGTTGTTAAATTAATTAGGAAATAGTTTTAATAATTGTCATTATTATTTATCTTCCTGTTGTGTCCTAAATGTTTGCGTCGAATTCAAAGAAGCTAATGGGTTAGCTACTGTGTGTAGCCAATATGACTAAGCGCTGGAAAAAAAGTAGTATCATTTTTGAAGCTTAGCGTTATATTTGGTATACTAATTTTTACATTCTTTTTTTTTTATCTAAATCGCATTTTTACTATAATAGAAATATCTGTTCTTGAAGCACAAATTTCTTTTTATATTAGAATGGTCATTTTCGCAATTCATAAAAATTGGTTGATAAAATTATCAATCTCATCAAACTTAACAAAGCACAACCAAAGAAGGTTGTTTTTTTTTTAATTATAAATCCCAAATATTGCATAATATGCTTTGCATGCACTACGTTAAATTGAAATGTTTTTAAGAATATTTTAAAAAAATTGCTGCTCAGATCATACACATATAAAACCATCTGGATGTGCTGACTATGCATTCAATAACACTCACTAAAATATCTCATGGACGTCAGTTTCAAGGTACTTAAGATGTCTATAGAGTACGTGCTGTGACAAATTGGCTTCACAGGGCGATTCATCATTTTGTTCACTTATGTTCACAAGGTAACCTATTCTGTTATATGCGATTTTGGAAAATTTTTTCATTAGTTTGATGCTCAAAGGATTTAATTCGAGCGAATCGTTGGATACCTCCCTAATCATATTTTACTAAAAATTCATTGAGGTGTGGAATGCTAAAATCATTCATCAATTTGAGGAGTTCGACAAAAATATGATCTGGCCCAGGTTCCTTGTAGTTTTTTCCTCTTTTATCACTTTCACCGCTTTTGATCTTAGTATTTCTAATTCTCGCCTGTTTATAACTGTTCCAAGGAGAATGTTATGTTCACCGCAATCAGCTTCCTCCAAAAGAGAATATATGTATTTTTTTATTCCTTACCAATCCGATCTTTATCAATTACGTTTTTTCCAATTAAGACTTAACCTGACTAATCTCGAAAATTATTAAACAAATTTTTATCCAATTTTGACCTTTAGTTGAACCATTTGTCGAAAATCCTACCTATGAGAAGTTGGTCGCTAGTATGCAAGATATGAGTAAAAAATCAATAGTTAATTTGTGTAAAACAAGTGAAGTTGCCTATAATATTTATCGATTCTGATATAGATTTTTAAGACTGAAAAAGTCTTTAAATGAAATTTTTATAAAAAAAAATTGACCGACTTCTAAAAGTGCGCCAAAAAGTGAAAAATAACTATAAATTTTTATATGAAATTGAACTTTTGAAGTTGGCACCAAACTAATACCGAAAAAAATGTGATTTGCATAAACAGATTAAAAATACTTTATTTGTAATTGCTTTCTTACCATAATTTGTATATGTTAGTAGTTATTTATTTCATTTACAAATAATTTGGCGCCGACTTCAAAAAGTTCAATTTCATATAAAAATTGATAGTTATTTTTCAATTTTTAGTTTTAGATTTCATTATGATATCCATAAATTATTTGAACTAAGTACTAATCGAGATTAGTGTACCTCGCAACGACTCCAAGGTGGCGAAAAAGCTGTAAATCACCCTAAAATGAACCACTAAAAATTCTTTGGTTCTTAGAGTTTTCCAAATAACAGTAAAATTGTGTCAAACAAATATATAGTCTGTCATAGTAAATCAACTAACTTAAGTTTCAAATTAACTTTAGATTGGTAATACAGGCCCCTATACCTTCCAATATCGATGTTTAATAAACCTGAGATGTAAATTTTATAGCTCGATATATTTTACACTGCATATTGAGTTTGTATACGCCTCGAGAACCCCACAAAATCAATTTTCAATATTTAAAGAACCTGAGATGAAAATTTCGTAGCTCGATATTTATACTGCATGTTGAGTTTGTATACGCCTCAAGAACCCCACAATATCAATTTTTAACAAAATCTGAATATGTAAAATTTTCTGTCCCTCATATTGTATCTTATCAACCTAATAATTTAACTTCATATTCGTAATACACGATTCTATAATACCAAAGCTGAAAAAATGCGAATAAGGTAAAATTTTGTACATATTTTATCCGCTATATTGAATTTCAAAAAAATGATTTTAAGTCTTAATCTAATCTAAATCTAAACCTTTCAAAGCCCCCTAGTACCAATTTTGGATAAAATCCGGAAATTTAAAATTTCTAGACTTCTATTCGTTATTTACATCCTCAAAAACGATTCAGTCCCACCTTTGAACAAAATCGAAAAATGTAAAATTTTTAGTCCCCTATCTTGGATTTGCCATATTGAATCCTGAAAAAATACTTTTAAATTCTTAATTTACACCCTCAAGAACCCCTTATATCAGTTGGGGAGAAAGTCGAAAAGTGTAAAATTTTTAGGATACCATATTGAATTTGCCAAATTGAGTTTTTCAAAAAAAAATTTAATTCATAATTAACACTAACAAAAATACCCCAATACTGATTTTAAACAAAATCGGGAGATGTAGAATCTTTAATCAGCCATCTTCGATCCGACATGTTGAATTTTTTAAAAATAATTTCAGATTCGTTATGTGCGACCCCGAAAACTCCCCCGTACCAATTTTGAAGAAAACCGGACCAAACTGATTTTTTCGTCCGCCATTTTGGATCCGCCATATTGGATTTTTTAGAAATAATTTTAGATTAGTTATGTACGACTCTGAAAACTCCCTAGTACCAATTTTGGGAAAATCAGACAAAATTGATTTTTTTGTCCGCCATATTGAATCCGACATATTGTATTTTTTAAAAATATTTTGGATACATTATGCGCGACCCCGAAAACTCTACCACACAAATTTTGGAGAAAATCAGATAAAATTAAATTTTTTTCTCCCCCATATTGAATTTTTAAAAAATAATTTTAGATTCGTTGTGTACGACTCCTAAAATTTCCCCATACCAATTTTGGAAAAAATCAGACAAAATTAATTTTTTTGGCCGCCATATTGTCAGCGCACCAATTTCGTCCAAAAAAATATGAGACCACCGCAGCAACTATCTGAACATACCGGGAGCTCTCAAATGTGATGCTTTCAGCAACTGGATTATATCAACTCTCACGACAATTCTTACGCTTCGGTTATTTATAAATTTCCGAAACATTTGAATTGTCTCCAACCTGATTGGTCAAAATTGTGACATCAGTTAACTTGATAAATATTGCCAAATTGAAAAAGTGTGATTTATGTGTTATATGTTTTGTTGAATAAATGGACCAAAATTCTATCGTTGAGCATTATTGAACTTGCCCAAAGTAAACTTTAGAACTTTTTCGACACTTTGATATACATTACAACCACTTTGGCATACTATTTATATAATAATATTGAATAAAATAAACGGCTTGCACATAGAAATTTATGACTATTTGACTCTATTTTATTCGAAAAAACTCTAAAATGTTTATTATCGCCTCAGATATTAATATTTATATACTAAATAACATTTTCTAGACATTTTAAACCTAATTTTGCTTTTAAAAAAACTTAAATCTATCTTAGTCTATTAGTTTTAATGAATATAATAGGTGTTTCGGTTAATAATATCTATTTTGCTAAGAGATGGCGTCACTAACACATTTGTTGGTATATACTAATGGTATCTATGGTGTTTCGAAAGGTAAACATATGCCATTAAAAAACAGTTTGTTATCAATTGTCATTATGCAAAAGACAGTTCTTTATAGGATTGAAAATGTCGAACTTTATACCAAGAAAGGATGTTTTGTGGGGAAGCTTAATAACCTTCCTTCAATTAAAAGAAACAGCGGCTGAAAATTATCGAGTGTTGATTAAAGCTTATGGTAACAATTTTTTAACCCAAGAAATTTGTGAACGATGGTTTAAACACTTCAGAAGTGGTGATTTCGATGGAAAAGACAAGGAGTCCAAGGCAGTCGAAAAAGTTTGCAAGTGCAGATTTGCAATAATTATTGGATGAAGATTCAACTCAACAAAACAGTTGATATAAGCATTGAATGTTCCACTATTTACGTATTGGCAAAGATCCAGAAAGAAGGAAAATTGTTCCGTATAAATTGAAGAAAAGAGTCATTGAAAGACGAAAACCACATGCGAAAATTTGCTTGTCAGGCAGAAAAAAAAATGTTTTTGGATCGAGTTGTATCAGGTGATGAAAAGTGGATCTGTTGTGACAACCAGAAACGTAAAACATCATAAGTAGTCACAGGCCAGACTTTAACATCACAACTAGTGCGCGATAAGCATGGAAATAAGGCTTTCTTATTTATTTAGTGGGATCATAAGGGAACTGTCTATTACGAATTGCTAAAACCTGGTGAAACAATTACTGGCTATCAATATTGATAACAACTGATAAAGTTAAACGGAATATGGAAGGAACCACGACCAATATATGCCGAAAGATACGATAAAATCATTTTTCAACATGGCAATACTCGACCCCAAATTGCAAAATGTGTAAAAAACTATTGGGAAGACGATAAATGGTACATCCTACCCCATCAGCCGAGTTCACACAACTTAGACCCTTTCGACTATCATCTATTTCGATCAATGCTGCAGTGTCATGAACGAATAAATGACTGAATGAAACAGAGGGTGGTGATATTAGATAATCGATGTCTAGGCCTCTATGGGACCTTTACATCCCATCATAACTGCTGGACATTCTAGGCCGATCGCCTTTACGAATCCAAGATGCTTCGTTAGTTAAACTTGTCTAACAATGAATTTATTACCCAATATTTATTTATTTATGCGCTCTTTAACTAGAATCGTTTCATTTTCCATGGTGAGTGATGGACACCTCTACACCGCGCTTTCCCAGACATCTGAGTAGCCGCTCTTTCCAATTCCAAGATGCCCTAGGCAACTGAAATGATAATCAGTCTTCAGGCCCTCGTTCTATATGTATAAGTGAAGAGGACTTAGGTTCACCAGGACTTCAAGAGCCCTAGTGGAAACAATCCTCATCGCATTTAATATTCTCACACAAGCCATTTTTTGAACTTTGTAAAGTTGAAGGCTGTGTTTGTGCACCATAGTGTATATCCAAAATAGCACTCTTTCTATATGTATAAGTGAAGAGGACTTAGGTTCACCAGGACTTCAAGAGCCCTAGTGGAAACAATCCTCATCGCATTCAATATTCCCACACAAGTCATTTTTTGAACTTTGTCAAGTTGAAGGCTGTGTTTGTGCACCATAGTGTATATCCAAAATAGCACTCTAGGTGTCAGGCCCATGTGCATCCAAAAGCTCGTTCACAAGCCCAGAAAGCACATATGACCTTCTTGGTTCGAGCCTCAATATAATCATTCTAGCTCAGTCGTGAGTTCAGAATTATTCCCAGGTATTTAACTGTCCACCTGTACTGAAGATCCTTCCTGCGAATTAAATTGTGTCTCCCCATTTACCACTTTTTTTAAAGAATACCACCTCGACTTTGTCGAAGTTTATTCCAAGCCCTTCCCTGTGACACCATCGTTCCGCTATCCGGAGGGCCATCATTGGTTACTCCAGGTCCCGGATATTGTGACCAGGGCACAAAATGACCAGGTCATCGGCATAGGCCTGTGTATACAAACCAGCATCATTCAGTTCACTCAGCAGGCTATCCACCACAAGGCTCCACAGCAAGGGCCATCGCACTCCTCCCTGTAGACAGGAACTACTTGCTAGTGCTTTAACAGTTACATTATTAAGCTCAGCATATATTATTCTCTGAGTTAACATTGCTCTGATCCATGAGACTACTGTCAGTTCAGAGCCTCGTCATTGTAGAACATTACATATCGAATCGTGAGACGTTTTGTCGAACACTCTTTCGATATTGATAAAGGTACCTAAAGCAGACCCAGCGGCACGTTTTTGGACTCTTATATACAACACTATTAGAGGTGTTGTGATGAGTCGATATAGCGCCATGTCTGTGGATTTTCCTGTCTGATAGGCAAATTGTAAAAGATGTAAGGGATACTGCACCATTATTCCTTCCTTAATATGTCGATCTACCATCCTTTTCAGTGTCTTTAATAAGAACTTGGTCAGGCGGATACGGCAGAATGACAGGATTTGTGTGGTTTGTTCTTCCTACCTTGGGAATTAAGATTACTTTTGTTTCCCTCCACGCCATCGCTATGTATCCCGATATCAAACATGAGCGGAATAGTTTAGTGTCATTTTTTGTATTTCCTTATCATATAATTTTTTATAATAAAATAGCTCAAACAGAATTTCGATATTACTCCGTACCCACTATTTCCACCATATTGGCATCTATTTCTGAACACGCCATTTAACTTGTTTTTTCCGGTTCTGTTTCACATACGAGCATTAAAAGCCTCATGTTATTTTTTTATTTCCAAGTCTGAAAATCGTAATTATGAAACTACGTGAAACATAGTCTAAAGAAAGATACAAATCACTTTTTATTTCGTGAATCATAGATTCTTTGTATTAGCTCGAAAAAAAAAATAAATACTATTATTTTGGCTGGTTCGGAATATATTCTATGTTTAAGTCCCAAACTTAGTTTTACCATTGCTTGATATCTTCTAGCATACACTACTGGAAGCAGCATTCTCCGATGAGCTACAATCATCAGCGATTTCGTAGTGAGTATCTTTTGGTTTGCCGGGCTTTTACAAACCTCTGATCATCACAGCGTTAGTATATCCGCTCCAGGTGTCGATGCACCTATTGCATCGCACTCTCTTACAGTTCGCATTCAATGTAAGGTTGGTCTCTTAATTAAGTATTTCATTAATAGTAATGAATCGTCACTTACCTTGTAGTAATATATTGTGGTCCTAGGAAGCCTTATGCCCCTTGCTTCGACCAGCGGGGGGTTCCTGTCTGGGTCTTGCTAGCGTTCTTCATTGTCACTCCTAACTAAACTCTCCTTCCTTCTTTCTTCCTGTTTCTCCTTCCCGGATAAATCCTATGTCCTTGTTGCCTAGAGCTGATGTCTAGGTGTTTTGTGATTGAAAACGGCATACAATGCACTGCGCACTATATACGGCTAAAAGGAAGAGAGTAATGCACTGAAGTAACTCTACTACGCACTGCTATTCAGACACCATTTTCAATTGATTTAAACTATTATTGATATTACGATTAGTTCTAACATAAAGGTATTGAAACACCCAAGTTTTCAGTCAACCATGTCTCAATTAAAAAAAAAACACCTTGAACATTTTTGAGATTTTGGTGCTAATGTCACTCATATTCTGAAAAAAAAAATTGAATGTCTCAAGCCTGTGTTCGCTCCATTGTTTGAAGGTTTCATTGTCATAGCTGCCTTCTCAAAATGATTATGTCAACATCTATCTCTAACCTTAGAGACATCCACGATTAGGGCATCGTTAACCATGCTATTTGATCGACGGAATTTTATACGTTGGTTGTTATGTCTGCAGTCATTGGCCTCAAGATACTTGAATTATCGCCAGATCCCACTGATATCTCACTTTACTATTTTTACAAACTTCATTTTTCCCAATCTTGACATTTATTTTATCAAATTCGGCACTTCATATTCCTTCAAAATCTATATAGATCCACAAAAAACATATACATACTCAAGGGAATTCTGAGCTTAATTTATTTCGCGATCTAAGCCAGAATACGTACCTGCAATGTCAGTTGCCTCCACGCCTTTGATGGCCCATTGTAAGTTTTACTATTTTATATTTAACTACGAACAAGATTTGTGAAATTAATTAACTCCGCTGTAGATTTTTCACTTACGTATTTATCTATACCATCACTATTAGTTCTGTTTTACAATCGAAATGTTCTAAATAATTTGTACTTATTAATAACTAATGAATTTATTATTATATTACCCAATATTTATTTATTTATGCGCTCTTTAACCAGAACCGTTTTATTTTCCATTCGTGTTTGAAGAAAATAACGGCAAAAATAAATTATCAAACTATGAAACTACTTGTTGCTTATGAGGATCAAAGCCTAGCTATTATTGAATTTCAACAAAGTTGACAACAAAGCAATCTCATACTTAACCAGTCCAAAAGTCTGGCCATACCACCATTCACCAAATTACAGATGCCTTTGTCTATTACTTTTAAATCAGTAAAGTAAAACCAATTCTATCAAACGAAACATACAACTCAGGAACTCTACAATGGCTTTATTTATAACGTCAATTGAAGGGTTTCTTTTAGGTTAACCGTACATTAAGCACCTCTTCAGGCTCGTGCAAAGGGCTCTTATTAAATAAGGACCACCTTTTAATGCGAATATGTAACAGTTGGTATACTTGTAATTCTTGTAGTATTATTCACACACACTTGTCGCTTGTCCTTTGTTCCTCATTGAGAGACGAGATTTAACTCTATAATATGTCGCACCTTTGGATTTATAGACATTTGCCGTCACTTATTTGATAAAAGTAATTTAAATGTCTAAGCTGTTTATTTGTAACTGTGATATTATAACAAGAAAATGCTTAATAGTGAAACAATATAGAGTACAAAATCTTAAATTAGATCATTTTAAGTATATTATTAAATTAGTACATATTTTATGCTGAATTATATTCTATAGAAAATAAATATAGTTCAAGATATCTGAGAAGATCCCAATTTTATATTTTAATTTTTAAACCTTTACGCCCTAAATTTTTGGATTCATAAAAACAAAAATAACATTCTTAATCCACTAAGACTGTGAAACCTTGCTCAAACCAAATACTAATAAGTCTTGAATATAACTATGCATTATAAAAATATTATCAACCTCGTTTACAAAATCGGATTTTTTATATGTCTTTGCATAAAAGACTAGCAAAATGCTCACCCGATATATCTCACGATCTGCCTGAGAAAACATTAGCGGAAAGTGGGATAGAAGCTTTGGCGGTAAGTTGTTTCGCTTGGAATATTTTTAATATGAAAACGATTACACTGTCGGGGCAGCCATTTTAATAGCCCCTCGCGGGTTCTATAGTATAGTTGGACATTAGTACATTAATAGTAGTATGAAGTTGATTGTTTATTTGCCTTGGAGTTGGTTGTGAGTAGAAACCACTGAATTTTGTAGTTAATATGTACTCTTTAACATCATCAGGATACGGACATGTCGGTAATGCTCAAGGAACCACTCCGGGCATACAAACATATCCAGTATCATCCCAAGCTGATACAACAGTATTTTCTTCTAAAGCAGTAAAAACTTTATTTGAGGTGTTGCGAAAGGCAGACAAGTCTAGGACGGTAAAAAAAAACCTGACAATTCTGTGAAATACTTCAAAAAGATGTCTTGGCTAAAAAATTTTCTATTAAGAGAAAGAAGAAAGTCGTACATCCTAACAAAATAAAATGTAAGAATAGGGAAGAAAAAAATAGAAAGAAAAGGAAATTATGAATGAATGAATGAATGAATGAAAAGGAGGTGGTGATACTAGATCATTGATGCCTATGCCTCCATTGGGCCCTTTACATCCCACCATATCTGCAGGTTATTCAAGGCCGATCACCTTTGCGAATCCAAGCAGCCTCGTTAGTTGAACTTACCTAACTGCTTCCGGTAACAAAACTGTATCTCCGAAATATCTCTGTCTCAGTCCGTTGAGTGCTGGACACTCTCTGAGAATATGGTCAACAGTTTCATCCTCCTCCAAACACCATCTGCATATCGGGTCGCCTTCGACACCGATTCCATGAAGATGGCCCCTGAGGTGACAATGTCCTGTCAACAATCCTACCACAATTCGCAGCTGTTTCCTTCCCAAGGAGAGAACCTCCTTAGTACGCCGTGCGCTAGGCCCCGTTATATGTTCCTTAACACACCTCATTCCAGGACCTTCCAGAGCCCTGGTGGGAGCAGTCCTCATAGCACTCAATATTCCCACACAAGCCATTCTCTGAACTTTATCAAGTTGAAGAATGTGTTTGCGCTTTGTTGTACTACGCCACTATATAATAGTGACGTACGTTATCATGGGGTGGATCACCACAGTGTATATCCAAAATAGCACTTAAGGTGTCAGTCCCCATGTACACCCAAAAGCTCGTTTACAAGCCCAGAAAGCACATATGGCTTTCTTGGTTCGAGCCTCAATATGATCATTCCAGCTCAGTCGTGGGTCCAGAAGAAACTGTCCCCTTAAGTTTGTAAAGAGTACTATCTCGGCCTTGTCCGGATTTATTCCGAGCCCTTCCCTGCGGCACCATCGTTACATGATCTGGAGGGCCCGCATCATTGGTCCCTCCAGGTCCCAGACATGGCGACCAGGGCACAAAATGACTAGGTCATCAGCATAAAAAATCATCAAGTCAAAAATAAAGCTAAACGAAAGATTTTACAAGAATACAATGCTAAAAAGTAATAAGTTCGAAAAAAATATGCTTGCAGATTATGCTTTTGTTTTTGAAGCTTATATTTGTTAGTTCAGTTTTCTTGTCCCCTCTTCTCTTATTTGGAAGATCCACATGGATAATGGTGTATAACATTTTAGTTTAAATTGTTGAAGATATACTCAAAGAGACGCCGGTCAACGAGATACACGGAAAGAAAACTTCACCCAAATTTTCCCCATTCGGAAAGATCCCCTGAATCTCTTGCAATGTCGTCTCACGTCTGTTTTTAAGTTATGTGTTAATTAAAAGCAAGTGTTTGCAAGATTCCATCAAGAATAGATTTTTTAAAATTTTTGATTCATCTAGTGCTAACTAATTGTTAAATACAACTTACAAGGAAATGCTCACAGGAGCTGACCTGCTAGTTGTCTCATTCTGCAATATAATGGAGTATCCTAAAAAATACCCAACACATATTTTTTTACGTCTTAAATTGTATTTCTAGAGAGTGGTGATCACTCTAAAATTTTATTCATTTTTTTTTCAATTATAATTAATAGGCTAATTTTTTCATATAAAAGCAATTAAATATTATTTGTCTTACAAAAAGAAATTGATAAAGGTCATTTTCTCAGTAAGGACTTTGCATTTTTTTTATTTATTAAATGTATAAATTTTCTTAGTACAGTCAAAAACTCGTTAGTTGTATATGATTTTGAAAAATCAGCTTGACGGGTATCGGCTCCTTTTACAATAAAATCTGCTACCCCTTTTGTAACTCTTATGAAAAGAGATGAATAGGATATTTTTTAAGATATTCATTACGAACAATAATATAAACCATCAGAAATATGTATATATATAGTCTGTAGCACGTAGTGGAAATTTACCATTTCGAAGATTTAAACTACCTCTTTACAGCTTTGTGAGAAAAAAAATTCCGCCTATTATATAATGTTTATTACTCCATTGAGGAATATTTGAAAAATATTTTTATTACCTGAATTGCATTTCTATTGGGTGATAACAACCCCTAAAGGTCATCGCTAAAAAGTTTTCTCAATTATAATGTTTCGGACGGCCGATTTTTGAACACACACTGGATTACTGAACACACTCTGTTATAAGCTTTTTATTGTCAACCTTAATTGTGATACTTGTCAAACTATTTCAAGTTGCGTCGAGGAGCTCTCAAGCTATACTGTCCACAAAAGCCGATCTGGACCCTTTATATACCCTTTTGGTCGATACAGGAAGATTCCTTAATTTTCTAGAAGAATTTCCATACTACATTGTGTAATAAAGGTAAGAAAAATGAATAATCCGGAGATTTCTAGACCTTCTTTCATAGGCGTTCTATGTTAAAAATAAGAAAATAGAATTCTCTGAAAGGTTCCAGACCTTCTTTCATAGACGTCTCCTGAGGAAATTAACAAGGGTAAAATTACTTAAATTAATTATAAACTTGTAGAAAATATACTTAAAACCCTATGAACTGCAAACTCAAACTAATACTATGAAAGATAAAATGCTACAAAGTTCGTACATTAGAAAATATACCTAAAACCCTACAAACTACGAATACAAACTAATACTACGAAATATAAAACGCTACAAGGTTCATTACATTAGTAAATATACCTGAAACCCTACAAACTACGAACACAAACTAATACTAGGAAATGTACAATGCTATAAAGTTTGTAACATTGCCCCCCTTCCAAGCCTTGATCGTCCCGATCAACCTTCTTGATCTTGGTAATGGGCCAATCTGTCCAGATGCACGACTTTCATCTTCGCATGAGGGCTTATCTGAATTCGGTACACCAGATCGTTTAGTCGAGTCACTACATTGTACGGACCTTCCCATGGCTTTTGAAGCTTTGGTGAACGCCCTTTGGTTCTTTTCGGATTGTACAACCAAACTCTTTCACCAACCATGAATCCACCCGTATTGGCTTTGAGGTCATAGCGAGTCTTCATTCTGTCGCTTTCTATTTGTAACTTTTGACGGACTTCTTCGCGTAAGACCTGCAGCCGCTTACTAACTTGATTGGAGTAGTCTTCGCAAGTTGCTTCAGAATCGGGTGGACGTCCAGTAAGCAAATTGACTGGAAGATGTAATTCTTTTCCAAAAATTATGCTGGCAGGTGTTTTTCCAATGGCTGAATGCATTTATCCCAGTTATTTTGTTGTTCATTTACTTGTATCCTTATGTAATTCTCCAGCGTTCTGTTAAATCTTTCAACCATTCCATCTGACTGTGCATGAAGGGGTGTTGTTCTAGTTTTGTGGATTTTCCGAAGCTTGCAAAGGTTCGTAAAAACGTCAGATTCAAAATTTCTGCCTTGATCAGAGTGTATCTCTCCTGGCACCCCATATCTACAAATCCACTGTTTAAACAACATTTCAGCAACGGTGGTGGCTTCTTGGTTTGGTATCGCATTTACTGAAGTAATCCATAGCTACCAACATATAGCGATTCCCGGATTTAGTAATAGGAAATGGTCCTGCTATGTCTATAACAATTCTTTCAAAAGGTACTCCAACATTGTACTGCTTCATTTTACCATGGCTACGGGTCCTCGGTCCTTTACTGGCAGCACAGTCGGTACAGGCTTTGCACCAATTTTTTACATCCGCGCGGCTCCCCAGCCAATAGAATCTCTCTCGAACTTTTTCAAGAGTTTTCATAACCCCTAAGTGTCCGCCACCTACACCATTATGTAAAGCTTGAAGTAATTGTGGAATCTTTTTGGTGGGTAAAATAGTCGTATTTGTAGTTTTGCCATCAGAGCTCTCTCAAACTCTTTTTAAAAGACATAATCAAGGAATCCCATAAGGCCCCGCAACCTTTCACTTTTTGAGATTTTGACAAGATTTATTGAAAAGTGAGTCGATAATAATTATTATTCTTTAATTTAATGATAAGGTTAAAATCTGGATTTTCTTATCGTTCTTTGGAGATGATTTTGGGATCCCAATCCAAAGAGCATTGTAGTCGTGTCTTTTGACAATAGAAAACGTCAGGATTTTCTCGCTCTTCGTGCCTGTTACAGTGCTTGCATTCTTCTGGACATGGTTTCCTTGACAAAGCGTCTGCATTTTTGTGGTTCAAGCCTTTTCTGTGTTCAATTTTAAAATTATACTCTTGCAAAAGTTGTAACCAACGTGCTATTTGACCTTCAGGATTTTTAAATTGTAAAAGCCACGTTAATGAATGTCTGTACACAGGAGAAATTTTTGACCGTAAAGATATTTGTGAAAGTGTTCCAATGTCTTTATAATGGCGAGTAGTACTTTTTTTGTTACACAATAATTTCGCTCAGCTTTGTAGAGTACTTTGTTAAAGTAAGCAATCATTTCTCTTGGCCATTTTGTATCTGGGACAAAATTCCACCTATAAAGGAGTTACTAGCGTCAGTATCCACTGATCTGATCAGGCTCAAGATATGACAGTATTGGAGAATTACAAAGTGCCTTCTTTAGTTCATTAAAAGCGGCTTCGCAGTCTGCTGTCCATTTATAGTCGTTGCTATTTTCAGTCAGTCGATGTAAAAGTCTTGCAATATCGGCGAATCCTTTTATGAATCTTCAATAGTAAGTACAAACACCTAGAAAACTTTTTAGTTCATGCTTATTTTTCGGTATTGGCCAACCTTAAATGGCTTCTGTCTTCTCCGAATCGGTTCGTACCCCCACTTCTGTGATTATATATCCCAGGTATTTCACTTCTTTCTGGAAAAATTTACATTTCTTCGGATTGAGCTTTAAATGTGCACTTCTCAGTTTTTGAAATACATCTTCGACATTTTTCAGATGATCGTCAAATGTTTTTTTTCCATAATTATGATATTATCTAGGTAGACTAGGCATGTTTTCCACGTTAGTCCATGTAAAATTCGTTCCATTAAACGTTCAAAAGTGGCTGGGGCATTGCATAAACTAAATGGCATAACATTAAATTCCCATAGCCCCATTCCAGTAGAAAAGGCGGACTTTTCTTTATCCTCTGGATGAAGCTGTACTTGCCAATAGCCACTTTTTAAGTCCAATGTGGAAAACTTTTTTGACCCGGTTAATGTGTCTAGCGTATCATCAATACGAGGTAAAGGAAAACTGTCTTTCTTTGTGACATCATTAAGCCGTCTGAAGTCAACACAGAATCTAGTTGAGCCATCTCTCTTCTTAACTGGTACAACTGGGGATATCCAGGAACTTTGGGAAGGTTCTATAATGACTTGATTCTGCATGTATTTAAGCATTTTGTCTAACTCGTCACGTTTTGCTAATGATATTCTCCTTGGAGCTTGTTTAATTGGAGTTGCTTCTCCAGTATTTATTCGATGTTCGACCACATTGGTCCTTCCCAAGTCGCTGTCAGATAAAGAGAAAACATCCTGATTTCTTCGTAAAAGATCTTCCAGTCTAGTCACCTGAACTTGATCCAGTGTTGACGTACGAACTAGGTCTTGAAGTACCTTAGGTAGACTAACAGGTAATTTCTCAGGTTGCAACGAGATAGCGGTAACTATCACGTCGAAAGGTTGACAGGTGTCAATCTTGTCACCTTTTCTCATCTGTTGATGGTAATCCTTCAATTTCAGCATCTTGACAAATATAGTGCTTCTTTTATTCTGAATCGGCGTTATGGTAGGAAGAATTCCTTTTGCATATAACAAGCAATCTTGAATTGATACAACCAAAACTATTTCATTTTCTTCGGAATCATCAACCCTTACTTTTACTATACATTCTGAACATGGCGGTAACATCGCATCTTCAAGAAATACAACTTCCCGGATCGACACTTCACTATTTTTCGAAAGATTCATAACAATTTCTTCATTTCTAGTTCATAGTACTCGTTGAGGAAGATCAAGGACAAGTTTCTGGTGTTTCATGACATCTAGACCTAGTATTACTTCGCCCAAAAAATCAGCAACAATAACCACATGTTTGAAAGTGGTGCTTCCTAGGGTTATTTCGGCTTCATGTATTCTTTTCACAGGTATTACTTCACTATTGGCGGTTTGCAGGACATAATGCTTTTTCGGAAGACCAATTTTGTATTGAGCCACGATGTTCGGCTTTACAATAGTGTGAGTAGAACCAGTATCTAATACGATTTCACATACCCGACCGCATACCTTTCCGGATACTACCAAGCTAAAACCATTATTTTGCAGCCGGAATACCTTAATTGTTATTGTTGATAGGGCTTGGTAGCACCTAGCCAGCTTTCGCTCCTTTAAGCTGGCTACTGGGAGTTTTCCTGATTCTGATCGCTATCAGAAGCAGTACTGCCGATATAGAGGCTTTGTACATGCTCCTCTTGGCCACACTTCCAACAACGAATTATATTTCTGCTGTGGAAGGTTGGGTTTTTGTTGTCATGTGCTTTTTGTTTGTTTAAAAATTCATGCAGAATTCCTCGTTGGTATTGCGATCATCTTGGGAAACATTGACTCTTCTTATAATTCTTCCTTGGTTCTTTGAGGTCCGTTTGGCAGTTTCGAACTGAAGGGCATAAACAAGAGCCTCAGTCGGGCCATTCTTAGAGTTTGGCTTGTTTCTGGGTCGCGTAAACCTTCGATAAAACTATTTACTGCTAACTCTTGCTTTATCTCTTCTGGATATGTTGGGTAAGTCAAATTTATTAGCCTCATAATATTCGCCTCATATTCTTGCAGACTTTCATTGTATTTTTGTCTTCTTCCTTGGATTTGGGCCTTATTGACTTCTTGGAGGTGGGCTTCCCCATAGTGCATCTCCTGAAAAGTAACAATAAATTCATAATCATTCAGTTTTTCTTGAGTAATGTTACGTAGAACCTCCATAGCTTCACCTCGTAGCGCCGGTGGAGGCGGCTTCGAACTGACGGACATAGGTAAGCCAAGGAACTTTGCCGTCGAAAGTAGGTGGCTTCATTACACTATTTGCAGGAACACCATCTACCTTTATTATACGTGTACCGGCTACCTTCTGTATTTGAAAATGTAGTTGTTCCATCTGTTTCTGGATTCCCACCACCTCATGTTGTAATTCGCAATGCACGTTTTCTCTAATTTTGCTAATATTCTGTTGCATTTCTTGTTCTATGCGCGTCATGTCTTTTTTCATTTCTTGTTTCATAGCTCCTTGACTTATTTTAAGTTCGTGTCTCATGTCGTCTAGGCTTGTTTTTAGTTATTGTTTTATGCTTTTTTGATTTTTCTTAATGTCCCCTCTAACTTTTTGGTTCATGTTTTCCTGGCTTTCAGTGTCATCAATTCTTGTTTCATATCATTTGGCTTGTCTTTAATTCTTGTTTCATCTCTTCGTGGCTTTTCTTCATATCTTCCTGATTTTTCCTCATATCTTCTTTCAATTCTTGTTTCATCTCTTATATCATCATCAGTATCTGATTTAAACTACCTTGAAGTTGTTCTTTCATTTTTGCTTTCTGAAAATAAACCTAAAACCCTACAAACTACAAACACACTCTAATACTATGAAATGTAAAATGCTATAAAGTTCGTTACATTAATTTAAAAAACTGATTTCGACTCGTAAAATCATTTGCAAATTATAAGTTTAGTTAACGAAAAGGGATTGATGCATTATGAAAAAAATGAACGAATATTTTATTCTGAGAAATTCCTTACCAACAAAAATACAAACGGCGATAAAAATTAAGAATAAGTAGCACATAATGGAAATTTACCACTACAAAGGACTAAACTACATTACTCTGTAAAAAAGTTAAGAAAAAAGTCAGTCTCTGATTCCCATTCATCTGTGATATATAGTACTTCACGTTTCATACTCTGATTCATGTCTATGGAGTAAAAATCTTCCCTATAGTTAATCCCGTGAAATAATACTTTTCAATTTCACAATTAATGAATTTTCGATCGAATAAATTGAATTTATACATTTTCACCTCTAAAAATAAATCAAACCCTCATTCAAACTATATCGTGTTCAAAATCACATTTCAAAGTCTGAATTTGCAAGAGGTTTTATAAGAAAAAATTCCTCCTTAAAATAAAATTTAGGAATATCATTTTTAGAGGTTAACATTGTGGATGATTTTCACCTCATAACAGCTCAGGATATCAAAACACTTGCCAAATATATATTATTTTATGAAACGCAACAGTCACAAAATAATCGCTGCCAAAAACGAACTTTTTAACAATATCCACAGAAAATTTTAAGGATCCCTTTAAATGGGTGGCTTTCTATTAAATGTTATTTCTAATTACTGTTCATAACTCTTAGTTGGTAATGAATTAAAAAAAAATCAATAAATTTATTATATAAAAAAAATAATGTGTTGATAAGGAGTAGTTGTTACTTCCGCAACAAATTTTATTCTGAAAAAATTCCATACTTGTCGAGTTAATTTTTCAAATTCATACACAACCAACGAATTTTTAACATAATTAAATAATTTGATACATTTATTGAATGAAAAGGGCAAAAAAGTACATTTTCATTCGTATAAAAAAATACAGTAACATTCGTCGCTGAGAAAATGACATGTACAAATCCCTTTCCGTAAACCTAATAATATCAACACTTTAAATTTTAATTCAAAGAAAAACGCTTTCTTCGATGAACTTTAGGAAACGACCACCCCCTAGAAATGTAAGCACGTAAAAAAGTATACGGAATTAGAGACTGACATTTTGAACTTTTGCAGATAGGTGTTAGGGGGTAATTAAACCCTTTGAAATGGTATATTTCTTCTACATGCTACATAATGTTCCCAATGAATAATTTTATTGTTTGTTATGAATTTTTTAGAAAAAAATATAATTTCATCTCTTTTTATAAAATTAAAAAAGGGGTAATTAACCCCGTGATAAATGTTATTGTGATAAAAGCCGACACTTGTCAACTTAGTATGTTAAATTAATGTACAAGTTTTTGACCAAATGAAGTAAACTTATATATTTATTGAATGGAAATAGAGAAAAAAATAACTTTTTCACTCCAATAAAAACACAAAGTATTGAAGAAATAACATATATCAATCCCTTTTCTTAAACCTAATAATCTGCAAATGATTTTATACGAATAAATCAGCATTTTAAATTATAATTGAAAGAAAAACCTTATTTTGCGATAAAATTTGGCGATAATTAACACGCTCTAGATATACATTTCGGGACGTAAAAAAAATAGGTGTTGGAAATTTTTTGGTGTACTTCAACATATCACAGTAGGAGACGAATCGGTGGCTGACCTTAATTTTAAGGTTTTGATTAAGGTGAATCCAGCTGTGAGACATCTACATTCACAGACCGCTGTTCTAAGATGGGTATGGAAAAATAGACGTTTATATGATATTTTAAATAATTAAAAAAATATTTTCCCAAAAACCATTTATTTGGATTACTAGTGACCAATTTAGTTTCATTCAAGCAATAAATTGTTTAGTATGATTGAAAACGCTATAAACTCTATTATTAGTGGTAAAAGTACCGTGAACACAAAATAATAAACCAGAACCACGTAAAGGCGTAAAATTAATACCAAAATAAAATATTAATAAGAAGTTTTTATTGCCTAAATAACACATAGTAGGAAACTCGGTTTAAGCGATTTGTACCAGTTTTACACACTATTTTTTACTTAATCCTCAAAAAAATTTAACACAATGATTGACAAATTAATGTGCGTAGAAATACTGATAACACGTCAAAAACTAAACTTATGTAGTTGATATATAATCAAGGATATAAATTTTTCGAGGGGACTAATTATTTTTAAAGTTCTCTGTATTTATTTCTAAAATTACACTCTTGATTCAATAGGGTCTTATAAATCTTCAACTTCTAGATAAACTATGCTATTTGTGATAGTTTCAATTAGAAATCCATTTAATTTTTACTCTATGAATAAGTTTTGTACTTAGTTAACAAATTATTCTTACTTTTTAATATTTAAATTTTTACTCCTTCGAAGCTAGGGTATATTGGAGTGCCAACCAAATCTTAACATCCCGGTGCCTAATATGTAAACATATCCCTAATTCTTTTTATTTGTATTTATTTTTTATCGTTAAACTTTCTCTTAAATTTTAATTAGATATTTCACAAGAGAAAAAAATTACCATCAAGAGAAATAAATTTTTCGATTACGACGTTTCCGGTCCATTAAAACGCTAGTCGAGAAAGTGCGTACATAGTAATAATATTACGTTTATAAACACACATTATTTTATCGAAGTATCGTTGGTCTTTATCTCGATAGTTGCATAAAACAAAGAAGCTATTGTGAGTCTAAATGCAATATTTTATATAAAAACAACTACATATTCCAGTGGGAACATAATTAAATCTTATTGTGTAGTCAGAGAATTTAAACCTTAAAATTAAGTAAATATTAAAACGTTCCTCAACATAAAAGCATATATCGTTACCAAACATTCAGTTAACGACATTTATATGCAAAATTATTCAATTACGAACTCAAATACAAGCATATGAATATTAAAAGAACTTAATTATATATATATATATATATATATATATATATATATATATATATATATATATATATATGTTTATGAGGCTTTCACGGATTCCTCCGCCGTGTGAGATGCAATAGCAGTGGATATATCCACATTATGCCGTTGTAGTGCTGAAATCACATTCAGCAAACGTACAACTATATGCAACTTCGTGAATAGATGAAGTAAAATACGAACAGTAATTGCAAACTTCGTTCCATCGTATGCTTTCCGTGTTAGAGGTTGCACAATTTGAATGAATTGCTACAAAACACAATTCATCCCATGACACCACCATCGAGATGATGGCCTACCTGTACCACCACACTGAGAAGAAAGTATAAACTTATCCTCCTCGCCATAGTGATATGGCAGAGGTACATGTTTCGTCTCTACTAGACTCATCAGGGTACCGACATGCACCTATTTGTGCAAAGGACAGATCGGAAGGAAGCACGCAACACTGAACACGGCTTCGCCGACCTCCCGCCGGATGGCGTATATATGTTTATGAGGCTTTCACGGATTCCCCCGTGTGAGATGCAATAGCAGTGGATATATCCACATTATGCGGTTGTAGTGCTGAAATCACATTCAGCAAACGTACAACTATATGCAACTCCGTGAATAGATAAAGTAAAATACGAACAGTAATTGCAAACTTCGTTCCATCATATCCTTTCCGTGTTAAAGGTTGCACAATTTGAATGAATTGCTACAAAAAACAATTCATCCCATGACACCATCATCGAGATGATGGCCTACTTGTACCACCACATCTAGAAGAAAGTATAAACTTATCCTCCTCGCCATAGTGACATGGCAGAGGTACATGTTTCGTCTCTACTAGACTCATCAGGGTACCGACATGCACCTGTTTGTGCAAAGGACAGATCGGAAGGAAGCATGCAACACTGAACACGGCTTCGCCGACCTCCCGCCGGATGGCGTATATATGTTTATGAGGCTTTCACGGATTCCTCCGTGTGAGATGCAATAGCAGTGGATATATCCACATTATGCTGTTGTAGTGCTGAAATCACATTCAGCAAACGTACAACTATATGCAACTCCGTGAATAGATGAAGTAAAATACGAACAGTAATTGCAAACTTCGTTCCATCATATCCTTTCCGTTGTTTGGTGGTTGAAATAAGGTTGAGGTTGTCTGTTTGCTTTTGAAGTTATTTTTATGTTCTTGGATTCTTGCTGGTATACGCCTGTTTGTTTGGCCTATATAAGTTTGATGGCAATCTGCACATGGAATGCTGTAAATGCCATGATTTTCAAGGTTGGTCTTGTCTTTGGGTTTTCCCAGGATGTTGGCTATTGTTTTTTGTGGTTTAAATATGGGCTGTATGTTGTGTTTTCTTAATTCTTCCGATTCTGTCTGTTATTCCTTTTATGTAAGGTATTATGGCTTTGTTCCTTGTTTGATCTTGGTCTTTTGTCTTTGTTGTAGTCTTCTCTTGTCTTTTTATGGCTTTCTTTATATCTGATTGTGAGAAACCATTCCGTTCTAGAGCTGAGTCTTATTCTTCTTGTTTTGTGTCAAGTTCTGTTAGGCGGAGAGATCTTGATACTAGTGTATTGACTACTGCCTGTTTTTAAGAGGGATGATGATGTGACGCTGCATTGAAATATCGGGCAGTATGCGTGGGTTTCCAATATACGCTAGAGCCCAGGGTGTTGTTGAGTTTCCTAGTTAATAGCAGGTCCAAAAAAGGAAGTTTCTTTTCTTGTTCGATTTCTAGCGTGAATTGGATTCTGTGGTAGATATTGTTCAGGTATGTGAGGAAATCGTCCAGGTGTTCTTTTCCTTGTGGCCATATTATAAAAATATCATCAACATAGCGTTTCCAAAATTTCGGTTTTAAAGGTGCCTTTTGCAGTGCCTCTTGTTCGAAATATATCATAAACAGGTTGGCTATGACTGGTGAAAGCGAGGATCCCATGGGTGCGCCATCTGTTTGTTTGTATATTTGGTTATTGAACATAAAGTATGTGTTCTTTAGGCAGTGGTCTTCAAGTTCAATTGTGTAGGCTGGAAAATCTTCATTCATGGCGATTTTGTCCAAAGTCTCATCCAGTGTGTGACTTTGGACATGAGTTCTCAGCGAGTAACGAGGCGAACCGCACTTGAAAATGCCAAATGAGATTTTGGCGAAACGTCGTGAACACGATTTTTTGAACGAACGGATTGAAACCCGGAATAACCAAACTATTCATTCTACCATCCGTGAAAACCTACGAAAACGTTGTTTTATTCTCCTTACGACCGTTAAGAAAGGGGGACAGACAGTATATTCTCAGCGAATTCCACTCTGGTTCTCTCTCCATACTAGTTTCAACCACCTAATGGTCTCATCAGTGGAGCTGTAACGAACCGAGAGTAAAATGCACAGAGAACAACTGTCTACTAAAATCCCCATATCGTAAAATATCGGCAGGATATTACCTGCAGAACATCATGCCGGACTGTTATCTTAAACAGTACAAACGAACATCTGAATATACCCCGGAGTGGTAGGAAATTTAATAAAAATAAACAAATTTACGGTCTATATATTTGAAAAAGTTGTTTTATTCTCCTTACGACCGTTAAGAAAGGGGGACAGACAGTATATTCTCTGCGAATTCCACTCTGGTTCTCCCTCCATATATATATATATATATATATATATATATATATATATATATATATATTTAGATAAGCTAATATTTGTGCACCATTTGATATCATGTGGCCAGTGATTAGACGTGTTAAGGTTAATTTTATTAGGCGATTTTTAAGAAATTTGTTTTCTAAAGTAACACACATAAAATTTAATATTACGAAAATATTGGTTATATCATATTAACCGAAAAAGTTTAACTATAAGAGAATACTGCAAACTAATTAAACAATTGAGTCGAAAAAATACCATTTCCTTGTATATTTTTTGTGTACGACAAAAGACAAATTTCAACAATTACATGATTTGATTAAATATGACTTAGCAAAATATTTTATAAACTTAAAGAAGCCGAATGAAATAAGAAAAAGACTTGTCGTTCGTTTATGATAAGATCTTTAAACCTGCAAACTAAATAAAACAAAAAGCATTATTCATGTTCAACTACCAGTAATACTAACTAATAATATAATTAAAAGAAAACAAACGTACATCAAAGTAATAAATTTAAGTTAATTGAGCTGAGTATTGAGCATAGGCTTTTCTTCTGTTTTTCCAATTGTTTCAGCTCTGTGCTTCCTCCACGATACCACTTTTTACGTCATCTTAGAAGCGCAGTTTAGATTTTTAAAGATCCCCATCCAGAGCTAGTGTGGAAAGTTTAGGTGAGACTGTATCTCTTTGCCGTAAACATATTTTTAAGATTATTTCTTAAACAATGTGTGCTTTATTCTATAGAGAGACTTTTTCATAGTTTACAAAGACAATGTAAAGCGATGAATTGCATTTAACGGATTTCTTTATTAATATCTCCATTAGATGTCAGTGGTTGCAGGTATCCAGAAGTATTACTTGTTCTACCGGTTGATAGTAATATAGTTTGTTTTATATTCGATGAGCAATTTTCTGGGTATACAGTGTGTATATTCGTAATAGTAAACTTATTGATTTGCAGTTATCCAAATGTCTTAGGTACCCTTTTTTCAATAAAATTAATATTGTCGCTTCTTTGCTGGTTTCTGCTACAGTTTGATGCTTATGCCAATGTCAAATTGATGGTCTAATTTGAACATAACAATTGCGTGTGATTTGCCATTTCAGTCAGAAAATAATTTTTTCCTGGAGCTCCTTATTTTTGAGTGACTTGAAAGGAACAGTGACTTCTTCTTCGATTATTTCAAGAACATCTTGTTCATTTATTTGTGATGAATATAGTTGTTAAAAATATTTTTTGGTTTTCATTATTTCCTGGATATTATTTGATTATTTGCCGGTTTGGTCTCTTAGAGCACTTATTTGATATTTTCGTCATTTCTTTTAAGATATTTAAAACTTTTCTTTTGCTCGATGATATATTCTACTGTTCGTCTGTTTTATTCTTCCATGTATTTTCAAATCATTGCTTTAACTCCTCTTCTGACGGTTCTCTAATAGTCTGTTGCCTATTATGTTTTCTGTATAACAGTTTCCTATATTCTATTTTTCTATTACTTTTGATTGATAATCTTGATTTTTCGGCCTCTTTTCTCACTGTCTCTGCTATTGCATGTCTCATTGCTGTTGTGAGGTTTATGATGCTTGGTTTAACTCTTCAGTTTCTTCCGTCTCTAGAAGGAAGTGTTTTCATTTTTTTTTGTAGTGTTCGCTGTTTTGCTGGAATAATTCTGTGTCTATTGTAAATTTGCTGTTTTTTCTGTATTTGCTTCTGTCTACTTGTCACTGTTCCTGTTCTAACCAGTTTGTGATTAATGCCCGGATTGCATTAAGTCTAGAATTAAGTTTTTGAAAGATATATACAATTGGATTTTTTGTTTCTCCATCGCGACTTATTCATATTTTTGTTTTTGTGTTGTTTTATTAAAAAAGTTATTCATAACAAATATTTTTTTTCTATTAGAAAAAGCATTGAAACTGTGACATCATGCTCATGAAGAAGACTTCTATGGCTTTTTGGAGGTGTGGTTGATTTTCTGTTGTGGTTCTGCTATCCGAGAGTGAATGGTGATGAAGGTCTCTTGGTTTGGCCTGTCTCTTGCCATGAGCTGAGATGTATGCGAGGGCTTCGTTTTTGGGTTGCTGTCTTTGGGGTACCCCCTAAACGATGAGAGGGTTGCTCCGCCACAATTCGCACATCTGATTGCAACTGCTTTCGAGTGTGTGCATGTTGAAACTGTTGTCTCCACAACTGACATAACGAGTCCTGCAGTTTGGCAGTTATAGCATGGGAAGTTCTTCGTCTTTGATTTTTACTATGCTACTGTGATGAGGGTACTCACACTTATAGTGTCATCTGAGGATTTTGATTGGCTGGAAGCTTTTGTTATTTAGATATTCGGCTACACTGCCTCTGATAGTGGGTCTAATATTCCTCTCGGGACTATAATAATGGGTTTTACATCTTCTAATATGTAGGTATGATTCGTAATGTTGTGTCCAGTATTTCCTTGATTGTTTTGTGGTCTGCTGGGTTCTTGAATCGAATTTTAACTCCTTCTGGCGTAGTCCTTGCGAATTCAGGGGTGATGTTGATTTATTGGAATTTAGTTTTTAGTTCGCTGTATGCAGGATGATTGGTGAGACCTTCTATCTGCTTAATAGTGGGTGGGTCGTAGGTTAGTTACCATCCTGTTACACCTATTTATGACTTCTTTGCCGTTTCGGGAACGTGAGGCCATTTTCATTGTTAGATAGGCACCTCGTACAGTGGAAAAAATGGACAAATCAGATCAAAACATCAGACACAAATTTTAAGGGATCTGGATAATTTTTTTTCATACAAAACTCTAAAGAAATAACTGTCTATATAAAATCTAAATTTCAGGACTTGTATACAGGATGTTAATTCTACAGATATTTTTGATATCAAAGTGTAAAATATCAATCATCAGACGATTATTAACGAAAATTAAAATATCAGGAACATATTGTTACGATTTCCTCTCTTTAAAATCGTTCACTGGGTTCGCAGAATAAAACACCACACCTTTCACTACTACTTCCAATACTTATATTAACACAACTCTCTTATTACTACTACTTAATCTTCACTATTCAAAAACCACTATACAACTAACTCTACTACGCTAATCATATCTCTATTTATATACCTATGGAAATTTCTTTATAAATCTAGAGCATAAAAGTTGAGATCTATCTAGAAACATGAGTCATTGATACACTATTCCTTTCAGCAGATTATAATAAAGATGACTCATCGCGTCGATATATTTGTATATACGAGGGCGCATCGATAAGTTACTTCCAGTTATTCTCCCTCCTAATTCTAATTATGTCGATCAGCTTTGATATCTCCGTGGTACCGCTTTAACCTGTGTAGATGTACTACATTCATTTTGGTCTCAGAAGTTCGTTGAATTCTATAAACAACGTCATTGATTCTTTTCAGAACAGTATATGGTCCTTCCCATGATGTTATCAACTTAGGCGATTTGCCCTTCTTTCTCTGTGGATTCCACAACCAAACTCTATCACCTTGCTGGAACCCTGCCAAGTTTGCCTTGATGTCATATCTTGTCTTCATTCATGGTGGCCAAATCCATGCGTTCTCTAACTATGTCATAAATTCCTCACAACTCCTCTTGTAAAGCATCCACCCAGTCTTCAATCTCCATACTTTCTTCAGTTGAATAAGGCAATCTCAGTTCCTTTCCAAATAAGACCTTGGCTGGTGTAATTCTGGTAGTTTCATGAACTGCGGATCGATAGACTATTAAGAAGATCGGCAAATATTTGTCCCAATCTTTCTGATGTCTGTCCACAAACTTTGAGAAGTGCTCTGTGGTGGTTCTATTAAATCGTTCAACCATGCCATCTGACTGAGGATGTAAAGCTGTTGTCCTAGTTTTACGGATGTTAAGAAGTTCGTAACCAGAATGTAGCACCAAAGGAATTCCAAATTGACTGAACACATTTTTGATTAAGACCAGCTACTGTTGAGGTCTCCTGGTTAGGGATAGCAAATACCTGAGGCCATTGGCTGAAGTAGTCAATAGCAACAAAGATGTATTTGTTGCCTTTATCTGTTTCTGGGAATGGTCCAGCTATATCAATAGCCATCCGTTCGAACGGTATTTCAATATTGTACTTCTTCATTTTTCCCTTAGATCTAAGACCTTGACTAGCTGCACATTTAGGGCACTGTCTACAGACAGTAGTTAACCCAGTAAAATCTTTCTCGGAATTTGTTTACTTCTAAATGAGCACCAGACTTTCCATTATGAATGTCCTCTAAAACCACTGCAACTTTATTTCTAGATATCACTATCTGGATTTTTATTTTCTTACCATCGGCACCACCGATCTTCAATCAATAGCGAGTCCCACTGAGCCCGAAGTGCCTTTAATGTGAGTCTTTTATTCGAGATCTCTTCCCAACTAGGACGCGGTTCATTAATTTGTTTAAGTTAAGGAATGGCGCCAGATTATTATCTTCAAGCGGGTCTCTTCTCATTTGAGGTGTACTTCAGTTTGAATCAGCGTCAACAGTGACTCTCCGAATAGGAAGCTTTTCCCTTTGTTCTACTTTGCTGCAATGCTTGCATTCTTTCTTACATGGTCTTCTTGACAAGGCGTCTGCGTTGTTATGCAGTCTTCCTGGTCTATGTTTGATGTTAAAATGGTATTGTTGTCGCTTCTCAAGCCATCTTGATCTTTGTCCTTCAGGCTGCTTCATGTTTAGGAGCCATTTAAGAGCTGCGTGGTCTGTTCTTATTAAAAATTCTTATCCATACAAATATTTATGAAAACGGACAGCTTTGATTATGGCAAGCAATTCTTTCCTCGTGGCATAATAATTTCTTTTCAGTTTTGAATGCACTCTGCTGAAATATTCAATAACTCGTTTTTGACCATCTGGTATCTGAGACAATAGTTTAGTTTCCGAAAAGCTTGATCACAGTCAGAATTTCATTGATAAAAAATCTTTCCTTCGTTGAGCTTATACAAGGGTGAAGCAATATTGGCAAAACCTTCTACGAATCTTCATAGTACGTGGATAACCCAAGAAAGCTCCTTAACTCATGTTTGTCACGTGGTCGCGGTTAATCTGTTATTGTTTGAATTTTCTTGGATTCCCTCTGGTGATACTACAATTCAACTTTTTGGTGGAACAGTATGCACTTTTTGGGGTTAAATCGAATGTTAGCGTATTTAATTCTTACAAAAACTTCCTGTAGATTCTGTGTTTATCAAATGTTTTCCCCATTATAGATTAGATTTGCTTTCCATGTAAGACCTCGCAATACTGTTTCAATTAGTCGTTCAAAGGTGAGGAGCGTTGCAAAGTCCAGATGGCGTAACGTTAAAATGATCTAAACCAGCCTCAGTAGAAAAAGCCGTCTTTTCCTTATCTTTATCTTGGATGCCTAATTGCTAATATCCACTTTTTAGATTCACTGTGGACAACCATTGTGATCTAGCCAACGTTATCAAAGCGTTATCAATTCTAGGAAGTGGATCTTTCTTACTGACGTCTTTAAGCTTCCTGTAGTCAACACAAAATCTAGTAGTTCCATCCTTTTCGGCTACCAGTACAACCGGAGATAACCAAGGACTAGATGACTCTTCTATAACTCCCTCATTCAACATTTTGTCAACAAGTACCTCCACTTCCTTCCGCTTAGCTATGGGGAGTCTTATAGGTGGCTGGCGTATTGGTTCTAAATTTATCAACAAGATTTGACCTTATCAGAGATACTGCTGTACCAGTGTCAACAGTTATGGTAATAGGTGTAGCATTGACTTTTTCTTCAATTATAAGACTCTTGGTGGTCGTTCCTAGGCTACGAATGGAAAGAATTCTGAGCGCCTTCTCGATATTGGTCAATACCCGACCCTTAATGTTGACTAATTGTAGTTTTTCTGGTTCTCTCCTGAGCGGTCTCTAACTGGTGAACGAGACCTTAATCGCACTCGACAGTCTCTTCTCATATGTTCAGTTCGTCCGCATCTGTAACACTCTATCTGGTTTCTTCTATAACGTGGAGTGTACACCTCTTGTGTTTAGTTATTTCTGATTTCTTTTATAACGTGAAACTGTGTCCAGTTTCTTAATTATGTCAGATAACATTTTCTCCGCTGTTTAGTTCGATGAATTCTTGTTTTCCTTTGTGGCAATGCCTCTTATTTTTGGCCGTGACACATTATAAGCTGCTTCTATTTCCAATGCCCTATTCAACTCTTCACTACAGTAATTAAACTCGCTTATGCGCAACATACTCTGTATTTATTGATCCTTGATCCCATCAGTAAAATACTGGAACGTAACCTCTTCTTGGAGTTCTTTCGTAGCTCCTAGGTAAGACAGATGCACAAGACGTCGCACTAACGAGCATTTGGCCTCAAAAACCAGACAAAAAGGAGAAATGCAAACTATACAAGTAATCATCGAAATTATTTTTTTTGTATACCTGAGTAACCGTACTATCATAAAAATATGATAAAGTAGCCCCACCACGCAGCTACGCTCCGCACAGTTAATTGCAATCTAAGCTTCGTTCAATACGCACGCATTCGTTCTTGATAGATTTTTTTCAGACTTGTGTTTGGTGTTTGGTATTTTGTAAAGTGAATATTAAAAAAAAAAATTTGTGATGGAATCTGAAGAATAAAGTATGTATTTAATTTCAATATATATTATTTAAAAATATAATGACTGTTTAGTATTCTTATGGACCTAAAACAATATGCAAGAAAATTTTCTATTTTTTTGTTATTCTTTTTAACTAGTTAGAGTTTTTGAAAATGTTCCGAGCTAGGTCGGGCTATAATTCTTTTTTTATAATAAACTATAGACATTAACCATATCATAACAGTTAAAACATTTTTCACATGTTTACATCTCTTAAAAAAACCGCTTTGAGTTCCACGGGTCTTTTTTGCAATAATTTTGGCTATTTTTTACTTACATACATATTTTTTTTCCTATAGGTACAAATTTGACATCAAATGTTATTGAGGTATATCGTAAAATAATATACATGCACTTTAAACAAAGCACATCCAGCACACTTGAATATAAGGTATTATTTATGGAACATAAGCTTTGCGAAATGATGAAATGTCTCCAAAACGAGTACCATACCTTAAGTCACGAATTTAAAACATTTTAATAGTGATTTGAAGAAAATATGGATATCATCTAACTATATTGAAGAAAGATTTTTGAAAAAAAAAACGAAAAATGGCTTAATACATCAATACCAGTACATAACTGGGCCACGAATTCTACGAGACGCCCAAGGAAGCATTTCCCAGAATTACATGATCGTAGTAAACGACGAAATACAAAAGAAATCTGCGAACAGGTACCTGTTGAGGAGCTTACTTATGTAGCCAGCGTACGTCAACGAATGTCTGGAAATACCGTGGCCTCTAAACTTATAATAGATGCAACTTCAATACCAACAAGAGCCAAACTTTACAGGAACGTAATAAATACTGCTCAGAAACCGAAAGTAAAAATTACACATCTGAACAAGCTTTGCAAATCTTTGTTGAAGGTGACTTTACAAGGAGGCAGTGGGAGTTGTTACACGATTCCAATAAGGGTATATTTCCTTGGTATACTCTAATTAGAGAAGCAAAGAAACTCTGCTATCCAAAACCAGAGTCAATCCGAGTTACGGAGACGAGTGTTGAAGTTGTGCTTCAGGACCTACTTGATCACACAGTAAAGAGACTTTGTTTTTATCTTGAAATAGATTTTTTATAGAAAAACGTACAATTACCCTAAGTCAACATATAAAACGATACCCATTACGTTTTTTTAATATTACTCCCCTCCCCCTCCCCACCCTAAGTTAGCGCACTTTTACCCGATTGGTAAAATAATGCCAGAAATCAAAATCGGAGCACCTAAAAACATATAAAACGATACCCATTACGGTTTTTAATATTACTCCCCTCCCCCTCTCCACCCTAAGGCAGCGCTCCTTCACCCGATTGCTAAAGTAATACCAGAAATGAAATCGGAGCACCTAAAAACATGTAAAACGATAACCATTACGTTTTATTAATATTACTCCCCTCCCCCTTCCCACCTAAGTCAGCTCCTCTTCACCCGATTAGTAAAATAATACCAGAAATCAACTTAGCGCCCTCAAAAATCCTCGGATACTGATTTTGACACGTCTAGAGTCAAAAACAAAGACGCTATGAATTTTGTCCGGTTTTTGAGGTCAAATTCTCGTTAGTGCGTCGTATATCCGTTTTATATTCTTGTAAACTAAGGATTTCATAGTCTTTCTGTTGGGTTATAGGAATGGTTTGCAACAACTCCAGTGCTGGTCCACGGAGTGCGATCAGTAATGCAGTAGCCATCTCTTCGTAATTCCAGTTATTTACCGTAGCGGTAGCTTCAAATTGTCGTCTGTACATTATACAGGATGTTTGACTATCGTAAGTTGGAGGTTTGCTGTTCTGTCCCGTGGTTATTACTTTATAAGAAGGACCATGCTTCTTTTTTTTATTGACTTCTATCTAAAGGCTGCTCATTTTAGATTCTATCCCGTCTACTTCATTCATTTTCTCTCGCACTATTGGCTCTATACTATTTACTTCTTGAAATAATTTTACTTCTATCGCGTCTATGATTTCTTGTACAATTTGATCGGATTTTTGCTGTTACTTCCAATTATTCATAACAATATAAAGAAATATTTTTTGACCGTAGGATTAATTTAATAAGCCACCGCGTTGATTCTCCTTCAGGTCGTTAAAGAAAAAAAGATAGGGGCAGTTTATTTCTTGCGAATTTCTCCGGTGTATTCACAGGCGTCGTTTGACTATTGATATTTTACAGTCTGATGTAAAAAATGTCAGCATGATTAACATCCTGCCAATATGTCTCGGAATTTAGATTTTATATAAACAGACATATAATTACAAAGTAATTTTCGACCACTAAAAGACACCCGTCTACGTACTTACTATAAGTCGGAACTTATATTTGAAGTTAATTCAGGTTGGAACTTCCGGTAAGTTGTTCGTTCTACGACAGTAGTTTCTTATGAGTTTTGCTCTTACTTCGTTACAGCTCCACTGACGAGATCATTAGTTGATCGAAACGCGTATGGAGAAAGAACCAGAGCTGAATTCGCAAAAAATAAACTGTATGCCTATGTTTATTGGCATGATAGCAATGAGGTTAATAACGGTAAAGGAATTTGTTAATAGACTCTAGTTACTGAAGGCGAAAATATTTAGTATGATGATGTTCGTTGTTATTGCATTTATCGTTGCCTAATCATATTGGAATAATCATGATATAGGTTCAGTCAAAACCCCCTTGTCGCTCAAATTGTTAGTCTCCTACTTCATTATCTTCTTTAAACAGAACTTTTAGCTCTAGTAGATGCACAAAATATTTTTTTTTGCGGAAGTAGGATTATATGGAAGGTATAGTAATTACAGCATATATGTAAATTTTATACCACATTGCAAAAGTAGCGTTTCTAATAAGGTTTTTAATTTTTGATTTTATTGGGTCAGGAGGCTCGTAGAAAAAGCTCATGAGGCATTCAATATTATGGAGATAAAGAAAATGTTTTTTACCTACCAAATAAATGAATGACATGGCAAATTGGTATACTAAGTCTACGCATATTATGAAAAAAACAATTTGTTCATAGAAATAAAATCAAAAAAATAATTCGCCTGTCATGTTTAGAATTTTAGTTACTTTCTCTCAGTCAGCGTTTTCTATTTCTCAGTCCCTTTACTTAGGTAACTTATTACTAAACAGTACTTCTTATTTTCGATTAATTCTATAAATGTTCAGTCATTTTATATAGGAAACTTGTCGATCGCTAACAGCTAACTGCTGGTCGTAGATACGACATGAGGCCAAACACACTGAAAAAACACTATCGAATAATCAATGAAATACCCATTCAGTCAATGATACACTCTATTCCGTATTCCGCAATTATAATATTATTTAATACAATAACTATCATATCATTGTTCACCAAACGTATATTACCATTGATTTAATGATAAAAGTTCATTGAATTTCAATGCTGTAATTAAAAATATAGTAAGCATTGGATTCAACAATATATTAAGGTTTATTTTAATAGAAATTTGATTTTTGATTGAATTATATATTTTATTTGAGGAAATATAAGTGGATTTGTGGAAAAACTGTTAATATTGTTTTAATTGTTCCGGTTGTTGAAAGAAACAGTCGTGAATGTTGAATAAATGGATATGCTTTTATTTCAACGTTACGAATTATTGCTCTAAAACTCATTGATAGGATGTCATCGTCGCATTAGTTTTATTAACGTTCTTTTTGCTTTAACTTTTATTTAATATGATTTAAAAAATAATAATTTTGATCAAATATTAATAATATTTAAAAAAATATAACTTTTTTTAGAATCTATCAAATAAAATTTATTTATTTGATTATACTTAGGTTTGGGGCAAAATAATACACATAATTGTTGCAAACATCTTTTATTATTACTTTTTTTTACATGGTATGGTATCTTATATACAGGGTGTCCCATTAATACAAGGGTGGTACATATCTCAATTTTTGTTGAAGATAGAATGTTTTCTCATAAAATTTGTTTAGCTCCTAGAAAACTATAATTATGAAACTGCATAGGGTGGCTCAAGAAAAATGGAGAAACCATATTTTTTAAAATAGTACACCATCACCCATATTCTTGACTTTGAGAGAACACTCCTCGATAGAACGTTGCCAGGGTACAACTAATCACGATCGCTTTACCTTACTTTGTATAAAGTATTATGTTCCAAAATTCATTTTTTAAGATATAGCGATCTGAAAAAGTCCATTTTTACACTTTGACAGCTTGTACCATTTCCACGCTGTCACTTAAAGAAATATGACTTGCACACCCAGTCATAGTTTTTCATTATGCTCTATCCAAAAATATCAACTTTCAGTAAATCAGAATCTAAAAATTTTTAGGCTTCCGGTTGAACCGAAAGTAAACAGGAAGTTGATATTTTCGAATAGAGCATGAAAAACTAAGACGAGAATATGTAAATAATTTTACCTCAAGCATCATTAAGATGTTAGAAGCTGTCAAATGATAAATGTTACTATCTCGAAAACTAATGAATTTTAACACACAGTGTTTAATAAAAATATGTATAGAATTTGGATAAGAATTGAGAAATAGCATAAGCTACATGGTCTGCTGTTTTAAAAAATTAATCATAATACTAACCTATTATTTAAATTACCACTGGTAAATCCATATCAGTTTGTTGATTATCGTTTATGGATGTTTTGAAATGTTTTAGAAATAGCTTTTTTGTTTCAACTATTAGTATTATTTAGCTCCGCTTTCATACTGTCGGATAAGTGGTACAAATTGTCAAAGGTTATTTTATTTTCTAAAAAAAAGTAGGGACTCGTGACATTTTGTAACATAAAAAAAAATTAAAAGAAAATTTGAAAACTATAAACTACAATTATCTTCAGTTACTTTCTTGTCCTGTACCCAGAATAATGGGAAATCAGCCATTTCTTTATATGTACATATTAAATCGAACTTTTATAATTTTTTATGCATAAAACTTCTCAAAAGGAAGTATAAATTTCTGGAAAAAATTATCACCATGTGTCCGCAAAAACTGTTTCTCGTGATACATTCTATAAAATATAGTACTACATTTTCAAAATTACTTCAAATTTTAAAGTACTAATTAAAAACGGCGGTTTTGGACAATTAAGGTATTTTAAAACACAAACAATATAGAAAGTTCAACCCACTTTAATTTAAAAATATGTTTTTTTAAAAGCCCAGTCTACTTGTACATTCAAATCAACTTTTTGTAAAAATTGCTGACAGCATCTTAACTGTTTTTTTGCAAGTAAATCACTGATTTATTAGTTATGAAGTATAAGTAAATGCGATCTTTTAAATAATAAAATTAAAAATGTTTAGGTATTCCATTTTTTGGGAATATTCTGAAAATCACAAAAAAAATTAATTAGGTGTATCTTTCACAAAATTTGAATATCTTTAAAAAAAATTATTAAGTAAAAGAAAAAATACAACTCTGTTGTCCATAACAATATGGCTGACAGTAAGGAATTTGCCGTTACTGATCCCAGAGCCATTGCCTTTAAGATCCAAAACTGGTACAATATATTCCAGACCCCACAAAATTAACAGGTCCTCCATTACCATACAATTTCACCAACAATTTTAAATTCTTCTTTGCCACCCGTCAACTAAGCCAGGAACACAACTACTGTGATATGCACTAGAACCTGTTTAATCCTTTTCAGTTTGGGCATCGAACAATTATTAGAAAAATAGCATTCATTGAATTAATATTTGGTACATCTTTCTTTAATGCGTTCTGTGTGTGTTAAAATCCTACTTTACATATATTTCACATAAAAACTACTAATATTAAATCGTTTATCAGTAGGGTTGCCTTAATTGTACTTAATTTTATTTAGATTAATAATAGCATATAAATTGATTGGTGACGAAGTATTTTTAAATCTAGTATTCCTGTACTAAAAGAAATAATAACAATTTATTGAAATTTAAGAATATGTGAGTCATTGAATAAATATTACATTAATTTTTACATAATTACTGATATTTTTGAAATCCAATAATATGTCTATATTTAAAACAATTTTTTATTTACATTTGTTATAATAATATTTTATTGAGTCTATTTCTGCTTTAATTGAAGCAAAGTGAATGTAATCAATAATAAGACTATTATTGAGGACACGATAGTGTTTTTTCAGTGTGCACCTTTACATACGCATCATATAAGGTAGCATCACGAAATGTAAGCCAAATTTACTTCTAGATGGCGCCATTCTATATGAAACATATTAGAACTGATGCTACTTAATTGCCGTCACATAATGTACCCAACGTCATATACGCTCAGTTTGTTTCTGCTTAAAGTGTCATAGTTGTTTTACACATACAGAAAATTTTGACTTTCTCTATATCTCCAAATAGGTCATTAACGTAAAATTTTTAAAATAAAACAAAAATTGCCAATAGCTGGTTTTATATTTTTTATATTTAACAGAAAAATAGAAGGTTATATTTATTTTTATATTTCATATGTTATAATATTTAGTTGATTGATCAAACATATTTATGGTGTAGAATTTATAAGTTATTTGTTTGAACACAAAACAAGAAATAACTTTATTTTAATAAAGTCTAATGTATTTGTTGTTGAGGGAATTATATATATATATATATATATATATATATATATATATATATATATATATATATATATATATATATATATATATATATATATATATTCTATAAAAATAATTACACCAGAAATGAAAATCTCAGACTTATTTTAGTTTACACATCTACAAAATATTGATTGTTTTCGAAAAATTAACATGACGAGACAGTGACACTTATACAGTAGCCGGAAAAAGTCTAAACATGCCACTATTTTTGAGAAAGAAAAGCGTATATATAATGGACCACAGACCAAACCAAGACAATAAATATGCCAAAGATTCAATGTTACACGGCTTAACAACAGCAAACATAAAACATTTTTTCGAAAATTATTACGGAAATATTACAAATTATATATATTATAATATATATTATAAAATATATATTCTTTAATTCGCAAAAGTCTAAGCCCATAATAAACATTTGCCTAGTAGGCATTTTAAATCAAATAATATGTAAATTTAAATAAATTAATTTATTTTTGATAGGGTAACCTCCTAAAAAAGCTTTAACATAGACTGCACCGACTTTTGTGTTACTTCTTCCCTCATGCCTTGCCATTCATCAACTAAACCTTTTTGTAATTTACTTTTGCTCTTTGTTACATGATATTAAATTATTCTGTCCAATACATCCAAAGATGCTCAATTCAATGTCTGTGAGAGGTGTTATGCAGTAGTCATTCACGAACATTAAAAGCTGTGTGCTGGAAATCGTTATTTGCTAGAAATAGTAGTAGTAAAATTGTCTTCACTCTCTTCTAGGTTTTCTTTTAAAGTATTTTCTCATAGTCTCCTCAAATATTTCAAATTTCCAACCCCTACGCCGACATACAGCCCCATAAACATTGTACCTCCACCACCATGCTTAATATTTTTAATAGTGTTCTGAGGATTAAGCGCTTTTTCCTTTTTTCTCTAAACTTTTTTGATGATGTCGGATCCAAACATATTAAATTTACTGATGAGAGTACTGAAGAGAGTAAAATTCATATATTTGATAAGAGTAAATTTGAGATATTTGGATCCCACAGCTGCTAAGAATTCTATCAAAACTAATAAACGTGGAGATGGAAGTATGGAGCTCTATGGTGGCGACAGTTAGAAATTTGAGATACTTGAAGAAACCATAAATAAAAACGCCCGCTTAAATATTTTAACAGAAAATCTACAACACAGTGCGGAAAAATTTGGGTTAACCTGTAAGTACTACTTCCAGAAAATAACGATTCCCAGTATACCGCTTTTTGTGACTGGCTACTATATAACATCCCTCACAGCCTTACGACACCAGTGCCAATGTCAATCCGATTTTTGGAGTCTACTGGATAGAAGAATTGGATGCCATGAAATAACGAGCAAAAATAAATTACGCAAAGTTTTAGTTGATGAATGATAAAACATAGGGGAAGAAATAACACAAAAATCGGTGCACTTTATGTCAAAGCATCTTCAAGCCGTATTTGATTTAAGAAATTATGTTATTAGGTGTAAATATATTTAAATTGATATCTTATTTCATTAAGAATGCCTACTAGGCATTTTAAATACATATTTTTACCATGTGCTTAGATCTTTGGGAGTCAAAGAATATATAGTTACCCCTTCTAATTTGTAATAATTCTGTAATAGTTTTCGAAAAAATGTTTTTGATTTGTTATCATTAAACCGTTAAAACATTGAACCTTTGGTATATTTATTTGCTTGATTTTGTCTATGGTTCATATTATATTCTGAATTTTAAGATTTTTTTTATAAATATTATTTTAGAATTATTAAATTTGTACCAGTAGAATGTTTTATGATAAATAAAACTTTTAATGGAAAAGATAATATCATTATCAACATTGGGAAGGAATATTGTTGGTATAAGTATTAAATGAAATGAATAATTTTTCTACCAACAGATAGGTTTGTGATAAAACTGATAAAATAAAACTTCCAGAGTCCTATAAATTTTGTGCGTAATCTCTGAGGTTATAATGTCGTTTCTTGAAGGTATAATTGAAATTAACCCATTTTTAAATGGTTCGGAATCTTGGCCTAGATTTATTATAAATTACACAATCTTTCTGTCACATTTAGCTTAAATTGCTTTTATTTTATCTAAAATGTAATAAACATAACACAGACTTAAAATTATGCAGATCATTTATAGTAAATTTTAATTGTATTTTCAATGCCAGAGAGTCAAAAACTTGATTATCAAATACATTTTTCTCCTGTAAAATCTTTTTTAAAATTTCATTTATACGCATGTAGACAACAAAATAAACTTTTAACTTGAAATTGGGATTAGTTACATAATTTTGTTGAAAAATATAAAGTACTGTGTCATAAATGTTTGACTTAATGCAGATATGATATAGGTTTCTAAATAATCGTATAGTGGAAAGTTGAAAGCGGAAAATAGTAATTTGTCAGAAGTCTAAGAATATTAATAAAAAATATTTTTAACCGACTTCTAAAAGAAGGAGGTTCTCAATTCGTCGCTAATGTATGTTTCTTTTTATGTATGTACACCGATTACTTCGGAACGGTTGCACCGATTCGAATTAAATTTTTTACATTATGTTTAGGAAGTTCTGCGATGGTCCCATATTTTTTTTAGATGAAATTGGTGCAGTAAAATCCAAGAAGTCCCTTACAATATGGCGGCCAAAAAAATTAATTTTGTCCGATTTTCTCCAAAATTGGTATGGAGGAATTTTCGGGATTATACCCGACGAATCTGAAATTATTTTTAAAGAATTCAAAATGGCGAATCCAATATGGCGGACGAAAAAATCAATTTTGTCCGATTTTCTCTAAAATTGGTATGGGGGAGTTTTCCAGGTCGCACATGACGAATCTAAAATTATTTTTAAAAAATTCAGTATGGCAGATTTCACATGGCCGACGAAAAAAACAATTTCATCCGATTTTCTCCAAAATTGGTATGGGGGAGTTTTCGGGGTCTCACATAACGAATCTGAGATTATTTTTAAAAAAATGCAATATGGCGTATCCAATATGGTGGATAAAAAATTAATTTTGTGCGATTTTTCTCAAAATTGATATGAGGGAGTTTTTGTGATAGCACATTACGAATCTGATATTATTTTTTAAAAAAATTAAATATGGCAGATCTAAGATGACGGATTAAAGATTCTGAATCACTTGATTTGGTTTAAAGTCAGTATTGGGGGATTTTTGTTAGTGTTAATTACGAAATTAAAATATTTTTTGAACAACTCAATCTGGCGGATTCAATATGATGTCCTAAAAATTTTCTTTTTCAGGGGAGTTAATTAGGAATTTAATAGTATTTTTTCAAGATTCTATATGGCGAATGCAATATAGCTGATTAAAAATTTTACATGTGGAACTCAATCATTTTTGAGGATGTAAATAGCTAATATTAAATTATTTGAAGAAAATCTAACATGTCAGATACAATATGACCGTTTAGAAATTTTAAATTTCTGGATTTCATTTAAAATTGATACTATCGGGTTTGGAGGGTGTCGATTTAGATTAGATGAAGACGTTAAAATTATTTTTTTGACATTCAATATGACGGATCCAATATGGTGGGTTGAAAATTTTACCTTATTCGCATTTTTTCAGATTTGGTATTAAGGGGTTGGGGGTGGTGTATTACGAATATGAAGGTTAATTTTTTACAACTATGGGGTTGATAAGATACAACATAAGGGACTAAAACTTTTACATTTTCCGGTTTTATCTAAAATTGATATTTCGGGGTTCTTGGGGCTAATACAAACTCAATATGCAATATAAAATATATAGGGCTAAGAAATTTACGTTTCAAATTCTTTAAATATCGATATTGATTTTGGGGCCTATATTAACAATCTAAAATTAATTTGAAATTTAAGATAGTGGATTTACTGTGACAGACCAAATATTTGTTTGACAAAATTTCATTGGTATTTGGAGAACTTTAAGAATTAAACAATTTTTAGTGGTCCATTTTAGGGTGATTTACAATTCTGGATAAAATGGGTACTTTTTTGCCACCTTGGAGTCATTGCGAGGAACTGGAATCTCGATTAGCACTTAGTTCAAATAATTTATGAATATCATAATGAATTCAACACTAAAAATCGAAAAATAAAATTTTATATAAAAAAAATTAAACTGACTTCTAAAAGTGCACTAAAAAGCGAAAAATAACTATACATTTTTATATGAAATTGAAATTTGTGAAGTCGGCGCCAAATTATTTCTAAATGCAATAAATAACTACTAATATATACAAATTATGGTAAGAAAGCAATTACAAATAAAGTATTTTTAATCTGTTTATGCGAATCACATTTTAACAGGTATTAGTTTGGCGCCGACTTCAAAAATTTTAATTTCATATAAAAATTTATAGTTATTTTTCGCTTTTTAGCGCACTTTTAGAAGTCAGTTCAATTTTTTCATAAAAATTTTATTTTAGTTATTTTTCCTCTATGTATACGAGTTATTTTACTAACTTAGTAAGTAAATTTTTCCTGAATATTTATAATTTGTTACTTTGTGTAAAAAGATTTTTGAATTAAATTATAATAACATTTGAACACCTTATTCAGACGTGTATACCTTTTAATCTTTTGAATATTTGTCATATTAAATAATTGCATATCAGGTATTGAAATATCTATTCCTCTAAAAAGAGGTATGAAGAAATCGAAGTAAGTTCTTTTCCATCAATTTACACAACTTCCAATATGCGGAATTGTGAAAACCGTTCCATAAAAATCAAAATTGCATCACTGACAGTTTATTTTCCCAAAGTAATCTTCAACTAGCTAAAGGAAATATTTAAACATCAGTTATAGAATTTCTTAAAAAATCCATTCTTTATAATTTTACTTTTTTACAGGAAATCGAACCAAACCATTCAACAATTTCAGTATACGTAAATACGTAAATATTTCTAAGGGATCTCCGTGGGACTGACTTTATAATGTATTTAACTTTCCTATATCTAGCTATGTAAAAGTTAAGCGTACCATCCTTTTCTAGAAATATACAGGCGCACTATCATAGTTCCCGATATTTTTTTTAAATCTTAATTTAAGTCCTAAGTTTCCCCTTAAAATAAGTGTTTAAATTACACTCATTTCATATTTTTTATTGAATTTTTCAACAGATTTTTTAAGAAAAAACTCAAATAAAAATTTATTTTCGTCTTTTTTTCTTAAAATGTAATTTGAAAATAAATGTATAAAAACATTTTAAAATTAAATTTACTTATATTGTACAAATTTATTTTGTTAAAATATGATTTGTACAAAAATAAGAAAAAATTGAGTTCAAGTTTTTTGAAAAGAATTAATTTAATTTTTTTTTCAGGTTATTTAAAGCCAAGCTAACGCGTCTTAGCTTTAAAAAGTATTATCTAATATAAAAATCATGCCATGTCGCAACAAGAAACAACATTTGCCGTTGAGCACTCAAAAAAAATTTAACATACAATCTTACAATGTGATTGTAAAACGTACACGTAAAATCACAAATGCACATACTCTCTCCTAAAACAATGCCTTTCCGTACGCCTCTTACTTATACTTGAGCGCGTCCATCCCCAAAACTAAAAAGCCAAATACAAGTAATAAAGACTTCCATTTTAGCGGAAGGACGAGAAAGTCTGAAAGCTGAAAACATTTCCGGTCTACAGGTTTTGCCACCCTTTAGGAATCGTCGCCATTGGCAAATGCAGCGCAAGCGTACTTTTATAAAAGGGGATGTAAAAGTTACCCCATGAAAATCAGTCTAATCAATATCGAAATGCGTGCGCCCTCATTTAAAGATAAAAATGTAATATAAAGAGGGATTAGTGAAATATTAGAAGATTTGTTGAAACGAATGTAAACATAGTTTGTTGGAAATTATTTGCTTTGCTTATATTGTGTTTTCATTGAAATTTATTTGACAAAATTTTTTATTGGACCAAAATTAATTGAAGTGGATCAATTGTTTTATAAATTCTAAACTTATATTTCCACAAGATTTTATTAATATTTTAAATATTCCAACTTTGTAGAGAAATTGTCAGTTGCATCAAAATTTTAAAGCTCCAGTCTTTATTGTGATTTAATTTCTATCTCAAAAACAAACTATTAATAACTAGATAAAATTAAGTAAATTTTGTTTAATAATTGTATAAATAACGGAACTGATAATCCATGTTAAGAAAAATGTGGCTACGTTAAAAATTAAAATGTGAAATTTGCTTAATTTGCTGTATTTTTTAATAAAAAAAAATACGGGGTTGTATACTTTAATTATTAGGACATATTTTAATCACTTCGTATTTTACTTTTCTTAATATTTCTACACTATCCCATTAGCTTTTATTTTTCTAATAAAACATTTTGTACCTAGTCAATTTTTTATTAAACCTAAAATCATAGACCAAGTTTATATAAATTTTATGCTTTCCCTAATTTTAAAATGTTTTTTTTTTTGCTTTCTATAGAAGAAACGACAGGATGAAAACAACAATCGTCTCGTAAAATAGTTTAGCTTAGTTTTTGACCCTTAAAAATTTTCTTTTAATTTAAAAGAAATGGATAAGAAGACTCAGTATACGGAGATATCCAAATTGAACAGATATTAATAAGAAATGGTATTGACGATGCATGCATTCACCATATAGATAACTTATAACTTCCGTATGTATCAAGTTCAGATGTTGTTGGTACTATTGTAACTGTGCACTTATGGAGTGGGCGTATAATAGCAGATTTGAAACGATTCAACTTTAGAAAATTAAAAAAAGAATTTATACATTGGATTTAAATTTTTACGACACATCAGCCTCCATATATTTTTTACATAAATTTACTTAAATTAGAAAATGGCGCTTTTTGTGCTCTGCGTCTAGATAATTTAAAATCATGTAACATAAGCAAATTTATCTAAACCTAAGAAAAAGTAAAAATATACAAATAAAATAAGCGAGCATTATTTTATATAACAATTTTTAAATCCTATACGCCATTCTTATTTTCGCCGAAGGCTTTTATTAGGGATGCTGTTGGGAAAACCCTTGAAAATGTAAAGAACTACTCCTGGATCATAGGGGATTCAGACTTACTGAGAAGTTTGTTCAATGGAGAACTTTGCCACTCCTTGGTAATAGAGATTTATCACAGCTAAAGGAATTCAGATTCACAACATGTTTTTGATATGTAAGTACTGAAAGCTATTAACTCGGTATATAAAACATTGTATGAGCAGCGAAGATCTATGAATGGAGTTGCAAGATGTTAAGAAAATATTTTGTTAGATAGCAGTTACTCAAGATGCTGAGCTACATAAAGAAACCTTTTGGATGTCCTTGATATAACATCGTATAAATCAATTTTGCAATTTACAGCGAGTTTCCAGAACTGGACTCTTCAGTAGCATTGAAAAACTTCGAAACTCTGTTATTTTAGAAAATATTGTTATCACTTCCTTGCTTAAAATAATATTCGAAGATATTTTGATACTCAGTAGATAAATTGACGGTCAGTGAAATCCAATGAACTGGTCCTACTGTATCAGATTCTGCTTAGTTTTAAAGCAACTGCTACTTAACTTTCATTAAACTTGTGCGAAAATTATAATGATACTTTACAATTATAGGCAGATCATCTATAAAAGAAACTGTTCAACATATCAGAGTTATCCGATAAAATGAAAATATTTGATAAAAAAATACGCTTACCACTCTAATCCTCCTTCGGAACAATCAAATGAATATAACTCGAATTCTGTTAATCGAACATCAAAACCTACAATATAACGAATTTTTCTGAAATTTATTTCCAAAGTTCTCGGATTCAAAGGTATGTCGCCCATGTAATCAGTGCTAAGGGGAGCTTTTGAATTTTAAGTGTCTGCAGAGCAGAATAGTTTTATATGGAGCCTGTAGGATCGTAAAAAGCTCGAACTCCCTTCTCTGCACATTCAACGATAGTAAAAAGCTAGGAAAGGGAGCGTTTTTCTATAATGGAGCCAAAAAGTCAACTGAAATTGTCCGGAAGCGGCCAGTGTTTTAAAGGTCGCAGAATAGTTGCTATTATTAAAGCAGCATATAGAAAAGTTCGTATTTGGCGTATTTTCCAAACCTTGGACGAACGAAGCTTATCTAAAACACTGACTTTGCTTCCTTAAGGTCAGATGGGCTGATGTCAGGAAATGAAGGATTTATTCATTTATTCATTATTTGTGTGGAAGTTTTTGGTACCAACTGCAGAGCCTGACACCAATTCTAAACATGCTATCTTAACCTACATTCATGAATATAACGCGGTAATACTCTTTTCAGTGAGCTTTATGGGCCTGACCGTGACAATCTTTTAAGATTAGTGATTTTAGTGATAGGGTATCCCAGAGGTGCTAGATAGACTAAAACCTGCCTCAGAACAAATGAATCTAAAGATAAAAATATCAAAAACCCAAGTAATGACAAATTTAATAATTGGTGGAGATATCTATCTTGACGGAAAGCAAGTCGAAGAGATCATGTCCTACAAATATTTCGAGAATGAAATTCGCGCTGGTAGAGGTAACCAGACCTGGGAACTTACCAAAAGAATAAGTTTAACGTGGGCCGCCTTTGGTAAACTAAACTGCATCTTGAAGGCAGATCTACGAATATGTCAGAAAAGGAAGTTCTTTGACCAGTGTATATTGCCCGTTCTAACTTATGGTTCAGAAACTCTAACTTTAATGAAAACGGTCCTTAGCCTGATAAAGGTTACGCAGTGTTCCATGGAAAGCGTAATGCTTGGACTGTCCCTGAGAGATAAAGTTCCAAACACCGAAATACGGCGAAGAACAAGATTGGCGGATACTGTAGAAAGAATAGCTACTCTAAAATAGAATTGGGCTAGTAACATCGCGAGAGCCACAGGTGACAGATGTATTAGAAATATAATTGAACAGAGACCACGACAGAATGCATTTAGGAGCACAGGATGCCCTCCGACAAGGAAGCACGACGATTTAAAAAAAAATCGACACCAACTGGATACTAGAAGCGCAAGATAGCAGGTTGTGAAAGCAATCAAGGGAGGCTTATGTTCAGTAGTGGACTTTGGACGCTGGTTGATGATAATGATGATGATCTTAGTGGTAAAAAAGATCTGTTTCTAGAAATTAAGTCGCGTTCGTTTTATTTTTACCTACTCACCCCTTTAAGAATTGGAGTTGGAAAATGGGTAGAGGAATAGTAATGACTAATTATTTGTATGTTCCTGGAAGTACGTGGAAAGATGATAGACCTTCAACAATTTTCTATTAAAATAGAGCCATATTTCTGATGTATTATAATGAACGAAATTTTTCTGTGTATTAGTCAACATAATAAAAAAGTTAACATGTAAATACTTAGAACTTAATAATACGGCATTTGATATATAAATAAAAAATGTTCATATTCAACAAAGATATATCTAAGCAAGCTATAATAATACGTCCAAAGTTTGGTGTTTGCTGCTAAACAAAAATAATCGAAAATATTTTCCCCCATAGTAAAAATAATGTTTTGGGGATTAACAATAATGTTTCTTCATATGTAAGTTTTCAGAAAACTCGCGTAGTGAAAACTAATTGTCTCTAAAGAATTATTGCTAAATTTCTACTTTTAACAATTTTTCAAAGTAGTGACAGGATGTAACAAAAACAATAAATAGGTGTTAAATCCTAGAAAATATTGCGCCAACTCTGTTGTTAAGCGCTTTGATTTTTCATAACGTTGGCAAAAACTTTCGTCTGCGACGTTAGAACATTTTTTACGATTTTATATTAATTTTTACAGTATGTTCAAGCAAAATATTTGTTAAATTATCAATTTTTGTAGAGAACGTTTATCAAATGTCCACAATTTGTTTCCGAGGTAAGTAAAGAAAGCCAAATTGAAATTTTAGCCTTTTTAATAGAGAAATGGAGGTTGTAATTTGTTTCCATATTTCTTGTTTATAAAATCCTACTGACGAAATCTGCGGTTATTAAACTTTTTTAGAAGTTATTTAATGCGTTGTAAAAATATAACTGAAGGTATATTAATTTAACTTCCCAACAATATTTAAGTTCCAAGACCAGCATTTAGGCTTAGGTTTTTAATTAATATTAAACAAAATTTTGAAATCACATTTCTTTATATGTCTGGCACAACAATATTTTTTGTTAATTATAAAACTAACAACACAAATTCCTCCGCTTTCTTCTAACGTTAGAGCAGGGAAAAATATGTTATCTGTATCTATTGCGTGATCAGTATATTCTGAAACTGCTCATTTCAGCTTTTTGTCAAATAAAATAAATAACAATTTTTATGTCTCATTTTAGCACTATTGTATGCCAAAATCATCGGCTATTATCTAAAAATATTTTCGTGACATACAAATTATCTACCGAAAAGTCGGCAAACGAAATTTTAGAGTGTCACCTGCCAGGTATCTGAGGATGTTATAAATTAAGGTGTCGTGCGTCCTTTTGACCTTAGGACTTTAGAATTATATATTATTTTCTCTTGGTAGAACAAAGGTGATAAGTGGATAAAATATAAAGTAATCGTTTTTAAATATCTGAATTTCACGAATACATCTATGTTCTGTAGATTAATAAAAAGTTTGTTAAAAAATCAAATAATAGGATCCTAAGTACTTAGATCAACTGCTAGAATGAAAACGGATATTTTGAATATTCGTGTCCGTTTTTCTCAGTACTTGTTAACATCTTTCTCCGCTATAGAAGATTCTGAAAAATCAGAAAATTTATGTTTTAAGATGTGAATTTAGGTTCGATTTCTAAAAGATCGCCTCACAGTTATCCCATTACGATTCCTAATTCTTTCCTCTCCATGAAGATAAACTCCCAAGTAAGTCGTTATTTAAGTCCAGTTATATATTCCTTGATCCATCTTATTCCAAGAGCCTATCTCCAGGATTCAATAAAATTTACTTTCCAGCAACAATTTTAATTCCCCTTTATCAACAGGTAAAACTAATTGAGGTCCGTATGGTTCAATCATGGGCCCCATTTTTGCGAGATGATCTACTTCCTCATTCCAGCGTATATCCGAGTGACCCGGGACCCACATGAGCCTCATTTTATAGTAGATCCTCGTCAGATTATCCAGTATATTCTTGTACTCAGATACAGTGGCCTAGATAGAGGGGAGAATCAAGGGTATCAAAGAAGATCAAATCCCCTATAAGTCTACGAAAATCATGAAAGAACTGTAGAAAAGGCTGTTCATTGTATAAAAGGATCTTTAATCTTATAAATCGCTCTTTAAGGTTCTTGTTTGACAAACAGAAAAAATTATGTAATTAAATACTTAATTTGATCCCCCATCGCAAATAGCTATCTACGCCACTGGTTTGGTTACAACAGAATGATTAGAACTATGGTTAAAATATTGTCCAATATGTGTTGACTTTTTGTATACTGAAGGTTTAATAGTTTGACATCTAGGAAGGGCAGCTGATCAGTTATCTCTTTTTCCATGATAAGCTTAATTGTAGTTTAAGTGGTGTATAGATGTTTCTAGAAATCATTAGGTTCTTAATCATTTCCGTTCCATACGGTGAAGGTGTCATCGACATATCTCAACCAGACTTTTGCAATGAAATCTTCAGTAAACCTAGTGTTGAGATATCTAATCTTTTGCAACAACCACTTTGTAACATCAAATAATTGAGGTGTGTACAGTGAGGCGAAACTTTGCGCTTCACTGGACACAGTCCCTATATAAGCTGAAGACAAAACAGTCAGTTTATACTTGATAACGATTAGAGATACAATCTAATCAAATCCGACAACCACATTTTAGTCAATCTTCAACATTGACTACTGCGTTCAAACAAACTTTTTCTAAGTCAAAATTATTTATAGTGTAATTATTAAAGATTAGATGTTTCTTTTGTAAGCGAGTTATAGTAATACACTTAGTAAGGTTTATAAAAATGTGATTGTTTTGGCAATATTTAGAAAAATTGTTAAGGTCCTGTTGAGGTTTATTGCAGTTATCTATGTTGTTAATGGTGCGGTAAATCTTTAAGTCGTCAGCGTATAAAATACATTTGCTGTTTTTAAAGCATTGTTTATGGTATTAATATATATATATATATATATATATATATATATATATATATATATATATATATATATATATACATATATATATATATATATATATATATATATATATATATATATACATATATTATATAATAAAAAGCAGCGACCTTAGACTCCCTTGGTGTACTCCAGACGTAGCTTGGAAATGAGTAGAGTGATAACGATTCACTACAATGATCTGCACCCGACAACAAATGTAGGACCGAACCAACCTCAAAAGTCCCGCGCAACCACCTACCTCAATAAGTCTCTCGATCAATCCGTCATTGCTGATCTTGTCCACAGCCTTACTGAAGTCGTTTTACACGCAATTCATTTGATCTTGTCCCTTAAGTACCTCACAAACATCATGAGATCTAAGAAAGTAAGTTAGTTTCAAACGAACAGAATCCATTTTTAATAATTAAAATTTTTTACAGTATTTATTAGGTTTGGACAAACTAGTTTGTCTGGCATCTTTGAAAAAATTGAAATTTTACTAATTACCCGGTAATTTGCTATATCCGTTCTCTCTACTTTTGTGTATTGATATTATATGTGACAGTTTGGAAAACAGCCAATATTTGAAAATATATTATATATAAAGCATAATGGCAATGACAAATTATACATACAATTATTTATGAATGTAGGAGGTATCCCGTCTGCGTCCGAGTCTTTACGTATATCCAAGTCTTTTATAATATCTAAAAAGCCTCGGTCAGCGGACTTGCATTATCGTCAGCACATACATTTTCAGTACCATTTTTATCTACGTGTGATGTCACAAAGACACTCCTAAAAAAATCAGCAAATAGATTGCTTATGCCTAGACCATCGAGAGCAAAGCTTCCTTGAGGAATAGTGACGTACAATTTTTTCTTACAAGATATATATTTCCAGAATTGTTTAACATCAACAGTAATCCGCTTCTCCATGGTCCGAACGAAGTCATTAAAATCCTACCTTATCAACCGCTTTGACCTGCGCCGCAAACTGGAACACATTAGGTAGGAAGTTCTATTACTAAATCTTTTATATTTTTTGTAATATTTATTTTTTTCTGCGATTGTTTTTATTGTTACCAATTTAAAAACGATAAGATATTTTGCTTTAATTTTAAAAGAAGGTACATACTTTTCAATTAATTTTGTTAATTCAGAGTATAATATACTCAACACATCTTTTAACGACTTTTTAAAAAATAACTCTCCCTCAGTTTACGGCTGATAAATCCCAGTTAATAGATATATAGTCCGCTCTATTAAAGTTATGAACTTCACAGCTCCGATGAGAAAGCGTCCCATTTAGTGATCCATTGATATGGAATTCCAAGGATGGATGGTTTAAGTCTTCATCCACCATAATATAATCGGAATGAGATATTTCAGTGATTAAAAGCTTTTTACACAGAACTAAATTTATTACTCTATTATTAATATTGGGTTTATTGTTAAATTACATTAAACCGCAATACGAGAAGGCCTTATTACACAGTACTAAATCTAGTACTATGTTATTAATATTGGGTTGATTATTAAATTACATTAAATCACAATACGAGAGATGCCTTACATTCTGTTAATAGGATCCTTTATTCTTTATGAACAGTACTCGAAGAGAGGTGTCATCCTTTCTGACAAATGTAGAGCCATTCTTATTCCAGCAAAACTTATATCTTTTAGCCTTTACAGCGGCTCCTACCTCCTTAAAGAGAATTTTGTTTGCCAGTGTAAGGTGCTCATTCAGATACAGGTTTTCCGAGAAACCCTCAATTTTCATCTTTATAGATCATTATGTAAACGTTTGATCTTTGCAGCTAATAAGACATTTTCCTTTTCCTTCTAGAACCAAAGTTACAATAATATTTTTTATTTTACTTCTAGAGTTTCTTATTTAATTGAACTCTATGTATATACTCGACTTTCTCAGTGGCAACTTTATAATTAATATAGCCTCCAGTCTTGTCAAACATATTGATGAGAATGTCATTTTCCTGTTCGAAATACCTTGGATTTCCAAATTCCGTAACTTGGACAATTCTTTCAATTCATGTGCGCTGGTTTCCAAATTTTAAACTTCTGAATTAAGTTTTTTATTCTCGGCAGAGAGTGCATCCAACTTTTTTCTTTAAGTTCTTAAAAGTTAGAAAGTTTCTGTTCAAAATCAGATATCTTGTCGCTGCAGATTTTACAGAATTTATGAGAGCACTTTGCAGCTTATAAATCTATCTTAATTAGTCTTGTATATCTTTTATAGCATCCAAAGAATCGGTAGAAGTGATTGACGCGCTATGAATAGGTATCGCAATACTCATAACACCCATGAAACAATGCGGTCTAACAGCGTTGGTGAAGGTTAAACGGCAATCCTCGCACCCTCATCGGACACCTTCCACGCAGATAGCGTTTAATTTGTGACAGTACAAGAACCACTACATTTAATTTCGGTTTTTCTTTGCCTTTTACTGGCCCATCACAATACTTGCAAGTTCTATTGTTCATATTTACTTAAACTTGACTTTTTAGGCAAAATCACTCTGATATTCGTAAAGCGAGTTTTCACTGATTATTTTAATGTAAAATTAGTATAAAAGTTTCAACTTTGGACTCACAAAAATCATTCCTGCGGGAGCGATCACACAACGGCGAACTGAAAGATACGACGGTAACAACAATATATCATATTAATATATTATAACAAAGTTAATAAAGATAAATACATAATTTGTTGTAAAGTAAAAATGCTTGGAGACTGCGGAATAAAGTGGAGAGGTGACATGGAAGATGGGCCAATTGGTGAAAATAAACATAACCCTGACCAAAACTTCTACATATATTTATTGTTAATTTGTGAACATCTTGGATTTATTCTTTATTTGTGAACATCTCGAATGACAAATTAGAAAAGATAACATTAATACTTAATTTATCGGTCTTGATTGTTTATGGGCTATTAAACAAATACACTGAATACAGAAAAATTTCAGAAAAGTTGAAAAAATATCTGACATATTACCTGTAATCTATATATCTATATAGATTTTCGATTGTTACAGTGAAATAATCACCAAAATTTAGATAACCATGATGATTATTTGATCATATTAAGCAAAAGTCGACATATTAAATTAAATAAGCCATCTTTGAATAAAGAATCCATCGTAAAAATAAATAAATGATTATAAAAAGAACTGTAATAATACAATTAGTATTAAGAGTTTGTTATCAAAAGAAATACGTCTATTATTAATAAGACAAACTTTGATTTAGCCACCCAAGATTATCAGATACATAGAAATGTTAATGTAGTTAGTATTTATTACTTTAATAGTTTCTTTTTTCAAACGTTTTTGTAATTAAAAACGATTAATTATTTCGATTTCCACCACTGGACAGCGGCTAACTTATTATTCTATTTTCCATCTAATTCTAAGAAATATTTTTGCAAAACTAAGGGTGTTTTCATTTAGGATAAAATAGTTTCATAATATAAAGGAAAGTTCCTTGAAACTGACTAAAGTAAAGCTGGTTCAAAGCAAGCATAAAAAATAAGAAAAATAACGTTTCAAAGCGTTAAGAAACAAACTTTTTTCGAAATTCTTGTCTTCAAGTTTGAAAAAACTATGTCGGATTATTATTTTTTATTTAAAGATGAGAAACGTTTACTTTTTCTTTCATCTCTATTATCTATACTCGTACAATAATAATGACCAATTATTTAAAACATGTCATTACAACCAAAATAGATAGGTACTTGTTCGCTTAATAATTTTATTTTAGCTAATACGATAGCAATTTTGTCTTTATTGGATATTAATAACCGATCATATAATTACGAGGAAAATTACATACCTCCACATATTTTTTAAAAATACGGTATTGCTACAAGATTATATGATTCACTACGCCATTTATAGGAAAATATATGTAGGTCTTCAAAGTTTTCCAGTTAAAAATGAGAATTTTTTGTTCGTATTTTAGTATCAAGTAGTATTGTTAAAAACTTTGCTATTAATATTAAACTGATTTTATTTTTTTCTATGGAATATAATCTTCGTCATATCCGTTTTAATGAAAAATATGATAACACAACTACAAGGTAGGATCATTTATCACTCTCGCTCGCTCGTGAATTAAATTGCAATACATATGTTAAACAAAATTGTAAATAGACATACCGTAATTTTTCCTGAGAAGAACCATGTTGCCTCTAAAGCTGTTGGAATTATTAATGAGGCTTTTGTATACCAGTTTTGGGATTTTTATATTCGAAAAATCAGGATAATCGCTAGAAAAATCCCTTTTTTGTTATTTAAGAATATAAACTATTCATTTTTTTTTTTACTTTTCACAAATTGGTTTCAAAAAGATGCTTCCACCACTCTGTCTCTGAGAGCTATATTTTAACTCAGTTTTAGTTTGAATCCAAAAAGGGTAAATTCTACTGATAGATTTCAAATTTATGCAAGAAAATGTTTACCTCCTTGACTTGGGTAATAATATATAACATTTGTTGTTCCTCTTGCTGTTTTCCTGTTTGCTAAAAGTAGTGTGACTTTCTTTGTATTTTCTGACCACCTAGAAATCAGATATTCTTTATGGAGGCATCTGAAGTTGGTTGTAGTATCAATTTAGAAAATTCAATACAATAAATTTCCTATGGTGTGCTTTTCTGTCTTTCTGAGCTGTTATCCTAGAAATTTTTAAATTTTAATCATCCTTTTGGACATTAGTCTGGAGAACGCAGTGAAGTTGACATCAACGTGAGTACAAAAGTTGATTGCTTCCAAAAGGTTCATCATAAAAGAGAGAGAAAGTGTTATTATGGAATGAAACGATAATTTAACAATCATACAGGTAGTGCCAGAAGTTTTTTCATTCCATGTATCCAGATTTCATATCAACAAAGCCTGATGATCTGTAGCAAATCTTGGAGTTTGAGTTTCCCGAAGTTATCTGCGAAACACATCCTTCTAAGTACCCAGATATTTATTCTTCTGTAAAGGTTACAGTGAGATAGGAGCTATTTAAGAATGCTTGGAAAAATAGCCTATAGTCTGAAGAGGGCCATGGAGTCTAGGTTTTTTGAAATAGAAGATGCTGCCACAGACATTAGGACAGGCTGATCCTAAAAGCATAAGAGCCAAATCAAAACTTATAATTAATTGTTATTATCAAAATGTATGGAGACAAAGACACAGAAGCTCTAATTCAGTGTTTTGGCAGAGGAATATGATATCGCATTGTCAGAAACGTGGTTAACTGAAAGTTTCACGACAGTGAACTGTTCGTCCAAAGACATAAAAATACTATACGAAGTAAGAGAAATAATAATAAAACAAGAGAGGGTATACTAGTAACATTAAAAAAGAAATTTCACTATGGAATGATTAAAATAAATATACATAAATATGATGTTGATGCTATGTTACTTGAAGTAAAGTATAGAAAATGAGTATTTTACTTGTCTTGTCTTTATATTCCATCACATATGAGTAGACAAGTAACTATTGATTATTTTGACATATATATATTTTACACTGCGGTGATTAAAAATTGTGATATTATTATTATTATGGGTGACTTACCAAATTATGAGTCTAATATTGAACGCGATAAATGCTTATTGTTATAGCAGTTTCTGGCTTTAAATAATTTAAATCAATATATTATAAATACGAATAAGGTGAGTAGAAAATTAGATCTTATAATATCTAACATGAATATATCTGATGTGCGTAAGCACTTATTATGGGAGATCCATATCATCCAAATATTTCAGTGTTAATGACCTTTGACTCAGGTCAGTAGCAGGATGATTTAATAGCATCTTACATTTACGATTTCATTAATGATGATGAACTGCATAAGAATGTTGTTGCAGAGGACAGTAGTGGAAAAGATTGGCAGCACTATAAAGCTCTAATGCGCACTGTTAAGCAACAGACCTCTAATGAATTTAAAAATTACCAAGGAAACCTTAAAAACAATGTAAGATCTAATCCAAGTGATCTTTGGTCTTTTATTCAGTCTAGGGGCGGTAACAACTATATTATTCATAAGGGACCTGTTGATGTTGCAGAGACTTTTGCTGTATATATATCTCTTCGGTGTATGAATCATCATCTTTGTCTGCGCCTATGGATCATGAATGGTTGATTTCTTCCCTATCACTGATTAAATAGTGAAGGATAATTAAATGAAATTAAATTCTCGGAAGAGTACTGGAGATGACAATATACCATCTAGTATATTCAAAAGATGTGCTAATATGTTGACTTATTATGCAAAGCACTCGTGCATATATTTAGAATGTCTGTCAACTCAGGTATTTTTCCCGATAGCCTAAAGTCTAAAATCATGACACCCTCATATAAGTCAGGAACTAGAAACTGCGTAGAAAATGATCGCCCCATTAGTGTGTTAAATTTTCTCGCAAACATTTTTGAGATGATCATTGGTTCTGATATTCAAAATAATACTAACTATCGTATCGCCAGAGAACAGCATGGTTTTGTTGGTGGTAAGTCGACAGTGTTTAACCTATGTGTGTCTATCAGTTACGTGTCGCCAGTACTTGGAAATAAGGGGCAGGTTGATGTTATTTATATATTATATATATATATATATATATATATATATATATATATATATATATATATATATATATATATATATATATATATATATATATATATCGATTGCTCTAAGGCTTTCGATACAGCGGATCATGGATTGTTACTTCAGAGGCTCGTGCGGTTCGACTTTTCTAAAAAAAGCATACCTATTTCAAAATCTTATTTAGTTTCAAGAACACAAAAAGCTAAAATGGGTAGTGTTCGGTCACGAGGTTTTAGAAAAGTGTCCGGTGTTCCTCAGGGAATGAATTCTGTTTCTGAGTGGTTTACTGTCAACACAATGTTTCTTAACGTAAAGAAATGTTGTGTCATGAACTTTACAAGGAAAACATACGATTAAGTTTGGTTAATCAATAAATAGCGGTGCTTTGAATAAGATGGACGGCTGTATGAATCTGGGTGTATATATTCAGTCAAACTTAAAGTTTCATAATCACTACACACATACCATCAACAAGGCGTATAAGAGGGTAGGTTTTGTATTTCGAAACACTAAAAGTTTTAACGGTATTAATATCATAAAACTATTATGCAATGCACTAGTTAGACCACAATTGGAGTATGCCTCTGTCATTGGATGGCCGTAATCTTTTGCGGGCAACAAATGTTTGTTGACGTATCCTTATGATAGAAAGAACAATAGATATCCCTATATGGTTTCGTACGTTTCACTGCTTCAACGTTTTGAATCTCATAGACTAACACAGAGAAGTGAAGGCCATTCTATCCTTTTTATTAATTATTTATTGAATAATTTGCAATTAAGATGCAGAAATAAGAGTGATTAATTTCAAGATTAAAATAGTACTTCATGGCTATCTTCCATGTTAGTATGCTGTAATAGGTTCCTGCGAGATCATGATGTTGACCTCTTTATTATAAGCTCCAAGGAATTAAATAAATACTACTAACTGCATTATCTCGCCTGCACCAAAAAACTTTTTTTCCTTTTACCTCTAATTCGTAGTTTTAAGTAGGGTATTTTAATATAGCTTTAAATAACTTGCTCTTGCATGTCATTGCAATCTGAGGTATTTGTAAGATGAATCTTTAAAAATAAATAAATAATATTGTGATCCTAACAACGATTGATTTTCTAAAACAATTTGCCGAACCTTCGATCATATGAGTAGATATAAACACAATAAATTTGTTTGATAGCTGTTTATGGTCGGTTGGGAGGATCTTTATTAATTTTTGAGAGGCACAAATATTTTTAATTAATTTTGCTCTCAGCTTTTTGCTCATCTTGTCACCCTTTAGGGTTTTTAAGTATTAAAAATTACTTGAAATGCGAGCTTTATATATTTATATTCAGCATTCATATGAAGGACCTTAGTTCAGTCAAGGTGTTAATTCGTTACATCACACTTTTACCATTTTAAAAGTTATTGTAATATAATTAGATGAGCTACCAAACCCAAGAAAATTATTATTTAGATGTTTAGAACTTTATTCTGATTAACTTGTATATTTAGAGTTAGGGAATTAATTATTAAACCATTTTGAGTTTGGTCCACCTAAAATAGATTTCAAATTTTTTTTTGATAGCAGTTTGATATTCCCAATTGTAAAGAAAACAAGTAAAGTTTAATGTGAGCCATTTCTCATCAAATTTGGGAAGCAGTTGAATTGTTCAAAGAACGTGTCTTGACTTATCGAGGAAAATGCCTATAAACTATTATCGGCTTCATGATTGTTAGGTCTAGTATAGTTAGTAAAAAATTATTCTATGTACTTTTTGCACATTATTCAACATTCACATGAAGGGCCCTAGTTCAGTCAAGATGTTAATTCTACTTGGGAATCGTTACATCACACTTTTACAATTTTAAGAGTTATTGTAATATAATCAGATGAGCTACCAAACCCAAGAAAATTATTAATTAGATGGTTCAGAACTTTATTCTGATTAACTTGTATATTTACAGTTAGTAAATTAATTATTAAACCATTTTGATTTTTGTCCACCTAAATAGAGATTTTAAATTATTTTTAATAGCAATTTGATATTCCCAGTTGTAAAGAGAAGAAGTAAAGTTTAATATGGGTCATTTCTCGTCAAAATTGAGAAGCAACAAAGAAATTGTCTTGACTTATCGAGGAAAACGCCTATAAACTATTATCGGCTTTATGATTGTTAGGTCTAGTGTAGTTAGTAAAAAATTATTCTATGTACTTTTTCCACATTATTCAACATTCACATGAAGGGCCATCGTTCAGCCAAGATGTTAATTCTACGGGGGAATTCGTTGCATCACACTTTTACCATTTTGAATATTAATACAATTAGTTGAGCTACCAAACCCAAGAAAATGATTAATTAGATGGTTCACAACTTTTTGCTGAATAACTTGTATATTTACAGTTAGGAAATTAATTATTAAACCATTTTGATTGTTATCCACCTAAATATAGATTTTAAATTATTTTCAATAGCAGTTTGATACTCCAAGTTATAAAGAAAAGAATTATATTTTAATGTGGATCATTTCTCTTGAAATTTAGGAAGTAGTTGAATTGTTAAAAGAAATTGTCTTGACTTATCGAGGAAAACGCCTATAAATTATTATCGGCTTAATGCTTGTCAGGTCTAGTATAGTTAGTAAAAAGTTATTTTGTGTACTTTTTCCACATTATTCAACATTCACATGAAGGGCCCCAGTTCGGTCAAGATGTTAATTCTACAGGGGAATTTGTTTCATCATACTTTTACTATTTTGAAAGTTATTTTAATACAAAATAAGTTATTGCTAAATTCCAAATTAAGTCCTATAGCTATAAATATATTGTTTCACTGCACAATGACAGCGCAAAACAATTAAGCTCTCCGAACTTATTAAAATATTTCCAATTCATATAGACAACATTCTTGACAAAACACAGATAAAAGAATCAAAGCGATATAATAGTCAAACAAGGGAGTTGTCATGATTCAAGTGTCTGGGTTTGCCTACCACGGCGATAAGTACTTGCCAAATGTGTACTTCCAGACAAAACGCTAAACTTTGAAAATGTATAACTTTTTTCTATTAAATCTGAAGAGTTCAACTTTTCCAGAGAACTTCCTAATTAATTACATTTTAATGCTGAATAACTTTTGCGACAATACGTACGGGCGCATGAAACTTGACATCATAGCTTTTAAAAGTCGCCACTTAGTTAATAAATACTTTAGAAACCTCAGCCAGAGGGTGTTTTTAGATAATACTACGAAGAATAAGTGTAAAATTTCAAAAAGAAATATTAATTATTGCCTAAGACGATAAAAAGTATGTTATTTTTTTTCCTGTTATTTCCTTAAATCTTCTTCTTTTTTAATATTTCCTTATTTTAACGGCAAAACTAACTTCATATTCCTGTTCAGCGACCTCGAAAACATTAAACCGTGCTTTTAATAATAATAATAATCTATATTGTCTTTGCTGACCAGTATAGAGTTATTCTCCGAAACAGCTTAATTCCTGTAACACGATTCAATACCATCAAAGCGGAGGTTGAACGTGAGATCAGAGGCACTGACAATAACAGCGGCCTGAGGTCCAAGAACAGCTGAATGACGATACCCAAGAAGACAACGCTGAACTCCTTTATCAGAAACTATCAACAGAAATGAGTGCTGCAATGTTGAAGTGTAATGGAACAAATCCGTTATGCAGACCGGTACTGCCAAAAATTAACTCATCTAAAAAACTGGGTATCATGTTGGACATCATGAACAATCGGGTCTTACCAGCTTATGTTTCAGAGGCCTATACTCTGGAGTCCTTACATATGACAATCTATTGTGCTGCGACTGCGGTAGCTAGTGCTTTAGAAATTAAAATTACAACAGAGCTCCGATCAGCAAGAACGGAACCCACACTCCACCATGAGAGAGACGTCTAAATGACAAGATCAAAAATCTTCGAAAAGATACACATAGGACAGCTGATGGAGTATATTAGGGGCGTGAGAACAAGTAAACTTCAAAGACGAGCTGAAGAAATAATAAATCGAGCCCGGTACCATTCGCAACACGATCCAGCGAATGATACGGCTCAACAATGCCTCGATACACTGAAACAGAAGCTCTCTGCCGTTGTAGGGCGGTTAAAGAGATACAAGGCCAGGAATAATCGAAAACGAGACAATGCACTGTTCTAACGATCAGAAAAGACTTTCTACCGTAAGCTAAACTCTCCACCTAACATGGCAGATAATAGATATTCCAACAGAGAGCAGGTAGAAGAATTCTGGGGAAACCAAGTTTCCACACCCGCCAATTGTAACATCGCAGCCGGCTGGATCAATAAAGAGCACCAAATCTGCCAAGACTACAACCAGATGCAGTTTGAGTCATTTATCCCCGAGGAAATCTCAGGAATAATCAAGGAGTTCCATAACTGGAAATCTCCAGGTCTCGATAAGGTCCATAACTACTGGCTTAAGAAGTTCTGGTGTATGCACCATCAACTGACTAATCTCATTAATGATGTTTTTCTAAATGCCATTCTTTCTGACAGAAGATATTACGTATCTCTTACCAAAGGACCAACATAACACACATGACCCAGCTAAGTATAGGCCAATCACCTGCCTTTCCACACTATATAAGGTAATCACCTCCTGCTTGACCCAACGCATCTATGCACATTGTGAACAAAATAACATCATTGCAACTCAACAGAGAGGATGCACCAGGGTAGCAATGGGATGCAAGGAACAATTGATTGTTGACTCTGTCATATGTAACCAAGCCTGTACCAACCGAAAAAACCTCTTTGCTGCCTACGTGGATTATAAGAAGGCCTTCGACTCAGTGCCGCATGAATGGCTCAAAACTATATTGAGAATGTATAGGATCGATAATCATTTAGAACTCATCATGTCAACCTGGAGAACTGGGATCCATCCAGGGATACCATCGAAACTAATACAATCCCATTATGAAGGGGAATATTTCAAGGTGATTCAGTAAGCCCATTGTGGTTCTGCCTTTCAATGAACCCACTGTCAGCGCGTTTGAACTCCACCAGATACGGCTTTAGTTCTAGAAATAACAACGAAGAGGTAGTAAGATTAAATCATCTTCTATACATGGATGATCTTAAAGTGATGGCTGCTACCAGAAACCAGCTGGAGCAAATGCTTAAAATTGTGGAGGAGTTCTCCGGGGATATCGGAATGCAGTTTGGACTTGACAAGTGCCATATTTTGAACATCGTTAAAGGAAAGATACAACCGGGAGCATTTAAGATGCAGAACGGTGAAACTATAGATGCAATGGAAGCAGAACAAACATACATATACTTAGGTATGAAAAAAGCTAAACGAATTGACTATCGCACTATGAAGGTCGAAGTGCGAACCGAATTTGTCAGGAGGGTAAGATAGGTGTTACGAGTCTAAATAGTAGAAAATTATTTAAGACGCTCCACACGTACGCATGCTCTGCGCTTGGCTACTCTTTTGGAATTGTCAAATGGAGCAGGACGGACATCGAAAACCTGCAAAGGAAAATAAAAACACTCTTAACAAAAGCACACAAATACCACGCTCGAAGTGCTATTGAACGTACCAGGCTTCCAAGACACCAAGGAGGAAGAGGATTGGTCGATATAGGTAAGCAGCTCGATGAACCAATAACAAACTTACGTTCTCATTTCCACAGGTTAGCGGAATCTTTCACACTACATCGAGCAATATGTGGAGCAGACGATTTAATGCCGCTACAGCTGAGGGAACGGGATATTGCTTCTCACCACCGAACAGACCAAGAAAAGTTATAAACCTAGCTATAGAAACCACTTCATGGACATAGGTCATCCAGGAAAATGTCGACAACTCAGCGTCGAACTACTGGTTGATTTCAGGACAGATATTTCCGGAAACGGAGGGCTTCTTGTTAGCTATTTAAGACCAGGTTATTCCGACGAAGAACTATCGGAAGTTCATCATTAGAAATCCCTCAATAGAAAATGGCAAATGTAGATATGGCTGTCGAACATCAGAGACAATCCAGCACACAACTGGAGGATGTCAAGCATTTACCGCAACCGAGTATAAGGAAAGGCATGACTCAGCCGCTAAAACACTCCACCAAGAGTTGGCAGGTAAGTTCAAACTATTGCAGGTAGTAAAAGTGCCTTACTACAAATACAATCCAGAGCCTATTCTTGAAAACAACGAGTTCAAGTTGTATTGTTCTAACAGATCAAACAGTTGCTCATAACAGGCCAGACATATTAACAGATAAAATTTCTAGGCGAACCACACCGATTGACATTGCTATACCTAACAACAACAATCTAAGACCGAAATACAATGAGAAGTTCGCCAAATACAAAGATCTGGACGTGCAAATCAGCAAATACTGGGCAATGAACAGCGTCCACACGATTCCCATAATAGTATCAACAACTAGAGTGATACCAAAGAACCTTGCAGAACATCAAAGGACTGGGCCTTAGTGAGCATCTGTATAAACCGATCCAGAAAGTAGTACTCCTTGCAACCGCTTGGACTGTCCGAAAGTTTGTAGGAAGTACAGAAGACGACGCCACCTGGGACCCGATAACATAAAAAGGGTCCCCACAGAGCTCCACACTTTTGATGTCTTTGTATAACTAGTATGAGTCAATAATCACTGGAGGAAGTGTGAAGCCGTTTGGCTTGTAAATCTGAGATAATCTTTATTATCTAACAGATAACATCCATTTATAAGACAATATTATATACAACTTTAATATGCTCTTAAACAAAATTATAAGAAAAAAATAAAATCATTTATTAATTCATACAATAATTCACAAAAAAAGAAAAACACTATATTTTTATTAGAAACTTAAATTTTAAGTTGTTGAAGATACTCATGGCTTGAGATAATGAAGTTTTGATAAGAAAATTTGTTTCAGAGATAAGTAATGAGAAAAAGAGACAAGATCTGACAGATCTCGGGGTACATGAAAGTTAACTTGATACAATAAATCAAAACAGTCCATATAAGATCTAGATCCTTAGAAACTGGGCTAACATGTAATGTTTGCGATTAATTAAAGATGGCACGTTAAATCACCTTAGTAACTGCTCTTCATCTATACCCTTTTGGGGGAACACTCCGTCACTTTTAAATGATAGGTAATTTAAAAATATTCTTTGCATTCCCTCTAATTGATTAATGTACTTATCAAAGATAAGATGCCATATTGCAGAACCGTATTCAAGTTTCGATCGGACACAATTAACATATAAAGTTTTCAGTCTCCAAATTACTAAAATCATTAGTATTGCGCAATATGAACCCCAACATTATAATCGCACTCCCACAAATCAGACTGATATGTTTCGCGAAAGAAAGTTTTGAATCAAAAGTGATTCAAAAGTCCTTATCAGAATTACTTCGTTCAAGTAGTTGATTGTTTAGAGTGTATTCAAAATGTAAAGAATTGGTTTTATTAGAGAAAGTCATTACAGTACATTTGTCAATATTGAAAAGTAGATTATTTGCCTTACACTAATTCAAAACAATATCAATATCCCCTTGCAGTTCTAGGGTGTCAATTTATATTACGAATCACCTGAAATATCTTTACATCATTTGCAAAGAACAAAATACTGTTTGATATTCCAACCGTGATATCGATAATGAAATGTAAAAATATTAGTGGAGCCAGATTGCTCCCCTGCGGAGCCCCGCTTGTTACTTTCAATTTATAGGATTGATAACCCCGAATTTCAATATATTACATTATGTTTTGTAGGTATGGTTTAAAAAATAACAATAGTCTGTTACTAAAACCAATAGAAACAAGTTTGTTAAGTAGAATATAGTGATCGACTCATTCAAATTCCTTTGAGAAGTCATTATAGACCACTTCAATATGATTGCGTTTATCCAATGCCCCACCGGTAAATTGGACAAAGAAAGCCAAATTGCTAATAGTACTAAGGCGGTTTAAAATCCATACTGTTCTGGCAATATCAACTGTCGCACCTGTCTCAATATACACTCATATATCAACATCTCAAAAACGTTTGCAAATGAGGATAGTATTGTAATAGGTCTGTAATTGGGATCTCGTTTATATTTCCTTTTTTAAACATAAGGGTGATTCTCGCTTTCTTCCAGAGCTCAGAAAATGTATTTGTTTTAATCGCCAGGTTTAACAAATATGACAAGGCTTTAAATAGTACCTAGTAAAACAGTAAAACAAGGAACATTGTCTGGTCCTTATGTCATTTAATTTTTTAATTTTGCAAAGCGCCCATAACTATTTATTCCGGAATGCTCTCAATTGAAATGTGTTGGCTCCAGACGGCATTGTCAAAAGAAATATTATTTTTATCATGACGTGTATAAACACTACTGAAAATGTCAGCAAATGTATTCACAATACCCTCAGGATCCGAGAAATGATTGTCACCATTTATCAAAACTTCAGGCACGGTTGATGAAGACCTTTTAGATTTTATATGTGACCAAAAGGTGATAGGATCATTAGATAGGGTTTCTTCTACCTTTAGTTTATAATCTTAATAGACGATATCCATCTTTCTTTTCACCTATGCCTGCAATTCGCCTTTTATAATTTTTAAAAATTCTATGTTTTCGCTTATTTAATTTAATTATTTCCGAGGTATACCAAGTTGGAAAATTTCTTTTCTTGATTATAGATTTGGGTATACATACATCAAATATATTCAGCAACTTGCTAAAAAATTCTGCCCAAGCTACATTTACGTCATTACCTACAAACAAGTCCAATTCACTCCCAGTAAATTGTCGTTAAGCATAAGAAAATCTGTCCTTCTAAAATTATACTTTGATTGTGACAAATTCACTCGAAATTTTGCGGTTTTGCCGGAATTGAGAGATAAAAGGATGTTGACAGCCGGATAATGAAGATCTTCATCTACTAATGGTACTAGTTCTAGGCAGCTGATATTAGCCCAAATTAAATTGAGGATTTTATAATCAGTATTGCAAATATAGTTAAACTGCTAGAACCTGAACAGTTGAGTGAAATTATTGAAGACATTTACCCTCTGACTATCACAATTTTCGTAAAGTTGAGGAATATTAAAGACATTCATTAATAAAATGTTTTTATCATAAATATTGTGCTATGTTTTCAAGTAATTAAAAGAATATCAAAATTCTGCTTAAATTAAGTTTGGAGGTATGCGAAATCATAAAAATATATAATGTTATGTGATGAATGCATACCTTACAGCCAATTAAGTCTACCTCAGTGACACCGTTGTTAACAGCCTGCAAATCAATATAACCTATATTTTCTTTACAATTATTCTAAAAACATTTAATTGTGGTATTCTTTAAAATTGACAGCTAATTGAAGAGTTTAAAATTTTTCAACCAATAAATAATTACTGACTTTTTTATTTTTAACACAATTGCATAAATTTTAGAACTTAGGTTCATAACCACCAAGTTCTGGTTTTTGCCAACTGTGAGTGGTAATGGGGGAGATTTTTCCATCTATAGTTTCTATTTTTTCTGAATCGATCAAGTCCAAACATATTATTGAACAACCTTATTGTTTGCATCTGCAATACGATAATTATGTAAGTACACATAATTTTATGTTTCCTCATTTTTAAGGGTGGTAAATATACGACTATTAAATATTACAGCTGTTCTGTGAAAAATATCTTAAGAAAGCATTTCTAAGAAATGAATGGTTGTGTATGAAGCAGTAGTTATTTAACCCAACATATAAACAGTGGTTACTTCCATTATTAAGTAGCCTTCAATAAGTCATAATCTCCAGGAAAACAATTTCAAATAAGAAATCAAACTGAATGAAAGGCTTAAATAAGTCAGCATATCTAAGAAGCGTTTGTGAGATAAATTTTTAATTATCAGTTTGTAGGAATGGTGGATTTGCGTGACTGAGCAAATTAATCTCTAGCGCCTTCCATTAATAATTTATTATCAATACGATATCTGTAGGATAAGGAGAACATAGAATATAAAATTTCAAAAACCTATTTTTCAAAAATATGATCTAAACGAAAATGACAACAGATTATTGTAAATTTTATATTTTATTTATTGATTGCTTAGGATCCATAAATTATACATTAGTTATTCTAAAAATTTGTAGTTTAATCTCTACAGAGACAGTGCCATTCCATTTTTATTTATTACTTATTAAATCATTTTGATTTTTGGCCACCTAAATATAGATTTTAAATTATTTTTAATAGAGTTTATTACTCCAAGTTATAAAGAAAAAAAGTAAATTTCTCGTTAAATTTGGGAAGCAGTTGACTGAATTGTTAGAAAAATTGTCTTGACTTATCGGGAAAAATACCTCTAAACTATCATCATGATTGTCAGATCTAGTATAGTTATTAAAAAGTACTTTTTCCACTCATTCAACTTCTTTTCAGTGCTTGTGAGAATGTTTCCATCTTGGTATTGAGATAATCCAGGTATACTCTTTTTGTATATTTCAGCAGTCTGCTTTGCTTTTTTGTGCAAGTTAAAGTGGTCACACTTTGCACTAGGCTGTTTGATTTCTCCGCATTCTCTTGTTGAGTTTCATCTTTCTCTCTCTCTCTCTCTCTCTCTCTCTCTCTCTCTCTCTCTCTCTCTCTCTCTCATGTTTGTTTCCCAATTTAGAGTTCTTTAACTTTTTTGGCTGACCATGAAAGCTGCTTTTCTTAATATTATCCCAAGTAGTTTCGTTCAAGTTCACAGGCGTTTGAATATTAGTTAAGATTGTGTTAATGGCTTTTTTACTTCTGATCTACGCAGTAGATTCTGAAGCTTTCTCGCATCGATACTTGTCGAATTCCAGTTCTTTAGTCAAAAATGCAAGCAAGCATTAGTTACGAAAGTATCTGTTTATAAAAATATAGTCAATCTGATTCCGCATACTTCTATCAGCATGTGAAAGTCAACATATAACCGTGGCATCATGGAAGGAGCTTTAAGATTATGTTTTTACTATAATAATGTGCTCCTCTTGACATAATCGATCGATCCCCAAGCGCGTTATTGATACTAACAAAGATCTTCCACATCACTACGCCAACCACTGTCCTCTTAGTCTCCCAATAACAAAATGACATCTGCTGGTTTAGTAAGCTTCACCGCTGCCTTAATCTAGACAGAACAATTTAATATCATCTCTTGAGGCCTTATATGTGGAAGCGGACACTGGGCTGACGTTGACTTGTACAGGTCTTGAATTAAATTGCAACACATCAAACCCGTCAGAGAATGAGAAAAATCGTTTCACCGCCTTCTTTATTGTCTGGCTCACTATAAATTCGACTCCATTAAAATGATGCGTAATAAACAAGAAATCATCTACGACACATCGTCCAGATTTTGGTAAACGTATTTTATTGGTTTCAGTCAATATCTAATCCTCCCATTTCTCTTATGACATTATGTGTTTTTTCACTGCAATGTACTTCTTAATAACTGGCCTGAAGTTTCTTCAAACCTCCTATTCACTAAACAGCAGTCAGAGATCACATTTAAAAAAATTCTAAGACAAACTTGGGCGCCCCTTGTCTTCCGCATCGCAGCACCCCACTCTTTCAACCCTTAAAGTTTCGTTTGAAGATTTTCCATAAGAAACTGTTGGTGTTTGCTGCAACCTTCCTCTCTAGAACAGTACTATTTGGCGTCAACAGGATCGCCTGGGGTAAGATGTGACTCCTCACCACTCAATATGGTCTTGACTATAGAAAAATGTTAAGGCTTCAGTGGAGAAGCTAACATCTTTTCATCTAGCCTTGAGAAATGATTAGGATGAGTGCTCAGTCGAACGTGTAATAGTAAAATAACAATTTTTGCTTCAAACTTGCAATGTTCGAATTAGCACGTAAGAAAAAATACATTATGTTTCTGATGTACTATCATACATACCACAAAATCAGAAAACTCAGCGAGGTACAACTCGAATACCTTCCTTGTTAGCCATAGTCATGTTATAGTTATTTTAGGTTATTTTCGAAACTATGGTTTCTTTAAATAATTGCCTTGTGGTTAAAAAGTTGATTATTACAGTGTTTTATACATTTGCAATACAAAATAACAGCATGAAATAAAATAACATAAAGATCTGTATTAAGATTAATAAAAACATAAATAACTTACCCTAACTTTTTCACATACTAGCTTAACTTTTTTATCCCTTTTTAGGGATTCTGCCGCTTGGTTGATCGGCAACATTAAACCTAATCGGCACGAAGCCCTACATTAAAAAGCCGTTTAGTGCTATTTCCAACAATAAAATTTAACGATGTAGTAGTGCATCCCTTAAGCCAATTTAAGTTCATTCAAAATCATTTCGGATTCGAAAAGGGCATTAACAAAGGTCCATTGAGGAAAATCCGCCAGCGGACGTTTCACGCAGCGGCGCCATAGGCGGGCGACGGCCGATCTTTGCTTTACTTAATTATAATCATTTCAGGAGCATCCCAGGCAGACGCAATGATACACGGCACACAACTTTTCATAATGACACACCGCCACAGTATGTTATTAAGGGTCCTTGTTTAGACTAGATCGGCACAAAGGAAATAAATGACTGATCTTTGACAAGATATAATGCAAGGTGCGTGTAAAAAAACTGTTCGAATTATAATGTATTATGCGTCTCCCAAAAACCCTTGAACCAGTAGATGAGCAATTATAATAACTTACATTGGACAAATGTTTTAAGAAGCCCCTTACAAATATAATCCAATGTACAAATTTCATAGAAAAGTTTGAATGTTATGTTGGCGCGCCACATAAAATTAAAAACTTTTATGTAAGGTCAATAAAATTACAAATTTTGCGGAACATTAAAAAAATTTTATGATGCAAAGTTCTATAATAATTCAAATATGCTAACATTAATAAATTAGCGAAAAAATGTGTAAGACCTGGATTTCTTGTCAATGAATGAAATTTTTATTATACATTTGGTTCCGACTAACTTAGAAATAACCTTCAATATCACACTCAAGATTATCACTCAATACCCCTCCCCCCCCCCGCGAACCTTACGATATCTATATGAAACATTTTTAAGTGGATCAATTAAAATTTAATCTTTAAGTAATCTCCAGATAATACCTATATTACTTGTATTTATACTCTTGGAAGGGGAGTTTATGCGTTTCTGAAATAATAAAATTTTTATAAATATAATTGAACCGACTTCTAAAAGTGCGCTAAAAAGTGCGAAATAACTATAAATTTTTATATGAAATTAAAATTTTTGAAGTCGCGCCAAACTAATACCCGACAAAATGTAATTCGCATAAACAGATCAACAATACTGTATTTGTAATTGCTTTCGCACCGTAATTTGTATATATTTAGAAATAATTTGGCGCCATCTTCAAAAATTTCAATTTCATATAAAAATTTATTTATTTTTCACCTTTTAGCGCACTTTAAGAAGTCGATTCAATTTTTTTATAAATTTTTTTTTTAGTAGTGAATTCATTATTATGTCCATAAATTATTTGAACTATGTACTAATCGAGATTAGTGTACCTTGCAATGATTCCAAGGTGGCCAAAAAATACTCATTTTAACCAAAGTTTCAAATCACCCTAAAATGAACCTCTAAATATTCTTTGGTTCTTAGAGTTTTCCAAATACTGGTGAAATTGTGTCAAACAAATATTTAGTGTCATAAATCCACTATTTTAAATTTCAAATTAATTTTAGATTGGTAATATAGGCCCCAAAACCTTCCATTATCGATATTTAAAGAACTTGAAATGTCGATTTCTGCATATTGAGTTTAAAATTGCCCCAAGAATCCCGCAATATCAATTTTAGACAAAATCGGAAAATGTAAAATTTTCAGTCCTTCATATTGTATCTTATCCTCCTAAAAATTAACTTCATATGCGTAATACACGACCTCGAAAAAGGCAAAATTTTCAACCCACCATACTGGATCTGTCATATTGAATTTCAAAAAAATAATTTTAACATCTAATCTAAATCTAAACCCTTCAAGGCCCCCTGGTACCAATTTTGGATGAAATCCTGAAATCTAAAATTTCTAGATCGTCGTATTACATGTGACGTATTAGATTTTCTTAAAATAATTTTATATTCGCTATTTACATCCTCAAAAACGATTCCGTCCTACCTTTGAACAAAATCGAAAAATGTAAAATTTTTAGTCCATATTGAATCCATCATCAGGTTGATTTTCAAAAAATATTTTAAATTCGTAATTAACACTAACAAAAATCCCCCAATACTGATTTTAGACAAAATCGAGAGATCTAGAATGTTCAATCCGCCATATTTAATTTATTTTTTATTAATTTCAGATTCGTAATGTGGGATCCCAAAAACCTCCATATATCAATTTTGAAAAAAATCGGACAAAATTAATTTTTTCGTCCGCCATATTGATCGGCCATATTGAATTTTTTTTATATAATTTTAGATTCGTTATGTGCGACTCCGAAAACTCCTTTATACCAATTTTGGAAAAAATCGGACAAAATTGACTTTTTTGGTCCCCATATTGGATCCGCCATATTGAATTTTGTAAAAACATTTTGGATCCATTTTGTGTAACCCTGAAAAATCCCCCACACCAATTTTGGAGAAATCGGACAAATCAAATTTTTTTGTACGCCATATTGGATCCGCCAAAATGGCCCCTTCGCTCCTATAACTTTTGTACAAAACATTTTTTTTTTTGGAAATACATTTTTGGCGAGATATTTCAGTGGATCGATTAAAATGACTTACCCAGTATATAAGCTCTATTTAGTAAATACGCTTTTATGTATATGGTCCGAAAATATACAATTTTCCGAGAATTATTTTTCAAATTTAGTTTTTATATTAGGTTTTTAAATAACTCTATCGATCCTTATTTTCCTCAAAAAGGTAAAAGTTTCCATCGCATGTTGGATCCACACAACACCACATTATAACTTGTTTTTAGGTTGGTCATAAAATTTTCCATACTCTAAAAGTTGAAAATCTATAATTTTCGTAAAATAGATTAAATTAATCCCTTAAGTGTATGGTTCCCGCAAATCCATTGAGAAACTAAAAAAAAACTTTAGTGATTACTTATGATGACGGTTTTTTTTCGTATGGTCTGTCAAGAATATTTTCTTTCTTGAACAAATGGGGTTATTTACCTAACAATAAAATTTGTGAGTACTTGTAGAGAAATTTGATTCGATATTTTTTCAAACATTTGTTCCATCATAAAAACTTAAATTGAATGTTAATCTGAGAAATATTAATAACAAGAATATAATTATACAAGGTGTTCTCAAAGCTGAGTCATTTATTTTAACAGCTTGTAGAACTAGTAAAGAGACATCCATTTACCAAAATTCTTTTAAAAAAAAGTTAGAAAATAAATAAATTATTCACAATTATTTAAAAAATTTAAAAACTGTAATACAAACCTTATTTTATGATATTTTCAACTACTGCATTGTAAAAACTTTGTTTACTACACTGAACAGATTACATCCTGTTCTACAAAAAGTCAAAGTCTTGCCCGACGTATCCAGGACTGACTACTCGCGTCAAAAATGAAGTCCCAGTCTCCACGGATAACATCACACGCATTTTCAATGCTCTGTTGTAGTATTCACTTCCCCATCGTGATAAACTAACTCTTTTAAATAGCCCCACGAAAGAAAATCGCAGTGATTTAGATCCGAGGAACGTGCAGGCCAAGAAATGGGTCCATATCGCCCTATCCATCTATTAGGAAACACATTATTTAAATGTTCGTGAACTTCTCGTCTGAAATGTGACGGAGTTCCACGATGAGAAAGTCACATATTCTGTCCCATATTAAAAGGAATATATTCTGATAATTGTGGCAATCTAAATAATTTTCACCTGTTAGTCGATTGGGAAAAAAATAAGGCCATTTACTACACCAGCCAAAACATTGAAAATTTGTGCTGAAAGTAACTTCTTTTTACTTCATGCGGATTTTGTATCGCCCAAAAATGATTGTAGAAATTATTTACTCGATTTCTTGTAAACGTGGCCTCATCGGTACACAAAATAAATTTGGTAAAATTGTCATTTATAAAGGGTGTTTTTTATAGAGGTATAGAACTTTAAGTTGGCAACACTTTTTTAGCTGGCGGCCATTTTGTCAGCTGTCAAGTGATTTATGTTTAGTTTGGTGTGGCATTTCAACATGAATAGACTAACGCCTGAACAACGCTTCCAAATTGTGCAAATTTATTTTGAAAATCATGGTTCTGTTCGAAATACGTATCGCTCACTACGTCCATTTTACGGTCAACATAATCGTCCATCAGAGCAATTAATTCGACTAACTATGGAACATTTTCGCACCACGTTTACTCTAAATGATAATACGCATCCACAGAGATGTCGTACAGTGCGTACAGAAGAAGTCATTGCTGCTGTAGAACATAGCGTAGAAGAAGACCCAAATCAGTCTATCCGCCATCGTGCACAGGAATTGGATATGTGTCCATTCACTTTATGGAAGATTTTGCGGAAAGATCTTGGTTTGCGTGCTTACAAAATCCAACTCGTACAAGAATTGAAGCCACACGATCACCTAGCAAGGCGTAGATTCGGTGAATGGGCCCAAAACAAGATTGCCGTTGATCCCGATTTTCATAAGCGAATTTTGTTTAGCGATGAAGCTCACTTTTGTTTGAATGGATACGTCAATAAACAAAACTGCCGTATTTGGAGTGATGATAATCCTCAAGTATATGTTGAGACACCGTTACATCCAGAAAAACTGACTGTTTGGTGTGCTTTAGGGGCTGGTGGAATCACTGGTCCGTACTTCTTTAAAAATGATGCTGGTCAGAACGTTACAGTCAATGGTGACCGCTATAGAGCCATGATTACCGTCTTTTTCGTTCATCAATTGAACAACCATGATGTGCAGGAGCTGTGGTTTCAACAAGACGGCGCAACATGTCACACAGCTCGTGCCACAATTGATTTATTGAAGGAAACGTTTGTTAACCGCATAGTTTCAGGTTTCGGACCTGTAAATTGGCCTCCAAGGTCGTGCGACTTAACGCCGCTAGACTATTTTCTGTGGAGATATGTAAAGTCGCTAGTCTACGCCGATAAGTCCGAAACGATTGATCACTTGGAGGACAACATTCGCCGCGTTATTGCCGATATACGGCCACAAATGTTGGAAAAAGTCATCGAAAATTGGACCTCCAGATTAGACTACGTCCGAGCCAACCGTGGCGGTCATATGCCAGAAGTCATATTTAAATTATAATGCCAGAAGGTTATCTTTCGAATAAAGTAAATTTCATGTCAATTTAAAAAATTCATCTTTGTTTTATTCCATTTAAAAGTTCTATACCTCTATAAAAAAAACACCCTTTATATTACCGATGTAAGAACCAGTGACAAAATCCAATTCTTCTAGAAAAATCTTCTGGTTGTAAGGTTTGTACCCGTTGATAATGGTAAAAATAAAGTTGTTCTTGTCGTAAAGGTTTACATACTTTACTATGACCAACTTCTACTTGACCTGCTATGAACCTAGTTCTCGTTGTTGGGTCGTTTTCGACAATTTCTAATATTTCTTCCTCGTGTGAAGAAGGTCTTTCAGGGTGAACTTCGTGTTGTCTTTTTAAATACCCGGTGTCGCGAAGTCTTATAACTAAATTTACAAACCTCCGCGGAGATGGATGGTTTCGTGAAGGAAATCTCTTCACATACAAAGGACCTGCTGCGGCTGCATTTTCTTTGAACTCCCCATAAGCTAATATTACGTCCAAACGAGTTATGTTGAGGTAACTCTACTCTGTTAATTCAGAATTATACCAACTCAACATTACATAAGTAGCCCTATAAACAAAATTATTACCCTTATTGAACATAGTCACTGAAATTTACAACCGTTCCACAAAGTAACAACATAACTTTTATCGAGTTAAAATGGTATACAAAATTAGTATAATACTTGGTATAATAAGCCTTATACACTCTTAGTTGTCTTTTAAATTAGGAATTTATATTATTTTTCTATAAAAATCCAAGATGTTAGCAATGAACAAGAGGAAAAATTCCTTCAATATACTTATATCGGAAGTCTCATATTAAAGTTTCCCTCTTTCGGAAAGTATTTACGGAAAAACATCGAATACAAAATTTGGGAAAGTCAAAGTCAGCAGTTAATTTTAGCAGTGACTTAAGGTCAATCTTACTTTTTAAAATCCAGTCTTCTATTTCGGACTTCAAACCCAGAATTCACAAACCATAAATAAAAGATAAATTAATATTACTTAATATAGATTTCGGATCCTCTACAAGAAAGTTGGTTCACGCTTACAAAGAGATAAAGCGTTTTCGAGGAGTAGTTCCTCTCTTTCTAATTTAGGTCTGGTGATAGGGATATCCAATAACGGTCGGAGTATCGAGCTTGGCTCCGCCATTAAAAAGGGAGATACTTATTTTCGAAAAGACTCTATCTCTTTAAAAGCGTATACCAAATTTCTTCTATTGGATCCGCAGTCTATATTAAGTAATATAGTAATATTAATTTCTTTTATGTCTATCAGAAACATGATCTTACTATAAAACCATTCGAAATTGTCAGCAGAGTGTTTAAACATGACAAGGACAGCGTGGGGGATGTTGTGAAGTGGGTTCGAAACCGTCGTAGGCAGTGGAGAGATCACGTGGAACGAATGGACGATGACAGACTAGCAAAACCCGTGATGAGAGAGAAACCTAACACCTAACGGCCGCCTGGCCGGCCCCCTAAAAGATGGAGAGACAGCTGGATCGATGAGGCATTGTGTAGATAACAGAACTTGGTTCTACCGAGAAGAAGAAGAAGAGCAAAAATAATTTAAGCAATTTTTAAATCCTAAAAATACAAGTATAAAAAATAATTTTCTTTTATTACTGAGTCGGCAAAAATGGAAGAATTTTCGGGATACAACTATTTCTCTTACATATTTCAAAGCTTTATCGCTAGATTATTTTCCCTAATATTCTTATATAAGCGTTTATTTGTTGACATATTTAATATAAATTATAACAATATCATAAGAAAAACAAAACTGGTTGACTAGAAGATTTATTTTTCATTGTAACTAGATCGAGTTAAGTCTTAAATCTTCTTAGTGAATCTGACAGCAAAAACTTAACGGCAGAAAATTTTACGTTTGAACATATTGCAATTTCAGGAAGTCAAAATATCTGTTAGATGTCATATGTACGTCAAATAAGTTACCGCTTGTCCCTCTCTGACCTCTAGAACTTTTGTATGGGATAATTTTTCTGAAATACTCTCTTAAAGTAGTAATGCAATGGGACCTTTAAAATAAAACTCCAGAGCGTGGATATTCAAAAGCAATATATAACTTCATTTTTTAAATTCAATTACTACTAAATTATTATTAAGTGCACAATGAAGCCAACATTTTTCCAGCTTTTTCCAATCTTTTCTGTTTTGTACTAGATTAAAACTATTAACTTAATATCATTTAGCCACATCTCGTCTTCCATTTTAAAAGGTTCAATATCCATCGCTTATCAATTTCTGTTGCCACGTTTGGTTGGACCAATTATCATTTAAATTTTGCCACTCTCTGTCTAATTTAATGTGTTTGAGTAGTTCAGCTGGAAATTTTATGCTCCAATTATATTATTATCATCAATTTCTTTAGAATGTTGGTTTTTTTGATAGTCATGTTGAAACCAATTTTTAAAGAAGCTCCACCATCACATTTAACTCCTTTGAGTCTTCATGCATTAGCATGCATATGTCGTCTACAAATCACACTTAATTTTAATAGCTATCATCAATTTTGATTTCGCTGTTCTACCAGTTTAGACACCCAGATTCATTAAGAAGGTTTAAGATTTGGACTCGATCTGGTAGCCATGGAAGTTAGATCTTCAGTTAACCAGTTTCATTTTGCTAATGATACAGTAATAATTTGTATTATAGATATCAATAAACTAACTTTGATATATTAAAATCAAAAATAAAAACCGAGAGATAAAACCTTGAAATCGGTAAGAGAAATAGTTCCTGCCCAAAAATAAATAAAGTTTTCCATTTTTACTGAGTTTTCATGCATTTATCGTTTTAAGCCCTTTGCTGTCAATTTAGATCAGTTTAGAGTTAGATCATAATAGGGCACCATAACTTACGCTACGTGCGACTTACCGCTAAGCAGTTGTTAATGAGTTAAGCTTTTGAGCATTTCTGCCAGACTATGTACGTTTCTCTAAAGAAATCTTCTCGACATTTCTACCTTACCTGTGATTAAAAATATACCGTCAACTGATTATGTCGAAAATTTCGAGAATCTATGAGGATCAAAAACCGCTCTGCCAGAATACTTAAGCACTGGTGTAATTTTAAGACTTCTATAGAAGATCGAGATGTACTGAAATATAGTGCAGACCAATTACTCCGAATAATACCACTGCACCCTTGAAGGAGCTAACAGCTCCAGACTCGGACTGTATTTCTACTTACTGATGAAAAATCTATCCAATATTCGTCATGTACTTAGCCAAGCATTTTAATTCTTAGGAGGGCCAGACAAACTTCTAGAGTGGTTTCTTTAAGGGTAAATGGTGCTACTCTCTAAAAATGGAAATATCAGTTACTGGCTAAGGATTCGCATAGTTTATACACCAATACTCGAAATAATTGGTTGGTGTATTTAACAGTATATTAGCGATACGTAGTGGGACTATTTAAACACACTTTAATCTCCTGAATTATACATAATTTTTGAAAACTGATCGTCAGAATATTTTCTAAAAGATCATCGAAACATTTTTACTTTGAAAAGTAATGAGAATGATTTGTTTAAACAAATACATACCATGAAAATAATATTTAAGGGAACAATAACTGAGAAGCAAGAAAATACCACTAGCTCAGAATACCACACTGTATATATTTTTACCGGCCTTTGAATGCGGATCTAAGATTAATAAATAATGCCTCTGTTAGGTCATAAATCATTTCTAATCTGTAAAAAATCCAAAAATTTCGACAAAATATCCACTTTTCAGTTGAAAATCCAATTCTGTCACTGTAACATAAAAAAAAATGATTCCTAAATGTTTGTATTATCGTTAGATCTAAACCCAGGACTCTATTCCTGTTGGATCCCTATTCATCTCTAATCTCAATAATGGCAAAAAAAATTATATTCTAGCTTCAAAAATGAATTACTTTCTCAATATTTGAGAAAAAATTACCTATTGCCTCCTTTTTCATATTTCTTCTTGCTTTAATTTATCGATCGCTTCTGTCATTCTGTCTTTAATTGTAAGAAAGTCGGTCTTGAAAACGTGAAACTATGGGCTATTGAATATAAGATATTATTTTCATAGTGTTTTTGTTTAAAGAGATTATTCTCGTTACTTTCTAATGTGGAACTGCTTCGAGCACCTTTTAGCAAATGATTTAACGATTCATTGAAAAAAAATATGAATGGTTGGGTTGAGTTTAAAGGGTTAAAGTGTTTTTGAACCGCACCGTGTAATGAGAACCTAAGAACGGTGTTGCAGAATATTAAGAAAGCTAACTGATGAATCACCCGCGGGAATGTTATACAGTAAGGTGAAATTTATCGATAGACTGAATTGATTAGCACAAGACCTATAACATAACATTACATACAGTTCAGAAGCTGGTTACCTTTCCATTGATTTTTCAAAGTACAAGGATAGAAATAACTTATTCCGATATATTTTTGTCCGCTGAAACCGAATTTGAATGGTATTCAAGGGGGGGGGGGGGGGGCGGAGAGCTTTGAGTTTAGGAAAATGGACCCGATTTTTCCTCTTATACTACAGTTTATTTAAGAACTAGAGAGAGTAATAAATCATTTTTTACCCTTTTTCTCTTCGCAGACTACCTGTGTTCTTTAGTCCGGTGTCTTTAGCAAAATCTGTTAGACATATATATTTTTCATAAGAATGGGTTAGAAATTGTATACCCAAAAATACCGGTCTATAATAATGGACTAAACCGTAGCCTTATTCTCTCAAAAAATTAGAAGTTATTATTTAAATACTTACAAAATATCCATTATCAAAAATACAAAAAGTTAAACATATATGAAAAAATAAATTCGTCCATATAATATTAAAATGTTTTTGGGGCTATCAGTCATTTTATTATTAATTAAAAACATTTTTAGGGTATTTGTCAGTTTATTTATTTCTTAAACCATCTGCAGAATTACAAGTAAACACTAAAAAGGGATTCAAATGTAATTACTTTTTATATGTTGTAATTAAAATTAGACCTAATTATTTTTATTTCTATTGTATTGATATCTTAATTTAATTTACTTTATTATATGGAAATACGATAGCCCCAAAAAAATAAGATAAACATGTTAATTCTACAGAAAAAGACACAAATACAATAATAAAATAATTAAAAATTTACGGCTAATTGGAATTAAATATATATAAAATTAAAGAGTGAGACACACTAAAATAAAAATATATAAAAAAAATAAAAAAAAACATATAAACAACATTAAACAATAAAATACCACAAAAACAAAAATTCAGATAATAAATTATGTTTACACTAGCAAACATTACGTATTTTATTCCTAATCAAAGTCAGTGAAACTATCTTCGCTTAAATTAATTATAATTGGTTCCTTGATCTCACTGATCATGAGATCGAGTTCTCACATTTTCTTTTATTCTTTTATTATATGGATTTTTCCTAATCTTCCGCAGTAACTTTATTCAAAAAAATCTTTCAAAAGTTTAGTTAAATTACTAATTGTGTTATTTCTAGCAACTCTACCTTTTACTTGAGAGAGATATTTACTTCTCCAACGGACAGTTTCCGGACGATTTATAGGAACAGATTTTCTATCTGGTTTTTCCCAGCAAAAATTAAGTTCCCTGAGCAATTTCCAGAGATCAGTTCTTTTAATTTCAGGGAAATCGCGATCTTCATTGATTTTAGTTAGAATTTTGTAGACCGTTTGGATCTGCTTCTCATAATAAAATATATATACAACCCCTTTAATTGCAGTTTTCATCTCTTCTTCCAACGAGGTTTTTCGTTTGCCTGTGATCGAATGTGGCTTGGGAGTACTAACAATTCCAGTCGTTTTTTCTCCTTCAGTATTCGGTACATAGTAGATTTTCCAACTCCTGTCATGTTGGAACACATCTCAACATTGTTATCTAGATATTGATATCTTAAGGCATCATAAACATTCACTGTAATAAGTTTTACGTTGAGGAAAAAATGCCCTGGTTTAACGATTTTGGAATAAATATAGAGGTGGAAGCCATATCTTTTGGGTATCTCACTAATTTCAAATAATATATAAAAACAAGGGCAAACAAGATAAATCACTAAGAACAAACTGTAAGATATACTTTGCTCACTGACAGAAATTAAAGTAAACTAGCAGAAATTTTGTGTTGCAGTAAATTTATAAAATATATTTAAATGTAATGAAATATAATTAGATTTACTGTAGTTCTCAGTTACCTGCGGCACTGGAGCAGGTACGTTGGAGGTTTCGGTAACAGTTTTATTACTCTCTCTAGTTCTTGAATAGAATATCGCCCCCCCCCCCTCCCAAGAGTTTTGAGTTCAGGAAAATAGAACCCATTCTGCCGTTTATATTGAGAATGAGTATGCTGCTTGACAACTTGTTTTTCTTGCCAAACTGTACTTTTATGATATCACCGCCCCCCTCCCAAAGAGAGAGGCTGGATCCGACCCTGGTATAGTATGAATCAAAACAAGAAAATGTCTATATATTTTATACACAAAAAATCAAAGTGAAAATTTCATAATTTCTTGAAATTAGGAACATCGATAACTTTTGACCTAATCAATATTTTTCCAAACCCAATAAACCTACAATTAATCGAAATATCAAAAAATAAGTCCCTTATTTGAACTTTTCGATATTTCTATTAATTCAATAGACAATCAAATCCTTTTAGTCTCCATTATGTGTGAAAATGCTGCTCATTATGCTGTAGTAATAAGTCAATTAGTGAGATCTTAAAATACAGGAATTTGCAAGTTTGATCCTGAATCAAACGCGCACTTACTCTACTAAAAATGAGCGGGAAATTTAAGGTTTGATTTAAATTCAAATTATCGTTAATTACTACTTAATTGCATTAAGTCACTTTTTTATATTCAGACTTAATAGAATACACTTATACTTACACAAATTTTTTCTCTTTAGCTATAGCTGATTTAATTACAATATTACCTACGATAAACGAAGTATAGAAATTAATATTTTTTTATTGTTATTCTAGGTACCTACCTTGTTATCGTAAAAAATATATTGATTTCGCGTAGCTCAAATGCGTCGAAATTACAATTTGTTTATAAGCGTGTGAAATAATATAGAGACGTGAAAAGAGGTTATTTCTGGTAACATCCGATAGGTGAGGACACAGCAAGGAAAAGTTCAAATGTTTATAAACTATCAACTATATATGTAACATACAAAATTATTTTCTTATATTTCATGAAAAAAATTGGTTGCAAATCAAAACATTGATTTTTTCTAACCTCTTTAAATAAATGAGACTATGACAATTTTTCGATATAAAAGCTATTCCATCGTATAGTATAGGTCAAAACAAAAAAACCCTATATATGTTGTACACAAAAAATCAATAATTGAATTTAAAACTTTCGTTGACATAATCAATATCTTTTTAAAATCAAAAAACAATTCGAAAGTTAAAACGGAAATTTGCAATCTACAATTAATAGAACTATCAAAAAGTTTAAATAAGGCAATTTGTGTATCGCTCTCTCGCCGGGTGGCTTATATATGTTTATACGGCTTTCACGGATTCCTCCGTGTAAGATGCATTAGCAGTGGTTATATCCACATTGTGCTGTTGTCACATTCAGCAAACTTACAACTATATCATCATATCCTTTCTGTGTTAGAGCTTTGACTTTCTTCTCGGTATGGTGGTACAGGTAGGCCACCATCTCGATGGTGGTGGAATAGGATGAATTGTGTTTTAGTACAGTTTATTCTAACTGTGCAACCTCTAACACAGAAAGGATATGATGGAGCGAAGTTTACATTCACTATTTCGCATTTTACTTCACTTACATACGGAGTTGCATATAGTTGAATGTTTGCTGAATGTGATTTCAGCACTACAACAGCATAATGTGGATATAACCACTGCTAATGCATCTCACACCGACGAATCCGTGAAAGCCGTATAAACATATATAAGCCATCCGACGAGAGGTCGGCGAAGCCCCGTTCAGTGTTGCATGCTTCCTTCCGATCTGTCCTTTGCACAGCCAGGTGCATGTCGGTAGCCTGATGAGTCTACTGAGAGACGAAACATGTATCTCTGCCATATCACTGTGGCGGGGAGGGTAAGCTTTGAATTTCTTCTCGGTATGGTGGTACAGGTAGGCCACCATCTCGATGGTGGTGGAATAGGATGAATTGTGTTTTATTACAGTTTATTCTAACTGTGCAACCTCTAACACAGAAAGGATATGATGAAGCGAAGTTTGCATTCACTGTTTCGCAGTTTACTTCACACACACACACACACACACATATATATATATATATATATATATATATATATATATATATATATATATATATATATATATATATATATATATATATATATATATGACTTTTTTCTTGTTTTGATCCATGCTGTACGATGATATAGGTTGTACTTCGAAAAATTTTGCTATATCGAGAAATCTTTTTTTATTTGTTTAAACAATTGCGATTTAAATATATTGGTATCCCTTTTCGTGATTTCTGAACAACAAATTCGGTTTCGGTCCATGAGAATAAGTTGTGTCTATATCCTTGTACTTTGAAAAAAACAAGGGAGGTACCCAGCCCCCGAACTAAAAGGTTAATCATTTACTTGATCAAGTTGCTGACGATACCAAATCCTACAGTAAACTGCATATTGTAACTGATTCCACTGTCCAAAATAATGAAATGCGTGAAAATTGAGACAGATCTAGTATCATTTAAGAAAAGAATCTTTCAACGGAGCTCGATAAAGACTCTTTTATATCATATGGCTCTCCCTCTCTTAAAAACTTCCGAATATCATTCTAGATTATAAATATGTCGAAAAAAAGAGAGGTAAAAGGAACCAAAACGTTAAATTTTTTTTTTAGTTTTACTCGAAATCTACGCATTTTTTGTATGTACATGTGTACAGAAAAGTTGTAGGTAATGAAATTTCTTATCAAAAGAGAACCGAAGTCCAAAAAGGTTATTTTTCAAGAAAATACGCCCCAAAAACAAAATAACAAAAAAGAAAGCTAAGATTACACCCATTAAAATGAACTCCTGCAGAAATCTGTATGATAAAAAGTAGCCGAGATATAACATCTCAAACTTTGTTACTTTTCTCGATATTAGCAAATTTTCCTTTTTTTTTTCAAATTTGAGAATTTAGGTATAGCCATTACCTCCTTCAAAAGAAAACTGGCATTACGCCCGTTAAAATGATCTCCAGCCGAAGTATGTACCCATGAATGCAGCTGAGAAATGGCCCCTCAGAGTTTACAACTTTTTACGATTTTTATAACTTTTTAGCCGCATATTATGTAACTTAATATTTTTGTTTAAAAATTTTTCTTTATTCAATGAACAAATAATTTTAGGATGGCTAATTATAAAAATAATATTATTTTGAAAAAAGTATTAATATGGGATACGAAATGAAGAATAAAATTGATTTTCGAATTATCATTTTTAAATTTATCTATTTTTATTAAAAAGCTGGATTCAATTAAATTAATTCCAATGATTTTATCTATTTCTTTGTTAGAGTCTTCAAAAATATCGTCTTCAATAATGTGAGGTACATCAGCATTTTCACAATTTAAACTCATATATGCTTTGCAGAACAGGGAGCAAATGATTCCCAACTTTCCCTTTCCATTGTTGCTTTTACAAATATATTCCATTTTGTTTAGTAGTATCAGCTGTTGAAGGCAATTGCGATAAAGTAAATTTCGCATTTATTGAATGCTTCTGGAAAAACTGATAGCGACAAATGCTTCAGCTCTCAATTTTCAAGCCTTATAATAAAATTACGATGGATTCAGAGGCAGAACCGACTCCTTCAGGACTTCACCCAAAAATTCATCTCAGTACTTCTCCAAAAGTAAAATATTTTATTGGAAAAATTTAAGAATTTCTTTTTTTCAGTGCCAAAAAATGAAGGAGTGGATGAAGCCAAGTTATTTTTGATGATGTGATAACTTGAAGCTATTATTGTTGAATAATTTAGCTATCACTCTTCTTATACTTGGTTTCAAAAAATACATATTTCTGCACTTTTGTGGCAATACTGATAAAATGATAAGATAATCGACATCTTGGTCAACTATAACCACATATTGGTTGTCATATCTTTTGCAATATTTACAATAAGTATGTCTGCATCTTCTTCAGCTTGCACAGTTTCGATATTATCAGCTCCAAATTTTTGAATCAAAGAAGAAGTAAAGCTCTTTTTTTTGTTATTTTCATTTGCAAAAAGTTTATCTGGTTTTTGTTTGGTTCGTTCTACGTAGTTTTTCAACAGATTTCTCACCTGTATAGTTGACCTCGCTTGGGTTGCCATCAAAAACAACAGTGCAATTTCCGAAAAAAATTACAAGTAATTTTTACATTTTATAATTATTTCATCGAATGTTTCATGAGCGTTCTCATTACCTAAATTTACTTACAAAAAGTTGTGGGACAAAATTTAAAAAAAAAAAACAAGGAGTAATTTGCTGATATCAAAAAAGTAGCAAAGTTTGAGACGCCATATCTCGGTTCCTTTTCATCGTATAGGCTTCTGCAGGTGCTGATTTTAACACCCGTAATGTCAGCTTTCTTTTTTTTAAGAGCAATGTTTATAGCTAACTTCCCTTGTAAAAAAGTTATGGGGAAAAAATAAAAAAAGAAAATTGCATTTTTTTTTTGTTCTTGGGGTGTATTTTCTTGAAAATTCCTTTTTTAGACTTCATGAAGGCAATCTTATTAGCTACAACTTTTCTGTAGACATGTACCTACGAAAAACGCATAGTCTTCGAGTAAAATTCAAAAAATTGATAAATGGATAAATCTACCTTAATCTCAAAAATGCACCCCTTAACTTGGAAGCATTTTACTGTACTATTCCTTTGTTTTCTCAACTACATTGTGAAAAGCCTATTGTGGCACATCCAGAAATTCTAGGTGTAGAATGGCCATTTTGTTTTATGTTTATAACCTAAAACTGTAAGTGTTCGAGGAAAGCTTTAAGAATGGTGCAAGAATACAAGCGGGCTATCAAATGAAGTTTGAGTTGGAAATATGTTCGTAAATTCGATTCATTAGAGGGTTATGTTGTAACTTTAATGACTGACAAAAACGTTTCACGTAATGTTAATTGACTTTCACCTGCGGAATGGATTTAAGTCTTAAATTGCATATTTTAAACAGAAATATAAATCAATGTAGATGGTCGATCTTTTCGGCACCATGCAAAATAAACTGTTGTCGTAAAGAAGAAGAAAATATATATAGACTCAGAACTAAGTTTCAAATTGTCTAGACTTTGGCCAATCTGTGAAGTTGGTAATTTTGGAGATAGGATGCTTCGAGCATATCAAGGTTCCCTTCTTTCGAAACTGCTGATCATACTGGTTTGTCCTGATATCGATGATAATCTAACAGTGCGAGTGGGGAAAGCTGTTATTCTGATATCGTGAAAATTGCTCAGGATGTACGAATAACAACACTTGTGTATAATTGCTCAAACGGCGTATAAAGCCGAGTAGTAGGTAGTTCTTTTTTAAAAATTATAGGGAGTATTAGCACATGTTTAAAATATATATTTTATATTTTGTTACTACCCAACAAATAAGAAACGCAAGCCACCATTGGCGGGTTTGCAGGTTTGCGCAATTTCCAAAAAAAAAATGTAAATTGAAATAAAACATTCTAATAAATAAAGTCCAAATAATTTTTTTTAATTTCTACTGATAATTTAATGATTATATCTAAATCAGTTTTTTACCTAGATTATACGCGAACAGCACTCAGTTATAGAAATAATTTAAGACGTGGAGGTTAATTTCGTCTCATAAGTGGGGGGTTTCCGAGTTTACCCGGCTGAAACTAGGTGGCGCCTACAATAATTACCCACCCCTACTCTGCGGCATAGAGGCTAGCTCGGCACTTGCTAACTGGTGCCGCCTCTAGCTTCCAACCCTGCTCTGCTCGCTCAAGACAACCTTTCTATCTTTTTTTTGCGCCTACAAATAAATACCAGTGTAGCAAATTGGCGCCCAACGCGGGGCCCGAAGAAAATATACAGACAAGATATTGAAATATAACTAATAACAAATAAATTTGTCCAAAAAATATGGACATCGTGATACGTCCAGGAGGCAAAAATAATTCAAAATATGGTACAAATTACAAATGATGATAAAATTACTCTCAAAATTAACTGTTACTGATGACAAATTATAACATTTAGGCACTGCATGGCTGCAAATATTACAAAAAAACCCAAAAACTATAAAAAATTGCTGGACTAAATTTTACAAAAAGATATAATCGACCCTTAAACCCCAAAATACAACTTAATAATATTACACGTGGTTAATTTAAGGTCTAAAAGAGACTTAAGAGTAACATACTACAGTTAGTCTTAAAATAGGCTTAAAATGTACTCGTAATAATCAATTTTGAGCTGAAATCTTTTAACATTTAAAAAAACTAAGCAGGCTCGTTTTAGCAGTAAATAGTTTAAAGTTCCTTATCCGATTTTCTGGGGGTCAGACTGATTCCTGAGATAATGCCAAGGGCCGGCAAAATCCCTGTTTCCAGGGTGTACCTCGATAGCTAGCCATAAAAAATACTAAATCACACAAATCACTACAACGCTATCGAGGTACCCAAAATGAAATTTTCCATCAAAATCCGCAGGATGGCGGTAACAAATCAGGATCGAAATTTCTCGGCTCCGAAATACAAAATTTCATAGGAAAAAGTAGGATTGACAGTTAAATTCTCGCCATTTTATAGAAAACCCGAAACCTGCGCTGTACGAGCTTCTTTTTCCCTCAATATAGAGCGCGAGACAAAAGGGACCTTAAACCAGTAGCAATTCCACAAAAGAAATGACAGCTCAGAATACTGGGCTAAAACGGCATTGCTAACTAATAATTCGTTGACATTTCCAACTCAAAATTAAATAGGACTTCATTGTCGATTCCTAAAATAGGAAATAAGAATTTTCCCTCAGCCATTAAAAACACGGTATTAGTTATTCACCCAAATTTCCTCCCAAAATGCAACGGACTAACAGAATGCAAATTTGCCTAAACGTCAACTGAAAAGGTCACATAACCCCAACAAAAGGTAAACAAAGTCTTGAAAATACTACAAATAAAAATTCGGAAATCTGTGACCAAGATAGATAAATGTAACAATTTAATTTGAAATAATCAACCAAAGAAAAAAAATCTCTTATAAAAAAAGTAAATAATAACATTCTATTTAAATATAAACAACCTAAAACAGTGACGTAGAGTTGCCGACTTAAAAATTAAAGTTCTGAAAGAATTTTAATTAGGCTGTATTTCTTGTAGGCAAATTACTGAAAGATAAAGAAAATAATTAAGTTGTGAAGAAAATTTGCAAGGGAGTGAAATTTGGAATGGCTCGAAAAGCAATAGGACTCAAAAATGCCACGAATATTAGGCTGTTATACGAAGGAGAAATGAGAAATGCTTAATAACAATGATATAGTGCTGCCCAAGACGTGAATATTAGCAAAAAGAAGGTAAAATGAACCAAATTGACCATAGTAAATTTAAGATAAATTTTTAACCGTGACAATCTCTTGTAAAAGATTTTAGTTAAATATAATGCAGTTCCTGCTCTTTATCTAACTGTATGTGTAAATAAAACCAAGTGAGCACATTTATTTTCTAGAAAGCATGAGCGGTTCGTCAAATGGGGTGCAATTACAAAAAAAAACCTATGAACCTGTCGCTTACGTGCATTATTATGCACATTAATTAAATTTGGTAATGTTAAACGTTGCATCCGCCAATAAAATCGTTCACATATTTTTTTTCAGTTTACAAGGGGTTTGTAATTTTTTTCAAATTGTCCTTAAACAACCGCAATACTAGTTCAAATTATTAATAAACGCTTACCTCGTTTGGCCCCAACAAGATGTAATTTTAATTCTAGAGTTGTTTTTATCGTATTCGAATACAAAGACAGCAATCTAGAGATAATGGAAAAAATTATAGGTGACAGTAGAAACGTTAGTATAATGAACCAGTCATCAAGATGTGTTAAAATTCTCAAAAGCAAGAGTTTCCTTTCATGGTTAAACTTATTTTACAAAATAATTCCTCAGATTGATTTGTTATTTGGTAATTCTCAAAAAAGACAAATTGACGCTGTTATTGCAAATAAAAAAAATATTTTCATTTGAATCAAAATTGACATAAATTAGAAATAATAATACCTCCTCAATCGAGCTAAGTGAGACATTTAGTGTTGTTCTAAAACTTTTAAAAATTTTAATTACTATTCCGATGACATCGGCTGCAACGAACGGTGCTTTTCAACCTTCAAATGGATAGAAACGTTTATAAGGAATACTATGAGCCAAGAAAGACTTTCTACTTCGGCAATGCTTTCTAAAGAAAGGGATCTTATAGAAGGGATACCTGATTTCAATCAGCGAGTTACTAATAAGTTTGCTGATGCTAAAGATCGGTATATCGAGTTTCTTTATAAATAATTCACACATTAAGTAATCGTGCATTTTGTTTTGACTGCTCCATTTCTAAAATTTACCACTTTCTTTATGTTTAGTTGTTTAAAATACACTGCTTTGTTTCATATTAACTCAATTTTTAAAGATTTTTTCTTTTTTCATCCACTAGTGCCTAGTACAGGTTTTATGGATATCTATGTTTTTAACCGAATTCTAAAAGAAGGAGATTCTCAATTCGTCGAATAGGTATGTTTTTTTTTTAGGTATGTACACCGATTACTCCGGAGCGGTGACACCGATTTGAATGAAATTTTTTACGTTATGTTCAGGAAGTGGCTGCGGTGGTCCCATGTTTTTTTGGACGAAATTGGTGCAATAATATCCAAGATGGCGCTGATAATATGGCGGCCAAAAAAATTAATTTTGTCTGATTTTCTCCAAAATTGGTATGGGGGAATTTTAGGGTCGTACACAACGAGTCTGAAATTATTTTCAAAAAATTCAATATGGAGGATCCAATATGGCGGACAAAAAAAAATTTAATTTTGTCTCATTCTCTCCAAAATAGGTGTGGGGGAGTTTTCGGGGTTGCACATAATGGATCCAAAATATTTTTAAAAAATTCAATATAGCGGACAAAAAAATCAATTTTATTCGGTTTTCTCCAAAATTCGTACGAGGGAGTTTTCAGGGTCGTACATAACTAATCTGAAATTATTTTTTTAAAAATTCAACATGGCGGATCCAAATGGCGGACGAAAAAAATCAATTTTGTCCGATTTTCTTCAAAATTGGTACGGTGGAGTTTTCGGGGTCGCACATAACGAATCCGAGATTATTTTAAAAAAATCCATATGGCGGATCCAAGATGGCGGTTTAAAGATTCTACATCTCCCGATTTTGTCTAAAATCAGTATTGGGGTATTTTTGTTAGTGTTAATTATGAATTTGAAATATTTTTTTGAAAAACTCAATCTGGCAGATTCAATGTCCTAAAAATTTTACATTTTTCGATTTTCTCCCAAACTGATATAGGGGGTTCTTGAGGGTGTAAATTATGAAATTAAAAGTATTTTTTCAGGATTCAATATGGCAAGATAGCGAACTAAAAATTTTACATTTTTCGATTTTGTTCAAAGGTGGGACTAAATCGTTTTTGAGGATGTAAATAGCGAATATAAGTCTAGAAATTTTAAATTTCCGGATTTCATCCAAAATTAGTACTAGGGGGCTTTGAAAGGTTTATATTTAGATTAAATTAAGGCTTAAAATATTTTTTTTAAATTCAATATAGCAGATGCAATATGGGTTGAAAATTTTACCTTAATCGCATTTTTTTTAGATTTGGTATTCAGTGTTGGGGGTGGTGTATTATGAATATGAAGTTAATTTTTTACAACTATTAGGTTAATAAGATACAATATGAGGGACTAAAAATTTTACATTTTCCGATTTTGTCTAAAATTAATATTGCGGGTTTCTTGAAGCGTATACAAACTCAATATGCAGTATAAAATATATCGAGCAAAGAAATTTACATCCCGAGTTCTTTAAATATTGAAAATTGATATTGTGGGGTTCTTGAGCCGTATACAAACTTAATATGCAGTATAAAATATATCGAGCAAAGAAATTTACATCCCGAGTTCTTTAAATATTGAAAATTGATATTGTGGGGTTCTTGAGCCGTATACAAACTTAATATGCAGTATAAAATATATCGAGCTAAGAAATTTACATCTCAGATTCTTTAAACATCGATATTGGAAGGTTTTGGGGCCTATATTACTAATCTAAAAAATATATCGAGCTAAGAAATTTACATCTCAGGTTCCTTAAACATCGATATTGGAAGGTTTTGGAGCCTACATTACCAATCTAAAATTAATTTGAAATTTAAGTCAGTGGATTTACTATGACAGACTAAATATTTGTTTGGCACAATTTTACTGGGATTTGAAAAACTGTAAAAACCAAAGAATTTTTAGTTGTTCATTTTAACGTGATTTACAACTTTGGATAAAATGGGCACTTTTTTGCCACCTTGGAGTCATTGAGAGGTTACTAATCTCGATTAGTACTTGGTTCAAATAATTTATGAATATCATAGAGAATTCAAAACTATAAATCGAAAAACAAAATTTTTATAAAAATAAAAATTGAACCGACTTCTAGAAGTGCGCTAAAAAGTGAAAAATAACTATAAATTTTATATGAAATTGAGATTTTTAAAGTTGCGCCAAATTATTTCTAAATGAAAGAAATAACTGCTAATATATACAAATTGTGGTAAGAAAGCAACTACAAATAAAGTATTTTTAATCTGTTTATGCGAATCACATTTTGTCAGGTGTCAGTTTGGCGCCGACTTCAAAAATTTCAATTTTACATAAAAATATATAGTTTTTTTTCACCTTTTAGCGCACTTTTAGAAGTCGGTTCAATTTTTTTTATAAAAATTTTATACATATCTGTTTTTAATATACTATTGGAATTACAACCCCTGCATTTTTAATGCACCAGCCGCCACTGCAAACCACGAACTTAAATTGGAAAATTTATCTATCTGTCTCATTCATTAATTTTTTCACTGCTTATATAAAATTAAATAAATAAATAAAAATATTTTTCACAAAAGCATTTAAAATATTAATGGAGTTCATAACACTGCAAAAACACACTGTTATAACCTCAGTATCCTCTCATACGTTCATAAAGAAACAAAACACGTATAAAACATAATCTGTATGTAATGCATGTAACGTTGGATATATAAGCAAGCATTATACAATATGCGCGTATAGATACATTGTATAAAATAAAATACGGACATATCCATGCAAGGTATAGCGTGCCATTTAGGTACCATACATATTTATATACTTGCCCTAACCTATAATAAGTGCCGTCTGAGCCCGTTTAATAATCTGTATTTTATAAGCACCTTTTCATTGGCTGTTTGGCCTTATGGAGGGTGGGGCAACACCATCTTTATAAAATATTTTAGTATATTGGCTTGCTTTTTAAGAAACAACTAAGAACTTATATAAATTGACTGCTACGAGAAGAACCAATGCATGTAAATTAATATATTTACAAGGTTATTACAAAATACTATTAACTATAGGATGTAATTTGTTCGTATTACAAGTTAATAAAAAATTTAAATTAAAAGTAAAACGTCTTCGCATAATTAATATTTAATGAATCGAGAAATAGATTTTCTGAAAGAGGTGTTTTTTTAGAAAATTATTAAATAGAAATATAAATGTTGTGATGATTAAAACCGGCTAAAACATGCAACATACACAAACAATTACAAATTAGAAAACTTTTGTAAACATTAATAGAAATTATCTTTTGTTTTTTACTTACGATAGATATGATAGCAGTCTAGAAAACTTATGAAAAATTAAATCTAAAATTATTTTCATATGCTTTAACAATGGGAAGAGTATACAGATAACAAAAAATTAGATATTACCAAGATGTATTGAAAACACTTATCGTTTATTATCGGAAACATCAGTTACACTCGAACACAACACATGGAAAAAGATAGATATAGTGAGAAAAAAATAAATTTAAAGAAAAAAGAGGTGTCAATATATTTACTATATTTTCTACAAAAGGTTTCCTCCGCCATTTCTTTAATCGCTTAACTCAACATGTCTTTCAAAAAATGCAGTGTCAAATTGTTAAAATCCGATCATCTTGTCATTTTGAGCTTTTTGGTTATAATGATTGGGTAAACTAAATAATGTAAAAAATAATATTTTATTCTACGATATAAAACCTCAATAAACAGTACACTTTTGCTTTTTTACTGCTGTTGCCAGAGATGAGTGAAGCATGTGCAGGATGACTAGGACAAAATAGAACAAATAGCCGAAGTATACCACAGCCCTCCATAATTGACTCGAATTCTTGTAGGCTGTTTTTGAAAAGCACGTACCTATTTGCTTGCGCACAACCGATTTCCTGTTATCTACCTTGATTTGACGGTATCACTTGTAAAGAAACGATGCCGATTTGACGCCACATTTATGTTATTTATTCTGTTTTTTTTTATGTATTATAATGAACTCCATAAAGTGTATGTTTACATTTTATTAAAAAAAAGGATCCTTTCAATGGTCAGCTGAACATTTTGTAGTTCACGTACCCAAAAGGGCGGTAGTATGTTTACGTTTTAGCATCGTAAATTATACATTTTTGAAATTAGATTTGAAAAATTTTAAAAATATCTTGTCTATGAAGTATATATACAAATTTGATCTTTTGTCTGCACAGAAGCTTCTACCGGAGTAAAAATCTGCACATTCAATAGAATACGCAGTCCTCCGACATCCGAAATAGTATCCCTCATTACTGTATGTCTTTCTTAATCAATAGCTTGAGCAAACTAGGAAATTTTAATTCGGTATACTTCATATTCTAATAATTATGTCTTTCCGTCTGAATTTTAATTTATGTTACAATGACCACGAGATCTTTCTTTTTTCATCCAATTTTTCTAACACATTGTGCACAATATTATCATCAGATGATGACATACTACAACATGATGATTTTAATTGAAGGATACTAAAGGCGGCAGGAATGTTTGTGTTCATTATGACGTTCTTCCGGCCTATACAGGTAAGCCGGAGAAAATAAGTTACGTATTATAATGAATGTTAAATTTACTACAAGTCATAAAAAATCAAAAATGTGTGTTTCAAGCAGGCGTGGTTCAAGGGGGGGCGGTCCTATCCCCCAAGAGCTTTGATTTCAGGAAAATAGACCCGATTCTGCCTCTTATACCAGGAATGTGTATACTATTGGCGTCTTCCCCCCCCCCCCCCGACAATTTGTTTTTTCTTGCGATCGTCCCTCTCAAGAGTTTTAAGTTCAGGAAAATGCACCCGATTTTGCTTCTTATACTAAGAATGAGTATACTGCTGGCATCACCCCCCCCCCCCCCCGTCAACAACTTATTTTTTCTTACGATCATCTCCCCCAAGAGCTTCGAATTCAAAAAAATAGACCCGACCCTTCATTTTACACTAAAAATGGAAATTTTGCTGGCGTCTCCCCCTCCATCGCCAACTTACTTTCGTTTGACATACTGTACTCTGCTACCTCCCCTAAAGAGAGAGGCTGGATCCGCCCCTGGTTGCAAGTAACCACTGGATAGATTTTGACAAACAAAAAAGCGTTTCAAAGGTTTTTTAGCCTACAATTTTGTAACATCCCATATATATATATATTTCACGAATAAAATTCGACACGTTAAAGATGCGAGTCTTTATATATCTACTGGAAGAATGATATCCTTTTTGTAGCCAACTTCTAAAAGAAGGAAGTCCTCAATTCCACTGCTTTGTATTTTTTATGTATGTATATCGATTATTCCGTAACGGCGGCACCGATTTGAATGAATTTCGCCAAAATTCATAAAGAAAAGTTTTCGAAATCTGAAATTATTTTTTAAAACTCAGTATGGCGAATCTAATAGAGCGAACAAAAAACATTAAATTTTTCCGATTTCCTCCAAAATTATATCGGGGTCGCATATTATTTAAAAAAATTAAATATGGCGGCCAATATCGTGGATAAACATCTTACATGTCTCGATTTTCCCATAATAGCTCTAAGGAAATTGTTGAATGTGCTAATTACGAATTTAAAATTATTTTCGAAAAACTCAATTTAGCGGAACCAATATGGCGTCTTGAGAGTTTCACATCTTTGGATTTTTTCAATAATTGGTATAGGGGCGCTCTTGAGGGTGTAAATTACGAATTTAACATTATTTTTAAAAGAATCAATATGGCGAATCCAATATGACGGACTAAAAATTTTACATTTTTCGATTTTATTGAAAATTGGGTCGTTATTGAAGGTGTAAATAGCGGATTTAAAGTTATTTTAAGAAAGTTTTATGTCAGATTTAACACGATGGTATAAAAATGTTGCATTTCCAGCTTTTGCCCAAAATTAGTACTAGGGGGTTTCGTGGATGTAGATTCAGATTTGATTAAGAGGTTAAAGTTATTTTTCAAATTCAATATGGCGGAACCTGTATGATGGGTTAAACATTTTACGGTATTAATATTTTTTTGTTAAATTTGGTATTAGGAAACCCTGGGATCGGAATTATCTACTTCGAGTTTTATTTGACCCACATACTACTTGCTTTAGGTATTCCTTTTGTTTGGTTGATAGCTAATTTTAAGAGTAAAGTTGAAAGCTAGTTCTAAACAACATCGTGGACGGTCTCTGCATTGAACCTGGCTCTGATGAAGTGGCGCCCTTAATTTCCCACCCCTATTCTCCAGCATAAGGTTAAGCTTGGCATTTTCGCTATCTGGTGCTGCTACTAGCGTTCAACTATACTCTAGTGATTGACTGTTCTACCAATTTCACCTTTCTTTTATTCAATTAAATTCAACCTATCTTTCACCTCATCGTGAGGTTTTGCGCCTCTTTCTAGCAAAAAACCAATGTAGCAGAAAAATAATTTCATTATTTTTTTTTTGGATTTCAGAAACAGGTAATATCCATAGATTTAAAAATAAAGCTACAATTTATACATATTTTTAAAAACTAAAAATTTTACATTTTCCCGATTTTATCCAAAATTAATATTGGAGATTTTTACGGCGGATACAAACTCAATACGCAGGATAAATTATGTACTACTATAAACTATATTACTAATCTAAAATTAATTTAAAATTCAAGATAAATATTTGATTCAATTTCAGTCAAAACTACTATTTGGAGATTTCTCAAAATCAAAGAATTTTTGATTGTTTATTTTGCTTGTTATATTTCTAATCTTCCTAACGTAATAGACCTCTGGATTTTAAAGGTATATTGTAAAATTGATACTCTATCATGCTCTATCATATTGGAAAAAATAAATATTCCTTCTTTTAGCGTTTCTTGCGTGCTGAGGTATTAAGATATTTATGCCGCTCTGATTGTTTTAGAAATGTCACGGTTCAATTTTCCGCTTAAGTTCACTATGGCCAATTCATTTAATTTAACCTTATTTTTCCAAATACTCTTGTGATGGGCAACAGAGTATCATTTTTCTTAAGTATTTTCCAGGGATTCTTTGAAGAAAAGAATTTTATAAATTTCAGTTGCAATTAATTTTATTTTTCAAGTTGACCATTATTTTGTCTTGTTTTGGTATTTCACTACACTCTGCTTAAGTATTTTCTCATCGATGTTGAACTTACTACTACCTTTCTTTTTTTTTTCAGATATATCTCGTTTTTCCCTACCATTTATATTTACATTTAAATTTATATTTATGTATTATTATGTATTTCTTTAATTTAAAAACAATTACTGGGATACTTATTAGACTTATTTTATTTTAAGTGGAAAATACTAATGATTAACGAATGTATTTCAGCCGACTGTTGTTGTCCAGTGTCATTCTTTTTGAGCTGTCACTTCTTTCACACTAAAGCGCCTAACGGAAGCCGATTAGTGCGCAAGCTGGGCCATGGTTATAAATGAGGGTCATTTTGCCTTCATTTTCACCTTTTCCTGGTTTGATTCGGCCGAAGCAGCTGCAGAATTCCATTTCAATTTTTATTTGCCAATTTTTTGAGATTCTGAGATGGAAAGTCGTTTATTATCCCGATAATTTTGTTGCGCTTTTGGAGTACCGTATCTGATTACCAGTTATGTTTTTTTTACCGGGATAAACCTGGAGAGTTTGGGCTCTTTGCACGTGTCAACGACGGAATTCTGTTAGATCACAAAGACATCGGGCCCTACCCTACTGGCTATCCCAATACATAGTCTACCCTAGTGGTTATCTTATTATGTAATCCACCCTACGGGTTCGAACATTGCTGTAGTCCTACCTACAGGTAACCATCCTACGGGTTAGAACTTCCCAACTATGTTCTTTTTTCTCTGTATATTTAATCTAGTTTGATGTTCTTTTATATTTTGTAAAATCTAGCTTACGCTACCGTTGGATCTTTTGATTGAAGATTTTTTTTAACGATTTGAATTTTAATTAAAGATTTTTATTATAACTATCTACTTCGAGTTTTGTGTGACCTACCTGCTACTTGCGTTTGGTTTTTCTTTTATTTTGTTGATAGCCAATTTTAAAGAATTAAGTTGAAAGCTAATTCTACACAACATCTTAGGAGGTATCTGCATTAAACCTGGCTTTGATGCAGTAACGCCCTTAATTTCTCACCCCTACTCTCCGACATAGGGGTTAGCTTGGCATTTTTGCTTGCCGGTGCTGCTACTAGCATTCAACTATACTCTAGTAATTGAGTGTTCTACCTATTTTACCTTTCGTTTATTCAATTAAATTAAAATTATTTTTCACCTCATTTTGAGGTTTTGCGCCTCTTTCTAGTAGAAAGCAGTGTAGCAGAAAAATGAAGCGAGCTTACATTTTTTAAGTAAAATAGTATGTGTTTTTTTCGTTATTTTTATTTTTTCAAAACCAGACATAGACTAAAAAATAAAGCTACAATTTATATATATTTTAAACAATTTCTACTATGGGATAAGCTGTGATTCAAATTAAAAAGGACAAAATGTACCAGAATTTTATGAATCATCTTTTCTTTGCAGCATATCAAGTCTATCTTATTCAGTTTTTGATATCCGATTGCTCCGAGTACTTTCAAAATTCATACATACAACTTTAAATGTCTCTTCTAAAGAACTTTAACTGCGGTATTATTTATAGACTTAATATGTACAATTTCAAGGAATTTGCTATAATATTTCTAATAAATTTATCCTTTCATTTGTAGGAATTAGCTCCTAGACTCTCAAGTCAAGTTGGATACAGTAAATATAATCATATTGCATGTTTGCCCTTCTGACTTCTATACATTGTTCTTAATCTGGAACATTTTATTAAGTGGCTGCCACGAAACACAAATCTTTACCCATTTTTCCTTTTATGGACATCTTTGAATATTCTTTTTTGATCGGGTTATATTGCAATTACATTTTTATAAAACAAACACGTTTTCATAGCACAGAATTCAAATATGATTTTATTTGAATACTAGTCATTTTTGAAATAATAGAAAGGTGAATAAATGCATTTTGTCTCACCGATAACCAATTTATTTTTTCTCAAAATAATCTCTATTAGTGGCAAGCAGTCTTTTATATGTCGATTCCAGATATTAAAAATATCTTGCTTAAACTTCTTTGAAGCCCTAGAAGATATCTCAACTTCAGTCAAAAGTGCCAAGTCTGATGCCGCGAGTATGAACTATAGGAATAATAAGTAGTTCGATTTTTGTTTTTACTAAATAATCGATAACAACTTTCGCTCGGTATACTAGGGCTTCATTCTGATGAAGAAAAGGTACGGGGTTTTGTATTAGAGCGATCATTTTTCAGGGTTTTAATAACTCAGGGGCGATATTCTTCTATGTACCGCAAAGCTGCAACAGTCTTCTATAACATTAGCAAAAATGATGGAACAAACATCATTCAATTAGCACCAATTAGATTATTTTAGCATTTCTTTGCAACAGTTATAAAATGTGATACCTAAAATGAACAATGTCTGTTTACTTACACTTACTACTGCAGTGCTGTGAACAGTTGATGCACTTAACGTGAATATTTTCTCTATTTGGCTGTATATCGCATGTCTATCTTCTTTTAGTAGTTTTTTACTGCCTCATTATTCTTGACAGTAATCACCTCAAGCAACCTGTCGGCATTGAGATCATCGTCATTCACTTCAATACTTGTGACATAGTATAGCATATCTCCAGGACATCTCGAAGCGCAATAACAATTTTTCAAAAAATAAGCACATCTCTAACTTAAAATGTACTCTGGTAAGATTCTTTTTATTTTTTTGCCTACCTTAGTGACAGTAAGAAAATATTTAGAGATAATTTTCGGAAGTATTAAACCAGTTTTCAAAATTGTTATAATATTACATATATTATATAAGAGATAACATCCTTTTCATTAAAGCGCAGGCCAAATTTTATCTGGTTTTCTAAAAAGAGGGTAGCGAATAAAAAAGTCGACCAAAGTCGATATTTCAGAATACCCATCGTTGTTTCTTAGAGACCATGAGAGTAATAATTTGACTTATGTTGTTGGAATTTGACGTAGTTACCGAGGTAAAATACGAAATCCTTAACTCGTAATCTTAGTGATAATTCTAGGGATCATTCATAATTTTTTTTGGTTTTTTGAGGTATCAACGCGAGTGCAGGAAATGAATGAGTGAATGAAACAAAGGGTGGTGATACTAGATCATCAATGCCAAGGCCTCTATTGGGCCCCTACATCCCTTACATCCCACCATAGCTGCACCGTCATTCGAGGCCGATCGTTTTTGCGAATCCAAGCAGCCTCTTTAATTGAACTTGTCTAACTGCGTCCGGTAACAAAATTATATTTTCGAGTTATCTCTGTGTCAGTCCGTTGAGTACTGGGAGTCTCTGAGGACATGGTCAACAATTTCAACCTCCTCCAAATACCATCTTCACGTCGAGTCATCTTCTACACCGATCTTATGAAGATGACTCTCAAGTGACAATGTCCTGTTAACAGCGAGAGCAAAGAATAAGAAGAGACATAGAATATTACCTGTCAGTACTAATACCTGATAATTTCGGTAATGTAAATTTGTCTGTATCTTTTAGGATTCTTTTTTCAAAGATTATTGTTTATTTACAGATAAATAAACTAGTGTTTAAGATGAGAGTTCAATATTTTTATATAGAAGTTTGTATTTTAAGAAGCAACGGTCAAAGCTAAAAGCATAGACGTATTGAAATTATAGGGTTTAAAATAAATCAATTTTCACAAAAACATGTTAAGCTCGTGCAAAGCCGCTAGCACCACTTAGTATTATAATAAAATAAAAATTTCGCAATAAAGAGTATCTGCATCCTTTTATAATTGATAGCAGCATTCTTAAAAGGGTGTCCCCTATAAAGAAGAATTCTTTACCTTTGACACTTTGATGTATGTCGTATTTTTTATCTCATTGACACAAATACCTAAAACAATTCTGTTTAAGATAATCTAAAAAACATATTTAAAACAATGTTAAAGCATTGCATCGTATTTAAAGATACAGCTCTTTCGACTTCCACTCACTAAAGTTGGTGTCCATTTATATTTTAGGTGTCGTTAAATCTCTGGTTTCACGCGGAATGTAATCAGGAACGGACTAAAAGATTTTAAACTCTTTCCCATAAAGTATCTACAATTTTGTTTATTTTCATTGAATTACATATGTATGTGAGTATTTATTACAGAAAATTATACATGTAACATTTTCCAAATTAATTAATTCTGTCGTAACATTCTACTGCAGATATCTAACTGATATGCTCACATGTTTTGTAATACTAATGTTGGTGAAGTCCAAAATTAGACTAAATTTCTTAAAGTTCTCTGTTGCGTTTAAAGAAATCTCTATTAACTTTGATTTAATGACAAATATTAAATCAAATCAAATAAAACTTTTGTCCAGTATAAAATATTTTCTAGTATATGAGCAGTAATAAATTATTTAAAATGCCTTTGAAGTGATAAGTGTTATAAACATAATTCAGCTGGTTCTGAGCTGAGCAGTTTGCAAGAATCAGATTGAATAAAACGGTTTCTAAAAGAAAATATATTCATTTAATTCAGAGGCAGATCCAGAATCTCTCTTTGGGGAGGGGGGTGATATCACAAAATGACGGTATGGCAAGCGAAATATATTCGAATAACACTTTAGTATATGAAAAATAAAATTTCATAACTGAAAATTAATTAGGTTCCACTAAATGCGGTGAATAATGAGTACTAGTCGTTCCTTCTTGGTGCGTGTGGCTGTATTAATTCTAGCACATGCGAGGACTGTTTTTTAATTTTTAGCAACAAATAAAGTCATGTTTGACGGGTAACAATTTAGCAAAATTTCGTACAGTGGATTCAAAATAGCACAACAAAATTTTTATTATTTTAATATCTATATTATACTGAGAGTGACGAACGCATTTATTAATTGTTGATGGTCGTAATTTAATTATTTTTACTAAACTTTCCTTTCTAACTGAACTATGATCCAACTATTGTAATTAAATTACATGGTTATTTGGCAAAAGTAAGGTCAGCAATCAAATCAAATGGACGGGGAAAGAAGAAGCCGAAACTAATTCACACACCCTCCTGACTAGAACCCTGTATGCAGATGGTGTCTAGTGGGGGATAAAACTGTTGATCATGTTCTTAGAGAAGTAACCAGAACTCAACCTACTGAGAAGAATGTATTTTGAAGAAAAAATATTGTCACTCGTAACAGTTGCTCTCATGGTGGGATATAAAGAGCCTAATGCAACCTAAATAGATCAAGGACCACTTCATACATAATCGCTTTAAATCTACGACAGGCGTGTTAGCAACGACTTTGCACCACCTTCTTGATTCCCACTATAGGAAGATGGACATTTAAAAAAGAGGAAACCTAAATATGTTTTTCATCGTACTCTATTTGTATTTTGGGCTGAAAATTTTATTTATATTTTGAACTGAAAATATCTTTTATCTAAAATTGCGTTTATGATTTGCTTGAGGCAGCTTTCTATTTTAATAGTTTATTCACCTATTTATTATCTAAGTACATAACACGCAACTGCCCAAATAGTATAGTGTAATTAAAAACAAAGTGTGTGCAGTATTTCTCATGCCTGTTTTATTAAAGAAAATTCCTATTGCTGATCATTTTATCATTTTGAAATAAAGGTACAATAGTCTTAAGCTCGTTTTCGTCAAAGAAAATAAGCGAACACACATGTATTAATGTAATTGATTAAAAATTAAAAAAAAAAGGATTGTATCATGCGATTTTGAAAAATTTGAATTTATATAGAGAAAAAGGACATTGCTGGGAATTTATTTATTTAAAAGTACGTTTACAAATATTTTATAAGAAGAAAAACAAAATTGTTGGTAATTTTCTTCCTTGAAAGTACAGGCAGTATTTAAATTGATCTTTGTAATTATAAAAAAAAAACTATCTATTTTGAAACTACGAATTATTCACCCAAATACACAAGGTGATTTACCTAGATATCAAGAATACTTCATGGTTTTTGAATTTGAGAATGAACATAATATATCCTAAAACTATTTTGCAAATATAGTGTGGATAAATGTATCCCAATCAGACACCATTTTTAGTGATTTGATATTGAGTCATATTGATGCATTTTTGGATTTTAAATACCTATAAAATATATTTTATTGAAAATTATCTGTACTTAAGTTTTGTATTTTTTGAGTAACTACTTTCAACTACAGTTGTTACCAAACTGGAAAATTAATATGAGACAACATTTTTAATATAAATAGTTGCACTACAAAAATATTGAAACTTTGTCAAGTTAATACAAGAAAAAAATCACTCAACTATTTAATAAACAAGCTCTTGTGGCATTTGGAATGAAATTAATGAGAAAGGCCATGCGTAAAAGGATTGAAGATCTATAAGTATACTTTGGGTTTGAAACAATTAAAAATAGTTGAAATTTTTATGATTGTACTTTTTCAAATATCATCAAATTGTTTATAATTTTTGGCAAACTTTTTCGTTTATAACCTTTGATAGGGGTGAAATATTTTGATTCAGTTTTTAGCAAATTGTTGAAGAGCAAAAGAGGGTACCTTCAAAATATTTCTACAACGAATTTTGTATAAAAAGATTAAATCTAAAAAAATGAGAAAAAATTCTTGGTTGGTGTATTTTAAGCATCCTATATACTTTTACATATTTAGTTTCCCCACGAAATTCTCTACAAAATTCTGAAATTAGTTCTATGTTTTTGTAACGTTGCCAAATTAATGAATGAATTTTGAATAAACATGGCGTTACAAAATTTGTAAGGTTTTCCAACTAACATGACAAAATAGTTGATGTTTTCTGCAGGGTGTGTTTTGTAAAAAAATTCAAAACTAATTTACCAAGTTTTTTCAAATGGAATACCCTCCATTGATTCAGATTATTCTATAGATTTTTAGACTCCCTTTAATTCTTGGTACCTCTATATCAATCTCGGATGAATTTGACGATATTTTGTTTTTATATTAAAAATATATGCTGATTTAAAAAATGTCATTGTTTCTACTAAGACTTAATATTGAACAACAAAACTTTAGTTTTATTGGAGAAATATTTTCAATATTAAAAAAAATAATAATAATGAGTTAGTAATTTTAATTTTTACTTTAAAATAGTTAAAAAACATTTTATTAGTCAAATTTTTTATTGCTTTACAACTTGTACATATCTATTTACTTATTACCAGAATTATTACAATTATTAACACTTAAGGTACCAACAAAAATTAACAAAAAATAATACCAAAAGCTCTGCTAAAATTTAATAAATTGCACCAATACTTAATCTATTGTAAAAATTGTCCAGTTCAAAAGGGACTGTTTAGGGCTCGGTATAGATTAAAACATTATTTAGGAAGACAATGGCTGAAATGTTTTTTCTTAGTCTATAATAGGTACCTACTCCCAGACAAAGTTCGACTAATGGCATACTACATATTACTCTTATTAACACACGTCACTACATATCCACGTGTGTTGACTAACTTTTTCCTATCTCTCTGCGGTAATTTTCTTAAATGGTTTTTCCTTTATCGGATTAGATGTTCAAAGTAGAGTCTATTAAGTTCTTAACTAATTTCAATTCGTCCTTCAAGAGATTTACTTAAGCTTCAACACATTTCTGCGGTTAGATTTTTAAAACAATTTCTAGTTCTAATTTTAACTTCATCATTTCATCAGCAATTTTTACATCCTATTATTGATAATAGGTTTCATTTAAAATATTATTAATATGTTTGGTAAAATAGATGGGAGTCTCATTGCGAAGAAATCACATGCGTCCCCAAATTTCATTTAATATATGATCAAGTAACTGATTTTATAAGAGATCTTAATAAATCTCATCTGTTACTTTCCCCTTAAAAAAATATGGTCGAATTAGAAAATGTTCTAAGACTCCTTCCCAAACCTTTGATTTCATCTGTTCTGTGAAAAGGGTATTCTAAAATGTGGATTGGAAGTAGCATAATAATGAAAATTGTGCATGTTCGTAATTTTTTTTTATACAGACTCATCATGGAGTAATACATAATTTGAAAGGTTCCGTTGCTCTCTTATTTTATTTTGAGTACACTCACAAAAATTTACTTTTCTCTCGCAATCTTCTTATTATATTCTTGTAATAATTGAAGGTATTTCCATTTGTTGGGCAAGAAGTCACTGGCTGATATGCTGATGTAAGAAACAGTTTTCTTCAATTATTTTTGTAATGGAACACACTTTCTGTAACACCGAATTTTTGTCGTTGGTACCCAGAGCATGAATCATGAAAATAATAATTACTTTATTGGTATAGACAATTTCTTTAACCTTCATCTCTAAAAGTTACAGGTGTTTTTGTTCTCATTAATGTTATTTGAGAAATTTTATAAATTTTATAATGCCATGTTTATTTTTAATCTACAGATTTTTCTCATTAAATTGGCAACGTCGCAAAAAAAAATTAAAATCAATTTCAGGATTATATAGATAATTTTGTAGAGAACTCAAATATGTAAAAATGTATAGGATTATAATATATACATGTTTGGAAAATTCAAATAATAAATAACGGCAATGTAACAGACAGAAAAAGATAACCTATTTAGGTCTATTGAAGAAGCGAAATAAAGCATAACTGTTGTATTGTAGCTTGCAGCAAATATCATTTGGGGACGTCAAAAAACAGTGGGTCGAAATGAACGAAAATATGTGGCTGAACACGGATCTAATATTAAAAATAGAAAAATATAGATTATCGGATCCAACATAGCAGACTGAATTTTTAAAATTACGAAAATAAATTCGAAAAACGTCTACTGTGGTTCAATAGCTTTTAAATATGCAATTTAAAAATAAAATATTATCGTATTTCTATGAATGAAATATTGCACTTTAGTTCAAGGTGTATTTTAAAAATAAATACATGGAAATTGATAATCGTTAAAAAGGCGAAAGTACTTTTTTCTGTATGCTTAGGAGTTCTTAACAAATACCAATGCAAATAATTTACAACTAATATAATATTTATGAATATAACATAAATGAATAAATAATACGACTGTAATAAAAATAATAAAAAGAACTTTTAAATCACTGCCTTCTTTTTTAACAGTTCTTTTCTCATTCTCCAATATGTACGAATTGTTATCCGAATCCTTACGATGTCAAAAAATAAGGAAAGGATCCGTCAACGTCAAAGTTTTGGAACACATACTCAATATTTTTTTCTCGAGAAAATCTAGGCGATAGTTTCTTATCAACTTGTTCGTTGATTTTTGTGAATCTTTCCATAGTTTACCTATCGGTAATATAGCAAATGCTATGATGTCTGGTCGATGGATAAGTAATTTGTAGACTCCTGTTAGCATGCTGTACCAAGAATATTCTTGGAAGAACAATCTTGCTGCTTAAAATGTGTATTCCCAAATCTTCTCTATTGCAGTTTCAAGTAGTTTGCAAAATGATGTGAAACCGGAGGAACAGTTTCCGCTTTACTCTTGTTATAATAGCTTACTTATCACTGTTTTTGAAGAAACGTCGAGCTGAGTTGCCATCGTTAGTGCTTCCTAACCCTTTCTTTGGCATGTCAACAAGAAGTCCTAATCTCTCTCCTTAAAGGCCTGTTGGATGGCGGCTTTTGTCTGTGCTTTCACCTCTTTATCTTTCTGCTTACGGACTTGCCACTTCTGTGTGTCACGTTGATACAACAAATACATGCATGTAGAGTTAACAGTCGTTGCTTGAAATACTCTGTATTTACCGAGACAGGGTATCAATGTTGTTGAACTGAGATGTTGTTTGTCAGAGGTAACAACGTTGGACCGATTTCGTTCCAGTCACAGCGTTCACATAGCCGTCAATCATCGTCATAGATAAGTTGTACTGTACTGGAGCTATGATGGCAAAGAGAACTCTTTTATATGGTGCAAGTTGTTGAAACAATATAATTCGGTCCACTGTGTGCTCCAATAAGCCTTGCAATTTAACATCGGCTTTTGATTTAGTTAGATAATCGTCCTGTGGATAATATGTGTATTTTAAGCACCAAAGTATGGCGGAAATATATTACTGTCTTTTTTTAACCCAATTTCGTAATCGTTTATATTTGTCGCTTGACAATGCAATGTCAAATAGAAGAGCGGCACGTTCATTGGATTTAAGCAAGTTCGGAAAAAACAGAAAATTCAGTGTACTTCAATTGTCATTGTATTTTCAGATAATTTGTTTCATTTTTCGTATAAAAGCTAATAAAAAAATTAAATAGCGATTTTTAATTAAGTGCATATCTCCTGAAAGAGCCTCCATTTTAAAATGTGGAGATCGAAGTACGCAACCCAGAAATAATTTACTTGAACAACGCACAAATGTTCTCGACCTACTAACTGGGTGCGACGCTTCCACAAGACTGCAGTCTTTGATCTCAAACGAAACATTAGAAAGAAAAGACTGGTCGTTCATATTACCGAGATTTAATAGAAACGTTACTATATAGGTACAATTTATTAACTATTTTTTTTTTATTTTGGCCACATTTTCTCAATCCTGACCTACTAAATCTTTCGGGTTGGTTTGGGACACTAATAAAATACTAGTGAAATGTAACGGTAATTTTTAAGTAAATCACTTTATAATAAAAAATCATTCTCAAAAACAAACTTTGATTCTGGTAAAAAATAAAAGTAACATATTTAGTAATTGTAAATAAATAAACAAATAATTAAATTCTGTTTAAATCAATAAAACATCTAAAATTCTATAAGAGGTGTTCAAACAGATCTCCACTTTGAGCGAGACAAAAACCCAGTCTGTTATAAAATGGGGTTCACATATTTGCCAAAACATCAGGAATTATATTTATGAGAAATTCATTAATGTTTTATCTTAGTTCATCCAAATTATTAGCACGTCCATATCTGTGCCGATAAATTTTTTGGGAAACAAAGATTAAAATCGTTTGGGGCCAAATCGGGAGACCTGGGTGGCATTTGAATGGTTCCCCTTGTGTTTATGAGGCGCTCTGGAAATATAATTTTTCCTGGTCTTTCGGAAAAATTTCTCGAGTTGTTCGCAATTTATAACAGCGATATTTGTTACGCTTTGAAATATTCTGAACTGTTCGAGCGTTCATATCAAGTTCTTCGGTAATTGCGACACTATTGCAAGGAAAATTAATTTCCGCTAAGCTAAAAACGTCAGTCTCTCGATTTGCTCGTTCTTGAATAATTTTAGGAAGCGGTTGCTCCTTATTATTATCTGTGCATTTTTTACAAATTTTTAGAAAAACGGTTATGTCAAATTTCCAAAATTCCAAATTTTTAAGGAATAGGATGATTTTCGTACGTAAATGCAAATATGCCGATTATCATCCCTCATCATTCCTTTACCAGAATAGTACTACTTAATAATCTGCTCTTTTTGCTTCTTACGCCTCAACGGCCTGGATAAAAAGAAAGAAAATAACTTGGAACACTCTTGTTTTGCTAGGACGTGGCGTATGCTGCCGCCCGCTCCCATCGCGCCAGCATTTTATTACCCCTCACCCTAGGGCCAAGCTGCTAATTTATTACATTTAAGCACGTATGTCGATGCTTACGATGCTCATATTCTGTCTCACTCTGACTTGGTTAATATTATAGTATTTTCTTTATTTTACTTAAGAAACGTTCACGTTCCAATTTGGATTTTTCACACACACACACACACACACACACATATATATATATATATATATATATATATATATATATATATATATATATATATATATATATATATTTATATATATATATATTTATATATATATATATATATATATATATATATATATATATATATATATATATATATATATGTGCTCTTTTGCAAAATTAGAATAACATTTTGGAATTTTCTTTGTACCCAAACTATCGTACAATAAATACTCCAGATACGGCATTAACTGATTAGAGAAAGAGAGAGAAATTTTGGATAAGGAATAATCGTATTTAAAAAAATTGAATACACCGACGCGGTTTTCTTACAAGCCTCTAAAGATTTTATAAAAAAATATCCAATATAAAGTATTACATTACTTTTTAGAGTAAGTTAGATTTAAAGATAAAATAAAAAAAAAACTGCTGTAACGGAAAACTATACTTATTCTAAAAAAGTAATGAAATAAGGTTTCTGCAATATATGCAGCTCGAAACCCTAAACTATAAAATTGCCATAAAAATCTTGTCAAACACTACCATTAAAAGTTAAAAAAAAAGTCACAACCAAAAGCTATAAGGAGCATATAATTTTATTGCTCGTGCTGTTATCCGCAGGACCTTAAATATAAGGTTTATTAATTGAGTACTTGATATCAAACACTATTCTTTGTAATCGATTTTAACTAAATTATGGTAATTTTAGAAATAAACTTATGGTCGTTTTCAGTTTTCCCTTAGTTCAGTTCTGTATTTAAAGTAATTTCGCGACCCGAAGATGCATATTAAGTTTGCAAATTTCGGTTCAAGCCATCAAAGAATATAATTTGGCAATCAGGCTAATATCATGAGGATGTTATGGAATACTGATGTTTTAATATATTTCTGGAAACGATAGTAACCCTAAATTAATTTCTTATGGTTCAATATTAAAATAATGTTCAAATGACCTAGTAATAAATTTGTCTATGAATGGATCATCAAAATTTAGAATATAGTTTTTCCTTTTTTGCATACTGAATTGTTTGTTTTTTAAGGTTACAGTAGTTTAATAAAGATAAACATATGTTTCGCCTTGTGAGGGCTTTTTCAATAGTACTCTTGAAAGAGCCCCCACAACGCAAAACATATGTAGAGTACCTCTATTAAACTACTGAAACAAGCCTGAAAAAGCTAAACAAAAATAGTTATTAAAAGAGCTTATTACAATTTGTTGCTATTAAATATTTTATTGTTATCAATAGGCCCTGTACCAAGGTTCTTTAGCATGGGAAGCTTATTTATGATATATTCAATATTTGAGTTCTTCAAAAAAAAAACAACAAAGATTAAATCTGACTTTTGCCAGTGTAATCATTATTGGATGATTTTCACACTGGGTAGTCAGGATGTGAAATTTTTTATTAATGGTTCGGAAGTTTGTTAGTCCATATAAGAATTGATTAAAAGGTGAGAGTAGATCATATTTCACAATAATAACTGGACCCGCCTTTTCCAGGAAGCAGAATCGGGAATATTGCAAGACTTGATTTTTAGCATGTGAACTATAAATATCAGAAAATGTTTTAGGTTTTCCTACAAATAGTTAGTGATATCTTATACACCAAGATTTGTCAAAATTGATTTATATTTATATTTTTTAAGTAAACAAAAGTTTTTAAAGAAAGAGAAGTTCAGTCTGTACAATTGGTACAGTCGGTAGGATTCGTCAACATTAGCAGAACTAGAGAATTATGTAACGATTGGCAACTGAATGTTTCCCAGAGAGGCCCAGTGGCCGAAGTAAAACACTTTCCGAGGAATGTGAATTCAAAAAATAATGTGGAAAATGGGATAAAAATAATATAATTTAAAATAATATGTGTTGACTTGATAACATTCATTTATTAATTGAGAATGTAAATTGATGATCTATTAAAATTAATGCTATTTTAAAATTATTAAAAATATTTCTAGTTTTTTTTATTTGTATTTTTTTTTATTTATGAAATCGCGACCATATTGGACTCAGGGGCCAGCATCTGCAATATTTTCATTATTCAGTGGTTCGTCATAGTACATTGAAAATGTGCAAATAGAGAATCTCGGTAAACTTCCATTGAAATGAGTTTACAAGATATTTTAATTATTTTAAGTGAACCAAAACGTCCAATTATTGAAAAAGAAATTGTATTCTTGGCAGGTCACATTTCATTTCATAGAATTAAAAGTAAAAGTCATAAATAAATTATTATTATGACATATGTCACGCAAACCTTCAAAATTAATGATAAGCCACACAAGCCAGAAATTAAAATTTTAGTGAGTGGTATAAATTGCTTGTATGTAAGTCTTCTTGTTCTGCAAGAAATGTCAGCTTGTCTTTGCTTCCTTGCTGCATATCAACAAGTATGTATATTTTCTATATGAAGTTATAACATATATATCATAAATATATAAATGAGAAATTGTAGAAGCAGAATAAACAATTTGCAATAAGTCAGTTTTAAGGATTTAAAAATATATATTTTTTCAATTCTTCGTCAGCTACATATCTAATTTTGGCATAAGCTTTGTTGCAATGCATATAGTACTCAATCGGTTCTACTTTGCTATACAGATGCTGAGGGTTTTTTTTTTTAACTTTTTCCCATTGTTGCTGTATTTTCTATACACTTTTATTCTAGTAATTTAATACAAACAATATGTATACTTCCTTATATGAAGCAAAATATCAAAAATAAACTTACATTCCATGGAGGACAAGAATGCTTACATTTCATTAATTTATTTATATTACTCACTACAATTTTAATTTCAGTCTCGGGTGGTTTATCATTATATCGGAGACTTGCGTGATGTATGCCACAATAACAACTTCTTTATCACTCTTGACCTTAATTTCACACAATAGAATGTAGCCTTCCAATAAAACAGCTTCTTCTTCGATAATTGGACGTTTTGATATTGACTTAAAATCATTAAAATATTTTGTAAATTCATTTCATTTAAATTTCCGAAGTACTCACAATAACGTGAAAACAAAACAAAATAAGTCGAAAGCTAGTAGCAGCACCAGCCAGCAAAAATGCCGAGCTAACCCCTATGCCAGAGAGTAAAGATGGATTTTTCAGGGTGCCACTGCATCATAAGCTAGGCCAAATGCAGAAACCCTCTACGATATTGTTAGGAACTAGCTTTTAACTTTACTCCCAAGCACATCAAAAGAAAAAAAAATATATTAACGCAAATAAAACTCGGTAAAGAAAGTAAAAGTAAAAATATTTAATTAGAATTAAAGTGGAGTGGTAGCATGTGCTAGATATCTTAAACGATCACCCAAAAAGAAAAGATGAATAGATTCGCAACCGGTAAAAGAAATAATCATGAATTTAAATTCAACTATTTCCCTACAAAAAAAATAATTTTTTTAATTAATACCAATATGACGCAACCTGTAGTCTATATGCATTAGAACAAAAACCTTAGGTAATCTTGTTTATACTATGATCACAGTATTACTACACAATAGTCAGGATTATCTTGCTCTTCGTGTATGTTACAATGCTTTCATTCTTCTGAATACAGCGTCTCCATTTTTGTGGTTGAGGTCTTTTCTATGTTCAATTTTAATAGGTACCCTTGTAAGCGTTGTAACGGTCGTGTTATTTGACCTTCAGGACCTTTAAATTGTAACAACTACTTTAGTGATGCGTGGTCTGTTCGCAGAATAAATTTTTGACCATAAAGATATTATTGAAAATGTTCCAATGTCTCTATAATGGCGAGTAGTTTTTTTCTTGTTACCCAATAATTTGGCTCAGCTTTCCAGAGTATTTTGCTAAAGTAAGCAATCACTTTCTCTTGGCCATTCTATATTTAGGACAAAATATATAGAGGAGTTACTAGCTTCAGTATCCACAACAAACACCTGATCAGGATCAGGATATGACAATATTGGAGGATTACAAAGTGCCTTTTTTAGTTCCTTAAAAGCAGTTTCGCAAACTGCGAATCATTCATAGTTGTTGCTATTTTTAATAAGTCGATGTCAAGGGCATGCGAATCCTTTTTTGAATCTTCCATAGTAAGTACAGAGACCCAGAAGACTTCTTAGTTCGTGCTGGTTTTTCGGTACTGGCCAATTTTGAATGGCTTCCGTCTTCTCTGGATTGGTTCGTATAACCAGCTTCTGTGGTTATATGCTCCAGGTAATTTAATTTTTTCAGAAAAAATTGACGTTTCTTCAGACTGAGCTTTCATTCTGCACTTCTCAGTTTTTGAAATATATCTTCGACGTTTTTCAGATGATCATCAAAAGTTTTTCCCAGAATTATGATGTCATCCAGATATATTGGGCATGTGTTCCAAGTTATATGATTCGTTCCATTAATCGTTCAAAAGTGGGTGGGGCATTACATAAACCAAATGGCATAATATTAAATTACTATAACCCCACTCCAGTAAAAAAGAATTTTCTTTATCCTCTGGATGAAGCTGTACTTACCAATAACTACTTTTTAAGTCTAATGTGGAAAACCACTTTGACCCAATTAAAATGTCTAAGAGTATCATCAATACGAGGTAACGGAAAACTGTCTTTCTTTGTGACTTCACTAAGTCTTCTGAAGTCGACACAGAATCTAAATGAGCCATTTTTCTTTTTAACTAATACAACTGGGGATGTCCATTGAGTTTGGGAAGGTTCTATAATGCCTTGATTATGCATGTCTTTAAGTATTTTATCCACCTTGTCACGTTTGGTTAACGAGATTTCCCTTAGTACTTATTTATTTGGAGTTATCACACCAGTATTCATTCGATGCTCGACTAAAGTTGTCCTTCAGTCGCCATCAGATGAAGAGAAAACATCCTGATTTCTTCTTAAAAGATCTTCCAGTCTAGTCACTTGAACTTGATTCAATAAAGATGTTGATGTACTAACTATAACTTGAAGTACTTTAGGTAAACTAGCAGGTAAGTTTTCAAGTTGTAACGAGATACCAGTAACTATCATGTCGACAGGTTGATAGGTAGCAATCTTGTCACCTTTTCTGATTTGTTGAGGATAATTCTTCAAGTTCAGCATCTTGACAAATATAGTGCTTCTTTTATTCTGAATTAATGTTCGTACAGGAAGAATTCCTTTTACACACAGCAAGCAATCTTGAATTGGTTCAACCAAAACTACTTTTTCTTCTTCGGAATTATCAAATGTTACTGTTTCTATACATTTTGAACTTGGCGGTAACATCGCATCTTCAAGAAGTACAACGTCCCAAATCGTCACTCTATGTTTCGGTAGATTCATAACAATATCTTCATTTAGACCTAATATTACTTCATCCAAAATATCAACAACAATAACTATATGTTTGAAAGTGGTGCTTTCCAGGCTATTTCGGCTTCATGTATCCCTTTAACAGGTATTACTTCACCATTGGCGGTTTGCAGGACATTGTTTTCCGGAAGACAAATTTTACATTGAGTCAAGATATTTGGCTTTACAATGTTGTCAGTAGAATCAGTATCTAATACCATTTCACATTCCCGACCGCATACCTTTCCGGGTACTACCAAGCAGGAACCATTGTTTTGTAGCCGGAATATCTTAATTGTTATTATTGGCGGAGCTTGGTAGCACCTAGCCAGCTTCCTCCCCTTTAAGCTGGCTACTGGGAGTTTTCCTGATACTGATCACTGTCAGGAGCAGTACTGCTAGTTCAACGGCTTTGTACATGCTCCTCTTGGCCCCACTTCCAACCACGAATTCTATTTTTGCTATGAAAAGTTGTGTTTCTGTTGTCATATGTTTTTTGTTTCTTTAAAAATTCTTGCCTCTCCCTTATTAGCCTCATGAAGATTTCCACGTTGGTCTTGCGATCATCCTGGAAGACTCTTCTTATAATTGTCCCTTGGTTCCTTGAGGTCTGTTGTCTGTTTCTAACTGAAGGGCAAAAGCGAGAGCCAATGGAATTTTCTTCAGTCGGATCATTCTTTGAGTTTGACTGGTTTCTGGGTCTTATAAACCTTCAATAAACCTATTCATTAATAACTCTTGCTTTATTTCTTCTCAATATTTTGGGTAAGTCAAATTTGTTAGTCTAATTATTTTCGCCTCATATTTTTGAAGACTTTCGTTGTATTTTTGTAATCACTACATTTTTTGGTATACTTTTATGTAATTCAACCTTTTTCAGATGAATATATAATGGTAACTAGTATTTCTATGGTTTTAAATTGGAGTAGACTTTTATCAGTATTACATTTAAATTGCCTGCTATATTTTAGTTTTCGTAATCCAGGAAATACATTCTTTGAAATAAGTTTTCTGGAATTTTAATTGCCAAACAATTTTGGCGACTGTTTCCAAAATTAAAGCTGATGGATAATACCAATTGATTTTTATAATTGGCTTAATTAATGACTGATATTTTTTCACATTTTACTATACAAAATATCTCAAAATCTGTCAATTTATTTGAAATCTGAAAAAAATAATATTTTTTATCTTATAAACCTTAAATGGTGAGGGGTTATCATGGGTATCTTCTATTAAATATAGAGGGTGTATCAAAAATGAGAACTTTAGATTTAAATATTTTAATGCTTTTGAGTTTTGAAATATTATAATGCTTGCTACAGTTATTTAATATGGTTTATTTCATTATAATATGGGATCCGAAACAAATGATAAAACTATTTTATATTGATTAAAATATTTTATTTTGTTATTTGCTTTCATTTTTTGAATCTCTCCATATTTACTTGGTTATCATTGATTAAAAACACTATCTTCTATTTTTATAATTGGGTATAAATACTTTAAGATAATTTTTGAAGCCCTTCAGTTATTTTAACCGTTTTTTTTTTCGTTTTTGTTAGCATTTATTTTGGCTAATACTTTTAATACAAACTATGTACTGATGGAGCTTTACAAAATGTGGAAGATTTGATTGGTTTGCCAAGGAATTAGGTAATATTTCGCTACTGCATAGTTTTATATTTGACTGAATTCGCCAAACAATTTGAAATTTCTGTTCTTTTCGAAAATAATTCTGGACCTGTATATGTTAACTTGTCAAATTTGAAATTAAATGCAGCTAAGTATTTTTCACATTTTAATTTTGATTCTCTGTACTTTTAATTTAGGAGATCATGTTTGTAGAAACTGACCTTTGTTAATTATTTTTATGGCAGATTTAGTTCTTTTATCAATGTATATCAAGATTTAATATAAGAACTTGCTAATTAGGATAGATTTAAAGCCAGTAAATAACATATTAAAGATTTTAAGCAGTTTTATGTCAATTATTTAATAAATAAATAAAATTAGGGATTATATTTTACTGCTCTATTTATTCTGATGGAAAAATATTTTGAATTTAATTCTAGGCTTACTAACATACAATATCCTTAGAATTTTTGATGTTGATATTTTAGTAATTATAAACTATATATGCGAACGTATTTTGATATGTTTTTTGGACAGTTTGGTAAACATAATCCGTGTTGATTATGTTATTTTTGCCTTTGAACTATTGTGGTATTGAATGATAAATTATTGCCTGCAGACGTCCTTTTTTTGGTTCATATTCTAAAATAAACTTTTTAGACATAGATATTTTTTGACTTGAATATTATTAGACCAAACGATTTCATCTTAAATACTTTTGGACTATTTTTTTGAGACTAATATTGTTCAATACCATTTTGACTATTATAACTCTGAAAACAATTTTGAGATTTCATTATTTTTTAAATATTTTTGGATTTTGATCCTTAACATTTTATTGGATTTTTCGTTTAATTATCATTAGTGTAGACTTATATTAATTTTTTTTTGACCAGTGTAATCTTTGGTTGCTTATTTCGGAATAAGCTTAGGAGGAAAATCTATTATTTTTCTCGGTTTATCTTACTCTTTCGTCTGTTGCTTTCTTTGATTTGGAAAATCTATGAGCTTTTATCTTAAGATGGGCAGAATTATTTTAATTCTTATATATGCTTTCCATTACTGTAGATCTTATCTATACATCAGTTTTTATCTCTAAGTAGATACTAGACTGAGGATCCTATAGAAGAAAGTTGGTTCACACTTAGAAAGAGGCAGAGCGTTTTCGATGAGTACTACCTCTTTTTCTAATGACGTAGCTAAGCACAATTCTCCAAACGTCATTGGATACTCCTGAAATGTGACCGCCACTAGAAAGAGGGGGACTACTCATCGAAAATGCTCCGTCTCTTTCTAAGCGTGTGCCAACTTTCTTCTATTGGATCCGCAGTTTATATCAAGTACTAATAATTACTCATATATATATATATATATATATATATATATATATATATATATATATATATATATATATATGTTTAAGATAAGCTGTAGGCCTGTAAAATCATCGATGGAGTTTTATCGATGAGTTTTTTCCTTTAGGTTTTTTGCATTGTGCACATACAAATTTTTTGTCCTGTGATTTCTTTGGAAGGACATATTTAATGTGATTTATATTTACAGAATATGACTATAGATTTTATTTTCCTCAAATTTTCACTTTTTAAGGTAGGTAGTACACGAAGTTATCAAACCATATAATAAGTAATCATTAGCAGTCAGTTTTTAGCACTCAATAGTCAGTGGCCATCTGAAAATTTCAGTTTTATTTAGTTCATTTTACTTTTAATTAACATCAACACTAAAAATTTATATTGCTAGTTAAATGATACATTACACCTGCAAGTTAAATGAAACATTCATTTTACTTTCATAGGTTCATAGCCATATTAAAAGTTACCAATTATGAACCAAGAAGTGGATAAACATTCAACTTTTTAGTTAAGTTCTTAGTTTCGGCCTAATTCGCGTCTGCTTTCGGAGAGAAAAAAGAACATCATAAAGAAATAAAACGAATTGAATCACTAAAATAAAATTAGTTATAAATTGGTGATTTTGATGGTTGTCCTTAATTTTTACAAATTATTAAATTTTAAAGTATGAACAAAGCATTTTTATTCTGTGGTGTAAGAGTTAATTTAGTGGAAAGTCTTAGTATTAATTGTTAATTTTTAATAGTTACCTAATAACTTGTGTGTTGTTTAGTTAATATCTCTGTTGATATAAATTTAACCTATTTAATTTTTGGTAGAAGATAAGATGCTGCTTCCTGGTAATTAAATAACTATGTGATTCGTAGAAGTATTCCCAAAGAAAATGTTAAAAGAACAATTGCATTTCTGTCGTAAATTTTTTTTCCCGAGTTTATTTATTCGGGATAGCTTTTTGGTCGTTGTGTGTAACATAATACAGTAAGAAATAGAACATGTCACTAATATTTAGTTCAAGCCTCTTCTCAAAGAAATTTAATCAAATATATTCTCAAAATACGGAAAGTCGTAACTTCCAAGGATTATAGTGTTTATAAATAACATTAGTTTAAGTAATAATAAATTTTAAAGCTTAAAAGAAATAAAACCCAGGCCTGCAATTTTCAACAATTACCAATTTCGTTAGAAAATCTGAAGAAGATAAAATTTTTGGATAAGGATGTATAAAGCATATAGATATAACACGGTTTCCATTTTGGTTATTCTCAGATTATATAGATGCTCGAATCGAGCTATACAACAGAGCTGTGGGTGTGTAAGTATAGAAAATTATACACCCATGCCCTGCATATATAAAGTTGCTCAACTAAAGGTTTTAAGTATTTACCGACATTCAGGTTAATCAATCAATTTGTGGGCCACTGTGGTTGCTTTTTCGCTTAAATGTATAAAAAAAGGCTTAGCATGACTGGCCACTTTTTTTACTTAATTTAAACGAGAATTTTCATTGGGTACACATTTCTTGTATCGGCTCTACGAAAATCTGAATCTTTAATGGTGTACCTGTTAACAGATCGCCATCATTATAAAAGTAGATTGCTTTGAAACCTAAAGCTTTCTAAGGTAAAATTTATATTTAAAATATTTAAATTACTTTAACTTTGTTGCTACACTACTTTACTACACTCAACGAAATTCAACATTTTTTATTCATAACTCTATTACTACTATGTAATAACTCATCTTGGAAAATTAAAAAAAAAACTGTACATTCGTACATGTATAATTAACTACGTATAGGATTATTCTAAGTGGAGTACTATAACTTTAACAAACGTATATCTAGTGGTAAATAAACTCCTACTTACCTGACCTACAGGATTATCAGTATTACCTAATAATCACTGTAAAGTGCAAACATGACGACATATCTGCTGGTACACAAGCTGGCTCAGATCTAGTCGATTTGATAGCTCTTATTTTATGATAAAATAAATAAAGATGGGCATTAAGATTTTCTTTCTCCACATCTATACTTAGATAAAAACAAATAAACCATTGAGTTCCTCGAAAGGAATCTAAAAATCGAAAGTAAAGTAAGGAGACTTGCCTAAAATAAACAAAATTAAAATTTTGACTAAACTTACTCAGTGAATGAATCTAACGAGCCAATGAAACGGTCAAACAAAAGACCTTGGTGTGAACACCTCTTACTTGTAGTGATAAATGGATTAGTTCACAAAAAAAAAATTGTTTGTTCGGTAGTCTAAATCCCTCTATCGTGATGTAATTTGACCCGCTGTATCTAAATTCTAGATCAAAATGAGTTTTCTCTAAATCCGTGAAAATGATCTAAAAACACCAAATTGAAATATAATTACTCTTATCAGACTAACTTCCTACATAGGCCCCCAACTTCTATGTATTTAGATGCGCTGAATCTGAATCCTTGGTCCAAATTGCCCCATTAGATCATGGTGTTCTATAAATCCGCAAAAAACTTGAATTTTGATTAGTTAGTAACTCATTTGAAAATAAATTACAGAATAACTTACAGGGGATACAGGACCTAACTACAGCATCAAAACTACATAAAACTGCAGTTAGTTTCAACGGTAGTTATAACTATATGAACATTAAGCGCAAATTCAAGGGGGGGGGGCAACGGGGGCGATAGCCCATACTCAAGCGCTTTGAATTCATAAAAATAGACCCGACCCTGCCTCTTACAGTAGGAATGTGAATGTTATTGACATATTCCTCTCCGACAACTCGCTTTCGTTTGCGCCCCAAGAGCTTCAAATGTACAAAAACAGACTCGCCCCAACCTGTTGCATTAAGATCGTGAATGTCGCTGGCACCCCCCCGTTGATAACTTTCTTTTACTTGGCATACAGTATTCTTGTGACTCTCCCCCCCCCCCCCAAAGCATGGGTGCTGTAGTATTTTTGTGGTTTCTTGTAGTACTGCAGTCCAAAATAATTACAGTTTTGTTATAGTACCGGCTGTAGTATTTCTGTAGATTTAGTGTATTTTGGTAGTAGTTTTTCTGTAGTGGTGATGTAGTTTTCGCTATAGTACTATTCTAGTTTTTTTCTGTAGTGTATCTCGTAAGGGTATGCGAAAATGAATCCGTAGTGTGTCAGACAACGAATTGACATACTTCTTTTCAAAGCCGGACAGCCTTCATGCATCAAGATATTTTGTTAAGGTGTGTTAGATGAATGTTGTAAAGGTATCACATCTGAGATCTCTATTAATGATAATGACCCTAACATAGTATGGAGCTCTATAGATCCTACGGAGTACATTGTTCTGGAATCTCTCTAATAGCCTAAATCTTATTATGCCTGTAGTGACCCACGTGGAAGCAAAAAAGGCTTATATATTGTTAGCCTGTTCTTTGGATTTAATTTTCTATTTCTGTGTAGCAACGAACAGAGAGCTAACCAGGACATTTTGACTTTGGATATGATGTAATTTGTGTTTAACAGCAAATTTAGTCTCCAGCCAGGAAATGCGATTGTTAAAAATAGATAGCCGTTCTTCCAGAATCGGAAAACGCAATCTTGTAAACATGATTGGCTGTGTTTTATCAGAATTCACTGTATTTTCCAGTCGGTCATCTATTTCTCCAAATTACCAATGTACCTTTGCAGCCCAGAATGAGGCGAAATTACCCTGATGACGTTGCAAACGCAGTGTCGTCAACAAATAAATAAAGTTTACCGTAAATGTCTGGCGGAATATCAGCCGTGCAGAGATTAAAAAGAGTGGGAGACTCAGGTGAGCACTGAAGCACATCAGCTCTTATTGACTTGCAATTTGAAGTAGCGTCATTTAATGACAGTCTTATCAGGTATCTTAGAATTCCCTACCTTATGAGCTTGTCTACAAGTCTATTGTGCCAAACCTTGTCAAAGGCCTTGCTAATGTCAAAAAAGATTGCACCCGTGTGGGATTTCTGGTTGAAACAAACAAACAAGACCAATCTGGTGGTTTGCTAAACGTTACTATGATTGCTTTTGAAGCCAAACTGTTCCGGAAGCAGGATATTCCTCTCGGTTATGAAATCAGTAATGCGGTTCAGTATCACTGGCTCTATTATTTTTCCCAAATTGGAAAGTAGACTAATGGTCTGTGGCTGTTAATATTAGTGGCTCTTTCGCCTTTCTTTCGAATTAGAAATATAATAGCTACTTTAAATTCTGAAGGAAATTGTCCTAATAGCAAAATTGCATTGGCCGTTAGTAATAGCCAAGAGAGTCCTCTCTGGCACTTTAATCAGAGCTGCATTTGGCAGACCATCCAGACCTGACGCTTTCTTAACCATCAACCCCGAAGAAATACTTTTGACTTCATCAAGACCGACAACAGGTACACCTTAATCAATAAATTGAATGGATTTGTAGATTTTCACCATACGATCGATTCTTTGTTCCATGTATCAATCGGCGCAGGAATTCTCAAATTGTTCGTTAAATTTACCGAAAATCTATTGTCATCGTCAGGACTGGTGAAGTTAGCATTGTCGTTAACAATGTGTGGTAAAGGTGTTTGTGCACCTGTTGTTAAACTATGTGCCTTTTGTACAGACTGTCATCATGAATTTGAAGAGCCTCTAATTTAGATTCTCCGCACCGATTGTAAAAGTCACGAAGCTTTCTCCGTATTTCCTCAGATAATCTATTAGCTTTTTACGAAGTAGTAGATATCTGTTGGACCTCCATTGTCTAAATTTTGTTGTTAAATATCACTACGTTTCGTTTAGTAGTTATCTTTAGCCGTTTCTAAGTGAACAAATTCTTAAACTACACAACTATTTATACTAAAAGTAAATGCAGTAGAGTGAGAATCAGTTGAGTGTAGTTGTGTGCTACGCTAAGGTCCCATTTATGCTACATTAAGTTTTAATTTACAACTACTCAGAAGTGGTTTCCATACTTTTCTTATATGTAAAGATGGTTTACTAAAACAATTCAGGTTTCTGATGTATAACCGCAGCTTCTTTGACTTTTCGTTTTCTCCAGTGCATGATTCTGCCGCCGACCATTTTAAATGATATGCATGAGTCCAGGCGTAGTGAGCAGCACCAGATTGTCCTGTTCGTCCTGGATATCAGTTTTTATAATGCTTCTTGATTCTTACACCGTTCTTCATGTCTCTTTGAGTCGTTGGTTATACCCTAGTTAGCTGACGTCTCCGAGAGGTATTTGAATTGAAAACAATATTGATTTTATATCGTTTTTCTATTCTTCTAACTTTCTCCGAAATGCATCTAAAATAGGTAATGTTCAACAATATTTTTTATTCCTCGTCCATTGCCAATCTTGTCCTATTTCTGCGTTGTTCCAGAATCTTATCCACCAGACTTATTGGGTATCCGCTTGGGTAGTTTTATCTCGCGTATAATTTCTACAATATGCTGTGAATTCTTGACCCTGGATCAGAACTGCAACCAGAAGACCTCTTTATTAGCTCTGATGTAGAAAGTATGCATAAAAACGTTTCAATTGAAAAGTCATTAAAGATCATATAAAATATACTTGAAGACCTTAGCAGAAAGAACATCTCTACTACCACAAGCTGTCATGGACTTGCTGAAATGGAACTTTATCAATTCCTATTTTCAAGAAAAGGAAAAATTCTTCATCCATGATAATAGACTACCAATGAGATCTTCGCTCTGACCAGTAATCGTCAACATTTTCATGGAATGATTCTAAACCTTTGCAGCTGAATGTGCAAACACGATATCAAAATTATGCCTTAGATACGTAAACGACACCTTTATTATATGGAATAGCAGCGACGAAGAACTTCAAAACACCCTTTCTCATATCAACAATGAACTTACTATGGAGAAAGAACTACAAAATAAATTACCATTCTTGGATGTTTTGGTTGACAGAAGTAGCAGGCAAATTTGAACCTCAGTTTACAGAAAATCCACTCACACACGAAGGACAATTTATCCAACCACTTCAAGAACACCGAACATAGAATTGTAGGACATCTTGTAGATAGAGTATTGACTCTTTGCAACAGCAACGATAATTTGATGAAGAAAATAGGTTAAAAATTAAAAATGACCTGACAGCCAGCGGATGCCCAGAAAATCTGGTGGATAAGATTCTGAAACAACGCAGAAATAGGACAAGGTTGGCAAAGGATGAGGAACAAAAACCAGTGCTGAGCATCCTTTATGCTAGAGGCATTTCGAACAAAGTTAGAAGAATACGAAAACGATATAACATCAACTTTGTCTTCAATTCAAATAATTTACTCAGAGAAGTCAGCTCACTAGGGTCAAACCAGCGGCTCACAGGGACATGAAGAACTGTGTGTATCAGATACCATGTGAATGTGGCATTTCCTAGGTTGGTGAAACAAAGCGACCCCTTGAAGTAAGAATCAAGGAGCATAAGAAGAACACATTTCGTGGAGAAAGAGAAAAATCAGGTGCCGCCCTCCACGCCTGGACTCATGGATATTATCTAAAATTGATGAAGGCTAATACCGACAACAACACTGTAGAAAACGGAAATTCAAGAAAGCGGTGGTTATACATTAGAACCAGAATTGTTTTTGTAAACCGTCTTTAAATGTAAGAGAAGTGTGAAACTACTTCTAAGCAGTTGTAAATTAAAATTAAATGCAACATAAATGGAACTTTAGCGCAGCATGCATGGCTGAACTCATCTTGGTCTCACTCGTAAAAGGCTAGAGGTAACTACTAGCCGAAACTTCATGATATTCAACAACAAAATTAAGATCATGGAAGTCTAACAGATATCTACTACTTCGTTGGCTATGACTTTTAAACAAACTCTACTAGTCTCTCGATGTCAAGATCATCAGTTATAAAAGATATATTTTTAAGATGGTTCTTTTCTCTGATTCGATGCTTTAAATCTGCTAGAATATAGTATTTGGGATACTTAAACCCCAAAATCCCAAAAAATTTCTGAGCACGAATGGGAAGAACACTTTAAAACACTATATAGAAATACAGATCAATCACAACAGAACAACTACCCACCCGAAAATGCATCTGAATATGACGAATACACCAAGGAAGTAAGCCTCCAAACGACGAAAGACACGATAGCCAAAGTAAAAACGAGAAAAGCCCCAGGACCCGACAATATTCCCAACGAACTGATTAAATATGGTGGAAATGCATTACACGAAGAACTAACAAAACTCTTTAACAAAATAATTAAAGACCAAGAGATACCCCGAGATTGGAAGAAAAGTATAACAGTACCTATATTCAAGAAGGGTGATAAGAAAATCACGGAAAACTATAGAGGAATAACTTTATTAAATTCAATAATGAAATTATTCACCAAAATCCTTGAAGGTATAATAACTGACTATTGCAGAATATCAGAAGAACAGCAAGGTTTCCGCAAAAACAGATCTACAGTAGATGCCATATTCATCGTAAGACAGATAGCAGAGAAATCTATTGAATTTACTAAGCCGACTTTTATGTGCTTTATAGATCTCACTAAAGCCTTTGATAGGGTGAGACTGGATGATATTCTGCAAATAATGCGAATTAAAGGCATCCCAAACAATTTAATTAACATCGTTGAACAGCTAAACTCCAACACCACAACACAAATCTCAGTAAGCGGCAACCTAACTAAGGATGTACCGATAGCATCGGGCATACGACAGGGGGACTCTCTGAGTCCATTACTGTTTAACATAATAATGGACCAAATAATTGAGAACGTCAAAAGACCGGCACCAGGGTACAGAATGAATACAGGGGAAATAACAAAAATATGTTACGCTGATGACGCCGTCATAGTCTCGGAAAATGAAGACGATCTCCAAAGACTTCTATTTGCATTCCACACCATAAGCAAGCAATTCAACATGAAAATATCCATCGATAAAACTAAGTCAATTGTAATAAGCAAATTGCCCTTAAGATGCAAACTAGTAGTGGATGACAAACCAATAGAACAGCTCATGACCTTTAATTACTTAGGAGTTGAGATATCCGCAAACCAAGACAGAACAAGAGAAGTAAGAAATCAAGTAAACAAGGCAAATAGAATTTCAGGAAGCCTGGCGGATATAATATGGCACAACACATACATGAGCAAGGACGCAAAAACAAAAATCTACAAGATCTGTATTCGACCGATAATGACGTACGCAATAGAGACGAGAGCTGACAACACAAAAACAAAATCAATTCTAAGAACTGCCGAAATGAAAGTACTAAGAAGAATATCGGAATACACATTAAGAGATCACATACGCAATTCAACAATACGCGAGGAACATGGAATGCAGGATATAGTAAGATGGGGACGGAAGCGCAGAAGACCCTGGAATGAGCACGTAGGAAGAATGGCGCAAAATAGGATAGCGAGAATCGCCCGAGATGGAACACCGGAAACCAGAAGACCAATAGGTAGACCATCTAAAAGGTGGAGAGAGTCCTGAATTTCAACATCGAATGAAATGAATGATTGAGTTGGAAAAAACAGGCTGTAAGCCTATAACAAGAGGAAGAAGAAGAAGAAGGATACTTAAACACTTTTGTAATAGAAGATTTGGCACCCGCTTTCAAAATTTGACAGTCAGGTGTCTGACAGAGTCCTCCAGGAGCCCAATACCCGAAGCTATAACTAAAAAATCGGCCTTCTTGTGGTGCTCTTTTTAACTGGACCAATTGTCAAGTGTCTTTAAACAAAAGCTGTTCGTTGGTCTCTAAGATCGCCAAACTCAATGAAGACTGACAGATGGTCCGAGGTCAGCTCGTGAAAAACCTACGGCCTGGATAACCTCCCAATATTTCTTGCTACAAAGATGTCTAACACATCAGGTAGTCCAACAGAACCCAGATGAGTCATCAGTTGCTATAACTCCCAGCAGATTTGCTTCAGATGCGTTTTCCAAAACAATACCCTTGGCATTGGTAATTTTAGCATCCTAAAGGCGATGTTTTGAGTTGAAGTCGCCTGCTACTACGAACCTTATTAAAGATGTTCACTAAATTCTGGCGAGTAAAGGCCATGTTGGACTTTGAACATACCGCTCTAGGATCAAGGATCCATTCCTCAGTTTAACCCTGACAAATGTCCCCTCTAGGATATCGTCAGGGCTAGGAATGGAATGTGCTTCTTCAGCAGTATCATAGTACCGCCACGTAGCCTTGCCAGCTTATCATCCAGCTATGTGCCTCAACTTTTATACTCATATTATCTAGATATTTTAGGTTCTTTGGTCTTTTGGAAGAGCCACAAGCACCAATGGCATCGGTGTTGTACCATCCTGTGATACTGTGAAGCTTAAAGCTTAGAGCTTCCAGGTCTTGTTTTATTTTATCATTACTCTTTGGTTCTAGAGCTCCTCTGATGAGTACTTGTAGAAATTTGTGACCTTGAAAGCTGTATGTGTGAGAAGGTATATCGTTCTTTTCGAAAAACTTTGATATCGTCTGGTAATCATTAGAGGTTGGTAATCATTCACGCCTGCAATTACATCCATAGCATGGCCGAGCTTTTATTATGCGTGTTACGTCATTATATGCATTCTTGTCCCACAAAACAATGGGCGGCACCCTAACTTTTTTAACATGACCTTCGCCCATGCTCTTCTGCGATGGTGTGACTTTATATATTTTATCATCTACAAAAACCTGAGATTTTTCTGTGATATCGTTAGTATTGTTTGAATCGGCACTAGTGCAGGAACTTCTGATTGTATTGACCTGGAGGAAGGTTTATTCTTCTTCCTGTATTTTTTTTTGACGACTAAAAATCTGTCATTGTCTTCAGAATTACCTTCATTTGCTACCGATTTTCCGAAGCCATGTCTACGTTAATATGTTTACTTAAAGTAGCTATTTTATGACTAGTAGCAATATTATTTCAAACACTAATAAAAGCATTAGAATTAACGGTAATGTGGAAAATTTTGTCATTCTTGGACCTTCTTTTGTGTGCCATTAATTCTTTTTTCTGATTGTTTACTGTTTTCAATTGACGGTTTAGGTTAGCGTTTTGTTGAAGTAGTTCCTTCATCTTGATCTTCTGTTCACAAAAATTAGAATATAATGTTTGATAATCTTTACAGGATTGTTTCGATCCGACTTGTAGATATTGATTCGCGGCACTGGCTTGATGGTAATCTGTGTGTGGAGCATATCTGGAGGGGACAGCTGCCCTATATCTGGAAGGTCTTCCATGGAGTAACTGACAACTTGTAAAAATAATAAATATTTCAAGCTAGGGAGTTTGGATGGTTACAACAGTGTAACAGGTGAAAAAAGATATTTCGTGTTAATATCACTAGGTTGTTGATTTCTGTTCTATAACGGGTGACCAAATAAGAGGCGATACCGGCTATATCTCAGAAACGGCTAACAGTACAGCTACTAAAAAAAATTATAGTAAACGCAACATAGAAAAATTTACCAAAAAAATTATATTTCTATGACAGTCGTTAGGAAGCGTAACAACTATGGTCAATTAGAAAAAAGGATTTTTCCTATAATAAGCTTTTAAAATAAAATTTAGTAGTAAATTCATTTTATGTTTATCTGCGACAAGTCTACGCAAGGTAGACAAACTAACGACCTGACGAAGAAGAAAAGCGGTAGCTTATTACACTACTTCTACCGACGTAAAATATTTTTTTTATATATTACCGAAATTTTAATTTTAAAATTATTGCTACTTTGAGTGTAATGACAATTATTACTTGATTTACGCTAGCTAGCATGTTAGACGAGAATATTGGGGTTTTAATAACTTTATATAGCGCATGTGCTAGCATTGCAAATACACGAGAGCATCCAGATCGATACTTGCACGACTCAAATTTACGGAAAGTATGGATCTAGAAATTACAATTACAATAAGTAATAACTTATCGTATGATTTACCAACAATCCTTATGTGTGAGTAATAATAATTATAATTAGTAGGTAATATAAAATAATTTGTTTAAAAAATAATGTTTTTTTTCAAATGGCTTCTAAAGGGTTGCCATTTTTCCTTGTTTCCGTTGGAGAGGAGGTGGACAGGTTACTCCCCGTGTCTTTATCTTTTACTTAATTTTCAAGCTTTTCACTTCGCCGATAAATATGTCGTTTGTTTATTGATATTTTGCAGTCTGAAATCAAAATACCTGCAGGTGTAATAACATCTTGCTCACACATTTTAAATAGGCAGTTGATAAGGAAATCTATTGAAATTCTGATAATATTTGCCTTCCATCATGCCTGACTCTAATAAGAAACGCCGAATTTCCACTATTGAATATTTGAAATATGGATTTACATATTTTCCTACAAACAAATCATTACATGTGTTTAATTTAAAAAACTTTTTTAAATTAAGCCGTGAAGTCTTCAAGATCACAAAGATTTTTAATTTTCAAGGACTAGCAAGAAATATACAGCCATCTACATGAAATCTTTTTGCGAACTTCATATAATATTTCATTATTAATTGTAAAAGTGAGAAAACCACATGCAATTGGTGAAGAAGTAAAAGACTTATTAAACTGTTCTTCGTCAAAAGAATGTCTGAAAAGAATGTCTGAGACATCATCAGGAAAATGTCTTTAAGTAATAATTCAGTGCAAAGAAGAATTGTTGAAATGGCTAAAGACGTTCAAATATTATGCATGCATTGCACATGCAAATTTTCCATCAACTTGATGAGTCAGGCCTTCGAAATAACGAAGCACTACTCTTATCATATGTTCGATTCATAAAAGAAGAGAAAGTTTATCAAGAATTCTTATTTATAAAAATTTAGAAACTAATACAAGGGATAAATCGAATTTAATACTGTGAATATTTTTTAAGGGAAGTAACTTTATATTCATAATATTTTGTCAGGGGCTACTAATGGCCCTCCAGCAATGACGGAGCATCACAAGGGATTCATTGCGCATATGAAACAAGCAGTACCAAATTTACTCAATGTAGAGTGTAGATCATCGTCAGCATTTGGTTGTAAAGAATCTGAATGAATTCCTGCATAAGTCGCTCCCTTACTTTTTAAGTCAATATACTCCAGTCTTCCTATGAAAGAAGGTGAAAAAATTTATTGCAGATATCTGAACATTTTAAGTCGTAGGGTGCACCCAGTACATGATAAATACGTAAAAAAAGTACAGCTAGATCAGCCCTGTTTTTTTTTTAAACAACATCCAAAGTCGGAAAATTCTATTTTCTGCCCGTAGAATTTTCCGGTTACATTTTAGAGAAAACTTGTTGTGGGTATTAAAAAGACCTTTAATTTCATTTTTAATGCGTTAAAATCGATAAAAAAATTATCGAGATAATGGCGAAAAACCAACTTTTTTGGACTATTTTATAAATTTTAATAACCTTTGCAAGAAAGGCCGAAAGTGATGTATAACTCCTTGATAATAAGGTCATTATGTGCCTTTATAACTGTGCGGAAGCTGGATCAAATCGGTTTGGTAGTTTTTAAATAATCTTAATTGTTTATCCCAGACACTGAATGTTCAAACAATTGTCCTTGCCCAGAGAATGACTCTACAGATATTTGCAAAAGCGGATTAGATTCTTTGAAGTTCAAACTACAAGCAAAGATGAAAAAACGATGGATTTTTAAAAAAATTGTTGTTAAAAAAACCGTTTAAAGAAGGGGTAACTTTTTTACGTATAAACACTTGGAATAACTTTGTTAATTTTAATGATACAAGTTTGTGAATAAGTGGACTTGAAAGCTGGTGAAAAAACATGAATTAAAAAAATCTGCTACGACCTGCAATAGGAGCTAAGATAGCATTTTTTTAAAAAATCATATCTCTTTTGTTTATAAACATTAAGAGCCAAAATTTTCACAGATTTTATACCAAGACCTATATTTTATGATGCAATTGAGAAGTATTAAATTCATGCATCGTTAGCGAGTGGTGGAGGAAGCTCGGCTTTCTCATGGTGTGCTTCTGAAATTCAAACTTCAAATTGGAGTGCGTAACAAAATTGTACGATATTTCGGGTTCCAAATAACGTAGAGCCTTCATTTTTTTTAAGCTGGGGTAACTCAACGAAATATTACGAACTGACTTATTTTCATTATCATAGAAAATCGGGAAATACCGAAAAATCGACATTTCACCGGGAAACGCATTTTTTGACAATATTAACACTAATATTGTTTCAAAAAATTTTACTAGAAGTTTAATTTCATTTCATATATTAAATATAAAACACTGTCACTATATATATATATATATATATATATATATATATATATATATAAATATACAAAAAATTTTACTAGAAGTTTAATTTCATTTCATATATTAAATATAAAACACTGTCACTATATATATATATATATATATATATATATATATATATATATATATATATATATATATAAATATACATATATATATATACATATATATATATATATATATATATATATATATATATATATATATATATATATTCTCGGAATAAATATTCCAGGCATATGTTTATGCATTATACAAAACTTTATTTTTTTTAAATACACTTTAAATACCCTAAATACACAATCGTATTTTTTTATTTATATAACTGAACGATAAAAATTTATATTTCTGTTCTTGCTCTTTTTTGTGGAGGCTCTTCTTCATCATCATTTATCATTGCTTGTAGCAAATCGTTATCTTCCTCCGCGTCATTTTCGTCTTCAATTATCACTGCAGCGGAGTTGTCGCATTTTTTATCTCCCTCATTGTTGCAGTTTAAACAAAGAGTTGTGCAATTGAAACTGTGCTTTTTGCAGCCGCATCTACTTGTTTTGCACCCAGTAGTGCACTTACGTGTAATTAAAGTTTAAGTTTCGTCGGGTATCAAATTTTCAAATGTGTAAATTGGTTCGAAGCTATGGTTATGTTTTCGCCAGCCATATTTGGTTGCGTCCATCTGATTTCCTAACCATATTTGCAATTGACAATAAACTCAGAGAACGTGTTCACTTATTTACAAATTTCTGTCATTAAAATTAACAAAGCTATTCCAATTGTTTATACGTAAAAAAGGTACCCCTTCTTTAAACAGTTTTTTTTAACAAGAATTGTCTTAAAAATCCATCGTTTTTTCATCTTTGCTTGTAGTTTGAACTTCAAATAATCCATTCCGCTTTTGCAAATATCTGTAGAATCATCCTCTGGGCAAGAAAAATTGTTTGAACATTCAATGTCTGTGATAAACAATTAAGATTATTCAAAAACTGCCAAACCGATTTTGTTCAGCTTTCGCACAGTTATAAAAGCACATAATGTCCTTATCATCAAGGGATTATACATCACTTTCGGCATTTCTTGCAAAAGTTATTAACATTTATAAAATAGTGCAAAAAAGGTTTTTCGCCATTATCTCGATAAATTATTTATCGATTTTGACGTATAAAAAATGAAATTAAAGGTCTTTTTAATACCAACAGCTTTCATTTGGACAAGTTTTGTCTAAAATGTAACCGAAAAATTCTACGGACAAAAAATCGAATTTTCCGACTCTGGATGTTGTTTATAAAAAACAGGACTGATCTAGGTGTACTTTTTTACGTATTTATCATCTACTGGGTGCTCCCTACGACATGAAACTTTCAGATATCTGCAATAAATTCTTACATGAAATCGCTACAAATTCAATAGGAAGACTGGAGTAATAAGACTAGAAGCAAAATAATGAAAATTATTAAGATGTCAATCGCTTGCTGCTTCACATAGATATTCATTGGCTCTATAAAGTTATTTGTCTGAAATGTTTTTATAGGCTACTTGACTTAGTACTAGAGTTTCTTGAAAATAGAGACTAAGGACTTCTACTAAATTAGCATTTACAGTACAGAATAAAACGCATTGTTCAAACTTCAAAATTTAACAATTAGTAAAAATTAAGCATGGCCACTGAAAATTGTCCATCGATACTGTGTTTTTTTTTTACTTTTCCAGTATTTTGACTATTTTATGACACATTTTGATTAAACTTTATTTCTTTATAATGTTATGAATGCAACCAAATTGTCTTTGTCCAGCCGAAAATATCCGAAAGCGTACGCAAATTGGACCGAAATTAAAAATTAAACAAAGGAGTTGAATCTTCTTCAAGTTCATAGTTGCTAATTGTTTAATTTTTAGTTGAGACTATTAACGGATGAAAGTAAAATGTTTCATTTAATTTGCCAACGAAAATTATTAATGTTAATTGAAAATATTTTAAATATCAATTGACCATTAATCATATTAAAAATATTTTGTTCAGCATAATTTATACCTAAATAAAACAGCTTTTGAAATATTAATGTTTGAAGTTCAGTTTTGAATTTTAGAAAATATTGAGTTTTCAACTATACTATATCTTAAAAATACTAATAGATATCTAAAATTCATGAAAATATATGTTATTTATATTTCAAATATTGCCATCAGAATTCTCTGGATCGATATATAAGACATCGGAAGCAGATACCACTTGATGTTCCTCCCAAAAAGAGCTGCCCAATTACTCTTTTTTAAAAATTCTGGTCAATATGTTAACTTTTTGGGAATTTTAAGTCTTAGTCCCTTATGTCCTTTGGATTTGCCAGTTTACCGAGGCAAAATGTGGTTCGTTGAAAAAGAGGATATTCTTAACAAATAAAATATTTATCAGTACAAGATAGAGCAGGTTAGGCAAGGTAATCACCATTAAACGTATATACAAGAACTTAAGATATGAACTATTAATTTTTTTTTAATTTTAAAGCTTGACACACTTGATTCACTCTGAATCTTGTATACTGTCAAAAGTACAACAATTCTACTCCAACTAATGAGAGAACTCCTTGATTTGACAGACCAATGAAGTAAAAATGTCATCGGTCATGTTACATAAGGCGACTCAAATTCCCTAGATTAGTAAATTATTATTGAGTGCCTTATTAGTCCAAAGTCGCTGAAATTATTATTTTATTGTAGTTCTAGATGGAATGGAAATTGGAATAATTATATATAAAATGATGAAGTAAATTTGCAGTCCGGTCCTAAACTTCATACCTACGTGATATCAACTGATAAGAGTTATAGAAACTAGAACCACTAAAGTCGTATTTCCTTTCTCTTGTTAATATTTTAAATGCAACGAAGTATTGCATCAAGGGAAAAATGGAAATTATGGAACGTTCCCATTAGATCGGTCCCTTTTGTTTTGCACACAATGTTGCTAAGCTGTATATAAGAATATACTAAAGTTTTGATAACAATCATCATGAAGTTTTAATTAAAAAAAGTTTATGAACCATGGTAATTACATTAATATGAAAATGAATATCAGCTATTGGCACGTCTTTCAGTCGTTTTTTTCCGAAATTAATTTAAATAAAATTGTTTTCAGATAAAGACGTTCATTACAACACAGGTCTGGTAAAAATTCATAAAATTAATGGCGTGCTTATTGCAAGTTTGCCCACAAGTTAAAATTAAATTACAATCAACATGGATATTTTTCCCAAGTTTAATAATAATTTAAAAAATAATTTATTTTATATTTAAAGTCTAGCTAATACGTCATTTAAGACTTAAAAGCAAGGGCGTGCTGGCAATTTTTTAAAAAATTAAAGGTTTTGCAAAACTGACAAGCATATACAGGATGTCCAATAAGTACCTCCTAATCTCTGGGGAGCATACAGAGGAGGTCAAAATAATCGTACTTTGTCATAGAAGAAAAATTCCTAAAGTGTTCCTTAACGGAGATACAAAGCCTTAACAGAGTACTCAGCGATTTACCTTATCGGCTTTAAGTTCTGAACCGACCTGTATAAATATTTATATTTTATAGAGGCCATAAAGACTCATTAAACCATATAGACCAGGGCTTATCTATAAAATATCGGGGTTCGTGGATGTGAAATGGAACATGGAGATTTTTGCAGGAGAGCCTTCAGAATAACATGAATAACGATAAATTTGATATACGTACTTTCAAAAAATTGGGCAACATTGTTTTTATTAATAAAAATATAAAATTAACGAAGAAAAAACATTTTTTTTCAACTTTTCTCTTGTGTAACTTTGAAGGTATTTATTTTAGAAAAAAGTTGAAAAGGAAAAAAAGTTTCGTAATTAAATTTTCCATAAGACAGAGTTAGTCGAAAATCTCAAAATATATTTACCTGATTGCAAAATTCCGAATTAAAAAAAAAAGTAAAAAAAATCAGTTTTTTAATCAATTTTTTTCGACCATTTAAATTTCTCTGAGGACCTTCATATTAGAGCAAAAAAAAATTATGCCATGATAAAATAACACGCTAAAATTCGTTAGGATCGAATCGATAGTTTTTGCGCAATAATTTTGCAATCCGATTTCGTTTACAAAAACTGGCCATTTTTCAAGTTTGTTTGAGTTCAAAATATCACGTTAACGTATTTAAATTTATTTTCGACATATAGCAGGGAATTCAAGTTTTCCAACGCTTTTTTCAGAATCAAAATCGGGTGATTTGGACGCCTTCAGGAATTGTCTAAAGATATTTTGGATATTTTTGCTTAAAAACAAATAGATTATCTTGGCGGATTTTCATTGGATTGGATTCATTTTTGCAATGCATGGTTTGAAAGTACTTAGAAAGACGCTTCTTTTCGTGAAAAAAAATTTAAATCCGTCAATTGGTTTCCGAGATACAAATTGTCAAAGTTGACAGCCTTTTAAGGTGAATCTATAAACAATACAGACATGATTCTTGAACCAAAAACGTTGCCTTGCCGTGCTCTTTTTTATAGAGATAAAAAGAAAATAGTTATTTTTTACAAATTATGTTCAAAAAGTTCAATAAAGCACTCTTAACACTAAATATTATATTTCAAACTGCTCTAATTACATGTCTGTCCAAACGCCACACCAGAATTTTTCAGATCTTCTAACAGTAAAATAACCTGATTGACGAATTTGCCATTTTCAGTGGGGTTCATTATGGTTGAAAGATTGTGCTTATCCTGCATATATTTTCCTAAAAATTTGCCATAAAGAAAATGACCATTACCATTTAAATATGGCAACATTCTATGCGAATTTTTTATATGCAATTTTCAGTTACCATTCCTTTCAGCAAAAATGAATTGTTTCATAATATTCGCTTATATGAAAAAATTAAGAAAAATATTTGATTAATAAGTAAATATAATGGTGAAAACGACATTAATTCAAATTGAAAAACTTGTTTCCAAATTGAATTTATTTGCATGTTAATTATACATACCATGTCATGCACATTTATAAAATACAATTTTTGGTAACACCATAACCAGTATCTTTCCACAAACAGGGACAAATAATAACTACAGACTAACTCTCTTTAATGCCAATTCTATACCTTTAGAAAGCCAGTTTGAGCAGATATTTCTTACTCCCGCCGCACTACTTTCATGTTAACGGTTATATTTTAAAGCATCATGCTCTCAAAATATTATATTTCCAAATATTTGTAGAAATATTGTATTACTTATAGCTTAAAAACTATTAAGCTTTCATATATGATTTATATAAAATAATTATTTTATTTTTATCTGTTATTTACGAATAAAATAATTTAACACCAAAATTTTTTTCGATTTGTTTAAACAATGATTGGTAAAATAATTTTGATAATTAACGTAAATATATATCGTTATAGTATGCTTAATTGTATTAATAAACAAAAATTCGCTTGGAAAGTCTATAGGTTGCAGTATGCTGTAAGTATGACATCGAGGGCCAAAAACGTTTGTTTGGTGTTAACGTACCATCCTGCATGTACCACATTTGCTTTCTCATCAAGAGGTACGTCTTCCAATATATTATTTAAATTTTGCTGCAAAAATTGTAAATAAATCTCAACATTGAGTCTTCCTTCCAAAACAATTAGACCTACGAGGTTATTTCCGATGATTCCAGCCCAGACATTTACAATAAATCTTTGTTAGTGTTTGTTTTGAATTATACCAGGCGGGTTTTTATTGGCTCAAAAATGTAAATTGTGTGAGTTTATTATGCCATCTCTTGTAAAACCAGCCTCATCGGTAAACAAAATAAGTAACCTTATTTAGATTTATGTTATGTTGTTGTATAAACTAGTTAGAGTATTGAAATCTCGCGGGATAATCATCCTGAGGCATAGCGTGTACTTTTTCTACGTGGTACGGGTGAAGTAACTGTACTGTTAGAATTTCATATACAATCCATTTTGTAACATTGTTTTGTGTCGCGAGCTTTCTTATGCTGTTTGAAGAGTTGAATAAAACAACAAAAATTAATTCGTCAACTCTAATAATTATTTTCTAATCATCTTTTACCAGTTTCTCTTATGCTTCAGTCAACAGTTTGAAAGGTTTTTGGATTTGGCAATGTTCGAGCTGTAAATCTTTCAGTCTTCTTACCTTCGAATAAATTGACAGCGCTTCATTATAAATTAATGCATATCAGCATACTCTGCTTAAGAAGATTCTTCAATTTTATTGAAATTATTTTTGGTTTTGACAAGTTTCCTCAATAGTATTTCATTATGTAGGTATTAACAATAATAACCAGATTTTTATCCGTTTGTGTTTAGCATTAATAACTTTTGAGTGTTTCGCATAAAAAACAATTTATCTCGAAAACCGCCTGTTTTATCGAAATAAATTAAGAATACCTTTTTGAACAGGGATAATCAAAGTATTTAAAGAATCAATTTTCATCTTGCAAAATGACACTTGTCAAAAATTAGGCCCAACGAGTGTGGCTGAAAGTCTATTCCTGACTTTTCTGATACGTTTTTAACATTGATTTATTTAAATCCGTCATCAATGTTTGTAATTTATATAATTTTGTTAAGTTATAGTTGTATTATTAATAGTAACAGACTAAGTTAAGAAATATTAACAGCCCTTTTATTTTTAAGTTCTTGAAAGCTTAAGATTGTAATCTAGAATAGTTTTCCGATTCTTTAGTAGAATTTATTTTGTTATTTATTTATTCATTGATGTTTATTTATCTCGTTTATGTCTTGTTTTGTTTCTAATTATGTACCTGTTAGTTAAAATTCGAACAGCAGAACCTAGAAGTATTTGTGTGTAGCTTTATATTTTTATTATTAATACAAGAAGAATGTCGAGTGTGCTATTTATTCATTCATAATATTTATTTATGTCGTTTATATTTTGTTTTATTTGTAATAACTTGCTATTTTTTATATTTTGTTTTGTTAAAAACGAACAAATAGAAGAGCTATTTTCTATTGGGTATACTTCATCTTATACAACAACCAAAGGGTTTCATTTTTATGATATATTCCATGCCGATAGACATTATGCTACTGATTTAGTATGATCCTACAATATTAATATGTTTTAGACAATTATTGTATTTCTCGTTATATCTGTTAAAGGAAAAATATACAGACTAATTATTTCCTGCAAATACCACTCTTGTTTTCTTTTCATACACGTTTTGACTACCAAAATGGTCTCACCAGTAGAGCTGTAACGAGCCAAGATAACATTCGAATAGCGGCCCCTTGTTAAATTAATTCCCCAGCAGTAAAGATTTCTTAATTTCTTACTGAAATTTTAATTTTTAATTTTCTATTTGTGTTTTGCATGCATTTGATTAAGAAACTTGGAATTTACTTGTAATATTAGTCGTTTAAATTTAAAAACGCTTTCTAGAATTTTTATGCATATAATAAAAAATCCGTATCGACAAATTCGATTGACAAATTTTCGAATCTAATATTATTCAAGATTTGAATCTTTCTAAAATGAGAGTACAATTTTTCAGAACACGTCTTTAACAATAGAATTTCTTGAAAAAAGAAGTAAACGTGTCAACATACAGAACGCAGCCTGTTTTGATAGCATTTCTTTCGATGTGGTAATTTTACCTAGTCTAACGATGCAACCTAAGCAGCCATATAAATCTCATCAGTGGAGAACTATTATTTCCCCGAAAAGAAAAAGCTGTTTCGCTTTGTAGCAGAAATAAAATGCCATCTATTCCTTTATCTCAAACAGGAATTATGAAAATGCGCTAATATTTTTACTTTTTATGTGAATAGGACAGTAAACATAATTTTAAATACTAGTTCGTGAAAAATGGCATTCCCGATGAAATAATGTATCAGATCAAAAAAAGATGGTTGATACGCTAAATTTATATTTACATAGATATTGCTTAAACTGAAAAACATTTAAGAGCAAAATGGAAGTAGGGTTTGTTGACAGACTACTGCTGGATTTTTATACGAGATACTCATACTGGTGACTAAAAATGTAGAAAGATAACAAGAATAATATAGTAGTTTAATACTCGGGCTCTTTCCGAGCAGACGAAGACTAAACATGAATGTTTCAACTTTAAATGGAACGATACTGAGCATTGCCACAGAGAGGAAATATTTTGAAGTAATAATAGACCAAAAACTGGCTCGAAATAGTCACATTAAAAAAATTTCCAAATGGCAATAGTGGTAAGCTAGACATGTCGGAGAATCTTTGGAAAAAACTGGGGTTTGGGACCGAAAATAATCTTATGGTCAAAACTATTATCAAACCCACATATGCAGCCTCAATATGGTAAGCTAACAGAATGCTGCAAGAATTTGAGAGGCTAGCCTGTGTAATAGCTACGAGGACTATGTCACCATGCCTCAAGGTGACAATAAAGGAATATTGCTCCATTGCACAAAGTTATGAAGGGTAGTGGCAACAAATGCTCTTTAGCTGTTTCAAGCAGAAAAACGGAAACCTAGAAACAACGAAATTTAAATTTAACGTTAGTTACAGTTTAATCACATCTGGCTAAAACTGAATTAACTTGAGCGGGTTACAAAGAATTTTTATTTAACAATTTAGTAAGCTAAATCTTATTATTACAGGTAGTAAAACATAGACCTTATTTCTAAAGTAGCATTTCGATCCGATGTAACTATATCCACTTAATATCTATGTAATAAACGATTCTGACAGAAGTTTCTATCGGATGTAAAATTTCTTACTACTAGTTAAAATGTTGGATTCGATAGAAATTACAGTAAAAACTGTCTATTACATGAATTTCAAGTGAATAAAACTGCATCGGATCGGTTCGATTGTATCGAAACGCTGCGTTAGAAATAAGATCATATATACGATAGTATAAGAATGTATTTACTAGGATCTTCTTCATGTTTTTGAGTCAAACGAACCTATCAACCTCTATTAACTAAGATGAATATTGTCATAGACAAAGTTAGTGAATTATGCTTTTAACTTGAATTAAAAGCCCCAAAAGTCCCTGCTCCCAGACAGAAAGTCTGGGGTCGACAATGTTAAGGACTCTTTAGAGCTGTTATGTTGACAATTAATAAAATCCATTTTCCTGTAGAAATTTTTTATTCTTAAATAAAAAGCTTTGACTCATATTAATTAGAATTATTTGTCTTAAAATCTTTACTCAATAAAATAGCAGATATTAGCTATATATGAAATTTTTAAAGTAGAATCTACGAAATATTTTAAGCCGTTTTAACACGACTGGTGGTTTCAGCTAATTTAAACTAATTTTTTCACTTCATTTTTCATTGGTTACAGAATTAATAAAACACAGGTCCGCTAAAAATCTTTATAATGGCGTGTATGTAGGTGATTTACAAATATATTTAAAAATAATTGCATCTGAACATAATATTCTCTTGGGTCAAATATAAATGATTTTAATTTAACTAAATAACAGTTATTGTAGCATGCTTATACATATTGCATTAATGTCGCCAAATGAAAATAAACTAAACATAGTTTCAAAAGATTCAAAGTAGTGAATCAAATATGTACATTTATTGGAAAACAAATTATAAAAACATTTATTTGGTTTAGTAAAGTTTTATTAAAAAATTTTATATTATGTACAATTTGTAAAAATAAAAAGTTTCAGGTGTCAATGGAAAAGAATACAAATCTAGAACTTGACACTATCACTAGTTGTTGTCTAATAAATTTTAATGATTATGAAAAGAATGAAACAACAAATAAAACGTTTTACAATATGTATTAAGATTTCAGTTACTATTTGCGTTTCTATGACCGATGCGACTCAAAATCATGCAGTGCAAAGAGCCAAAAAATAAAATACTTTCTCCATGAAATATATTATTCTAGAATCCAAAAAAGTGTACACGTATTTTGCCGTTTTGCGAAAAAATCATTTTCACGGAAGTTATCGAGATTTTAAAGTTGAGTATAGAATGTGGACTAACTGACGTCATCCGGTTTTCTCTTTTAACTAAGATCACACAAGTCAAGTCATGAACTTTCAGAAAATAAAATTGAAAACCGAAAAATCTTCAAAAGAAAAAACAAACGAATGTTTCTCAGAACTATATTTTCTTTTTTGGTGAGTTTTTTAGATGGTTCCTTGTTATGTGCTTCTTCAATTAGAATTATTTTCATGGATGCTAAAATGCAAGAAAAGATACAATAAGTTTTTTTTTCATTTTTCGATGACCGGTTCCATTTCAAATAATGCAACGGCACTTTAAAAGAAAATGCTTTCTCCGTGAAATATATTATATATATATTATAGAACGCAAAAAAGCATACACATATTTTGTCGTTTTTCGAAAAAATCATTTTCATGGAAGTTAACGAGATTTAAAAGTTACGCTTAGAGTGTTGCAATGAAGGGAAATGCCATCCTTTTATTCAAAATTGTATATTTTTTCACCAATCGACGTTATCCAGTTAAGTTAAAAGAGAACTTTTACCTAAAGTCGCATGAGTCATAAACTTTTAGAAAAAAATTGAAAACCGAAAAATTTTCAAAAAAAAAAAAACAAACGCGATTTTCTCAAAAACAAAATTTTTTTTGGTGACTTATTTAGAGGGTTCCTTGTTATATGCTTCTTCAATTACAATTGTTTTCATGGATGTTAAAATGCAGAAGAAGACACAAAAATTGTTTTTCATTTTTCGATGGAGGATTCCGTTTCAAATCATGCAACGAAACTTAAAAAAAGTATACACGTATGTTGCCATTTTGCGAAAAAATCATTTTCAACGAAGTTATCGAGATTTTAAAGTTTTGATTAATGCTTCTGCAGTGAAGAAAAATACAGCCATTGTTTTATTCAAAAGTTGACTAATCTAGGTAATTTAATTTTCTCTCTTGATTGAGCGCACATGGGTCATAAAAATTTTGAAAATTAATAAAATGGCGACAGTTTCTCGAGACAAAATCAAGAATTTTTTTTACGGTTGCCGGTTATATGTTTCATTATACAGGATGTCCAGGAAAATTTGGGAAATCTAACTGATATGAAAAAGATACGGGAAAGGAATACTACAAGTTCATATAAACTTTTTTCGTATAGACCTCCTCTTCGGAGATATGGGCTGCCAAAGAGCTGCCATGGATTCAAGTTTTTTACACATAATTATTGAACCACCAGGTATATTTCAATATTTTTAATATAATATATACCAGGTAAGACCTTTCAAATTACTATCCAAGAAAGTATTGTGAATTACTCACAGCTGCAGGGATGGACTAGCTGTGACACTCATAATTTTTTAATGCCTTGTATGATAAGATTTTGGACAAAGGTTTTTACATACCTTTAACTAGTGTATAAAAAATAAGTACTCTTCCTTTATATCGCTAATCCTAACCATTTTCAAAAAAAAACGTTATTTTATTTACACTGTTAGTAACCTATCTTCTGTCGGATTGAATATGAAAGACAGAAATTCTTAGTTAAAAACTTCGTAAGAGGGTTCAACATGGGTTCCGTGAAGTCTGATACACTCGCGGGCACGATGAAATGGCGACTGCTCTACCCGCCACATTAACTAAACATTGTTCCTTATTTGATCACAATGAAACATGACTCTTCTTAAAAGTTCCTACCTACTATCGACCGGAGTAGAATTCACCAAGGTTTTGAGGTGTTCCTACAGGTAAAATCCAATGGCGCTAGATCGGGAAATCGAAGAGGGCAGGCAACGCTGAAATGGTAGTGCCCCATCGTGTATGTATTTAGAACATGTTTCGGCGGGTTTCAAGTGGTAAGTGCAATATTAAATCGTGAAAAACGTTCTGAAAGAACTCCAAATAAAGTTCTTCATTAAGATGTACTGGCAATACGAATGGTCCAGTCAAAAAATTTCCAATTATTCTTGCCCAGACATTAATTGATTGGAGCTGATTTTGATCATGTGAAACAATGGTTGCCCGAGGATTTTCATCAACCCATAAATGTGAGTTGTGTAAATTTATGATACCATTTTTGGTAAATTCTGCTTCATCCGTGAAGAGAATAGTGCTAAAGAAGTTTGTATTATTTCGTAGCTGATCCAATAGCCAGTTTGTAAACTGCATTCTACGAAGAAAACTTTTAGGAATCAGTTCAAACATTTTTTTTTTAAATGATATGGATAAAATATCTGTTCTTAAAGAACTGTGTGTACTATTGTATTCCACATATTAAACTGCGCTGATAATTTTCAAGTGCTTGTTGAAGGAGTGTCATCTAGAGCATTTAAAATATTTTCCTCTAATTTCGGCGCACGTACTGTTCTTCCTCGACCAGTATCAATCCTTATTTTCCCAAAATTTCCTAAAATTGTGAAGCAATTTAATAGTATTACCTTATTAAATAAAATGGCCGTAGATATTGATCAACTCATTGAAATGTTTTCTGACCTGAAAGAGTACGATTAGGATATCTGTCGTGACATAACCTCCTGACTTCCAAAGCATTGTGAGATGAAAAACCATAAATCAGATCTGCATACTCAATAAACGTGTATTCCATATTTTGAATTATTTCACAATTAATTTCAGCAAGAAATCCAAAAATCAGTAAATTGATAAGAATCAATGTGTGAGCGATGTAAAAATTGACAAGTTCTCAAATGCAAGATGTTTATTTCTTTCGTACCTAGCAACGATTGTAATAACAATACTTTGTTTTTGGAGTTGATAAAATAAAACGCACATTTTTTGCGAACCTTTTAACTTTTAAGAGACAAACACTAATTTTGGATCAAATTTTTTTATCATAAGAAATGAAGGTTGAATATTTGATCGGAACAAAGATGTATCTTTTATCGAAATACGCCAAATACATGATGTTAATAAAATGACGTTTTTCAGAAACGGTTAAGATTAGCAATATCAATGAAGAGTACTTCATTTTTAATCAATAGTTAAAGGTATGCAAAAAAACGTTTCCAAAGTTCTTATCGTACAGGGCGTAAAAAAATGAGATCATGAGTGTCACAACTAATCCATCCCTGCAGCTAAGAGTAATTTACAACACTTGCTTAAATAGTAATTTGAAGGGTCTTACCTGGTATACATAATAATGAAAAAATTGAAATATACCGGTGGTTCAATAATTATGTGTAAAAAACTTTTTCCATTGCAGCTCTTTGGGGTCCATATCTCCGAAAAGGAGGCCTATACGAAAAAAGTTTATATAAACTTGTAGTATTCCTTCATGTCCCGGAGATATCTTACATTTTCCCGGACATCCTGTGTACTTATCATTTTGTAATTTTTTTATATAGTTTATTTACCCAAAAATGTGTCTTACGATTGTCCAAAAAACAGAATAATTTCAGTAAATAATATCACATAATAGGTTTATTCTACAAATCAGCGTATCACTGATTAGATTGTAAAGGTAATATTCAGTATTAAATAATGTATTTTATATCTATATTAAATACAGTATTTAACACGAAAGACTTCCTTTACAATCTAATCATTGTAACGTTTTCGAGAAGTTGACTCAGAATAAACTTATTATGGCTACCGGAATCATCCCGAGCGTCATCTCCCATCTCTTGGACTACATGTTGAAATAGTACAATAAGTCGACTTTGTAAACAAATTATTACTGCCAATATTTTCTCATTACTTTTTTTTGTTAAATAAATTATATAAAAAATTTACAAAAACGATGATTATGTAATGAAGCATATAAAAGGCAGCAGTAAAAAAATTCTTGATTTTGTTTGGAGGATTTTGTTAATTTTGAAAATTTTTTAGCTTTCAATTTGTTTTCTTGAAGTTTGTGATTCCTGTGACGTCAATCAAAAGAGAAAATTAAATTACATCGGTTGGTGATAAAAATATAAAATTTCGATAAAGCAATAGCTGCATTTTTCTATACTGCAAAAGCATTAATTTCAACTTCGTTGTTTTCGCAAGACAATAAAATATGTGTATGGGGTGTCCCATTTTTGACCCTTTAAGGGGTATTGGAGTTATTATCAAAGATATAGTGTTGCGGGTCTCACTTTAGTTTCCCACTTTTTAACGAAACGAAAAATTTCGGTGTCAAATTTGTCATGGCTATCTTACTTTTTATTCTACAGGGTAATTTTGAAAATCTTCGTTTTTTAGGCACATCTTGTATTTCCGTTATACGTTAGCTTATCAAAAAGGTAAAAACTGGTTTTTATAAATTTTTTTTAAGTAGAGTTCAGTGGCATCGTTAGTTTTTTCTAAAAAGTTTAGTTTAACCACACATTATTTTTTAAATAAGACACCTGTATATTATTTTAGATATTGATTAAGTATAATTCGGGTTTTCAAAAATATATAATGTGTTTATTTTATTGTGAAAAGCAAGGTGAGAATTCGATATTTTCAGTAGGTCATGGGCAATGCATAAGAAACAAACGCAAAATTTTTACAGTAAACACTTAATTATAAAGGATTTCAAGCCAAACGGCTTCGCACTCTCTTCAGGGAATATTGACTCATACCAGGTAGACAAAGATACTAAAAGTATGAAGTTCTGTGGGAACCCTTTCTATGTTATCGAGTTCTAGGTGACGTAGTCTGCTGTATTTCCTACGAACTTTCGGAAGGTACGCGCGGTTGCAAGGATTACTGCTTTCTGGATTGGTTTATATAGATGCTCCCTAAGGCCCAATCCCTTGATGTTGTGCAGGAGGTTCTTTGGTATCACTCCAGTTGTTGATAAAATTATGGGAATTGTTTGGACGCTGTTCATTGTCTTCGAATTTGTACCCCCAGATCTCTGTATTTGGCAATCTTCTCGATGTATTTTGGCCTTGGGTTGTTGTTGTTAGGTACAGCAATGTCGATTAGTGTAGTTCTCCTAGAAAATTTATCTGTTAGTATAATGTCTGGTCTATTATGAGCAACTGTCTGATCCGTCAGAGCCGTTCGGTCCCAATATAACTTGAACTGATTGTTCTCAAGAATAGACTCGCGATTGTATTTGTAATAATGCACTACCTGTAATAGGTTTAACTTTTCTGCTAACTCTTGTTGGAGTATCTTAGCGGCTGAGTCGAATCTTTCCTTATACTCGGTTGTAGTAAATGCTTGGCATCCTCCAGTTATGTGCTGGATGTCTCTGATGTTCGACAGCCATATCGGCATTGGTCATTTTCTATTGAAGGATCTCTAATGATGAACTTCCGATAGTTTTTCGTCGGAATAACCTGATCTTGGATAGCCAACGAGAAGCCCTCCGTTTCCGGAAACATCTGTCCTGAAATCAACCAGTAGTTCGACGCTGAGTTGTCGACATTGTTCTGATTAACCTCGTTTGGATGCCGTCCTTGAAGTGGCTTCTGTAGCCAGGTTTGTAACTTCTCTGTGTCTGTTTGGTGGTGAGAAGTAATATCTTGTTCCCTCAACTGTAGCGGCGTTGAATCGTCTGCCTCGCATATTGCTCGATGTAGTGTGGAAGAGTCCGCTAACCTGTGGAAATATGAACGTAAGTTTATTATTTGTTGGCCAAGCTGCTTACCAATATCTCCCAATTCTCTTCCCCCTTGGTGTCTTGGAAGTACTACGAGGGTGATGTTTTTGTGCTTTTGTTAGAAGTGTCCTTATTTTTCTTTGCAGGTCTTGGATGTCCGTCCTGCTCCATTTTATAATTCCAAAAGAGTAGCTTAACGCAGAGCAAGCATACGTGTTGAGAGCCTTAAACAAATGTCTACTATTTAAATTACTTCGTAATACCCGCCTTACCCTGTTGACAAATTCGGTTGTCAAATCGGCTCTCATAGTGCGATGGTCAATTCTTTTAGCCTGTTTCATACCTAAATATTTGTATGTTTGGTCTGCTTCCATTGCTGCTATAGTTTCACCGTGCTGCATTTCAAAAGCCCTTGATTGTATCTTCCCTTTAACGATGTTCAAAATACGGCACTTGTCAAGTCCAAATTGCATTCCGATATCCCCCGAGAACTCCACAATTTTAAGCATTTGTTCTAGCTGGTTGCTGGTAGCAGCCATCAGTTTAAGATCATCCATGTATAGAAGATGATTCACTCTTACTACCTCTTCGTTGTTATATCTAATACTAAAACCCTATTTGGTGGAGTTCAAACGGCGTGATAGTGGATTCATTGCAAGGCAGAACCACAATGGGCTAATTGAATCGCCCTGAAATATCCCTCTTCGTATCGGAATGGTGTTAGTTTTGATGGTGTCGCTGGATGGAACTTGCAATTGGATCCTAGTTCTCCAGGTTGATATGATGCGTTCTAAAAAGGAAACAAAATTATTATCGACTCTATATTCTCAATATAGTTTTGAGCCACTCATGTGGCACTGAGTCGAAGGCCTTCTTATAATCCACGTAGGCAGCAAAGAGGTTTCTTCGGTTGGTACAGGCTTGCTTACATATGACAGAGTCAACAATCAATTGTGCCTTGCATCCCATTGTTCCCCTCGTGCATATTTTCTGTTCAGTCGAAATGATGTTATTTTGCTCACAATGTGCATAAATGCGTTGGGTCAAGCAGGAGGTGATCACCTTATACAGTGTGGGAAGGCAGGTGATTGGCCTATACTTAGCTGGGTCATGTGTGTTGTGTTAGTCCTTTGGTAGGAGGTACGTAATACCTTCGGTCAAGAATAATGGCATTTTTGCTGGGTTAAGAAAAACATCATTAATAAGATTAGCCAGCCGACGGTGCATACACCAGAACTTTTTGAGCCAGTAGTTCTGAATCCCGTCGAGACCTGGAGCTTTCCAGTTATGGGATTCCTTGATTATTCTTGAAATTTCCTCGGTGGTAAATGGCTAAAATTGCATCTGGCTGTAGTCTTGGCAGATTTGGTGTTCTTCATTGATCCAACCAACTGCGATGTTACAATTGGCTGGTGTGGATAGTTGGTTTCCCCAGAACTCTTCTACCTGCTCTCTGTTGGGATATCTATTATCTGCCATATTGGGTGTGGAGTTTAGCTTACGGTAGAAAATATTTTCTGATCGTTGGAAGAGCGCATTGTCGCGTTTTCGGTTATTGCTAGTCTTGTATCTTTTTAGCCGTCCTGCAATAACAGAGAGCTTCTGTTTCAACGTATCAAGGCATTGTTGAGCAGTAACATTCGCTGGTTCTTGTTGCGAATGATTTCGGACACGATGCATGATTTCTTCAAATCGTCTTTGCAGTTTACTTGTTCTTGTGCCCCTGATGTACTCCGTCAGCTGTCCTATATCTATTCGAAGATTTTCAATTTTCTTATTTAGACGTTCTTCCCATGGTGGTGTGTTGGGTTCTATTCTTGCTGATCGGCGTTCTGTTGTAACTTTAATTTCTAAAGCTCTAGCCACAGCAGTCGCGGCACAGTAGATGGTCATATGCAAGGACTCCAGAGTATAAGCATCTGAAACATAAGCTGGTAAAATCCGATTGTTCATGATGTCCAACATGGCACCCAGTTTTTTGGATGAATTAATTTTTGGCAGTGCTGGTCTTCTTAACGGATTGTTTCCATCATACTCCAGCACCACAGCACTCATTTCCGTTGACAGTTTCTGATAAAAAAGTTCAGTGTTGTCCTGTTGTGCATCGTCATTCAGCTGTTCCTGTTGTTCTTGGACCTCAGGTTCTGGTTGTGGCTCAGGTTCAGCAATCGAATTGTTGTTATTGTCAGTGTCTCTGATCTCACGTTCAATTTCCGCTTTGATGCCATTAAGCCGAGCTTCAGGAATTAGGCTGTTTCGGAGAATAACTCTATATTGGTCAGCTATTTCCTGCTGGGACATTTGCATGTGTGGGTACTCCCTGCAAAATTCGGCATGTAGTTGTTGTCTGTAGCCGATAATCTCTCGTTTTAGTTGAGTCACACTATAAAAAATGCGCATTATTGTCTCGTTCATGGACACAGTCCATTTCATGCACTGTCTTGGTCGTCCCGTTTGAGTAAGAGTTGGTTAGGGTTCCCGCACAGCATCTTCGGCGGGTGGATCTTTCGGAGTTATCTGACCCTTTTGTTGATGGAGTAGTTGTTGTTGTGGTTGTTGCTGCCGGTCCACAGCGATGTCAACTCTCATGCCGTTGTTTAGTTGTTCTTGAGTCTCTGGGTCTGGCTGTGGCGCAGGTTCTGCGGTTTGATCATTGTTATCGTCGATGCTTCTTATTTCTCGTTCTATTTCCGCTTTGATGATGTTGGGTCGCGCCTCTGAGATTAGTTTATTTCGGAGAATAGCTCTGTATTGGTTTGCTATTCTCTGTTGTGACACTTGTAGGTGTGGATATTCCCTACAAAATTCGGCATGAAACTGTTATCTATAGCCAATCGTTTCTCGTCCTAGTTCAGTCACCCTATAAAAAATGCGCATTATTGTTTCATTCATGGATGTTGTCCATTTCATGCGCTGTCTTGGAAGCCCAGCCTGAGTGAGGGCTAACTGAGTTTCCTGCGCAGCACATTCGGAGTGTGGGGCTCTCGTTGTTGTTTGGCTCTCATGCTGTTGTTTGACTGTAGCTTCTTGTGCGAGGGGGTTCGCCTCCTCAACACCCTGCCCCTTATATTTTGCGATGTCGAAGTGTTGCTCCCCCCAGAATCCCTGGAGCAGACCGCTTCTGCGGTGTGGGATTGTGAACCATGGGTCCTACCCACCTGGGGTATTTTATGTTTTACAGTCGACATTTCATTATTTAAAATTTTAATGTTCTCCCCATTTCATCGCCTCCTACGATTGGTTGCGGGAAACCCTGGATCTATTTGTTGCCGGGTCTAGTTGGAAAGCTGAAACAAAGTAGTTCCTAAGGAATTATGTAGGAATTGAGGGTAAGTGGGTCAGGGCAAAGGGATGTTTTAAAGGTAAAGAAAGGATATGGTTATTATTATTAAGATTTACAAGACGAATGGCTTCGCACTCCCTCCAGGGGATATTGACTCTTACCAGGTACACAAAGATACCCAAAGTATGAAGCGAAGGAAAATTGCTTTCTACAGGAGGTTCTTTGGTATCACTCCAGTGGTTGACAGTATTATGGGAATCGTCTGGACGCTGTTTTCGGATTTGCAGCTCCAGATCTCTATATTTGGCGATCTTTTCGTTGTACCTAGGTTGTTGTTGTTAGGTACAGCGATGTCGATTAGTGTAGTTCGACTAGAAATTTTATCTATTAGTACAATGTCTGGTCTATTATGAGTAATTGTCTAATTCGTCAGAACCTTTCGGTCCCAATATAACTTGAACTGGTTGTTCTCAAGTATAGGCTCCAGATTGTATTTGTAATAAGGCACTTATTATTTTTATTATTCTTATTATTATTTAATCAAATTTAATGCACAACGAATTGATATTGGAATGAATTGCTTTAAATTCAAAGTAAATGTAAATTATTCACGATTCTTGGTACAAAATCAATATATTTAATGTAGAATTTGCATTAAATTTAAGGTTATTTTTAACAGTGTATAGTAACAAGATTTCGTAATATTTGTGACCAAATTATTTGTTGTAAATTTCATACACTAACGGATTAATTCGAAAAATTGCCATTTCAAGTGAGAATTCTCTCCTGATGAGGTGATTTGTATTCTGAATTCGGACTCGGTATATCTAAGTACTAAGAGACACTAGGCCCAGGCATGAAGTTACTTCAAGAGAAGTAATTTGAGTTATCAGAATTACCCTTCAATCTGAGAAATGACAAATTTTGGAGATTTTGGATAGTTTTCACGAGTTTACTGAAAACCCTAACCTAATGATGCCATTTGAATTCAGCGCATCAAATTACATAGGGATAGAAGTGTCTACTCTTTAGGTCAAGATTATTTTATTTGTGTGCCTTTGTTACATTTTCCTTAAAATATTTTCAAAACCATTTATTGAATTGTTTAATCGAAAATTCAGAATTTCTTCCGTAATACAGGTTATGTTATTATTAATGGCAAAGTTGATCCTCGTGCGATAGTCATCATTCAATATGTTTTGTACTACGATGCATAAATATACAAAATATAGACTTGAAAGTTAGATAGTAGTCCAAATAAAAATTCTTAGATCGTAGATGAACTGAATTTCGAGTGCGGATTGGTATATTTTATTTATTATTTATAGATTATTGAAGCTAACAATAGCATATGATTGTTTACCTTTAACTTAACTGTATAAAAGTTTATTAAAAAACACCTTATGATTTTGTACCTGGTCATTATACACCATTAAAGGTAAAAGAAAAACTTTTATAGCTACAAAAGCCAGTTGGATAAAAATTTAATTACTATGAATTATTATTGTATTAAATGCCCGCTCTGCATCTAAATACCAATTTTGTACGAAAATATTACTATCATAATATGCTGCAGTTACAAAACTTTGCACATAACTAGTGGAGCTTTTCTATTTCGCGTGAATGGAAACAGAGCCTAACCGTATAATTAACATTTTTATTAAAAAATTAGAATTTATGCTCAGTACAAGTACAATAAGAAATTTTTAAATACCTTCCTCCTTCTTTATTAATTCATAACCATAATAAGGGAAGTTAGTCGGAAGAGGATATTAAAAAAAGTAACTTCTAAATGTCTTCCAGTGTTTAGCGTTATTATTTGAAAAATTTCATTAATGATCTCACAGAAAATACTAAACAATGTGTATTTCAAATGAATAAGTTAGACAAAAAAACCCTAATCCACTAACATGGTCTAACTTTAAAAAACAGTCTAAATTAGCGGTAAAGGATTTAAATTGACAAGTGCAACAATAAGCCAAGCAAGTTTTGAATGTTAAAAATACAAAGATAAAAAAAAAATTTTCTTGTATTATTAAACCGGCGAAAGTGGAAAATTTTGTTTATTTTGGGCAGACAACTATTCCTATCACCAATTTCAAGGTCTGATCTCTAAGTTTTTATTCTTAATATTCCTGTATAAGCATTTATTTGTTGACATATGTAAAACAAATTATAATATTATCATAAGCAAAACAAAACTGGTCGGTTAGAAGATCTCATTTCCATGGCAACTAGATCGGATCTTTGTCCTAAACCTTCTTAGTGGCTGCACATTTTTTTTTTTGCAAATTATACAGAGTTATTACCTTAAACTTAATAAAGTTTAACAATGCCGAATTTCGTTATCGATAGGAGGAGATAACAGAACACTTAACATAAATACAAACATTTTTTTTCTTTTTAACGGACCTACGGTTATCAATACATACATACATACATACGTACATATATATATATATATATATATATATATATATATATATATATATATATATATATATAGATATATGTGTATATATGTATATATATATATATATATATATATATATATATATATAGATATATGTGTATATATGTATATATATATATATATATATATATATATATATATATATATATATATATATATATATATGTTTATACGGCTTTCACGGATTCCGCCATGTGAGATGCATTAGCAGTGGTTATTATCCACATTATGCTGTTATAGTGCTGAAATCACATTCAGCAAACGTACAACTATATGCAACTCCGTATGTAAGTGAAGTAAAATGCGAAACAGTGAATGCAAACTTCGCTCCATTATATCCTTTCTGTGTTAGAAGTTGCACAGTTAGAATAAACTGTAATAAAACACAATTCATCCTATTCCACCACCATCGAGATGGTGGCCTACCTGTACCACCATACCGAGAAGAAAGTCAAAGCTTACCCTCCACGCCACAGTGATACGGCAGAGATACATGTTTCGTCTCTCACTAGACTCATCAGGGTACCGACATGCACCTGGCTGTGCAAAGAACAGATCGGAAGGAAGCATGCAACACAACGCGCATTATATATATATATATATATATATATATATATATATATATATATATATATATATATATATATATATATATATATATATAAATGAACACAAATTTTAAAAATAAAAATTAATATACAGGGACAATGTTAACTCGTGGTCGGCCACACTGCGGTTTCAGCTTTGCATCCTCTTATGAAAGCATACTATAAGAAAATATAACAATACTACAGCTGAATCTACAGCTGAAGTACAGAAAATCTATAGCCAAAATTCACAAAAAGAACTAGACAAATACTACAGCTGGAACCACATTATAATTGCAGTTATATCGAACTACAGCACTACAAGATATCACAAAGAACTAACGCATTATATGTAGTACACACAAAAATTTGACACGCGTGTTCAATATTCACACATATGTACATGTTTAAAACAGGAATTAGTTTTGTTTTTGTAGAGATATTGTTATAATTTATATTACATATTTTAGTTAATAAACAAAATTTCATGCGGAAATATTGATAATAAATATCTAAAAAATAATGCCCTGGAATCGGTAAGAGAAATAGTTGTTTCCCCAAAATAAATAAATTTTCCTTTTAGAAATAAAAGAAAATTATTTCTTTGTTGTTATATTTTAAAAGCTTAAAATTTGACCGACTTATTGTTGCATTTATTAATGTAAACCCTTTACAATCAATTTAGACCAGTTTTAAACTTTGACCATGTTGTCAACTTACTTTAACGAATTTTTGCAAAAATATTATTAGATATTTGCCAGTGTAAACGTAGCAATAAAACATTTGGTTTTATATATATATATATATATATATATATATATATATATATATATATATATATATATATATATATATATATATATATATATATTAGTTACTTAGAACTATTACTACCTGCAACGAAAATGGTTAGATTAGATATTCACTTTTCATCAAAAGTGATGTGAATATGAAGTTGATTAAAAATAAAAGTAATATACCTATGTTGAAAATATTTACATCGAATCACTCTGAAGAACTGCCCCGAATATGCTGAAAGTTTCGTCAAAATATCTCACTTCCATCAAAAGTTACATGCGATTGAAATCATAAACATTTTTTTCAAACAAAAAACAATTTTTTAAACTCTTTCCAGTTTTTAATTCCTTTTTAGAACAGACGTATCTTGGAAATAGTTTTACGAAATTACTCCAAAGTTTGCTAAAAATTTTATCAAAATATCTCATACCTATAGTGTGTTTTGGTAAGGGTATGCTGGAATGAAGCCACAGTGTGTCCGACCACGAGTTGACATAGTCCTCTTCCAAGACGGAAACACCTTATTCTTAGCTGTGTGAAGGTATAAAGGTTATCACTCCCAGTGTCTATATCCTTGAAAACGAGAAGTGAACGAGTTATCTGAATTTTTACTTAATACTTTGACAATAAAGGCAATTTCTAGAATAAGCAATGTTGCTGGATACTGAATGTACCTATAACCATATTTTCATAGTAGCACTCTTGCATGAAAGAGCATTTTGTGCGACAATTCGGATATATTTGTTTTTTTAATTTGAATTTTGCCATACAATTATTAGGATGAAGAAAATGCGAAGTCGAATAAAAACGTATTAGCCGGATTTGTAAAAAAGTACTCTGATCTATATTATATGTTAAAATGAAATATTTTCTATATTTTGTAACAAATATTTCGTCAAAATTTATTATAAATATAAATAAAAAATAACATACCTTACATACTTAACTACGCTTATTCTTCGAATATTTCCCCGCTGCACTATAACTAATATTCCGGCATTATTAAGGACTTCGTTAGAATGCTATGGCTTTTCTGGCTAGTAGTTTTTCTCTAATATTTACTGGTGTTGAATAAACTAGTTCTTTTAGATGTCCCCAAAAGTAAAAATCTAAGGGATTTAGGTCTGGAGACCTTAGTGGTCATAAAACAGGTTCAACTTGACCTATATATCGAGTTAAATGTTGACTTACTATACGGTTAAAATAAGATGGAGCACTATCATGCATGTACGACATTTGCATTCTTCTATCAAGAGGTAGGTCTTCCAATAAATTATTTAAATTTTGGTGCAAAAAGTGTAAATAAATCTCACCAATGAGGCTTCCTTCCAAAATCAATATATAAGGTTATTTCCGATGATCCCAGTCCACACATTTACAATAAATATTTGTTGATGTTGGTTTTGAATTATAGCGTGCGGGTTCTCATCAGCCCAAAAATGTAAATTATGTGAGTTTGTTATGCCATTTCTTGTAAAACCGGCCTTATCGGTAAACAAAATAAGGTTAGAAAAATTTATATTTGGGTTATATTGCTTTATAAACCAATTGAAGTATTGAAGTCTGGCGGGGATAATCATCCAGAGACAAAGCGTGTACTTTTTCAACGTGGTATAAGTGAAGTAACTGTTCTATTAGAGCTTCATGTACAATCCATTTTGTAACATTGTTTTGTATCGCGAGAGTAGTGAACATTACCCGATTCACTCTATCCCCCCACTCCTTGACCCTGACATTGCTCCCTCCTACGTCAAGAGTAGTTATTCCGGCGGTATAGACCGAGCCCCTTTTTTTGAGCCCCTTCCGGAAGCCCCATTTTCTAGTGCTCCACCCGAGTACCCCATAGGGCTCCGCTAAAGTTCCGTCCGGGATCCTTATTTTTCAGAGCCCCGCCCGGGTTCCCATTTTCTAGTACTTCACCCGGGTACCCCATAGGGCTTCGTTAAAGTTCCGTCCGGGGACCCCATTTTTTAGAGCTCCTTCCGAAGTCCCCCTTTTCTAAGCTTCATCTGGGTACCCTATAGAACTCCTACAAAGTTCCATCCAAGGGCCCCATTTTCTAGAGCTCTACCCACGTGCCCCATAGGACTCAGTTCAATTTCCGACCGAGGGCCGCATTTTCTAGGTCTTCACTAGCGGATCCCATTCAAGCTCCGGCTAAAGGCCAAATTTTTCCCTGAACCCCCACCCAAGAGCCCCATTTGGGCGTTGGCTTTCGCATTTACATCAGCTGTCAATTGTTATATACGTCAGCTATCATTTACATTAGGCTTTAACCCCACTTTTTATTAGGCCCTATTTAATAGAGCGAAAATACGCTTTTAAGTAAAAAATAATCTATTAGAATTTGAACAAATATTTCATTCGATTTAAAGACTTGTAGTCAATCTGACAAGGAAATTCTGTAAATAGAGAACTTACTGTGGACTGTGGTGATGCAAACACGCCATTTTACAATTTCATTTTAACAAGTTTGTAGCTAATTGAATAGATGATGATAGGAATACTGTATTTCCCTTATTTTATATGTCCTATTTTTAGGATTAAGCCCCCGGAGTCCCATTTTCTAGTTGTTATCTGTCATACGTCAGCTGTCATGTCAAATAATGATCGCGCGTTAAAGTTTAGAGAGAACACCATTTGATATATATTTTTTTACTTTGAAAAGGTAAAATTTGGAAAAAAGAGTTGATACGAAGCTACGCACGGGGAAAGTAAAACAAATATATACTTCATTTTTATTTCATCAAACATTATTTTTTACTGTAATATAAAGAGTGAATAATAAACAAATATTTAGCTGGTAAATCAACAATGTGAATTTATATTTAGGGCCCCCTATGGCAAGCAATTTCGAGTTATAACCTTTTTTTTGACGTATATAATAGGTAAATCTAAATTACTTTAATAATAATTGAAAACATAATATTTTAATTTATTTTTTCAAATTATACAAACATATCCTTAATCTGATATATATTGTCACATATTTAGATTTTATTCCTGGGTATAGAATGTTTAGGGCTGGAGGAGGAGGACCATCCACAAACCAAATAGTGTCTTGAATCGATTTTCACATCATCTGGAAGTTCTTTGTCAGCATAAGGTATGGTATATCTAAAAAAAAAATAAACAATTTTTAGCAAAAATAATTAAGTTGGATTTCCTTTAACCATAGGTGCCTCGTTTTATTTAATGTGATAAAAAGTTAATAAAATATCGCAAAAAGTAAAAAGTGCTTAAGAGGAAACTGATTATTTAAAATACTAACATAATGGTGGGAGTTATTAAAGAGATAAAAAGTAATCTAGGCATTAGTTTTCGTTTATGTCTCTTTTAATTCAATATAATAAAAAAGTTCAAGATATGTATAAGCAAGGTTTTGAGCATAGGTATATATAAAATATGAAATAAACTATTTAACAGTGTACAGCAAAACCACAAGTTTCATTTATCATGATGAGCTAATGGTTCAACGAAGCGATAATAGCCTAACTAACTCACTGATATGCTTTTCTCTAATTTTCCGTGAAATATGAAAGTGTTTTTTTATTTTGCTATTTTAAATACATAATTTCCTATTTTTTACAAATTTTAAACGCTTTTAAATTGTCATAATTATGTTTTAGATATGACATCTTATATCAATATTAAAAACACTCTAGTGTAAGAAATTAAATATTTGACTTTGTTACTACTCAAAATTCACCAAAAGTTGTATAAATAATATGAAAATATTAGAAAGGTTTCTTACTGCATTGGAAAAGACATAAAATTATAAAAAAAAACTATAATAATGGGTTAAGTATTAAAAATGTGTAATTTGAAAAATTGAAAGCTCAAGTGATGCCTTGTGTAGATTTTTATCCAAAAATAGGGTGTTTTCAGGAGAGAAATTACTCACAGACTAAGTAATATGGACAATAAATTAAAGGTTCAAGTATATCTTGTATAGATTTTTTGTATAAAAATAGGGCATGTTCTATAGAATACTTTAAATCGTGGATCATAATTTCGTTTAGATATGAGTTTAAATATTAAAATTAAAACCACTGTGATGTAAGAAATTAAATATTTTGCCTTTTGTTGACTTCTCAAAAATTCATCAAAAGCTGTACAAAATAATATGAAAAATAATGTCAAAGAGGTTTCCTACTGCATTGGGAAAGACATAAAATTACAAAAAAATGCTATAACAAGTGGTTAAATCAACTGTTAGAAATGTCTAATTTGAAAAATTTCAGGTCCAAGTTGCGTCTCGTGGAGATTTTTATACAAAATAGAGCGTTTTTAGAAGAGAAATTACACATTGACTAATTGATATGGGCAATAAATTAAAAGGTCCAAGTGTATTTTCTGATTTTTAATATAAAAATAGGGTATGTTCTGTTAGATACTTACAAGAAGGGTTATTTTGACATGTTAAAATGTATAATTTGAAAATTAAAGACTCCTGAAGTGTCTCTTACGAATTTTTTATACAAAATATGGTGTTTTCTGGAGAGAAATTGTACCCTAAGTGATGTTGACAATAAACTAAAAGGCCAAATGTATCCTATATAGATGTTTTATATAAAAATAGGGTATGTTCTGTAAAATACTTAAAAAAAGAGTTATTTCGTTCTGTTAAAAATGTATAATTTGAAAATTAAAGACCCATGAGATGTCTTTTATGGATTTTTTATACAAAATATGGCGTTTTCTGGAGAGAAATTGTACCCTAAGCGGACAATAAATTAAAAGTCCAAATGTATCTTGTATAGATTTTTTATATAAAGATAGGATATGTTCTGTAGGATACCTACAAAAAGGGTTATCTTGATATGTTAAAATGTATAATTTGAAATTAAAGACCGCTGAAATGTCTCTTATGGATTTTTTTATACAAAATATGGTGTTTTCTGGAGAGAAATTGTACTCTAAGTGATATGGACAATAAATTAAAAGTCCATATGTATCTTGTCTAATTTTTTATATAAAAATGGGGTATGTTCTGTAGGATACTTACAAAAAGGGTTATTTTGATATGTTAAAATATATAATTTGAAAATTAAAAACCCCTGAAGTGTCTCTTACGAGTTTTTTAATTCAAAATATGTTGTTTTTTGTAGAGAAATTGTACCCTAAGTGATGTTGACAATAAACTAAGAGTCCAAATGTATCCTATATAGATTTTTTATATAAAAATAGGGTATGTTCTGTAGAATACTTAAATAAAGAGTTATTTCGTTCTATTAAAAATGTATAATTTGAAAATTAAAGACCCATGAGATGTCTTTTATGGATTTTTTATACAAAATATGATATGTCTCGAAAGAAATTATACATTAAGTAATATGGACAATAAATTAAAGGTCCAAGTGTATCTTGTGTATATTTTTTATATAAAAATAGGGTATATACTGTAGAATACTTACATAAAAGGATATATGTTCTACAACAAATCCTCATAAAGTTCCAGAAGGCCAACACAGTCCCAAGTAGCATATATTTCAATATTCTTTTCAGTTCTATTATGTATCTCTTCTAGACGTATTACGTTTACCTACAAAAAATTTTTAACACATAATATCAGTTAACTATTAAATATATAGTTATCACAATGAGTTGATGGTGTAATAAATCGATAATAGTCATAACTTACTCACAGATATGTTTTTCTCTTTTTTCCCTAATAGAGAGGTGTAAGCCATGTTTCAACGTTAATACTTTAGTTGCTGTTGTTGTCGAAACTGCTTCCACAATAGAAGTATTCACGTATTTAGATTTTACCTAAAATTGGAAAAGTTACAATATTTTTCTTCAAATTAACAAAAAAACCATACCACCAAAATTGTTACTTACAAAAAGGGTTATTTCGTTCTATTAAAAATGTATAATTTGAAAATTAAAGACACGTGAGATGTCTTTTATGGATTTTTTATAAAAAATATGTTATGTCTGGAAAGAAATTATACACCAAGTAATACGGGCAATAAATTAAAGGTCCAAGTGTATCTTGTGTAGATTTTTTATATAAAAATAGGGTATATTCTGTAGAATACTTACATAAAAAGGATCTTTGTTCATCAATAAATCCTCATAAAATTTCAGAAGGGCCACACAGTCCCAAGTAGCATATATTTCATTATACTTTTCAGTTATATATGTATCTCTTCTGGACGTATTACGATTACCTACAAAAAAAATTTAACACAAAATTTCAGTTAATTATTAAATATAGAGTTATCAAAATGAGTTGATGGTTTAAAAAATCGATAATAGTCATAGCTCACTCACAGATATGTTCTTCTCTTTTTTCCATAACAGAGAGGTGTAAGCCATGTTTCAACGTTAATACATTAGTTACTGTTGTAGCCGAAACTGCTGCCACAATAGAAGTATTCAGGTATTTAGATTTTACCTAAAATTGGAAAAGTTACAATGTTTTTCTTTAAATTAACAAAAAAAAATACCACTAAAATTGTTACTTTTTATTAAATTAAAAATGAAACTTCTTGTTTTAAAATTGATATTTGCACCAAAGAAAAATTTATATCATATTAATAAGTTTTCCACTATACAGTACTGATAAGCAACTTAAAAACTGACCTTCATTGGTTTGCTGCGGGCATTGTTGTGATAAATGCAAATATGTTTGACTAAATTCAAGCTTATTCTAAAAAGTTCGAGTTAGTAAAAAATTAAATAGCAATAAGGTGTATAATTTTTAAATAACAAATAAAAAGCTAATTTATATACATTAGGGTAAAATTTACGCAGTTGATAAATAGTTGTCCTATTACTTTTTATGGTTTATTGGTAAATAGGCTGTCATTCTTGACATCCTCGTCGTCCCACCACCACAAATAAACGAAACAAATGTCTGCATATTTGATTTTTCTCTCTCAAAATTGACTTCAGATATTTTTATTCTTGTCTATCTGCTTCTATATGCGGTTTATTTCACATCGGGAGTATTCGTTACATGCCAAATTCTTTCTTGAATGTATTTCTGGCCCATATGTAAATCATTTCCGATATAAAGTACGGCATATCTAAAAAATTAACTTTTTCAAAATTTTTTATTAAGAGGAGAAAGTAAAGCTAGAAGAAGAACACCCTTTTGCAAAATTAAGAAAATCATTATTTCTGTTTTAAATATTTCCCAGCCCTCATTTTTACAAAGTAGTTCTGCTTTTTTATACATTTACATAGACTAAAAATGTGCTTATACGTCTCAAATACTATTAAAAAGTAATTTTTGAAATTCACTCATCGAAAAATTTTCTAAGCTGACATTTTAAGATAAAAATGTAACCAAAGCTACCTATTAAATTTTTCTTAAGTATTTTATCAGAAAAACACTAAAATGTACCTGACATAAAAAAAATCAATGACGTAATTTGAAAAAATATTTCATTTTCGACAAAAAAAAAATAATCCAAAAACTTATCTGTCTAAATTTTAAGCATTATTTTGAATAGAAACTAATTAAAATGCTCTCTAAACATGAATAAATCATCCACCATTCGTTGAAACTACAAAATAGAAAAAAATAAATCCGCCATTTTTAGACGCCGTTGTCGTGCAAGCTATACTTTGCACCAATCAGATATTTACTACAAAAATTTCTATTTAACTACGTAAATTGAAAATATACTGCTTTTTTGTAACAGAAAATAATTAAAAATGCACGCTAAACATCAGAAATCAATTAATATTCGATCAAATTGTAAAATAAAAGAAAATAAATCCCAGAGCTCTGTTACCGGCATCCATTGAGCGTGCCAGCCATATAAGCCATTGCAGACATAAAGTACAATCTAAAAATTTTCTGGGTTCCTCATTGTCAGATTTGATTAATTTACAGAAACTATATCTTAATACCTTACTAACGCAGCAATCACGCTATAAAAAATGCAATAACGCTAACGGTTTAATTTCCTATTACCGATCTTTAAGATATCATCTTGTTAGATTTTACGAATAAAAATATAACGGTTTTTTATAAGACCATTCGCCCTGGAATTATATCAAAATTTATCTTAAAACTTACCTCTTTCAATTTTCTTAAGGGTTTAGTCGAACAAAAACTGATTAAAAATGCACTCAACGTATAAAATTCAATTAAAAATTCACTTTACACTCTTAAAATTTGTAATAAAAAAAATATTATCGGCCATTATGGTTGCGGTACGAATATTGACATAATACTGACACACTTTTTAAAAGCAGTTCTACCGGCGGATCGATAAAAAGATCGGGTCTGTTACCTGCCTTCACATCGGAAGTTCCATGAATTACATACAGTTCCGATCGCCCTTTTCAGTACTGGAAACCATACTTTCAAACCTTTTTTAAATTCGAATTGCGTCTGTTTCTATTTTTTCAACAAAATAACATTGTGGAAATCCTAAGTAGACTATAATTTATTTTAGATTGCTAAGTTAAAGGTGAAACACAATAAACAAGCATGTAAAATGTGTGTCTTTGGGTAAAATAGGTATAAATTACAGTTTTTAGAGAGTACGACTAATAATAATATTTATTTAAATTATAAAATCAGATGTTGCTGTAATGAAATGTAACGAAAATTTTCGTTGTTCGAGCTGTATTACTTTTTAATAAAAATAATGTAATTAATACTGATTTGTTTTTATATAACAGTTCCAAAAATCGGATTGTCCATTGGGTAGTAATTCACCCCTTCCACGCCTTAAACTTTGTCACGATCTTAAAAAATATACGAGTATATGCTAATGTCTTTGAAAGCTGGCGTGATAATTCACCCCCACTCTTTCAACTTAATCCACGCCTTGAAAATATGCACGCTTCCTCGAAGCCTTGAAAACTTACGCTCGACCTAACATATCTGATGAATATATATGACGTCATAATCCTGCATTTTCGATACCTCTGTTATAACTTCTCTAGGAAAACAAGGAAATAATAGCACTAAAGGCATAGTAATTATGGAATTTAGATATTTCGGTCTTATTTCGACCTTATTTAACCTATATTTCTATCTTTTCGCAGGAGAAGTATAAGATTCTGAGCTTAACTTATAGACAGAAAGTCAAAAATGAGTCGTTTCTATCAATTTACTTCCCGAATTTCATTTATTTTTTTTTTTTTGGAAATACGAAAATATCTCTTTTTTTATTTTGCATAATATTTTAAACATTCTGCATATTTGATACGAAAGACGAACATCAAAGACGAAATAATTACTAAATTTAGATATTTCGTTAATATTTTTATTTCTGCACTCTAAAATGCTATTCTATATTAGTAATATAATTGAAAATTAAAACCTTCAGAGATTTTCGTTGTTCTGCTGCCGAAATATATTAGAAATTATAGTACCAAGGGCGAAAACTCATAGAATTTAGATGTTTCGTCACATTTTAACTTTATTTAATCTATAATTTTTGTTTTTTATAGAAGTATAAGATTCTGAACTTAGGTTATCGACAGAAAGTCAAAAATGTGGCGTTTATATTAATTTACTTTTCGAATGCCGTTTTTTAGGGAAATACAAAAATATTTCTTTGATTATTAGTTTTATTTTGTATAATATTTAAAAATCCTACATTTTTCAATACTTTTGTTGTAACTTCTCTAGGAAAGCAAGGAAATCATAACCCCAAAGACGAAATAGTGACTAAATTTAGATATTCGGTTCATATTTAGATTTTATTCACTCTAAAGTAAAATTCTATATTCTAAATATAATTGAAAATTAAATCCTTCAGAGATTTTTGTAGTTGTGCTGCCGAAATATATTAAAAATTATAGCACCAAGCGGCGAAAAATAACAGAATTTAGACATTTCGTTCATATTTCAACATTATTTAACATATAATTTTTGTTTTTTTTACAAGAGAAGTACAAGATTTTGAACTTAGCTTATAGACAGAAAATCGAAACTGGGCCGTTTTTCTTAATTTACTTCCCGATGTCCACTTTTTAGGGAAATACGTAAATATCTCTAAGAATATTAGTTTTTATAATATTTTAAAAATCCGGCATTTTGGATACTTCTTTTATAGGTTAACTAGGAACAGCAAAGAAATTACAGCACCAAATGCGAAATAGTCATTGAATTTAGATCTTTCGTTCTTATTTCGATTTTATTGAACCTATATTCCTTGTTTTTTTTTAGGAGAAGTACAAGATTCTGAACTTAGCTTATAGACAGAATGTCACAAACGTTTGTATTAATTTACTCTCCGAAATCCATTTTTTAGGGAAATAAGAAAATATCTCAAAGATTATTGGATTTATTTTAACTAATATCTTGCATTTTCGATACATTTGTTATAACTTCTCCAGGAAAACAAGGAAATTAGAGCACTAAAGGCGAAATAATCATTGAATTTAGATACTTCGCATTTATTTTGACATTATTTAACTTATGTCTTGGTTTCTGTAGGAGAAGTACAAGATTCTGAACTTAGCTTATACACAGAAAGTTAAAGAATCAGACTTTAAAAAGGATCTATAAGAACAAAATTCTGTTGTAAAAGAAATCCATGATATTTGAAAACGGAAATATTAAAAAGGTATTTTTCTCCTTCAAATACAGCGAAGGAAATTCTAGGCGTATTTTTTGGGAATAATTCCTTCATAAAAGATTATTTTTGAAAAGTACACAGAATTTTATTAAAATAACTCAACTGGTAAGAAACAAAAAGTCAAATTATTAAAAAAATTTTGAAATACTGGCTGTGGAAAAATGTATTAAATAAAAATTACCTGTAACAACAATCACTTTTAAAATATGCACTACAAAAAATATTTTAAAATTATGATATCAACGTGAATATAAAAATCATTCCTCGGCGCATGGGCGTTTATAATGGTATACTTCAGGGTAAAATGACGTCATATATATTCATCACATATGTTAGGTCGAGCGTAAGTTTTCAAGGCATCGAGGAAGCGTGCATATTTTCAAGGCGTGGATTAAGTTGAAAGAGTGGGGGTGAATTATCACGCCAGCTTTCAAAGACATTAGCATATACTCGTATATTTTTTAAGATCGTGACAAAGTTTAAGGCGTGGAAGGGGTGAATTACTACCCAATGGACAATCCGATTTTTGGAACTGTTATATAAAAACAAATCAGTATTAATTACATTATTTTTATTAAAAAGTAATACAGCTCGAACAACGAAAATTTTCGTTACATTTCATTACAGCAACATCTAATTTTATAATTTAAATAAATATTATTATTAGTCGTACTCTCTAAAAACTGTAATTTATACCTATTTTACCCAAAGACACACATTTTACATGCTTGTTTATTGTGTTTCACCTTTAACTTAGCAATCTAAAATAAATTATAGTCTACTTAGGATTTCCACAATGTTATTTTGTTGAAAAAATAGAAACAGACGCAATTCGAATTTAAAAAAGGTTTGAAAGTATGGTTTCCAGTACTGAAAAGGGCGATCGGAACTGTATGTAATTCATGGAACTTCCGATGTGAAGGCAGGTAACAGACCCGATCTTTTTATCGATCCGCCGGTAGAACTGCTTTTAAAAAGTGTGTCAGTATTATGTCAATATTCGTACCGCAACCATAATGGCCGATAATATTTTTTTTATTACAAATTTTAAGAGTGTAAAGTGAATTTTTAATTGAATTTTATACGTTGAGTGCATTTTTAATCAGTTTTTGTTCGACTAAACCCTTAAGAAAATTGAAAGAGGTAAGTTTTAAGATAAATTTTGATATAATTCCAGGGCGAATGGTCTTATAAAAAACCGTTATATTTTTATTCGTAAAATCTAACAAGATGATATCTTAAAGATCGGTAATAGGAAATTAAACCGTTAGCGTTATTGCATTTTTTATAGCGTGATTGCTGCGTTAGTAAGGTATTAAGATATAGTTTCTGTAAATTAATCAAATCTGACAATGAGGAACCCAGAAAATTTTTAGATTGTACTTTATGTCTGCAATGGCTTACATGGCTGGCACGCTCAATGGATGCCGGTAACAGAGCTCTGGGATTTATTAATTGATTTCTGATGTTTAGCGTGCATTTTTAATTATTTTCTGTTAGAAAAAAGCAGTATATTTTCAATTTACGTAGTTAAATAGAAATTTTTGTAGTAAATATCTGATTGGTGCAAAGTATAGCTTGCACGACAACGGCGTCTAAAAATGGCGGATTTATTTTTTTCTATTTTGTAGTTTCAACGAATGGTGGATGATTTATTCATGTTTAGAGAGCATTTTAATTAGTTTCTATTCGAAATAATGCTTAAAATTTAGACAGATAAGTTTTTGGATTATTTTTTTTTTGTCGAAAATGAAATATTTTTTCAAATTACGTCATTGATTTTTTTTATGTCAGGTACATTTTAGTGTTTTTCTGATAAAATACTTAAGAAAAATTTAATAGGTAGCTTTGGTTACATTTTTATCTTAAAATGTCAGCTTAGAAAATTTTTCGATGAGTGAATTTCAAAAATTACTTTTTAATAGTATTTGAGACGTATAAGCACATTTTTAGTCTATGTAAAGGTATAAAAAAGCAGAACTACTTTGTAAAAATGAGGGCTGGGAAATATTTAAAACAGAAATAATGATTTTCTTAATTTTGCAAAAGGGTGTTCTTCTTCTAGCTTTACTTTCTCCTCTTAATAAAAAATTTTGAAAAAGTTAATTTTTTAGATATGCCGTACTTTATATCGGAAATGATTTACATATGGGCCAGAAATACATTCAAGAAAGAATTTGGCATGTAACGAATACTCCCGATGTGAAATAAACCGCATATAGAAGCAGATAGACAAGAATAAAAATATCCGAAGTCAATTTTGAGAGAGAAAAATCAAATATGCAGACATTTGTTTCGTTTATTTGTGGTGGTGGGACGACGAGGATGTCAAGAATGACAGCCTATTTACCAATAAACCCTAAAAAGTAATAGGACAACTATTTATCAACTGCGTAAATTTTACCCTAATGTATATAAATTAGCTTTTTATTTGTTATTTAAAAATTATACACCTTATTGCTATTTAATTTTTTACTAACTCGAACTTTTTAGAATAAGCTTGAATTTAGTCAAACATATTTGCATTTATCACAACAATGCCCGCAGCAAACCAATGAAGGTCAGTTTTTAAGTTGCTTATCAGTACTGTATAGTGGAAAACTTATTAATATGATATAAATTTTTCTTTGGTACAAATATCAATTTTAAAACAAGAAATTTCATTTTTAATTTAATAAAAAGTAACAATTTTAGTGGTATTTTTTTTTGTTAATTTAAAGAAAAACATTGTAACTTTTCCAATTTTAGGTAAAATCTAAATACCTGAATACTTCTATTGTGGCAGCAGTTTCGGCTACAACAGTAACTAATGTATTAACGTTGAAACATGGCTTACACCGTATTACTTAGTGTATAATTTCTTTCCAGACATAACATATTTTTTATAAAAAATCCATAAAAGACATCTCACGTGTCTTTAATTTTCAAATTATACATTTTTAATAGAACGAAATAACCCTTTTTGTAAGTAACAATTTTGGTGGTATGGTTTTTTTGTTAATTTGAAGAAAAATATTGTAACTTTTCCAATTTTAGGTAAAATCTAAATACGTGAATACTTCTATTGTGGAAGCAGTTTCGACAACAACAGCAACTAAAGTATTAACGTTGAAACATGGCTTACACCTCTCTATTAGGGAAAAAAGAGAAAAACATATCTGTGAGTAAGTTATGACTATTATCGATTTATTACACCATCAACTCATTGTGATAACTATATATTTAATAGTTAACTGATATTATGTGTTAAAAAATTTTTGTAGGTAAACGTAATACGTCTAGAAGAGATACATAATAGAACTGAAAAGAATATTGAAATATATGCTACTTGGGACTGTGTTGGCCTTCTGGAACTTTATGAGGATTTGTTGTAGAACATATATCCTTTTATGTAAGTATTCTACAGTATATACCCTATTTTTATATAAAAAATATACACAAGATACACTTGGACCTTTAATTTATTGTCCATATTACTTAATGTATAATTTCTTTCGAGACATATCATATTTTGTATAAAAAATCCATAAAAGACATCTCATGGGTCTTTAATTTTCAAATTATACATTTTTAATAGAACGAAATAACTCTTTATTTAAGTATTCTACAGAACATACCCTATTTTTATATAAAAAATCTATATAGGATACATTTGGACTCTTAGTTTATTGTCAACATCACTTAGGGTACAATTTCTCTACAAAAAACAACATATTTTGAATTAAAAAACTCGTAAGAGACACTTCAGGGGTTTTTAATTTTCAAATTATATATTTTAACATATCAAAATAACCCTTTTTGTAAGTATCCTACAGAACATACCCCATTTTTATATAAAAAATTAGACAAGATACATATGGACTTTTAATTTATTGTCCATATCACTTAGAGTACAATTTCTCTCCAGAAAACACCATATTTTGTATAAAAAAATCCATAAGAGACATTTCAGCGGTCTTTAATTTCAAATTATACATTTTAACATATCAAGATAACCCTTTTTGTAGGTATCCTACAGAACATATCCTATCTTTATATAAAAAATCTATACAAGATACATTTGGACTTTTAATTTATTGTCCGTATCGCTTAGGGTACAATTTCTCTCCAGAAAACGCCATATTTTGTATAAAAAATCCATAAAAGACATCTCATGGGTCTTTAATTTTCAAATTATACATTTTTAACAGAACGAAATAACTCTTTTTTTAAGTATTTTACAGAACATACCCTATTTTTATATAAAACATCTATATAGGATACATTTGGCCTTTTAGTTTATTGTCAACATCACTTAGGGTACAATTTCTCTCCAGAAAACACCATATTTTGTATAAAAAATTCGTAAGAGACACTTCAGGAGTCTTTAATTTTCAAATTATACATTTTAACATGTCAAAATAACCCTTCTTGTAAGTATCTAACAGAACATACCCTATTTTTATATTAAAAATCAGAAAATACACTTGGACCTTTTAATTTATTGCCCATATCAATTAGTCAATGTGTAATTTCTCTTCTAAAAACGCTCTATTTTGTATAAAAATCTCCACGAGACGCAACTTGGACCTGAAATTTTTCAAATTAGACATTTCTAACAGTTGATTTAACCACTTGTTATAGCATTTTTTTGTAATTTTATGTCTTTCCCAATGCAGTAGGAAACCTCTTTGACATTATTTTTCATATTATTTTGTACAGCTTTTGATGAATTTTTGAGAAGTCAACAAAAGGCAAAATATTTAATTTCTTACATCACAGTGGTTTTAATTTTAATATTTAAACTCATATCTAAACGAAATTATGATCCACGATTTAAAGTATTCTATAGAACATGCCCTATTTTTATACAAAAAATCTATACAAGATATACTTGAACCTTTAATTTATTGTCCATATTACTTAGTCTGTGAGTAATTTCTCTCCTGAAAACACCCTATTTTTGGATAAAAATCTACACAAGGCATCACTTGAGCTTTCAATTTTTCAAATTACACATTTTTAATACTTAACCCATTATTATAGTTTTTTTTTATAATTTTATGTCTTTTCCAATGCAGTAAGAAACCTTTCTAATATTTTCATATTATTTATACAACTTTTGGTGAATTTTGAGTAGTAACAAAGTCAAATATTTAATTTCTTACACTAGAGTGTTTTTAATATTGATATAAGATGTCATATCTAAAACATAATTATGACAATTTAAAAGCGTTTAAAATTTGTAAAAAATAGGAAATTATGTATTTAAAATAGCAAAATAAAAAAACACTTTCATATTTCACGGAAAATTAGAGAAAAGCATATCAGTGAGTTAGTTAGGCTATTATCGCTTCGTTGAACCATTAGCTCATCATGATAAATGAAACTTGTGGTTTTGCTGTACACTGTTAAATAGTTTATTTCATATTTTATATATACCTATGCTCAAAACCTTGCTTATACATATCTTGAACTTTTTTATTATATTGAATTAAAAGAGACATAAACGAAAACTAATGCCTAGATTACTTTTTATCTCTTTAATAACTCCCACCATTATGTTAGTATTTTAAATAATCAGTTTCCTCTTAAGCACTTTTTACTTTTTGCGATATTTTATTAACTTTTTATCACATTAAATAAAACGAGGCACCTATGGTTAAAGGAAATCCAACTTAATTATTTTTGCTAAAAATTGTTTATTTTTTTTTAGATATACCATACCTTATGCTGACAAAGAACTTCCAGATGATGTGAAAATCGATTCAAGACACTATTTGGTTTGTGGATGGTCCTCCTCCTCCAGCCCTAAACATTCTATACCCAGGAATAAAATCTAAATATGTGACAATATATATCAGATTAAGGATATGTTTGTATAATTTGAAAAAATAAATTAAAATATTATGTTTTCAATTATTATTAAAGTAATTTAGATTTACCTATTATATACGTCAAAAAAAAGGTTATAACTCGAAATTGCTTGCCATAGGGGGCCCTAAATATAAATTCACATTGTTGATTTACCAGCTAAATATTTGTTTATTATTCACTCTTTATATTACAGTAAAAAATAATGTTTGATGAAATAAAAATGAAGTATATATTTGTTTTACTTTCCCCGTGCGTAGCTTCGTATCAACTCTTTTTTCCAAATTTTACCTTTTCAAAGTAAAAAAATATATATCAAATGGTGTTCTCTCTAAACTTTAACGCGCGATCATTATTTGACATGACAGCTGACGTATGACAGATAACAACTAGAAAATGGGACTCCGGGGGCTTAATCCTAAAAATAGGACATATAAAATAAGGGAAATACAGTATTCCTATCATCATCTATTCAATTAGCTACAAACTTGTTAAAATGAAATTGTAAAATGGCGTGTTTGCATCACCACAGTCCACAGTAAGTTCTCTATTTACAGAATTTCCTTGTCAGATTGACTACAAGTCTTTAAATCGAATGAAATATTTGTTCAAATTCTAATAGATTATTTTTTACTGAAAAGCGTATTTTCGCTCTATTAAATAGGGCCTAATAAAAAGTGGGGTTAAAGCCTAATGTAAATGATAGCTGACGTATATAACAATTGACAGCTGATGTAAATGCGAAAGCCAACGCCCAAATGGGGCTCTTGGGTGGGGGTTCAGGGAAAAATTTGGCCTTTAGCCGGAGCTTGAATGGGATCCGCTAGTGAAGACCTAGAAAATGCGGCCCTCGGTCGGAAATTGAACTGAGTCCTATGGGGCACGTGGGTAGAGCTCTAGAAAATGGGGCCCTTGGATGGAACTTTATAGGAGTTCTATAGGGTACCCAGATGAAGCTTAGAAAAGGGGGACTTCGAAAGGAGCTCTAAAAAATGGAGTACCCGGGTGAAGTACTAGAAAATGGGAACCCGGGCGGGGCTCTGAAAAATAAGGATCCCGGACGGAACTTTAGCGGAGCCCTATGGGGTACTCGGGTGGAGCACTAGAAAATGGGGTTCCCGGAAGGGGCTCAAAAAAAGGGGCCCGGTCTATACCGCCGGAATAACTACTCTTGACGTAGGAGGGAGCAATGTCAGTGTCAAGGAGTGGGGGGATAGAGTGAATCGGGTAATGTTCACTACTCGCTAGCTTTCTTTTGCTGTTTGAAGGGTTGTCAGCAATGTCTTGTCAAATTTGTTCCTCTACCTGAGGATCTCGTGCTCTCCTGGGAGAGCCCTTGCCACCACGTTCCAACTAAAATGACCTTGAATAAGGTAAATCACTAGGTACCTCTTTAGGGCTTTGTATCTCCATTAAGGGACACTTTAGATTTTTTTTATGTGACAAAGTAGGGCTATTTTGACCCCTGCTGTATGCTCTCGACAAATTAGGAGCTACTTACTGGATACCCTGAATTTTTTGCCAATATTTAAAATTATTCATGATTATAAATGTTGATTATAACAAATCCGGTTCAGTAAGCTTCACCAGACCTACGAAGCCTAATATGCATAAAAATTCTTCTATACTATTTGTGGTAAAGTTTTATCAATTAATCCTATCTTTGCCATTTAGTTGTTATTTTGTTTTACTTGACACACACTGTCAGCATATTAACGTTTTTATTAACTAACAAGCTGAATTGCAATACAAAAAGTAACCACAGTTGTTGTCCCAAAAAATTACTTGTTAAAATAAAGAAATATAAATTTTTCTTAATCGATAAATTGCTACTGACAAAAGTGGCAAATTGAATTTGAAAATATAAATTTTGTTATTTTCTAGGTGTCAACATTTACTATAAAAAGCTCTTATCATTTTTAAATTTTGGTGTTTGCCGTAAAGTAAGAGTTCGGTAACTTAGGGTTAGATATGTTTTAGTTCTAAACAGTATTTCTTTCGCTAACTAATTTATTAATAAATTTTAAATTTCCATTTCTCAGTATAATAACTTAATAAAAGGTGTCCTGTCGAGTGACCTACTGCGTGGGTACAGTATAGCCTTTATTAGAGGAGTATGTCTTTACATCCCCGACTAAATTTTTTACGGTATTCTTCTTTCGTTTAGTCCCTTTAACTTCCTTGATCTAGATGCTCGTGGTGCAGTGTTATCATATTTATTAAGAACGATGTTATGTGTCATTGAAAAGCTAAATTTTTCGTTATTTTTACCTCAAAATACAATAAGATTTTCAAAAAAAAAAAACCTTGATAATGATTTGAAAGTGATATGTAATAACCTAAACTGGATTATAATTATATCTTATAAAAAAAATTGAAAGTGCTTATAAACATTTTAAAATTTTAATTAATTAAACAGTTATAGATGATTTTACTAAATGGTACTTGCCAATTTTTCGATCATAATGCAAAATACAAACAAATTTGAGATGTTTTAAATATAATTATTGTTCATAAATAAACTGCACAAAATTATCTTCACAATATACTTTCCAAGAGAATCTATACGCTTTTAAAACTCCAAAATTTTTGTTTTTAGCCACTTGCTAATCGAATTTCTTGATAAATATTTTATTTTCGTTATTTTTTCAATCCAACTTTTAGTAGTTTTCTTATAACACCAGGTTTCTTTTAGTTTATGGTTATGGAACATTTGAGCTTTTTCTTAGATATTGCAAAGTAATAAAAGACACAGTTGTTGCTCCTTATGAAAACTTTTAATTAAGGTGAGATTTAAGAAGTAAACGTAAATAGAAACATTCAGATATTTTGGATCATGTTTTTTTTTAATAGAACACGGACATAACAAATTTTCCTTGTATGTGTATAATTTATACGGCGACCGTAAAATATTTACCGTTATAGAATATCCGGATAATTTAATTAAAAAAAATATTAATAGACAGTGCAAAGAAAACATCACTCGCCAGTCTTAACAAATCCTAGCAAGATTGCAGTTAATGAGCTAGTTAAATCTAATCAATTAACATGGTGCATCCGGTGCTTAAGTTTATATTGATATTACTTGCTAGCAGAGGTGTTTTAAAATAATTTCTAACAAAGTTCTTCTAACATTACTAGTACTAAATATATCAATTTACATTTCGGTTCTAATAATAACAAGGAGACAGAGTGTTTCGGAATTATTACACTTTATTTTACTCAGAAATAACTAATTTCTGAAAATCGACAGAGCAACCGTCAAAATCTATCTCCGGGATTCCAAAGACTGATTTTTATTACGTAATAATCTCTCCGTATCCGTGATTCCTACCTTTTTTAAATTGCCACCCTTTTTCAATTCTTATGTGTTCTCCTTCTCCATTCTCTGTATTTTATCAATAAAACAAAAAATATATCATTTGAAAAAATATATTATAGAACAGAAGCACTTATATTTTTTGTTAGGTATTAATTAGTAATAACTAATATAACGATTGAGCTTGTATCTCCTTAAGAATCATTATTAGTTGAGTTTTTGTCAAAGCCAATCCCATGTCATTTTACCATCCAGGTATTTTCTGGTTTGATCTGCACAAGATTGAAAATCCACTCTTGCAGAAGCAAGAAAAAATAATAGCACAACGGAACGATTTTTTCTGAAATATATTACTGTCAGCACAATCTAAAAGTAAGTAAAATGTATTTCATGCTATTGCAGCTTTTTGTTAAAATAATTCCAGGAAATAACTTTAAATTTCAGATGCAAGAGCTTCAAGGTCGCTACAATTTCCATTTCCGATTCCTCAGTTTTGGTGTAAAAGTGTACAAACATAGCAAAGCTTTGTGGCTTTAATACAAACACATGGATATGATTGATACTTGAAGTGAATAATGTGCGTTTTTTACCCTGCAGTTTCAAGTTTAAGTTGTTTAACTGATCTACGATATCAGATAAATAAGCTATTATTTGGAATCCAGGACCCATGTGTGTCATAAACTCTCGTTTTCCTTTCATTCCTAAAAACTTTTTATATTGTTTTTTAATTCAAAGTCTCGGACAACAAAATTTCCTTTTAATAACTGACGAACAGCAGTGGAGAAAAGAAGAACCTTCTGATCAGAGTTCACAATTCTTGAAAATATGAATATTCAAAGAACTAAATTTTATATAATTAATAATTGCAACCAAGTAGTCGAGTACTTTTGGCAGTGATTCATGCAATGCAATCCCTTTGCTTGGGGAGTAAGCTCTTTAATATTTAACTGAAAGCCCGACCTCAATATAAGCGTAGCTGGTGCCTCATCGATACAAGTTTTTCAATTATAAGTCGTTACTTTTAAAGAATGAACCTATCTTCTGCATAACATCTTCATCTGTTATAGTAGTTTTCAGTGCTGTACAAATCTCAAAAACACGTAACTAACATGAATTAAGACCGGTGGGTCGAAAGGGAAAGGGGGAATTACATTAATTTCAGATAAAATTTGTCCCATCACATCTTTGGACATGTCTGAAATTCGTCTCTCAATTGTATTGTTGGACTCACTCAAAAATTAGCTTAATGAACTTTAATAAACAGGATTTGATGAGGGTTCTGTCAACTCTATGAATTGTTTTTTGTACTTCGCAATTTCCTGAGCAATTTTATATGATACCTGAACTAGAGCTTGACTTTGTTGTTAAAATGTCCTAGTAAAATTCAAATTTCGTTGCGTCAAGGCAGCCCGTGTTCAAATTTTGTAATACGCGTAGTATGCTTTGTTTCTTAGTAATGTTTGAGCTTTGAGGGATTTATAGATTCAACATTAAGAACCAGGCGCGAATACAAGGGGGGGGGCGGTATGAGCGATCGCCTCCTCCCACCAAGAGCTGCGAATTCAGAAAAACAGACTCGCCTGCTTTCTGCATTAACAGTGTTAATGTCGCTGACACCTCCCTCCCCCAAAAAGAGAGACTGGATCCACTAAGAACGGTATTGCATAAAACACACTGTCGCTACTCTATACTATATTTAAATTTTCAATAGTTCCCGATATATTTTCTTTTTATTTCTTGATGTTTATAGCTGAAAAATAAAAATACTACGAAATAATTCTAAAAAAATTTTTGATTAAGTAATAATATTTAATGTTTTTTTGAGTACCAGAATGGTAAATAATATAACCCTATATTTTTATGCCTGCGGATCAAACACTAATTAAGACGGGCTATCAATAGTATGACAACGTTTTTTGGATTAAACACGAAACTTACAATGAACTAGTCATCTACAAACGATAAGAAGAGCGCAGTAGCAACATATGACTAGGTAACTAGTTTAGCTAGCGTGACAATTTATCTGTACACTTATAGTTATATTCGAAACCTTAAATTTGCAGCTGAATATCCGAAAATTGTCCCATATGGCGTTGCTTGTTACTTATATATCAGTTGGGAGTACTATCCTGATTATTCTCAATTCGATGGAATTTTAGTTTTTTAATCTCAAAACTTCTCTCCCTTACACGTTTAGGCAGTGGAAAGTCGCGATTACTCTGAACTACCCGAATGGCTTGCCCCAGCTGGATTTCACCAGGCATAATTACAGGTGCATACCCAGAAGTCCACTGATTACATCGCCTATATCGCGTGTTGCCAAGAGTAAATAATTTATTAAAATTTATCACCTATCTTTAAATTTTTAATTTAATTTTGGTTTTTAAAACTGTCAACAGGCGACCTCACAAAAAGGCCAAAGCGATCTCCTTGTGGTACGAGACTGATCAGTTTGGAACGGCTGTTCTATATTATTTGTAATTTGTGATATTATTAGAATAAAATAACCATAACTTTAGATTCATGTTTCTGTGATTTAGACATAAGAAATTCTTCTATTAAAAATTTAAAATATTTAGTGCATATAAGGAATAATCCTCTGCTTCCCTACATAAATATTTACATATGTAAATAAATTTTAATTGTTATATTATATATACTTGAAAGTAAAACGTTCTGAGAGGTAATGATTATTAAGCTACAAGGCTAATATTACTACCTTTATTGAACATTTTTATTTAATTACTTCCCTGATGAACTACTCACTTCAATGTTTAAGCGTGCGAGATTGATGTTCTTCACATTTTTTACACCGAAGAGTAATTATGACACTGTTACACCTTTATCTAATTATCTTACCCATAAAAAAGATAGTCCATATAGCAGGTCGTTTTTATTCACATAATACATTATAATTAAACAGTAGTTCTTTATGGGGGGTCTACGAACCCAATTCAAAGGGACCACATGCTGTGGGATTACAATCAGACATTGGCTAGGATATCGTATAACTGTGCCATATTTCTAAAGAATTTAAATTCTTTTGCAAATGCCGAAACCTTGTTTTTTTTTTGATAAGTCATTAATAGTTTTTCAACAACTTCATAAAATGCAGTGATAAATTTTATTTATTACGAAAGATTAATTTACAAATGCTGTAATCAAAAGAGCAAGCAGTAATGCTTGATTTGCTATTTACCTATTTTTTTGCCTATGAAGAATAATATAATTACACTACCCAACAAATTTTAGTTTATTTATTGTATTTTGTATGAAAAGTGCCTTTTTTAGTTAATTTTGGGGCGCTGAACACAAAAATTGTAATGAAATTAAAAACTTACTTGCAATTTTCAAGAACAAGTTTTTTTTTATTTTGTATGTAACAAAATAATAAAAAATACATACTTTTAACTTGCAAAGACACTAAATATCCTGTCTTATTGCTTTTCTTTTGAGAACTGTTTCTGGAGCATCTCTAATAAGAGTCCAACAGTAGTCGGCAAGCATGGAAGCATTCCACTTTCCCTAATATCTTTTCTCAATTGTTGATATATCCTGATGGAAGCGTTCGCCGTGTTCACCATGTACAGCTCCGCAGTTGTCAGGAAAAAAGTCCAAATGTGAATGTAGGAAATGGATCTTTGGAGACATATTGCAACCCATTTTTTGATACGATGACATCATATTTTCAACAGGAGTAAAGTAATTGTCAGCTTTTTTATTTCTGAAAAAATTAGTGACCACGAGGCGAAAGTCATTCCAAGCATTTTTTTCAATATCCGATAGAGTACTATCAAAATATTTGTCTTTCAGAGTATTTTGAATCTGTGGTCTAACAAAAATACCTTCTTTAATTTTTGCTTCACTTAGCCTTGGGAATTTCTGACCCAGGTACTGAAAAGTTAGCCCCACTGTGTTCAGTGCCTTAACAAAGTTTTTCATTAGGCCCAATTTGATATGCAGTGGTGACAACAAAATCTTTTTGGGATCTAAGAATGACATATGTGGTACATTCTTTTCACTTAGCTCTAATGATTGTCAAATGAACCAGTCTTTTCTCATGTAACGAAGCGCCCTTGCCCGATTGTTCCCTTCACACAAAAAACAGCAAAACCGGTGTAGCCTGGCTGCAACCTAAGGTGCAAAATAAACCTTTAAGTCGCCACAAATCTGCCATTGTTGCTTATCGTATTGTATTCTTGTTAATAGGTAATTCATATTATAATATAATTCTTTCATGTGAACTGCATATCCAACAGGAATAGACGATGAGATATTTCCCATATGCAATAGTACTGCTTTGAACTGTGTATAAACAATTTCCATTCTTCTTACTTGAAGTTTATATTTAAAGCCGCCAATAAATGACTAATGTTATTGCAGAAAACCAAATTTTTTTCATGTTAAAAAATGGTGCCAGGTCTTTATGGCATTTACGAAAAACATATACTGAAACATCGTCTTCTAATAAGTTCCACTGCTGTAATATTGATCCTAGTAACTCTGCTTTACTTTTTGGAAGTAATAAATCTCGTTTAATCGTGATTGGGTGATTCTGATCGGGTTATTTTGTGCGTTTGACGGTATAACGTGCTGAGTGTGAAATCAGGATCTCTTGATGTTCAAGGCATATCTTCTTCTTTAGAAATAATTTTATCGTTATTATCTGATTCGTAAGTGCCTGTTGGTTCTGAAATAACAAGTTTGTCACTATGAGGCACAGGTCTCATGGCAGATGGAATTTTTTTAGATAGTTGACAACCCATTTTTCTTCTTGGATATACATGCGGCGTGCCCAACACGAGGTATGATGCAGAAACAGCATAGATTGTTTTTTACTATTTAACCAGTTTCTCAGACTTGAGCGCATGGATTACAGCAGATATGTGGCCTCCACTGTTTGTCTTGATCCCCAATATAGTAACCGAAATAAACCTGCTATACCGTTTTTATCAATGGGTTAATAGATACCACACCACAAATATAACACAAGTGATCTGAATTATTTACACCTTTCGAGACATCTTACAATCCCAGCTATTCGATTCGACTCTATATATGCTTATATACCCAAAAACGGTTTCTACATTTTTAGAGAATATTCGAGAATTTTCTATTCAATGTCATAATATTCGCGATAGTGACGTTTGTCATTTGTTTGTATACAGGGGCTGTTCAGCACAAAGCAGACATAAAAGTCGATTTACATAGGTTTAAATAGCTATCTCCCTTATTTTATTCCCTGGGAGGTTGGGACTTCGTATATGTGGGGTCATCTCTGAAGATCCTCCATGCGATATTGCCAAGTTGTGCAAAATTTCCTTAACTTGTAAAAACGTATATTTGGCAACATCACACCCCTCTACTGTTATAAAAATACAAATATACCACCTGACATCGCGTATCTCTAAGACTTGAAGTAATATTAAAAAGATAAGTTTAGTTTCCATTTTAGCACACCAAAAAATGGTAAGATTTAGTCGATTTTATTTTAGATACATTTTTGCTGTAGTCCAGTGTTATTAAAAATTAGCAAAAATCTTAAGGACTCCCAAAAAGTTATAATATTTTGAGACTACTGTCAATAAGAATTACAACAATAAATGCATTATTTTTTAAAATTGGCGCAGTTTCTTTGGATATTATCAGATTATTATTTTACACGAATTATATTGCATTGGATCCTTTGGGTTTCAGATTACATTTATTCTAAGAATCACTAACATTATTTTAGTAAAAATGTACCTAGTAGGGGTTAAATATTTACCACAATAAATTCCATGTCTCACACTCAAAGAACACTTTGTGTACTTATAGGTCTCCGTTTTAAACCGGATCTAGTAGCCATAGAAGTTACATCTTCTAGTTGGCCAGTACTGTTTTACTTATTATATTGTTAGAAGTTATATTATTTTTATATGTTCGCAAACAAATCGTGATATAAAAAAATTAAACATGAAAATCTTAAGATAAACGTTGAAATCGCTAAAAGGAGAAGTTGTTTCCTGAAAATAACTCAATTACCAAAAAAAAAAATAGTTATCTTCGGAAAATAAATAAAATTTTTCAATTTTGTAGGTTTTTAAAGGAAACGATTTTTTATTCAAGTATTTTTAAGAGTCAAAAGTAAGAGCATATAGGCCGGAACAAAACGGATTCTGGTGAACTGTACCTGTCCGCGGACATACCATTTTCAAAGACATATTTACAGACTTATTGTTAGACAAGAACCTGCAACTTTGACACATCATTCAGACTGACTGGAAGGCAAGATCTGATCGATCACTTAATATGCCAGGAAACCCGATTTCGTTTACAGAAGGGTTGAAAACTGACCATGGTACAGAAGCCGGAATACACAGTACCACACATATATTCAGCATTAATCAAACACTAGGGTAGCACACCAGTGAAATACATTCAATTGCTACCTGTTTTTGAGATAATTTAAAAATAGATTACAGGAGCAGAGCCGTTTTTAAGTTATCCCGGCATTCAGGTAGCATTGAAAGCATGTCATCAAAATAGAAGAATGCCTTCAAAATCTTATCGCTCTGGCAAAATACAACAAGGTTACTTTTTCGTAGGTACTAGGACATACGAGTATCCTTTACAATGAAAACTTCATCAAAACGATGGTTTGCTACCACATTTATTGGATTGAGACCATATTTAGCATTACAAAGGCTGCCATTCGTAGGTGATTATCCTAGTAAATAAACCATCAACACAAGACCAACCATAGTGATATTACAAGCCACAGGTGCCGCCAACAATTCCTGAGCAAACAATCTGACAAATTAAGTCGCGAAAACCTGCGTTTAAGTAAACAACGGATTAGGCTGGTGATAGGACTAATAATACTGGTCTGTATGAAAATCGGCCCTAACACCAATCCTGTTTTTTCTTATATAAAATGACCTCCCGAATCTGAATATAACACTCATCATAACCCCAATCACTGCCCATATTTTTATCACTTTTCCATAATAACTTTATGGTCATAAACTTGGTTTGATGGCGCTCCTAATACCTCGCGAGAAGAGGTTTACACAGGAATTGTCCTGCTTTGACAAGTTGAAACTTGCATTGCTCTCATCAATACGGTACTGCACTGTTTCCTTATCTTCCTCTATACATACATCTCTCGAGATCGTCGGTGTTCTAAGCAGTGTTTCCAAGTTGTGTATATCGTGCAAAACAGTCGAAATTTTTCCAAGTAAATTATAGTACGTGGGTATGAGTTGTGAATAATACCGAGCATTGATTTACTGTTTAACATTATTATGCCACGCGAGTGTAAAAATCATCCCGATAGCTTCGGCTGTGCTTGAAGATAATTGACTTTACAATGCCAAGCCTCTTTCCCGCTTCTTAAAAATGCTTATAAATTTTACATTTATTGCTATGTTGACAATTAGGATAAGGATTAGGCTCTGAAAATTTTCTGCACTACATGTTACTGTAGTTTGATCAAATGGCTCAAAAATACTCGCAAATGCCATTTGCTGTGCCCATGATTTGATGTGAAACTCGCTGTCATCTCACAGATGATTACTTTTGTATGACTTCGACCGTCGGTTTTTCTAGCAAAAGTAAGCATACAATTCAACATCCTATTTACCTTCAGCTCTAAGACCGGTTCTTTATACTGAATCTTTGTCAATCCTAGTGCCTCCGAAAACCTATAGTCTGCAGCCAATAACTGATTTGGAAGACAGAGCCATAGCCTGAACTATCCAATGATACGCCATCGATAATGAAGAATTTCAGCTAATTTACCTCATCGACAACGTCACCTCGTTACTCAAGCGGAATTGAATGACCTTGTCCGAGATTTGTTGTTGAGTTGAGTTACTCAAGAGTAAATATCAACTTCTTGGATCTCTTCTTCCGCAATGTAATCTCTTAGAAAAGGACGTAAAATTCTTTTTTTACAGGATCAAGCAGTCAACCCTGAAGTTATTTTTCTTGGAAAATGAAGGCTTAGTATTCTGGCGAAGTAGTAGATATCAGTTTCACTTGAAAACGGTAGAGATAACGACTAGCCGAAAAGTCGTGATATTCAACAAAAATAAAGACAATGGAAGTCCAACAGATATCTACTATTTCGCAAGAAACATCATTGCCTATGACCTTCAAACAAACAGCTTAGTATTCTGTCCCAATTCAAATGCATTGATGATAGAGCTGAACATGCCATGTCATGACCCAGACCAATGGACACTATTTACAGATTCATCAAAGACAAGCTTGAAAGTTGTCCTGGGAACTAGTTACCTTCAGTCCCTATTTCATACTCTGACAATATAAAGGAGACGTACGAAAACAGCAACCGAATCCTTGATAAAATCCGTTATTGTGTTTATAATTGGAAACTTTACGCTGACTTAAAACTTGTTGCTCTACTCACAGGTCAGCAATCAAGCTTCACAAAATACTGCTGCTTCCTATTTGAATGAGACAGCTGAACCCAAGACAAACGTTACATCGTACGGAAATGAGCGAAATAGTTTTATTCCCGGTCAGAAAAATGTCGCTTACAATCCTTTGGTCCAAGGATTGTAAGCCATGAGAGGAAAATATTTACTTACCGCTTTTGCACATCAAACTCGAATTGATCAAACAGTTTGTGAAAGCAATGGACAAGAGTGGTAATGGATTTCAATTTTTGAGAACTTCATTTCCTGTTCATAGTGAAGCTAAAATCAAGGAACAAGTTTTTATTGGTCCCCAGATAAGACACCTTTTTCAAGATTCGACATTTATAAACACCTAGATCGAAAAAGCATCGAGCTTGGCTTGCATTTCAAAACGTGTGTGAGAACTGTTTTGGTAACAATAGAATTAATGGTTATGTTGCTCATATCGAAGAATTATTGTCAGAATACAAGTCTATGGAATGTAACATGTCCTATACAATACATTTTCTGCAGTCATAACTGGACTTCTTCCCTAAAAATTTAGCAGTAATTTCGGATGAACACGGGAAACAGTTCAATCAAAACATCACTATGTTCAATAGAAGATTTTCAGGGAAGTGCGAACATGTTGGCAGACTACTGCTGGGGATTGTAAAACGAGGATCATATTCGGACTCAAGAGATTATTTTACATAACAATCAGCAGGAATAGTGTCAGAACACAAAAAAAAATAATCTTTCTGCAGACCAGTATAATCGGTTGCTGCAGTTTTAAGGAAACATCTGTACTCAATGGACATCTACAATGAGAAACAACATGTAGACTGTGACAAAGAGGGTGAAATAGCCTCATACATCATCTTCGAATGCGAAGCTTTAACCTACTGAAGACACCTCCAAGGATCGATTGATCCAGAAGGCTATATACCCAGAGGACAAATTAGTGATCTTGATTAAGGCAACTAAATCGTGATTAAAGCAACTACTAAACTTGATTAAGGCAATCAACCTGCTTACCTAGAACAGATATAACACAAGGCACATTAAGTCACTAGGTGGCAGTGTAAGGGCTTCCCGACATTAGCCTGCTGTATTATTCAGTCAAGCAAAAGTCAAAACGTCATTGACATATACTTGTGAATTTAATCCCTTTATTGTCAATTTAGACAAATTTTAAAATTAGCATTAGTCAATTATCTAACTAACTTTTAGGGCTTTTTTTTAATTTCCACATTTTCTTTTTTTAACCGACTTCTAAAAGAAGGAGGTGCTCAATTCGTCGACTATGTATTTTTTTATGTATGTACACCGATTACTCCGGAACGACTGCATCGGTTTGAATGAAATTTCCTACGTTATGTTCAGGAAGTTGCTGCGGTGGTCTCATATTTTTTTGGACGAAATTGGTTCAGTAAAATCCAAGATGGCGCGGACAATATGGCGGCCAAGAAAATTAATTTTGCCCGATGTTCTCCAAAATTAGTACGTGGGAATTTTCGAGGTCGTACACAACGAATTTGAAATTATTTTTAAAAAATTAGATATGGCGGATCCAATGTAGCGGACAAAAAAATTTAATTTTGTTCGACTTTTTCCAAAATTGGTGTGGACGAGTTTTTGGAGTCGCACATAATGAATCTAAAATATTTTTAAAAAATTTAATATGGCGGATCAAATATGGCGGACAGAAAATCAATTTTCTTTGATTTTCTCCAAAATTGGCATGGGGGAGTTTTCGGGGATGCATATAACGAATCAGAAATTATTTTTAAAAAATTCAATATAGCATATCCAATATGGCGGATAGAAAATTAATTTTGTCCGATTTTTGTCAAAATTGATATGGGGGAGTTTTTGGGATCGCACATTCCGAAGCTGAAATTATTTTTAAAAAAATTAAATATTGCGGATCCAAGATGGCGGATTAGAGATTCTACATCTCTCAATTTGGTCTAAAATCAGTACTGGGGATTTTTGTTACTGTTAATTACGAATTTAAAATATTTTTTGAAAAAATGGATTCTAGCATATTCAATATGGCGTCCTGAAATTTTACATTTTTCGATTTTCTCCAAAACTGATATAGGGGGTTCTTCAGGGTATTAATTAATAATTTGAAAGGATTGTTTCAGGATTCAATATGGCGAATCCAAATAGCGGACTAAAACTTTTACATTTTTCGATTTTGTCCAAAGGTGGGACTGAATCGTATTTGAGGATGTAAGTAAATAGCGAATATAAAATTATTTTAAGTATGATATGTCAGATATAGTATGACGGTCTAGAAAATTTAAATTTCCGAATTTCATCCAAAATTGGTACTAGGCGGCATTGAAGGGTTTAGATTTAGATTATATTAAGACGTTAAAGTTATTTTTTTGAAATTCAATATGCCAGATCCAGTATGATGGGTTGAAAATTTTATCTTATTCGCATTTTTTCAGATTTGGTATTAGGGCATTTTCGGGGTCATATATTACGAATGTGAAGTTAATTTTTTACAACTATGAGGTTGATAAGATACAATATAAGAAGAATTGATATTGCGGAGTTTTTGAAGCATATACAAACTCAATATGCAGTATTAAATATATCGGGCTAAGAAATTTAAGTCTTAGGTTCTTTAAATATCGATATTGGAAGGTTTTGGGGCCTATTTTACCAATCTAAAATTAATTTGAAATTTAGGATAGTGGATTTACTATGACAGACTAAGTATCAGCTTGACACAATTTCACTGTTATTTGGAGATTTCTAAGAATTAAAGAATTTTTAGTGGTTCATTTATAGTGTGATTTACAACTTTGGATAAAATGAATACTTTTTTGCCACCTTGGAGTCATTGCGAGGTACACTAATCTCGATTAGTATTTAGTTCAAATAATTTATGGATATCATAATGAAATCAAAACTAAAAATCGAAAAATAAAATTTTTATAAAAAAAAATTGAACCGACTTCTAAAAGTGCGCTAATAAGTGAAAAATAACTGTGAATTTTTATATGAAATTGAAATTTTTGAAGTGGGCGCCAAATTATTTCTAAATGAAATAAATAACTACTAATATATACAAATTATGGTAAGAAATCAATTACAAATAAAGTATTTTTAATCTGTTTATGAGAATCAAATTTTGTCAGGTATTAGTTTGGCACCGACTTCAAAAATTTCAATTTTATATAAAAATTTATAGTTACTTTTCACTTTTTACCGCACTTTTAGAAGTCGGTTCAATTTTTTTTCTAAAAATTTAATTTTTTCTAGGTACTTCCCATCAAGTACAACGTCAAAGATTTTAAAATATCTGAAATTTGAAAAAATATTATTTTAACATCAACATAATCGTTAAGAAGGGTTGGATAACAATGTTATCCTAAAAGAAAAGTTGTTAAAAATATTTGTAGGTGTAAGTTAATAATATAAAAATAATATCGCAATGATAATTTATGGAGCAGTGAAAGACAAATAACAACAATTAGAAACAATTCTAAAGTACTGAAAGGAAAACAAGAATTTATTACTATAATTCATATTTGATAAGAATGCACTTAAAATTGTGATTTTTAATACATATATAATAGTTTACAGAACGTAGCCCCTATTTAAACATGATTAACATCCCTTTGAAACTATTTGATTTGCTTTACTTTAACGAATCCAACAAATTTTTTTACAAGCGAAAATTCTCGTATACGCTGCGTTTTCAAACGCGAAAAATAGGGGTTGGACTGGAAAAATGGCGGATAAAATTTGTGGGATAAAATAACCACTCTGTTGCACAAACATTAATTAAACACCTGTAAAAAATTCAGCTGGTAGGTAATAAAAACAGATATACACATTTATATGATTTTTGTGTCCATATACTATTCCAGTTCCCTCCGTTGTTTTGGGACCAATCCGAAATTGTTTTTAAATGATATTTCTGCCTCATTCACTTTCGCGACTCAACTTTGTATTGGAATTTTCAAAAAGTCGGACTTTGTGGCATGTCCCAGTTATGTTGATTTTTGGATAGGAGTTTGAGTCTTCGCTTTGTGACTTCATCTCTCATCATCCTATATATTGTCTTATTCGCCATACTCTCCACAAGTATATCTAGGGGTGTAAGGTTTAGGATTACTTCCAAGGCGGCTAATGGGCAGGTTTTCATTGCTTTAGTAATATAGTCTTTGAATTTTCGAGAGGTTAGCTCTCGTATTGGCTAGACTGTGTACCCAGCGAAGTTTCTATAAATCATCATGGCTTTTGTAGCTTTGTTGATTACTTCTTTTTCGAGTATATTCCAGAGAAGTTTATTATCGAGGGTCGGGCCCGGATATTTAACCTCCGACTTCCAGTCAATAACGTTTTGGGGGTTTGGAATTTAGTTTCATCATCTGGCACAATTCTTTAGTGCTTTCAAGTCCTCTCTAGGCTATGTCGCAGAGGTTTTTCTCGAATTTGTCCCTCGCGATTATGACCACGGCATGTCATCGGCATAGCCCTGGCAAGATACGCAGAGATCAGTCAGATCACAGAAGAGTCGATATACAATTAGACTCCACATAAGTGGAGAAGCTACCTCTATCCTTTAGTGCAGCATGCTTCGTGTATCGATGTTGATAGATTTCTATTTTGACTTTACCGTCGCGCCACCACATGGCGGTTTTATACAATATTATTAGTGTGTGTTGTTCTTGTATTGAGTAATCCATCGAGATGTCGCTGTTGTATCTTATCTGTACTAGATAGAATAGCCTGATGAGTCCCAATGACTACGAAACAGTGCTATCGTAATTTTAAAGACCTGAAGCTTCTCCATAATTTTGGAGATCTCGGCACTTTTCAATTTGAAAATAATGTTTACTAACAACCCGTATCCGCAGAAACAAAATTTCCTATTTTAATTTTAAAAATTATGCGCAGGTAAATTTATCTTTTTTCAAATTTGGGAGAAGTATGGGGAGTTTTCGGGGTCATACATAACGAATCTAAAATTACTTTAAAAAATCAATTCTGCATCTTTAGATTTTATCCAAAATTGATATAGGGGGGTTTTGAGGGTGTAAATTATGAATTTAAAGTTGTTTTTAAAGAATTCAATGCAGCTGACTCAATATGGCGGTTTAAAAATTTTACCCGTTTCGATTTTGTTCAAAAGTGGTAAAGGAAGGTTTCTAATGGTGTAAATTACTAATTTAAAATTATTTTTAAAAAAGTCAATATGGCCGTCTAAAAATTTAACATATCTCGATTTTGTTCAAACTTGGTACTGAAGGATTTCTGAAAGTGTAAATAATGAATTTTAAATTGTTTTTAAAAACTTTAATCAGACAGAAGCATTATAACGATTGAAAAATTTTATGTCAACGAATTAGATTATGTCCAAAATTGGGACTGGGGGAGTTTTTGGGGATGTACATTAAAATTCGATTAAGAGTTTAAAATTATTTTTTTTAAATTCAATATGGCAGATTCGAAATGACGGGTTGAAAATTTTACGTGATTCAATTTTTTCAAAATTGGTTTTGAGAGGTTGTTAGAATTGTAGGTTACGAATCTGAAGTTAATCATTTACAATTTATGTTATCAAATCTAATAAGGGTGACTAAAAATTTTACTTTTTCCCAGTTTTATCGAAATTGATATGAGGGGTATCTAAGGCATATTTTAAGGATCTTAAACTAATTTCTTCAAACTCAGGATACAGAATAAAACATGTCGGACAAGTTTACAACTCCCAAGTTCTTTCAATATCTCTGTTGAGACGTTTTGGGGGTCTGGATTACGAACCTAAAATTAATTTCTTAAAATTACAGATAGCGGAATTACTATAGCAGACTAAATATTTGTTTATCACAATCTCATTCAATACTGGTATTTCGAAAATTCTACAGCTCTGAATAAAAAGGGGTACTTTTTTCAACCGACTTCTAAAAAAGCGCTAACAAGCGAAATATAATATAAATTTGTATATGAAATTAAAATTTTTGAAGTTGTCCAAATTATTACTAAATGAAACAAATTATTACTAACACAAGATACATACCAGCCACAGTTGCCGTCAAGTCCTGTATATCCTAGCTCCAAAATTTGTATTATCTTATTTACCTTCCCAATATACAGCACACTAACTTAAAGTTAATTTTATATACACAGATTGGCTTAAGACTAATTAACTATCTTTTTTCTTCGGATCATTATTCGTATATTTTTACCATAATTTCTTGTTAATGTTGATTATTTAGCTACCTGTAGAGAGGAATTTTGTTTTCATTCCCTGGGATTACTTAGTTATATATTTTTAATGAAACTAAATATAAAATTTTAACAAGTATTTATCTTTATTAATATTGTATTAAATTAATGACGATATAGATTTATTTAGTAAAGTGTTCAATAAAGAATTGCACTCTTGAGGTTTAGATAATGATTTGTGTGTTCTGAATATATTAGTTTCCTAACTACATATGTCTAGATCTTTATTCAGTTGGTTGTATTTTACTGGCTTGGCTATAAAACATAAGGACTTTTCTAGCTTTATATTTCGTAGCTTTGAAGCCAAATGATATATTGTTATACTTGTTATTTTAAATCCTTAACTCAAATTAGCCTGGTCTAAATTTATAACTTTAAAAAAATTACAAAATTCATGTTTATTAGAAAATCCTAATATCTTAGTGTATTTTAACAACTTGAAATAAAGAGCATAGAATTACCATTATGTTACTAGAATGGTATTGTCACTTATTAGGCCTTATTTATCGAATTCTAATATCATTTCAACCACTCTATATAAGGTTCATACTACAGTGTTTTCCGATTTTTTGAAACATACTAATACCATTTCCGATCTATTTTTTTAAAATTTGTATAGTTCCAATTCCTGTTAAAAAGTAGTATAAGTGGTACCGTGATTGACTCACCACGTCAGGATTTTGAGATATTTGAGGTTCGTTTCTGGATACTTTTGAAGTTATGTACAAGATGCACAAAATTTTTTCCTTCAAAATAAGATATTGAATGGTCATATACGATTTTTTATTACGAAGTTACAGTCATTTTAAGCTATGAAATATATTTCAACAACTTCATGAACCCTTTAAGGCATATATTTTTCTACTGTTTTTCTGAAAAATAAGTACTTGGGGGTATTTGGGATGACTGAGTTTGAAGTAAAAAATTGAAATTTTTATTTCCAAGATGGCGGATTTAAAATGGCGCATCGAAATTTATAAAAAATTATATTGCTATCTAAAAAATTTCACTTGGGAGTTTTTGGAGTTGCTAATTAACGAATATTGTGTCAGAGAGCACAAAATTTTATTTTTAAGTTGGCTGTATTCTAAATGGTGGATCGAAATTTGCAAAAAACGATATTGGTCTCTAAAAGCCTACTAACCTCCACTTAGATTGATATATCAAGAAGAAATCATAGGTGATTGCTCAATAGCCGATTTGGAGGGTAAGAGTAATATTAAACGATACAACTAGAAAAAAAGACTTAAAGAATTTATGTTTCCTGCACATAATCTGAAAAGTAACCACAAACTCCATGTTTTTAGTACATAACCTCAAATGTCTCAAAATCCTGATGTAATAGGTAAATTCTGACCTCGGATTCGGATTCTAAGACAACAAATGACTTCGGAAATAACCTCAGCTGCATAACAACAATCATAACCCCATTTTTTTTATTGACCTGTTATTTGCAAAGAGTAATTGGTCTTTTTATTTTCGTAAATTTTACTGCGAGTTCGATACAAGCCGTAATCAAAACTCATTTGACGTAAGAACTAGAACAAAATCAATAAAGAATAATTGATTTGCAGTTTTTGGAGGAGATAATATAATTTCAAATGCATAATCATTCTGCTACATATTTCAGATGACCAGAGACTACAATTCGAATTAAGTTGTTTATTCTTTAACATAAAAATACTTACTTCATTTAAAGTTTTGCAGTTCTCACGCCGTCCTTCAGTTCCAGCTAATTAAATATGTCATCGTCTTAATAAATTAGCTTGGAAAATAATAATTTAAAATAAATAATTATTCATTCCGGTATTCAGTAAATAAAATTAAAATATTATTAATTAAATAAGAACAGTTTTCGCCATATATTGATAGCGATACTTGTTACACAAGTTAGCTTGGTTCGTTAAATCGGAGCTGAAAAAAATTTTTACTCGTCGAGAAAAACATTTTTTTAAAAACAATTTTCTTGGTGAAAAATTACGATTTACCTCCGCAACAAGTAATATTAGTATATTTATTGTTAATACAGACAAAACTTTTTAATCATTTTTAGGTATATTTTTTGTTAATTAAATGGGTAAGCCTCTCTTAAAATTTTAAAATTTATATATCTAACAAGAAAAACATATCAAAAATATACTGCTTTAATTAAAAAATAAAATATGACTCTAAAAAGAATCATTAATATAATTTATTTGTTTACCATTATATGCAAATGATAATTAAGGTACCGTTGTATTATCATTGAAGCCTGAGGAATATTTTTTATGAGGAAGGAACAAGCCCTAGTTATTTTCTTGTCTGAAAGTTAAAGGAAGTGACAGTCAGTGGTCAAGGACAGCGTGAGAATCGCATAATTTTAAATATGATAATAATTTTCTACGCCTTGCGTTCATTAAATAAGAAAATATTAATTTACAGTATAGGAAATACTAGTTTTTGTAGTCACTAATTCATAAAACAATTAAAAACTTTAATTTTAAATGGATTAAATTGATACTTTTTGTAATCAATTCTTAAGATATTTTAGGAGCAACAAAGATGGAACAGTAGTGCTTCTAGTCCAAACAACAGGTAAATATAGTGGTGTAAATTCCGAGATGGATGAGACCTACCCAGAGGTGTTAGGGTAATATGAGACAAACTCTAGATAAAATGTAACAGCAAAAAATAGGTTGGGTCAAGAGGAGGAGGGAGGAGCAAAATTGGTGAAAACAGTTTTTTTTTCAATCTACAAGCCAAGAAACACATTTTGAAAGAAAAGTTTCAAGTAAAAGTTGTAGAGATTTTAAAAACGCACAATTTGAGCTCTTGTGCGATAGTTTTTGTTAATTTACTATTGCAAAAATGCCAAAAAAACTCTCAAAGTTGATCATCTTTTTCATGTAAATTTTTTAATGCTAAATAAACAAAAAGAAATATCTCAGCATAAAATTTTCTAATTTATTATTATAAAATATAATTCTATTCAAAATGGCGAATGCTTCCCTTTAAAATCAAAATAGTGCGAAAAAAAAAGTTAATTTAGCAATAGATAATTGATATGCAAAAATTGGGCGATTTTGAAGTTTTTTTGGCATTTTTGCAATAGCAAATTGACAAAAATGATCTCACAGAAGCTCAAGTTGTAGGTTTTTAAAATCTACAACTTTTATTTTAAGGTTTGTTCTTACATTGCCCTCATCCCCCCTGGATAGGTCTTATCCATCTCGGAATTTACGTCAAAAACTGCACTAATTTTTATCTATGGCTTGGACTATTCACAGCGATTTTAAATTGCTAGAGAGCATAATGATAAGAAAATTATTTCATTTTTAGGCTTATTGCTGTTATTAGATGTAAACTAGACCTAGACAAATTTTTAGCAAGAATGGAATACCAAATTAAACTTCTTCCATAATAGAGAAATTGTGTTTTCGGGTCGTGTCGTAAGTTTGTGGGTTTGGTAAAAATTTGATTAACAGTTCAAAAATTCTTGAAGTTGAAACTGGTTTGCGATCGAAAGTTCCAAGATAAAGTCCTAAGTATCGACCTTTTTTCATCACCGTTTTATATAGTCTTAAACTTGTTAAAATGGCGAACAAGAAAATCACCCAGAATAACACAGTAAAGCAAAAAAATATATTCTTTAAATTATTATATCAAAGTATTGAAACAGAGCGGTTCCTAATAGAAGTGGAATATAGGCACTCACACAGGGCGGTAGAAAATAGGGAACGACCTTTTTTCTATGCCAAATTTTATAAACTTCTATTGCAAAAACAAATATCAAAAAATATTACCATGATATGCTATTTTTAAGGAAAAACCTTTAGACGTGACAAACTCAAAACCGAAAATAAAGTTTTTCAATTTTCCTCGAAAATTATTTACCTCTTATTTGCGAAAACCTAGACAACATTACCTAATTACCAATATAAGAAAAGTAGTTTTATCTCATTTTTTGTAGTTTTTCGATACCAAAGATTATGGACAGTGATTATTTATTGTTATATTATATTTTTTTAGAAATTAAGTAGGATATTAATAGGGCATGAGTTCTGTAAAAGAATCAATGTATCAATTATAATTTATAAACTAGAGCTATGCATAGATGTTGGAATAATTTTTTTTATTTACATATTTTTGTTATTTATATATAATTTAATTTGCTTTTAATAAATACTGTTAGTGGAAGTGTCAAAACTCAAATATTCGTCTGTTTTTATTCAACGTGCGAGAATTATATATTTAGCCACCTTTCAAAAAAGAATTACTTTTACACATTTCCGCATTTATAACGTTTAGACGTATTATTTTTATTCTTTAGACATAATAATTGGATTCATAGACTATAAATAGTTTATATATGTTTCAAAAGATTTTTAGGAATTACTCCGATTTTGGATCTTCATCAAATGTGAAATCAGAATTATCAACCAATACTGTAGAGAAAAGTTTCTTACTCACAACTGAAAAAAATAGAACTCTGTTAAGACCTTAGCGATGCAAATGGTACAGAAACTATGAGAGGAATTGAATTCACTAAAGTAGTAGAGAAAAGTGGAAACAAAACTAATCAAGAAGATAAGTTAGAATCTTTTGCAACTGAAATCAAGGTTCATACATCATTTCCTTGTTCCAAATCACGCAACTCATCCCAAAATTTAAATAAATTCCTATTGTAAAAAACTTTTCTTGCAGCATATTTTTAGTGATATCTATAATATTAAATCAAAAACTTATTTTAAAATTTCGGTTTGAACCAACCCTTGGTCATCATTTGATTGGTTCGAACAATAATGAGGAACTTTTCTTTGGTTAAAAAAATGAAAATCGGGCAAAAAATAACTTCTATAATTTATTTCAGGAATTAATGGATATTTATTTTTCCTTATTTCATCTATATAATTTATTATTTCAAAGCTATAACACAGTCGTTAAAGTTTTCTTTAAAACTTTAGAAAATCTTGGTACCAACTTTAATTTTTGAAAGAAGATTCTGCCAAATTATTATAGAACAGATAAATTTAAATGAAATAAGTTTCACTGCTAATGTTTGTGTCATATTTTTTGTGTTTATATTTATATTTGTTTCCCATTATAAAGTATAATAGATTATTTTTACTTTTCCACCTAGTGTCGATAATCGTTTTAAAATTTATGTAGGTATCATCTTGTATGTGATGCTGCAAGAAATATTGAAAATATTTTGCTTCATGTGAAATCCATCAGAAGTGCAGTCTAACATAAATTAAAAATATTTGGATTTCTATAAACGATCAATAATTTATTTTTTTAGCCAGTTTTTATTTAACTTTAGAAGTACATCCCTAAATAATGAGGTCTATGATTTATTTTAATCATCATCAAAGTTATTTGCCATTTCTATGGTTTTTTTGAATAATATGTTTAGCCGATGGTTACCTATGACGCCGCAACATTCACAATAACAAAACGGACGACAAACAAACTTGCAATGAAGGAGATCATGCTGGGTATCACAAAGGAAGATGGAATAACAAAATATAACTATCAGACAACAAACAAAAGTGATGGATATTATCTAAAAAATATCTGTGAAAATAATCTCTCCCAGACAGTAAGTACAGTGGCCGACGAATCTTTCTTTTTATTGAGCCCTCTCTTTTTCCGAAGGTTGGCGATCCAAATCGCAATTATCGTTTTGGAAACTGCAGCACGAAATATTTCTGTAGATGAGCGGTCAAGCCATCTCCTCAGATCTTTTAGGCACGAGTTTTAGTGTCTTCCTTGCTGATCTTTTGCCCTGCACTTTACCCTCTATTATGAGTCGGAGTAACTCGTATCTCTCACCTCTCAGCACATGGCCAGGATATTGTATCTTTTTCTCTTTGATGGTGTTCAGCAGTTTTTTTTTGTTTACCTATGCGCTAGAGAACTTCGTCGTTAGTGGTCCTCTGCACCCTAAAAACTCGCAGCATCCGTCTATATATGTACATCTCCAAGACCTCTGCTCTTTTTTCTGTTTGTGGGTCCACTGTCCAACTTTCGCACCGATTTGTAAGACAGGGAATACGTAACATCTGATCATCCGGGTTCTGAGCTCTAGACTAAGGTATGATCTTATAAAAAATGTTTTCATACTCATGAGTGTTTTCCTCGGTTGTTCAATCCTTGACAATATTTCTGTTTTCGGGTCACACTGGCTATTGAAATTAGCTTCCAGGTATTTTATTGATACTACCTGTTCTATTGTTTGTCCTTTGAAATGTCGATGTACGTTTATTGGCATCTTTAAGAAGACTAGTGTTTTGGTCTTGGAGACATTTAGATGTAAGCCGAATATTTCGCTATGACGAACCACGGAATTTATTGTATTTGTAGCTCTTGTACGTTGTTTGCTATTAGGATGGTATCATCAGCGTACCTAATGTTGTTTATCATAGTTCCGTTGATCTTCATTACACCTTCGGCATTGTCTAATGCTTCTCTAAATACAGACTCCGAATACAGATTAAACAGGAGCGGAGACAAGACGCAACCCTGTCGGACTACTCATCTGATCAGAATATCTTTCGATGTTGTTTGTTCCATCTCGACTGTTGCCGTTTGTGTCAATAAAGTTCTGAAATAATGCATAGGTTTTTTTCATCGACCCCGGTTGTTCTCAGAATTTCCATTATCTTGTGATGGTAAACGCAGAGGAACGTCTTTCGGTAGTCTATAAAACATGAGTATACATCCACATTTATGTCTCTGTATCACTGTGTCAGTACATTTAGGGAAAAAAGATACTCTCTCGTTCCCAGTTCATTACGAAATCCGAACTGGATGTCATCCATCTGATATTCGCACTTCTTGTAAATTTGGGTATGGATGATTCTGAAAAACGTTTTAAGGACATAAGACATCAGATTTATTATCCGGTAATCAAAGCATTGTTATGAGTGTTGACTTTGGCCAGTCTGGTGATATTTTGCCGGAGTTAAATATCTTATAAAAATAGTGATGTTATCAAGTCTAGGCTTTTGTTTTAATTTTCAACGATCAATTTAATTATTTCGACGTTGATTTTGTCGGGGCCGGAAGCTTTTCATTTTCTGTGTTTTTATTGCATGAATAACTCCTCCTTTAGTTATTTCTGCACCTTTTTCATTTATTTGCTTCTCTGTGGGTGGTGAATCACAGGGTCTGTCATCGTCGAAAAGTGTTTGGATGTATTCTTTCCATCTCGAAAGTTTGTCTTCTGTCCCTAACTTTGTTATTAATATCTGTTAAGACTGTTTCCTGTCGTTTTCTGTATCTATCTGTCAACTCTTTTGTTTCTTATCTTACTGTGGTATAATTATTTATACAACACTGAGAAGAAGGGATTTTTTTTGCCGCAATTTTAACAAAGGGATTTTCTTCGCCGTTCTTATCGTTGAGTAATTTTCTTCGAAGCTAACATCGAATATAGTCTGAACATATAATAATCGATGATGTAAAAGATTAATAGAATGAAGACTCAGAGAAGAAATAAAAAGTATAGGGAAAGACCACCAACAAGAGGTCTCACCCTCTGGTATCAAAAGTATGATGAGCACGTATATACGTATGTATCAATGTAAATATTGTTACGAACTTTATAGCGCTATACATTTCATAGTAGTAGTTTGTGTTTGTAGTTCGTAGGGTTTTACGTATATTTTCTGATGTAACGAACTTTGTATCGTTTTATATTTCATAATATTATTTTGTGTTTGTAGTTTATAGGGTTTTAGGTATGTTTTCTAATGTAACGAACTTTGTAGCGTTTTATATTTCATAGTATTAGTTTGTGTTTGTAATTTGTAGGGTTTAAGGTATAATTTCTACGAGTTCTAATTTATTTAATTAATTTTACCTTTGTTAATTTCCTCAGGAAACATCCTTGAAAGAAGGTCTGGAGCTTTTTAGAGAATTCTATTTCCTTATTTTTAACATAGAACGCCTATGATAGAACATCTAGAAATCACCGGATTATTCCTTTTTCTTATTTTTATTACCCAATGTAGTATGAAAAACCTTCTACAGAATTAAGGAATCTTTCGATGTCGACCAAAAAGGTATATAAAGGGTCCAGATCCGACTTTCCTGGACAGTTTAGTTTGATAGTTCGTTGATGCAACTTGAAATTGTTTGTCAAATGTCAAAAGTAAGGTTGACAATAAAAATCTTTTAAAATAATAGTGTGTTCAATAATACAGTGTGTGTTCGAAAATCGGCCGTCTGGAACAAATTGGCGTCAGAAGTTGTTAGTTCAGGTTATAAAATTAGAAAAAATTAAATTGAAATTGTATGCCAGTGGAAACTATAAAACAGAAAGCAAAAATGGAAGAACAACTTCAAGCTGGTTTAAATCAGATGTTGATGATACAGGATATGAAAACAAGCCAAGAAGGTATGACAAAAAATCTAGATGATATGAAACAAGAATTAAAGATAAGCCAAGAAGGTATGACGAAGAATCTAGATGATTTGCAACAAGAATTGAAAGAAGATATGACGAAAAGTCAAGACGATATGCAACAAGAACTGATGACACTAAAAACAAGCGAAGAAGACATTAAAAAAATCAAGAAAGTATAAAACAGGAACTAAAAACAAGCCTCAAGGACATGAGACAGGAACTTAAGACAAGTCAAGAAGATATGGAACAAAAACTGAAAGAAGACTTTTAAAAAAATCAAGAAAATATGGAGCGTATAGAAAAAGAAATGCAACAGAAGATTAGCAAAATTAGAGAAGACATGCATGGCGAAGTACAACATGAGGTGACGGGAATCCAAAAACAGATGCAACAATTACATCTCCAAATTAGAGAAGACGTACATGTCGAAATACAACATGAGGTGACAGGAATCCACGAACATATGCAACAGTTACATTTGCAAATAGAGAAGGTAGCCAGTACAGGTATAGTAAAGGTAGATGGTGTTCCTGCAACTAGTGTAATGAAGCTACCTACCTTCGACGGCAAAGTTCCATGGCTTACCTATGTACGTCAATTCGAAGCCACCGCCCGCGGTAATAACTGGAGTTCACCGGAAAAGGCGGGTACTCTTGTTCTAACATTACGAGGTGATTACGAATTCATTGTTACTTTTCTGGAGATGCGCTATGATGAAGCCCATCTCCAAAAAATTCATAAGGCCCAACTCCAAGGAAGAAGACAAAAATACAACGAAAGTCTTCAAGAATACGAGGCGGATATAATGAGATTAATAAATTTGACTTACCCAACATATCCGGAAGAAATAAAGCAGGAGTTAGCAATGAATAGTCTTATCGAAGGGTTACGCGATCCAGAAACAAGTCAAACTCTAAGAATGGTCCGCCCGAAGAAAATTTCCGAGGTTCTTGCTTTTGCCCTTCAGTTTGAAACAGCCAAACAGACCTCAAGGAACCAAGGAAGAATTATAAGAAGGGTCAACGCTTCCCAGGATGATCGCAAGACCAACGAGGAATTCTTTATGAAATTAATAAGGGAGATGCAGGAATTTTTCAACAAACAAAAAACACGTGACAACAAAAAAACAACCTTCCATAGCAGAAACAGAATTCGTTGTTGGAAGTGTGGCCAAGAGGGGCATATACAAAGCCGCTGTAGTAGTAGTACTGCTTCTGACAGTGAAAAGAACCAGGAAAACTCACAATAGTCAGCTTAAAGGGGCAAAAGCTGGCTAGATGCTACCAAGCCCCAACAACAATAACAATTAAGGTATACCGGCTGCAAAACAATGGTTCCAGTTTGGTAGTACCCGGAAAGATATGCGGTCGGGTATGTAAAATGGTATTAAATACTGGTTCTACTCACACAATTTTAAAACCGAACATCGTGGCTTAATGTAAAATTTGTCTTCCGGAAAAGCATTATGTTCTGCAAACCGCCAGTGGTGAAGTAATACCTGTGAAAAGGATACATGAAGCCGCAATTACCCTGGGAGGCACTAATTTTAAACATGTGGTTATTATTGCTGATATTTTGGACGAAGTAATACTAGGTTTGGATGTCATGGAACACCAGAAGCTTGTCCTTGATCTTCCTCAACGAGTACTGTGAACTAGAAATGAAGAAATTGTTATGAATCTACCGAAAAATAGTGAAATATCGATTCGGGAAGTTGTACTTCTTGAAGATACGATGTTACCGCCAAGTTCAGAATGTATAGTAAAAGTAAAAGTTGATAATTCCGAAGATGATGAAGTAGTTTTGGTTGAACCGATCCAAGATTGCTCTTTGTATGCAAAAGGAATTTTTCCTGCAAGAACATTAGTTCAGAATAAAAGAAGCACTATACTTGTCATGATGCTGAACTGGAAGGATTGCCCTCAACAGATGAGAAAAGGTGACAAGATTGCTACCTGTCAACCTGTCGACGTGATAGTTACCAGTATCCCGTTGCAACCTGAAAAATTACCTGCTAGTTTAACTAAGGTACTTCAAGACCTAGTTAGTCCATCAACACCTTTACTGAATCAAGTTAAGGTGACTAGACTGGAAGATCTTTTAAGAAGAAATCACGATATTTTCTCTTTATCTGATAGCTACTTGAGAAGGACCAATGTAGTCGAGCTAATAAATACTGGAGAAGCAACTTCAATTAAAGAAGCTCCAAGGAGAATACCATTAGCAAAACGTGACGAGGTGGAAGAGATGCTTAAAGACATGCAGAATTAAGGCTTTATAGAACCTTCTCAAAGTCCCTGAACATCCCCAGTTGTACTAGTTAAGAAGAAAGATGGCTCAACTAGATTCTGTGTTGACTTCAGACGACTTAATGACGTCACAAAGAAAGACACTTTCCCTTTACCACGTATTGATGATACTCTAGACACATTAACAGGGTCAAAATTGTTTTCCACATTGGACTTAAAAAGTGGCTATTGGCAGGTACAGCTTCATCCAGAGGATAAAGAAAAGTCCCCCTTTTCTACTGGAATGGGGCTATGGCAATTTAATGTTATGCCATTTGGTTTATGCAATGCTCCAACCACGTTTGAACGTTTAATGGAACGAATCTTACATGGACTAACGTGGCAAACATGCCTAGTCTACCTAGATTACATCATAATTCTGGGAAAAACATTTGATGATCATCTGAAAAATATCAAAGACGTATTTCAAAAACTGAGATGTACACAATTAGAGCTCAGTCCGAAGAAAAGCCAATTTTTCCAGAAAGAAGCGAAATACCTTGGACATATAATCACAGAAGCTGGTGTACGACCCAATCCAGAGAAGACAGAAGCCATTCGAAGTTGGCCAATACCGAATAATAAGCATGAACTAAGAAATTTTCTAGGTCTCTGTACTTACTATAGAAGATTCATAAAAGGATTCGCCGATATTGCAAGACCTTTACATTGACTGACTGAAAATAGCAACAGCTATGAATGGTCCGCAGACTGCGAAACTGCTTTTAATGAACTAAAGAAGGCACTTTGTAATCCTCCAATACTGTCATATCCTGAGCACGATCAGATGTTTGTTGTGGATACTGACGCTAGTAACACCTCTATAGGTGGAATTTTGTCCCAGATACAAAATGGCCAAGAAAAAGTGATTGATAATTTTAGCAAAGTACTTTGCAAAGCTGAGCGAAATTATTGTGTAACAAGAAAAGAACTACTCGCCATTATAAAGACATTGGACAACTACAATGCTCTTTGAATTGGGATCCCAAAATAATCTCCAAAGGACAACAAAAACCTTATCATTAAATTAAAGAATAATAAGTCAAATTGACCCACTTTTCAAGAAATCTCATCAAAATCTCAAAAAGTAAAAGGTTACTGGGCCTTATGAGATTCCTTGATTATGCACGATGGTCTATTAAAAAGAGTTTGGGAGAGCTCTGATGGCAAAGACTACAGATACCAGACTATATTACCTACCAAAAAGGTTCCAGAAGTACTACATAATGGGGTAGGGGCGGACAAAGGGGTTATGAAAATTCTTAAAAAAGTTCAAGAGAGGTTCTATTGGCTAGGGAGCCGCGCAGATGTAAAAGATTGGTGCAAAACCTGTACCGACTGTGCTGCCAGTAAAGGACCGGGGACAATGTCGGAGTGCCTTTTGAAAGAATTGCTATAGACATTGCAGGGCCATTTCCTATTAGTAAATCCGGAAATCGCTATAGGTTGGTAGGTATGGGTTACTTCAGTAAATGGCCAGAAGTTTATGCGATACCAAATTTAGAAGCCACCACCGTTGCTGAAATGTTGTTTGGACAGTGGATTTGTAGATATGGGGTGCCAGGAGAGATACACTCTGATCAAGGCAGAAACTTTAAATCTGACGTTTTTACGAACCTTTGCAAGCTTCTGAAAATCCATAAAAAGCACAACACCCCTACATGCACAGTCAGATGAAATGGTTGAGAAATTTAACAGAACGCTGGAGAGTTACAGGATACAAGTAAATGAACAACAAAATAACTGGGATAAATGCATTCAGCCATTTTTACTAGCCTATCATTCAGCCATTCACGAAGCCACTGGAAAAATACCTGCTACCATAATTTTTGGAAAAGAATTACGTCTTCCAGTCGATTTGCTCACTGGACGTCCACCCGATTCTGAAGCAACTTGGGAAGACTACTCCATCTTAGTAAGCGGCTGCAGGTCTTACACGAAGAAGTCCGTCAAAAGTTACACATAGAAAGCGACAGAATGAAGACCCGCTATAACCTCAGAGCAAATACTGGTGGATTCATGGTTGGTGAAAGAGTATGGTTGTACAATCCGAAAAGAGCCAAAGGGCATTCACCAAAGCTTCAAAAATCATAGGAAGGTCAGTACAACGTGGTGACTCGACTAAATGATCTGGTGTACCGAATTCAGAAATGCCCTCATGTGAAGATGAAAATCGTGCATCTGGTCCATTATCAAGATCAAGAAGGTTGATCGGGACGATCAAGGCTTAGAAGGGGGCAATGTTACGAACTTTATAGCATTGCACATTTCATAGTTTTAGTTTCTGTTTGTAGTTTGTAGGGTTTTACGTATATTTTCTCATGTAACGAACTTTGTAGCGTTTTATATTTCATAATATTATTTTGTGTTTGTAATTTGTAGGGTTTTAGGTATGTTTTCTAATGTAACGAACTTTGTAGCGTTTTAGATTTCATAGTATTAGTTTGTGTTTGTAGTTTGTAGGGTTTGATGTATATTTTCTACGAGTTCATAATTTATTTAATTAATTTTAGCATTGTTGATTTCCTCAGGAGACGTCCATGAAAGAAGGTCTGGAACTTTTTAGAGAATTCTATTTCCTTATTTTTAACATGGAACGCCTATGATAGAAGGTCTAGAGATCGCCGGATTATTCCTTTTTCTTATTTTTATTACCCCATGTAGTATGGAAAATCTTCTAGAGAATTAGGGAATCTTCCGGTATCGACCAAAAGGGTATATAAAGGGTCCAGATCGACTTTCCTAGAGAGTTTAGTTTGAGAGTTCGTTGATGCAACTTGAAATTGTTTGACAAATGTCAAAAGTAAGGTTGTCAATAAAAATCTTTTGAAATAATAGTGTATTCAATAATACAATGTGTATTCGAAGATCGGCCGTATGGAACAATATGTTTCGTAAAATTTACATATTCTAAGATATTTGCATTAATTCTAAAAATGTCAAAATTATTTTAGCATTAAACCAATAATATAGCAAATTTTTAATTTTTGTCAGTATAAAAAGTTGTTTTAGGATGGAGTAAAATATATCTAAGGTTGTGTATTACAAGTATTTAAAAGCTGGCTATGGCGAAGGCAAGTGAAATTAATTAGGTTAATTCAAACTAATGTTAAATGTAAATTAAATATTGTAAAAAACATGTAAATAGTAAATTCAGAAATAACAAATTGCTAATTCTGCCAATTTGTAGCTCTAAAACTTAAAAGATATTGTAACGAGAACTGCCTGAATATGACCCTGTTCTTTATATAAATACCATCTAAAAGCGTTTGTTAGCTATTTTTTTAGTGGGATTCTAGACTTTTATTCTAGTATGCTATATAGGTATATATAAGAAGATAGGATATGAACTAGGAGTTAGTTGTAATAAAATAGTGAAAATGTATACAAATAGTTATTCAAAAACTGAATGCAATTAGTGAAAAATAGATTACTATTCGAAATCAGTAAGTGAATGAACAGAAAAAAGAAATCGTAATAATTGGTGTGAGAAATGAGAATTATCACCGGATTTCCAGAAAATTCTCTTTATAAACCCGAAAAGATAGAAAGAGATTTGTCATCAAGTAAGAAAATAAGGCTAATTTTCGAAAAAGTTCTAGAAAGTTCTATTTCAAAATCTAAAAATATAGCGGAAAACTGACTTCACCAGCGAATTTACTATCAAGGAAAAAATCAGAATAGCATTTTCGATAAGTTCTAGAGTATTATAATCGGAAATTAGAAGAGATAGCAAAAAACTGACTTTACTATCGAATTTGTTATCAAGAAAGAAATTTAAAACTGAACCTTCGGGAAAGTTCTAGAACATTCTATTTGGAAATTAAAAGAAGTAGCGAAAAGCCGAGATCATCATCAAATTTAACATCAAGAAAGAAGTTTAAAACCGAGTATTCAACAATATTTCAGAAGTTTCTATGGAAAATACTAAACAACAAACAGCCGAAATAGAGCAAATAAATAAATTATTGACTGATAATATGGAACATACACCACAACGTCCCAAACAAGGAGAAGAAGTAGAAAGTCGCCAAAAAGAAGAACAATGTCGTCTGAAAGAAAAACAAGAAGAACAATGTCGCCAAAAAGAAAAATAAGAAGAAGAATGTCACCAAAAAGAAGAAGAACGCCACCAAAAATAAGAAGAATGCATATAAAAGTTCATGATATATTTCGCAAATTAATATAAAAGCACATTGTAGAAGAGCAGCAAAAATTCGATCAAATTATACAGGGAAAAATGCAAAAGGTTAAGAAAGAGATAAGCGAATTGTTGCATGACATAGAAGAAGTGAACAAGAAATGAAAGAAATCGTAGTCTGGATAGAATCAAAAGTATGCCAAGAAATAAATAGTATCGAATCAATTGTGCTACAGGACATAGGAGAAATGCGACAAGAAGTGAAAGAAATCGTAGACTGGATAGAATCAAAAATGACCTCAGACAGAAATCAATAAAATAAAGAAGCATGATGGATTTCTGATAAAATAAAAAACCACCAGACAGTATATTAAGCTTCCAACTTACGACAGTCAAATATCTTGGATTATGTACAAATATCGATTTGAAACTGGCACCGGTGAAAATAACTGAAACTACGAAGAGATGGCTTCTGCATTAATTGCACTTCGTAGACCAGCACTGGAGTTATTGCCATTAATTCCTACAATCCACCAAAAAAACTGTTAAATTCTTAGTGCTACATTGGAAAAAGACGGAGATCAATATTAGCGAAAATTATATGTCACAACACAAGTCAAAACATCAGAAAAATGGAAAAATTTTACAAGGATATGTAACAGATTTTTGTGAGAAAAGCTTATTATTGATAAAAGCAAAGATCAAGAAATACTGTGTATGTTGTATATAAGTAAGTTAATTTATTGTAGTGAAGCGATGGACAGAGCTTTGGAAACAGAAGCACATTATAACGTGTCAACGCCAAAAATAAGCGCCGTTGCCATAGAGAAAAACAAGGATTCATCAGACCAAACAATGAGAAAGAAGTTATCCGAAATACTTAATAAATTAAGCACAAGAAGTGATACTTCACGTTAAAGAAGAAACCACGTAGATTGTTACAGATACGGATGAACTGAATACATGAGAAAGGACTGTCAGTCTCGTTCACCATTACCAGAGACGACACAGAAGAGAACTAAGAAAACTACAGGGGATAGTATTGACCAGCATCAAGAAGACCCCCAGAACTACTATTATTTGTAGTGCAGGAAGGACTTCCGACAATCTTATAAATGAAGGAAAAGCCAGTGCATGTTACTTGTAAACAACTGAATGAGGTAGTTATCGAGGAATCGTCGAGTCTTTAGTCATCTGCTGCTATACTGATAGCCAAAAAGGATGAAATTACTAGATTTTGTGTTGACTACAGGAAGCTTAATGATGTCACTAAGGAAGGCGGCTATCCACCTTCTGGAATTAAGGAAATTTTAATAAAGATAAAGATAAGAAAAGGACTGTTTTATCCATTTCTGTATCAAATTAATGTTAAGCCATACAGATTCTATCACACTCCTGCTACCTTTGATCCATTAATGCAAACAGTATTGGTCGTTAAGATTATGAGAAAACTTTTGATAAACACTTAGAGAATCTACAGAAAGTTTTTGCAAGAATTAAAAACGCTAGCCTTCGACTTAACAGTAAGAAGTGTTTATTCTTTCAACATAAAGTTTTATATCTTTGTCATGTAGTATTACCAGAGGGAATATACATGGATGAAACAAAAATTCAAACAATAAAAGGTTGGCTCTGACCATGTGACAAATACGAATTGAGAAGCATTATCGGCTTATGCACATGCTATAGCAGATTCATAGAAGGCCTTGTCAATATTGCTTCACCCTTGTATGAGCTAACCAAAGAAAGAATTCTGGTTGTGATCAAAGTTTCCGGAAACTAAAGGCTGCTTTATGTTCCAGTCCAATTTTAGGCTAGCCACAAAATCATGAAAAATTTATATTGGATACGGATGTCAGCAACATAGGGGTAAGAGCTGAATTGTTTCAGCTACAAGATGGCCAAGAACGAATTATGGAATATTTCAGCCTAATGAATTCAAAATCCGCAACAGAATATTGTGCCACGAGGAAAGAACTGCTCGCCATGATCAAAGCTGTCCAACATTTTCATAAATATTTATATGGACAGGAATTTTTAATAAGAACAGACCACGCAGCTTTTAAATGACTTTTAAATATAAAGCAGCCTGAAGAACAAATAGCAAGATTGAAAACTACCAAAGCATAATTTTAACACTAAACATAGACCAGGAAGACTGCATAACAACTCAAATGCCTTGTCAAGAAGAACATGTAAGGAAGAATGCAAGCACTGTAGCAAAATAGAATAAAGAGAAGGGTTTCCTATTCAGACAATCACTTTTGACGTTGATCCAGAGTGGAGTACAGCTCAGATGAGAAAAGACAAGCTTGAAGACAATTATCTCATGGCACTTCCTTAATATAAAGAAAATAATGAAAGGTATCCTAGTTGGGAAGATATTTCGGATAAAGAACTTGCATTCAAAGCACTTTGGTTTCAGTGAAACTCATTATTAATTGAAAAGTGCTGATGGCAAAAAATCAAAACTCAATTAATATTCATAATGAAAAATCTGGCACTCATTTAAGAGTTAACAACACTCAAAACTAACGTCGTATTGGGTTAACTATTGTCAAGACGTAAAGTTATGGTGTAGATAGTACCCTAAACCTTCAATCATGCAAGATCCAAGCACATGAATACGTTTTGAATGGATGGCTAAAGGCAACAAATACATCTTGGCTGCTATTGACTACTTCAGTAAATGGCCTGAGGTATTTGTCATCCCTAACCAGGAAACCTCAACAGTAGCTGAAGTCTTAGTCAACAATGTGTTCAGCTGATTTGGAATCTCTTTGGAGCTATATTCCTACCAAGGACGTAATTTTGAATCTAAGCTTTTTCTGCGAATTACTTAGCATCCATAACATACGAACAAGAGCTTTACGTTCTCAGTCAGATGGCCTACCTTTCGCAGTTCATGAAATGACCAAAGTTACACCAGCCAAGATTTTATTTACAAGGAAACCTAACTTTCCTTACGATATAATGTTTGGTTCATCAACTGATGAAAGTATAGAGATTGAAAACCGGATTGGTGCCTTACAACAGAGGTTGGAAGAAGTTCGTGAACTAGTTAGAGAACGAAAAGATCTGGACGCAGACAGAATGAAGAAAAGACATGACATCAAGGGAAACTCGGCATGGTTCCAGCAAGGTGATAGAGTTTGGTTATTGAATTCACAGAGGTAAAAAGGCATCATCTAGGTCGATGCAGCATGGAAAGGATCATATACTGTTCTAAAGAGAATCAATGAGGTTGTTCATAGAATCCAACGAAGTTCCAAGGCCAAAATTGAAGTAGTATATCGCCATAGGTTGTATCTCTACAGAAATATCGAAGCTGATCGTAACGACTAAAGTTAGGAGGGGGACAGTGTAACGGGGACTGCTTGAATGCGACCCTCTTCTTTATGGAAATACAGTCTAGAAGGTTGTATTAATCATTTTCATAGTAAGATTCTAGACTTTTATTCTAGTATAGGTGAATATAAGTAGGTAGCGTATGAGCTAAGAGTTACTTGTAATTTAATAGTGAAAGTGTAAACAAGTAGTTACTAAAGATTTGAAAGTAATTAATAAAAAGTGATGTTATTATTCGAACTCAGTGAGTGAATAAGGAGCGAAAAAATCATAACAATATTTTCTATTATAAGGTATACACAATGACAGCGTTTGAGGTATTTTTCAGTTTTACGTTGTATTAAAAATTAATATATGCAGCGGGCATTTATTCTTTAAATAAAAAACAAGGAATGCAATATAATTTCGTTCAAGTTCGTCAACAAGATATATTTATAATTTGCATATGTTTGCAAAAAAAATGAATAACACGATATATGTAATTTTACAATAGTAAAAAAAAATACATCTTTTTAAATTTTGCTTTTTTTTTTGGAATATAAATTTTTTAGTTTTCGCAGTTATCAATTAACGACATTCGAGATTTTTCAACCACTTCTTTACTTCACTCTAAATTTTAAAAACCATATCATTGCTCCACTTTTTCTTGACTTTTAGTAAAAAAAGTTAAGTAAAGGTATCAATATGTATCTAACTTTCGCATATCTTAAAATCATAAAACCGTAGCATTTAAAATTGGGAGAGTCGCCTGACATACATAGGCTTGGCGCAATGTTCCTCGCACCGATGCATTCGCGATTGTTCTTCGCACCACCGGAAGAACAGTCTTTCAAGTGTCACACAACAACGCCGGACGACTTCTTCATGCGGGGGAAGCGCCATTAAATAAACTTGACTTTTCTAAGGACCATTTTTTATTTACGATGCGGTTCAGTGACCATGAATAAGAGGAATTTCTGAAATTAAATTGTTATAAGCAGCTTAAGAATGATTAATTCTCATATAATATAGAATAGCAGAAAAGACTAACAAGCTGTAAAATTTACGCCTTAATAATGTTACATTGTTAAATCTCGTAAGGACTCTTTTAGAATATAACTAGCCGAATTTATTTCGAACCCGAATAATATTTCTGAAATACTCGTACGTAAGCCTGTTGTATACATTTTATGCTAAACTTGGCATGCATCGTTAAGATATTTTAAGATAAACTATTATACGAGCAAAGTTAAATATTACGGTAATTTCCCTAAATAATAAAACTGGAATTATCGGTGTAATTATGTCAATCAATATCCACATTCAATTTAATACTCTTGCTGGTGCTATATTTGAAAAAACTACTTCCCATTCATGGAACTCATGTTACGTCGTAAATTGAAAATAATGAGAGTTTCATTTGGCGATCGAATCACATTGTCCGAAATGACTGACCGTGATCAGAGTAACTCAAGAGTTGGTTGAGGTGGCGCCAAAGTGGGTGGTGGCGGAAGTACATCCCAGGTAAATGCCTGCAATTTAAAAAACTCTAAAATATGATTACTATAATTATGCTGAGCCAATGACTTCATTTGGTTTTTGATCAGAAGAATCAAGTACACAGTGTACTACTTAACTGACTGTTAACTACCTAAGGAAAAGCGCCCATCTATCAGACCAAGACACGATACAGACCCGACAAAGACTTAGAACAAATCTGTTCAATGGCTCGCATTCCTTTTAAATTAGGTCGTGCAAACTAGTGCGACACGACATGATCAGACATGTGGATTTTTTTCTGTCTCGCGTTTTTTTCGCGTCTGTGTCTTGTCTTTGTCTGATAGGTGGGCACTAGCCTAAAAGAATAAAATAAAGGATTAAGAAAAAGAGATTAAAATAATAGTACATAAAGTACACAGAGACTAAGTATAAGTAGCATATCCGAAATTCACAATAAATACTTTAGAAGTAGATAATGCTGTGAACCTACTTCCCAAGTAGGTCCTACCTTAGAAGTAAATCGATATCGATAAGGGATTAATAGAAAAACTAGAGATGAAATCAAACCATATAATTTGAAGTAAGCCGATAAGGTAAATAGGAATTCGGATGGGGCTTCTGTGGGTTAATTTTCTCAGATGTAAGAATTGCATTTAAATGTTCTAAGAGAAAACGGAAACTGAAGAATAGAAGCTCAGATATGACATAAACGCAATATTAGGAGCCACAAAAGATCAAATCAAACGTAGTTTTACGTTTTTACCATCAGGTGTAACGAAGTTACTAATTTTTTTGGACATGTATATGCTTACCGGGGTTTATCCTAATTTAATATACATCACAAAAATATAATTCTTGCGGGAAAATAATATTTGAAACTTTGACATTACCCTTCACTAATTAGTTCAGAACTGCACGGTCTTCACCCGAATGAATAATCCAAACAAACTGCTCGGGGCACCTGCCAAACCGCGCCTTCTTGGTCTAACACTGGGTGAGGAAAGACTTGTGTGTATATGGTGTTTCACCATCTCCCTGTTTTCCTTACATCCTACAGCTAGTGGCTAACATTGTCGAGGGCCCAATAAGAATGAGCAATATTGTTCCATTGTACTGACATTATCAAGGATTTTTAAAACACGGGTTCTACAAAAGTTTCTGGAAATCAAACGGTGTATGTTAAGGTCACCTTAAATTTGACCTTGACCTTGTAGATCATATCTAGGTCATGAGGATTTTTTTAATGGGGCCCCATGCTTTTGAACCCGAAAATTGCGGAAAATTTTACTATCGGATATGACCTCAAAATGACCTGGAAGGTCAAAATTAAAATCATTTTAATATCAAATATGAAAAAACCCGGAAATGACAGAATATTGGGGATTATTAAAGACTTAGAGGAAAATTAGAATACTAGAGTTTTAGATGAGAGTGAGAAATTTTTACTTTTGAAAATGACCTTCAATGACTTTCTTTTGGGCTTTGCGTGATATTCATAATGTGTAACTGCGAAAAATTCGCCAAATTAGGATAGCTCTAAAAATTCAAACGATAAGGGAAAATAAATAATTTTTGCATTGCCTTTATTTAAAAAATGATCTCGAACTTCAAAATAGGCTTAAAGGTCAAATTTGTCACGGTCGTCAAAACTTAGGCATTTCATATAATACTTCTTGAAGGCACCCTCAAGGTTTAATATGCTCAGAAAACCACTAAAATTCGTCAGAAAAACTTGTAGGTGCTTTTAAGTAATTGAGCCGTCACAGAACAGAATAGCAAATTTTAAAATACCATTTCTGGTGTGAAATTTCCTGTTTTCTCGAATGTGATGTCAAAAATAAGGGATTCCATTAAAAGGAAACGAACTGAATCTGCAATGACCTTGAAAATTTATACAAATGTCTAGGTCGCTCACACCTTTACCTTTTATCCACTTGTTGAAAGTACCTTCAACCTTTGTTATTCCCAGAAACAATTTTCAGTTGAATAAAGTCGTTTATTTTCCCTTACCGTTGAATTCTTATAGTAGTCCTAGTTTAGCAGATTTTTCGCAGTTTTATGTTGAAGATAACCCGCAAGATTCAAGACCGGGTCACTGAAGGTCATTTCCGAAAGAAAAATTTTTCACTCTCATGCAAAATCCCAGTACTCTAATTTTCCCCTAAGCCTTAAACAATCCCCAGTATCCTGCCATTTTGGGATTTTTCGATATTTGACTTTGAAATGGCCTTAACCTTGACCTTCGAGATCATTTCAAGGTCATATCCGACAGTAAAATTTCCCGCTATCTTCAGTTTCGGAGTCAAAAGTATGAGGTCCTATCTAAAAAGTTATCATAACTTTACTGTGACCTTCAAGGTGAAGGTCCAGAAACTTTTGTAGTTTTTCTCCATCAGTCTTAGTTACCGAATTATTGGTTTATTCACATCATTCCAAGATATAAGAACATTTAACCTTCAAAGGACCTCTAGATGAGATTTTACCCCTTATATAATTCATACCGTTAGATAGGAAATTTCTCCCGCGTTTCATTTCTGTAATAAAAAATAGGATTTCCATATTAAAAAAATACTACGAGTATCAACTCAAGTTTATTTAATGAAACCCAGGTATATAATTATATGTTTATATTCTGCAATAAATTCTAGATATTTGCCGTTACACTTATCTTCAACTGTTTCGAAATATTTACTATTGACGCTCATGGTTTTTAAAACAAAATAGGCAAACAACAAACTGTTTTATAAATATATTGAAATTATCTTCCAGCAACTTTGTTGCAGTAAATTAAGCGGTCTAAAAATCCCGTTTGTACATTTTATATTGCTTGTTAAGAAATTTCTCGTATTATTTGTCGAATGAATTCCTTCTTAGTATGTATCAAGTCCGTTTTGTATTTATTTATAATGCTAGGAAACACTGTCTTGTTGGAATCACGTGATACTTTCATCTCCAGTGAGACTTTCATCAAAGAAAAATGGTCACCATTGCCTGATATTAACTTTTGACTATACTGGGTGTGATTTTCTTGGGCCCAATGCCTGTAATTTTGTTTTTTGACCTGACCATCTAAAAAAAAGTAGCTTCATCTTGAGACAAATTCTTTGGCTAAATATTGAGTTATCATTTGTTAGCCTCATCATTATTTCACACCTGTTAGAATCATCTTCCAATAATTCTTGGAGAAATAGTACTTTATAGGAATGCCAATTTCCCTTTTTAATTTAGTAATGGTGGTGCGGTGAATATCATTGTCACGAGGATGATAATAGCAATTTTAAGACTACATTTAATAGAACCGGAAGTTCCCCATTCCATTTATACCTAGATACTGATGCTTGGGTAATAGGCATGCAATTTGGGTATTTATCATTGGATATATTACAGATTTTCATATGACTTCCAATTTTATCTTCACTGCTCAATATATTCAAAATTTCTAAGCGTTCTTCTCCTACGAGATGCATTTTGGACGTAGCCATTTCTTCATATTAGGGAACAGATAATCGTCCGAGGGAGGTGAAATGAGTTAGAACCCTCTTTCCATTAATTTGGCGACCACAATTGCTGAGGCGTGAGCTGATGCGAAAAGGACTTTTTATGGGTCAATGGTGGACGTTTTTCTTGCAGCTCGGTTGTCAGACGGTCCAATAATGATGGATAATATTCACCTGCAATAGTTTTGCCCTTTTCCAGATAGTCGACGAACATTAATTCTTGCGAGTTCCAAAAGACAGTCGCCATAACCTTCCCGGCCGAAGGAATGGTCTGCGCCTTTTTTGGTGCAGATTTCTCCATGGTAACCCATTGTTTAGATTGTTTTTTAGTCTCAGAAGTATAGTGATGTATTGATGTTGCATCCACACTGACGAGACGATGCTTAAAGTCCAGAGGATTTCGCTGGAATAGCTGCAAACAGTATTCTTGCAACACTTCACATGCGGCACCTATCTTGCTGATAGCTGTTTCATGTCCAAATGTTGATGAAAAATATTATGTACTCGTTCATTCGAGATGCCCACTACACTAGCAATCTGACTCACCTTCAGTCTTCTGTCATCCATCACCATATAATAGATTTGGTCAATGATTTCTGGAGTAGTAACCTCTACCGGACGTCCAGAACGTTCAGCGCCTATTGTGTTCATATGGCCACCCTGAAAATTTGGAATCACCAATAAATTGTTCTAATCGAAGGTGCTCTGTCACCATAATGTTTATCAAGCTTCTGTTTAGTCTCCTGATGCGTTTTGCCTTTCATAAAGTAATGTTGAATCAACAAACGAAATTCTTTTTCTTCTATTTTTGGAGAATCACTCAACTTCCTCGATTCAATCGAATGTCAAACACAAAGAAATAGACCGAGCCGATTGAAACTTGATGTGTGGTTCTCCCAAGAGATGCTACTAACTGAAAATAACCTCGATACGCGCCAGTAGTGCCATCTCACTGACTTTGAACGTACTTTTCAAACCAGCCTCGTACGTAAAATTTCCTGCTCTCTCGATTGTTGACATCTAAAAGGGAATTCCCAATAAAAAAAAAAGGTTAACCTTGAAGAGCATTTGCAAAGTCGCCTCTCAAAAGGTATCTGGGCCTAGTTTAAGTTTAAGTAAACTTTGTGTGCCATCACACTTGAGTATATTTTTGAAATTCATAAAATTCCAGTTCTTTCAATTGCAGACGTCCAAAAGGGGGGTTCTCTTTAAAAAAAGAAAGATGACCTATATACAGGGGCGGATCCAGCCTCTCTCTTGGGGGGGGGGGCGGTGATATCATAAATATATTGTTGCAAGTTGTCGACGGAGGGGGGGAAAGACACCAGCAACATTCCCATTTCTAGTGTAAAAGGCAGAGTCGGGTCTATTTTTCTGAATGCCAGCAGCATACACATTCCTAATATAAAATGCAGAATCGGTTCTATTTTCCGGAACTCAAAGCTCTTGGGAAGGGGAGGGGGATCGCAAGCATACACATTTCTATACTCTATTCAAGAACTAGAGTGAGTAATAAAACTATCACCGAAACTTCCAACGTACCTGCTCCAGTGCCGCAGGTAACTGAAGACTGCTGTAAATCTAATTATATTTGAGTATTATAAGTTTTTATAAATTAACTGCAACAATAAAATTTCTGATAGTTCAATTTAACTTCTGTCAGTGAGCATAGTACACCTTACAGTAGGTCCTTAGTGAATTATCTTGTTTGTGCTTGTTTTCATATATTATTTGAGATTAGCGAGATACCCAAAAGATATGGCTTCCATATCTATATTTATTCCAAAATCGTTAAACCAGGGCATTTTTTCTTCAACGAGAAACTTACTACGATGAATATTTATGATGCGTTAAGATATCAATATCTAGATAATAATGTTAAAGGCTCTGTTGAGATGTGTTCCAACATGACAGGGGTTGGAAAATCTACTATCTACCGAATACTGAAGGAGAAAAAAAATGACTCCTAAGCCACATTCGATCACAGGCAGTCGAAAAATTTTGTTGGAAGAAGAGATGTAAACTACAATAAAAGGAGTTGTACATACATTTTATTATGAGAAGCAGATCCCAACCGTCGACAAAATTCTAACTAAAATCAATGAAGATCGGGATTTACCTGAAATTAAAAGAACTGAGCTCTGGAAATTGCTCAGAGAACTTACTTTTTGCTGAAAAAAACCAGATAGGAAATTTGTTCTTATAGCTCGTCCGGAAAATGTCCGTTGGAGAAGGAAATATCTCTCTCAAGTAAAAGGTAGAGTTGCTAGAAATAACACAACTTACAAAATTAGTAATTTAACTGAACTTTTGAAAGATTTTTTTTGAATAAAGTTACTGCAGAAAATTGGGAAAAATCCATATAATAAAAGTATAAAAGAAAATGTGGAAACTCGATCTCATGACCAGTGAGATCGAGGAACCAATTATAATTAATTTGAGCGAAGATAGCTTCACTGACTTTGATTATGAATTAGATACGTAATGTTTACCAGCGTAAACACAATTGATTATTTAAATTTTCTGTAACATATAAAAATTAATTACATTTGAAGCCCTTTTTAGTGTTTAGTTGTAATTATGCAAATGGTTTAAGAAATAGACAAACTGAAACGTCAAATGTCCTAAAAATATTTTTAATTAATAATAAAATGATCGATAGCCCCAAAAAAATTTAAATATTATATGGACGAATTTATTTTTTTATATATGTTAAACATTCTTGTATTTCTGACAATGGGAATTTTGTAAGTATTTAAATTATAACTTAGAATTTTTTGAGAGAAAAAGACTACGTTTTAGTTTGAATGTACCAAAAACGGTTTCTATGCCAAAATTAAAAATAATAAAAATACAGTTGTGATTTGTGTTAAATATGTCAAAATTATCTATATTTTCTAATATATGTGAATTATTAAGAAATTATAAGAAACAAAATAACATTATAAAAACTTTTTAAGTTTATTACCGAAATAATGTTCTATGCCATAAATACTTAGTGACAATAAACTTTCTTCCGACGCCTATGACAAGGATTAAAATCATTTTTAACACTTCACACATCCAAATATCTATTATTATCCAACTCAAATAGTCCATTATTATAGACCGGTATTTTTGATTATAAAATTTCTAACCCATTCCTATGAAAAATATATGTGTCCAACAGATTTTGCCAAAGACACAGGACTAAAGAACACAGGTAGTTTGCGAACAAAAAAAAAAGGTAAAAAATTATTTATTACTCTCTCTAGTTCTTGAATAAACTATAGTATAAGAGACAAAATCGGGTCTACTTTCCTGAACTCAAAGCTCTTGGGGGGGGGGGCGAACGCCCCAACCGCCCCCTCCCCTTGGATCCGCGCTATATATATATATATATAATGTCAAATAAATGTTTATTTAATTTCCACCTTCACTTATGTTAATAAATTTCTTATTCTGAAATTTAAAACACTCCAACGATAAGTTTCAGATCTTCAAAAATATGTTAATTTCAAGAAATTATCCCATTCATATATTTTTTTAAATTACAATTTTTTCATATCAAACCCTTTAATTGAAACCGAATTGTCAACGCCTTAATTAAACGGGATATTATCTAACACTCACAAATATGGAGAAATCATTTAAAAGTACATTTAGCTCATTTTAAAAAGCAGTAGTGAAGATATGACTCCATTGAAATATATATTGGGTAAATTTTCTAAAACCCAAATTTTATGATTGTTACTGCAAATGACGCATCAAGATAACAAACAAAAGAATGTTAAAGCACTTCGCACAACCCATATTTTCTCATGCCTACCTCTTGAACTACTGTTGTTCGTTTTGTTTTATTCTGTTTCAATAGTTGCTTCTTTGTGAGTCAGTATGGTCTGCGGTCTGCATGTCATTTTGTTCTTTTGTTTCTCTCTATTGAATGAGTTTCTTTAATTGTAGCTTTTTGACGGATGTGAAACGTATTAAATTGTCAAGTCATTCCGTGGATCTCAAGATAGGTGAGTACGAAGATTCACTCAGAAATTCAGGATAAGTTGACAAAAGAAATAAATAAAGTTGTATATAATAAATAGTCTATTTGGTATGGTCATCATCGTAAACAAATATATGTATATAAATATGCACATATTACATATATATATATATATATATATATATATATATATATATATATATATGTTGCGTAGTGTTCCACGGATGGGAAGATGTGATTCAGTATTAATCCGGGAATACATCCGTTTGTTTGTTTGGTTTCCTGTGGAAGTTTACAGACGTTTCGCCAAAATCTCATTTGGCATCTTCTGTGCTTGGTGGTTGTAGATCAGTTGATTGTTTCTTGCTTGCAAACTTCCCCAGGAAACCAAACAAACGAACGGATGTATTCCCGGATTAATATTATGTTATCATATTATTATATTATATATTATTATAATATTCCCCTCCTTATTTTTATCCACAATAAGAAAAGAGATAAAATTGCCAACAGGACCGTAATAAAGAAGAAACTCAAAAAACAGCTAATACATAACCTCACCTCAGACTAGCGTAATATTTTTTTTTTGGCGCATTTACTTTGTCGTTCTATAATAACAGCTATAAAATATTATTATACACATTTTATGTACTTTGCCAACAGCGTTGTGATATTCTTATTATATTAAGACACTATTTAATATCGTGGTGTTTAGTGTTTGTGAGTTTAAACTCTGGATACGCTTTATAATGCTTGTTTTTATAGGATTTATTTAGGTTTTTTAACTGTCGAGCTTTATTGAAATACACAGTATTTCCAACTCATTTAAGTGGTCACTATGTTAATACAGCTTGTACAGGCTGTGCTTAGAAATATTTAAAATATCTTAACAAGGAATGATACAATAGCTGAAAACAAGGGAAAGTGTTACTTGAAACATATGTCTGAAATGCTTAATTTTGGAAGATAAAATTAATAGAATGAGCAAAATAGTACACACGTACAAATTTGTTAATGATTCTTATAGGAACGTTTTAGATTTATGGGTAATTCTTGGATTTAGTGAATATCTAGGAGGTCATAGAACAACGATTCTCTTTTTATATTTTCATAATTTTTTCTTCTTTTTCATAGAGAAATACTCTCACTTTTGGTTTCATTTTTTTAAATAAATTGTTATTACTTTGTTACAGCCACATATTTTACGCTTATAGAAACTTCTATGTTATAGAAAATTTTATAAATTTGCACTTTTTTAATGAGAAAAGTAAAAAAACTACTCAAAAATCTTAAAAACAAAACCCCTGAGGATATCTGCTAGAAATACAAAATTGCGCTGTTGCTATAGCATAAATATGCTTTATGTAAAATTTCTGTGGATCTTTTTTACAATAACATTTTTTGATCTATAGGTCCAGGTTAGTTTCGGTCAGCTTTAAAAAATGTTGACTGAGATAGACAAATTTTATAAAATCTCGCAACATCGCAACAAATATTTAGCTTTTTCTGTGTGTTCTAGAAAAAGTATAGAAAATTGTGAAAAACCAAAGTTCGAATCGTGTTCTATGTCCTTGAAATATCAGGTAAGTAAACGATTTTTTTTTAAGAAATACGTCACATTCTTCGATTTCCACTAAATCCAATAATTACCGATTTTGATTTGCACACATTTTATTTTGTTCATAGTTACAATGATTACAAAATTTGGCAACACTATTAACAAATTCGAAATTTTGGCCTTGCTTTTCTAAAAAATTAAGGCATATCTGGCAAACTTTGTTGTAATTTAATATGGAATAAGTATAATCTAGAGTTTCAAAAAAACTAGAAACTTGAGCTGTGAGTGAAAATCAATTTGCAATATTGCAATATATTTCCTTACATACTTAGTTACATGCAAGTCAAACTGTATATTATTAAATCAAATTGAATTTACCTACAGACAAACAATAATTAACATACAACAAATAAATGTTAGGCACAAATACAAAGCAGTTGTCATTGGGTCAAAATAATAACTGTAAGATACTGGGAGATGAAAACTTAATTTAAATATTTTTATATCGGTAAATGTAAAATGTAAAACGTTTACATTTTGTGTTTTTGATAAGACTTCTTCAGAAAGCAGAATTATTTTCACAGGAGACCATTTTTATTTGTCTATTTATATAAGAAGGTGCCCACGTAGAGTTTTAATGGAGACCCCACAAATCTAGAAAATGAGAGGAGACTTTCTTGAACAGTACAGAGACATGGATTTTTCATAATGGCACCCACAGACGATCATGGCAGGACGATGGCACTCGATCAGTACGGGGAGAGATTTACGTAATATATCAGTTATTCGCACTTACACAGTTTGAATTTATTTCATTATTTATAACAGGTTGCAAAAAACTTTTAAAAAATCGTTAGATCATTTCCCATTAGCAGCATGTTAAATATTAAATTTTTACTTTAATACTTTATTTCCTGGGGAGATTGAATTAGCTAACTAAATTCCTTACTTTAATTTCTATATAAGTTTTTTGGAGCAAGTTTGAATTTTTTTAGATAAAAATTTTACTTTATTTGATAAAATTTGTTTCCTTAATAAGTAGAAGTTAACCAAATAATTTAAGCGGTTGTAGTAAAGAATTTGATATAAACATATATCTAAAATATCTCATTTTTGAAATACTGGGTGTTAAAATTAAATTTTTTTATCAAAATGTAAAAACTACTTGCAGATATTTTGCTAAAACGTGAAGCAAATCCGTAACACATAGAATCTATTTATTTCGATTTAAGAAAACACGAGTAATATTTTTATATAAAAATATGGTACGCTATAGTTTTTGTCAAAGTTCTCCGATATGTTATGCTTTGCTAATGTGTGAATTCTCATTCACCATTCTCAAAGCTCTGAATGGCGTCTGTGGGCGAGTGATGCTTGCAACTCGGATACGGCCGGTTTTCTGTAAACGTGGGGCGTGTTCGTTGGCTTGATGATTCTGGCTAATCAAGTAGCGAGTTTTGCTGCGTGTCATCGGCTCTGTTGCCAGTGTTTGGGATCGTGTCGGTCAATGCCTCGTTAGCAAGTTTTTTCAAGTATCAGGCAACTACTGACTTTCGTCTCTGCTATTTAAGTTGTTGGGCCGCATTGCAATCTCGATGGCTTCCTTTATAACTCTTGAGGACAGGTTTTCACATCTCGATAGCATTTTTGTTCCTGAGAAGTTGGTCTTAGGTCTTGTGTTTGACAAGTGTTGGACCAGTATAGAAGAAATTGTTTTCTGCTTGACAACGTTTATATGTTCCTCTCTTCTGGCGCTTATTTTAAGGTTGATTTAATCTACGGAAGATGAGCAGCATTTTCCGCATGGAATTTCGTATACTCCCTGGTTTTCTATAGGGATTTTTTCTTTAAGTGTTGGCAGGAGTTCCTTTACTTTACGGTCTTTGGTGAAAATGGTTTAAATGTTGTGTCTCTTGAGCATTTTTGTGATTTAATGGTGCTTCTGATATAAAGAACAAAAACTTTGGAGCTCTTCTCAAAGCTTTCGTGATTTTTCGGGGCCTCGATAATATCCATTTTACTGATAAAGGCCAGCGATATAAACAAGGCTAGGGAACAACTGTGGGATCGCCGCTATGTCCTGCACAAGTCAAATTATTTATGGAAGACTTCGAATCAAAAGCTTTAGAGACTTCCTCACACAAATCATGATCGTAGATGCGTTACGTAGATGATTGATTTCTTTTTCTAGATATCCAACTAAAAAGAAAAGAATATGGCTTGCTTTCACACATTATTTACAGAAAACCCACTCACACCAACAAGTACCTCAACGCCAATTCACATCACCACCCCGCCCAGTAATTTTCCGTAGTGAAATCACTTGCATTTCGATCTCAGTCCCTTACAGACCAAGAAAATTACCACAAAAGAATGAACGTACTGCAAGACACCCTAACAAAAAATGGTTATAAGGAACAACAAATAGACAAGGTTCTAAAAAACAAACGCTTGGCCCCGAAAAATCGCAAAAGTTAAAAAAAGAGCTTCACAGCTTTTGTTCCTTATGTCAGAGTCACCACATATAAAATCGCAAAAATTCTCAAGACACACAATATTGAAACTATTTTCACCACAGACCATAAAGTATCTCCCGCCAACATTTAAAGAAAAGTTCCTCTAGAAAACAAGGGAGTTTACGAAATTCCATGTGGAAAAAGAAGTTTATCTTACGTAAGTCAAACCAACCGTAAAATAAGCGCCAGAATAGATGAACATATAAATGCTGTTAAGCAATAATAAAATATTTTCTATACTTACTCAAAACTTGTTAAACAAAGGACAAGAGCAACTTCTCAGGAACAAAAATGCTATCGATATGTCAAAACCTTATAGTTATAAAAGAATCCATCGAAATTGCAAAGCGGCCCAACAACTTAAATAGCAGAGACGACAGTCAACAGTTTGTTAATACTTGGAAAAACTTGTTAATGAAACATCGATCAGTAGTAAGTATTAAAAAAAGGAATTATAACTCGGCGACGCGACCTGAAACGCTGGCAAAACAGAGCTGATGCCACGCAGCAAAATTCGCAACCTGATTGGCCAAAACCATTCAGCCAACGAACACGCTCCACGTTCACACAAAACCGGCTACACTCGTGTTGCAAGCATCACTTCGCCCACAGACGCCCTACGGTGAGATTTGGCCATAATGAATGGGATTTCAATGAAACGTTAGGTGCCCTATAGTCCTGAGAAGGACTCAGTACACAAACAGGATGCATACATATATAATTTCCTAGTCTACGTATTGGGAAAAGTTGCCTTATCTCCTTGAAATCATTAAGAAAGGGGACAGACAGTTTGTTGTCTGCGAATTCCAGTCCTGTTCTTCCTCCATAATAGTTTCGACAACCTAATGATCTCGCGCTGATATTATTCTGTTGATCCAGTCTATGTATGTTTTACTGCAGAGGCCGCATGCGATCTCATATAGGTCTTTATTTTCTAGATCTATATCGTCCATTCGGTTTCTTACAGATGAGCCTATTGTTTTGCATGGTTTGTAGGCTGTTATATTTCCGGAACAATCTGCCGATTCTATCTGTTGTGCCTATTATTTCTTGCGGTGGTTTTTGTTGCAATTTTATTGCTTTATTTGTGGTTGGTGATTGTTAGCCATTTTGTTTGTAGGTTCTTCTTAGGTGTGATAGTTCTTTTCCTTTCCCTTGATTATCAGTTAGACGAAGGGATCTTGATATTAAGCTGTTAGCTAGGACCTGTATTTGTGAGGGGTAATGGTGAGAATCAGCATTAAGGTATCTCTCCGTGAGGGATCATTTGCGATATGTTGTATATATTGTAGCTGTCCATCCATTGTTTTGATCACAAGAGCATCCAGGAACGAGAGCAGATTGTTTTCTTCAAGTTCCAAAGTGAACTGTATCTTTGGGTGAATAGCATTAAGGAAATCATGGGACCACCATAATCATGAATAGATTTGCAACAGGTGCATCTGTCTCCCTATATATCGGGCCATCAGACAAGAAATATGGGTTCGTAAAACATTGCTGGTGAGATACATAACACGAGTTGAAAGATCCTTTTTCTGGGCAATCTGGTCCAGTGCTGCATCCATCGGTATGCTCGAATACAGGGATTTTACATCGAAGCGATTGTAGAATTGTTAGGAACTATTCCAAGTTCTTTACCTAAGATGTGGCCTTCTCCACACATGGTTACATGAGACCAGCAAAGTATTTTTCTAGTTTTTGTATGAGAGAGTTGTAAGCGTTGACGATAGGTTACATCTCTTGAAAAAACAACGAATTTCAAAACCGGATGTCAAGCGAAAGCTGATACCACGGGAAAAATCCAACAGGTACACTATGGACTTCCAAAGATACACGAGCAATATGCCCCTTTAAGACCTGTAGTCAATAGGTACGATCTATAACCGCGAATAAAGCATGCAACAAATTAAATTTCCTCAGTTGATCTTCAACCATCAAACACAGAAGATGCCAAATGAGGTTTTGTTGAAACGTCTGCAATTTTTTACAAAAAACCAAATAAACTAAATTAAATGATGTATATATATATATATATATATATATATATATATATATATATATATATATATATATATATATATATATATATATATGAAAGTAAATTGTGATCAGTAAATGCAAACCTTGTTCCAATCATATCCTTTTCGTGTTTGAGGTTGCACAGTTTGAATAAATTGCGATAAAACACAATCCATTCCATTCCACCACCATCGAGATGATGGCCCACCTGTACCACCATATTGAGAAGAAAGTAAAAACTTACCCTCCCCGCCACAGTGATACGGCAGAGGTACATGTTTCGTCTCTACTAGACTCATCAGGGTACCGACATGCACCTGTCTGTGCAAAGGACAGATCAGAAGGATCTGTCCTTTGCTTTTTACTTTCTTCTCAGTATGGTGGTACAGGTGGGCCATCATCTCGATGGTGGTGGAATGGAATAGATTGTGTTTAATCGCAATTTATTCAACCTGTGCAACCTCTAACGCGAATAGGATATGATTGGAATAAAGTTTTGCATTTACTGATCGCAATTTACTTCATTTATACACGGAGTTGCATATAGTTGTATGTTTGCTGAATGTGATTTCAGCACTGCATCGGCATAATGTGGATATATCCACTGCTATTGCATCTCACACGGAGGAATCCGTAAAAGCCGCATAAACATGCATACGCCATCCGGCGGGAGGTCGGCGAAGCCGCGTTCAGTGTTGCATGCTTCCTTCCGATCTGTCCTTTGCACAGACAGGTGCATGTCGGTACCCTGATGGGTCTAGTAGAGACGAAACATGTACCTCTGCCATATCACTGTGGCGGGGAGTGTAAGTGTTTACTTTCTTCTCAGTATGGTGGTACAGGTGGGCCATCATCTCGATGGTGGTGAAATGGAATGGATTGTGTTTTATCGCAATTTGTTCAAACTGTGCAACCTCTAACACGAAAAGGATATGATTGGAACAAGGTTTGCATTTACTGATCGCAATTTACTTCATTTATACACGGAGTTGCATATAGTTGTACGTTTACTGAATGTGATTTCAGCACTACAACGGCATAATGTGGATATATTCACTGCTATTGCATCTCACACAGAGGAATCCGTAAAAGCCGCATAAACATATATATATACATATATATATATATATATATATATATATATATATATATATATATATATATATATATATATATATATATATATATATATATATGTAACAGAAATAAAACCGCTAAATTTAGTTATACAGTGTAGATTTTAGTTAATGCCAACCTGTTATAGATAACATCAAACATATGGTGATAATTGAAATAAACGATTCTTTGAATCATTGATCGTAATCTCTTAAAGGAATTACCATTTTTGGTAACAGTAAAAATATTGAAACTATTCTGCATTACTATTTTTTTAGTGCATTAACATAAACTATGTTTATCTTATTATCAATTTATACAGTTGTTCTAAATTATATAAAAATTGGGATTAAAATTATTTATTATGGTAGACTCAATTAGGCAAAGTATCCAACAAATTTAGTTTTTAGTTTAATACGTTATTCTAACGTTAATGGATAGTTATTTGGGAAAGTTCGTTTGATTATCGGTGGAATTTTTTGATAATAAAGTGTTAAATTGTTTGAATTAAGTATCATTTTGAATAAGTCAGAAGCCTTCTTCTCATTTTTATGTGACCATATTTAAGTATCTTAATTCTAACCAGAAATGAAAAAGCTAATTATATATTTCTAAATCCTGCAATTTCTGGATGTCTCAATATTTGTCATTTAGATTCCCTAATAGATAGTTCCTGATATCCTAAATATTACAGGAAATATTACTAGTGAAGTGGAGGGCGAAATGTTTGTTTATGGACTGTTCCATCAATGAAAGCTGTAAGATTTATTTTGTTCCTGATGATTGGTTTATATTTAGAGAACAGAGAAAATAGAGTTCTGTTAATTACAAGAAGTTGTAATTTTGTTTAAGATTTTAGAAATTTCGAAACTGGGAGTAAGCAGCATTTAAGACTTTGTAAAGCGAGTTTGTAAAATTGCCATGCAAGGTTGGTTAGTGCAAAAAGGAAAGAAAAAGTTCTACGACTCAAAATTGGCTAGACTTATTGTAAGTAAGTTGTGTCTTTCATTATACATATTAACATTGAAACAGCATAAGTGACCATCCTATAGTAGCGGAAACTAATAATAATAAAAATTCACGAAAATATCAAAAAATTTACTCCCACAAATGATCAACTTTATCCTATAAAATTAAAATCAGTTTGTTATTAGGACCTACAGAGACAACAGGACTGGCAAAAAGTCGGAAAAATTTGGAAATTTCAATCGAAACATGTCTGAAAAGGGCATTAGACCAGACTTGCTCTTCGACTAAATAAAAAATTCTTTTATAGCCACATTGTTTTTAAAACTATTTAAAGATTTATGTACTTTTTATTTCAATAAACTTTATTTTGTTCATAGTCTACCTTTTAGAGTTATTATATCGAAGGGATAAACTACGGCTTAAATTTGATACGTTCACTTATGTTCGAACAGTAGTAGTTCTGAAAATATTTGCTCTTCTACCTCACTTCTTAAATTTCAAATTAGAAAAAGTCTACATTATGCTAAAGTTATGTATTTTTTTGTTGTGTAAAGAAATTATGTTGAACATATTTTTTAAAGCAAATTATTCATACAGAACTTGTCCTTTAAAATGGTAGTGTATATTTTGCTCTTGGTTTTTTCTTAATTAAAATTATTTCTTTTGAATAATCAGGGTTTGACTTTGCAAACAAGAAAAACAAAAAAATCAAAGAGACCCTTTTTAATGTACATAATTTTAATGTTGTGAAAGGAAGTCCATAAGACGTTGTAAACAAATGTCTTAAAGACGTTACCTCTTGTAACATAAGACGTCTATACAACGTCTTATGGACGTTTTTAAAACGTATTTGTACTGTTTGGGTCAACACCTAGAAGTGATATATTGAAACAGAAATCACTTCCCAAGAAACAATTCGCTTATTAGGCCGGCAAATCCACAGTCAGCACCATACACTGTCTAGTTGATAATCTGGAAAAAACACTGATTGCCAAAGAGATGTCTCTAAGTGCTTTCATTGATATAGAGGGAGTTTTTTACAACGCCTGACTTGAATCCATAGTCAGAGCCTAGGAGGCAAGGCAAACGGAGATAGATTTAATCAATGCTACAAAGTAAAATTATTACTACATCTATCGTCAATGAAGCGGCGACAATCGCTACAATTAGATAATGTGGAAATTTTATCACCTTTACTGTTGTTTCTGGTTGTGGACAGCTTGAACTAACTGGACGACTCAGGGTTCACAACGCAAGATTATGCAGATAAGCTAGTTGTCACTATCACAAACAAGAATAAAGCAACTATTACAAGCCTTAATCAAATTTCCTTAAACCGAATTAGCAACCGGTGCACCACACGTTATTCCCAACAAAACAGTCCTCGCGCTTTTTACAAAGAGACGAAAGAGGCTAAATATCTGGGAACAATAATAGACCAGAAATTGATCTGAAACAACCATAATGAAAAGATTTAAAAAGAGGCATTTGCGGCAAGATGGACGTGCCATAGAATCTTTGAGAAAACCTGAGATCTAAGATGGAAAATATTCTTATGGTCATATGAAACGGCCATCAAACCTATGGTCATATATGCCTCCGTAATATGGTGGCCCACGATGCAACAAGTAACAGCTCGAAAGGAACTGCAAAAAATACAGAGGTAAGTATGTCTAGGGGTTATAGGAGCCATGCCATCATGTCCCACTGCAGCAAAAGAGGCAATGCTTAATCTCCCTTTACTGTATATAGCTGTGATGAGGGCTGCAGCTACGAATGGCCTCAAACTATTTCAAACTAAAACTCCCAAACTTGAAAATTTTATTGGGCATATGAAGGTTCTAGATACAATTCCAATAGAATCCATATTAAAACCAACACATACCATGTCCATAAGGTACGATTTTGACATGAATTATGAAGTAATAACTTACTGCTACCAAGCAAACGGAGAGGGATCACCTCGACTAGAGAATGATTCAATGGTATGGTTTACTGACGGGTCCAAGATGAAAAAAGGAGTTGGAGTGGGAATATCAGGTACAGCTTACCAAATCCCTGAGAGATACCGCCACCATCTTCCAAGCAGAAACTCGTGCAATCCAAATCTCCTCTGGCGAATGTCTAAGTAGAAATACTAAGATGGCCTAAAAGTATATATTATCAGATAGTCAAATAGCGCTAAAAGCTCTCAGGTTAAACGCCTACGAGTCCAAGTTGACTTGACATTAGAGAATCAAGGGAAACGAGGAAGCCTACAGACTGACAAAAGAAGGGGCAAAAACTCATTTTCTTGGCCCGGAGCAGATAAAATTAAGGGGGCATAAGATGCCTGGTCTCAGACAAGCGAAAAAGTTCATAAGTCCGTCGCCAAAGAACGCAAAAATGCTTCTAGATCTTCAAAAAAAAGATATTTGAGTAGTAGCAAATATATTCGCAGCGCAAAGTTGAGGGTGATATTTGCCCATTCCGCGATCAGGCAGCTGAAACAGCAGAACACCTGCTATGGGAATGAATGGCTCTGTTCTGCAAAAGAGTTAAATTCCTAAAAGGCGTCGTCTCCTACATCTCAAAAGAATAACACACTTCATGGAGTGTCTAAATATCTCGGGCTTATATTAGATCAGGTTAATGACAAAGGTCAAAGTGCTGTAGAAACGCAAAGAAAGTCTTAACGACCCAGTCGTAATCTACAACCTACAATCTCCAGAACCTTACAATTTTAGTCGCACAATCGTGTTGCGTAACTTTCAGATAATAACGGAACCCATTATGGAAAATATTTATTTTATTTGAGGGTTATTCCTATAGATATTTTGTATTTTAAAATCCTTACTAAACAGTCTTACGGTATCGGTTCCGAAATTTCCTACCGCCAAAATTAATTTCAATTTCTTGTCTTTATTTCGTTCTGGACCTGGTTTTCTCTTTGTGAAACAATTCCTAAGATATTTGTCAAATATATAAATCATATTTCATTATTTATCTAAATTTAACTGTTATTGTTTATCATTATAAAAATCTAGTTAGATCAAGTAAGAGTGCTACCGGTTACAGCTTTTGTTGACATTGAGAATTTAAATGAAGATGATATTGAAAGAAACCGATAATATATGAAGTTAAAAATATTCCAAATATTAAAAATGGACCATCAAATGCTAAAATTTCGGAAAGTGATTTAAAAGGGAACAGGTTATTTTTGCCAAAAATCAAGACTGCCCTTTATGTCCTAATAATTAACATTTACAGATCATTCCGCCGATCAACAAAATCCGGGTCTGTCATTTTTTGGTCCGAAATTTTAGCATATGGTCTGATTAGTCTGCACTGGGCGTCCATGGCGACATATTATAATTTTTTTTTTATTTACTGAAACATTTAAGATTTCTTATTTACTAAACGTTACATAAACATAATGGTACAATCTTTAAATTTTAAATAGTTTTTCTTTTTATCTTGTTCTTTCTCTTATGATGTCAAACTAATTATGAAAGTATCGTATTACTTGTGCGTCCTTAGTGAATGATTAAAGTATGTACCTTTTCTTGTTTTAATTAACATTGATAAGCAAATGCAATAAAAAATTTTCGTTTCACAGAATTTGCGCATTTTTTGAATTTGTTGTGGGGCTTTTCTTCCCTTCCCTTCCCTTCATTTCGCTACGGCCCAGACGGCCAATTAAAGAAACGTGAACATGCCACCTTTATTTAATAGAAACTATAATGAATATACCTAATGGTATATACGCATTTAGTTAAAAAATATTGTTGAAATGGGAAAAAATAATAGAATAAAATAATGTTTTTTTCTGTAATTTCTCATTTTATTAGTGCCATTAAGAATGATTATAATTTAATAAACTATAAATTATGCGCCCTAAAAAATAAGTATTTGACGTTATAGGTTAATTGTATAGCCTAATAACTTACTTCGTAAATAATCAATTCACCAAAAAGCAGTATATGCATCGATGCTCGTTTTTCTGCCAACAAATGATGTTCGCAATGGGAATCAAAGAGTACATTGACTAAAGCCGCCCTTGTTTTTGCAACGATTCGGTGTGTGAAAACAATGGCACATCGCAGGGACCGCATTCTAACTTTGAAAAGCCGCTCAGCTGGTATGCGGCGGTGTTGGTCTCGTGTTCCGCAGCCTGTCTTGAGCTTGGCAACCAGGCCGGATTTCCACTAACAACAACAAACGTTTACTATTACTTGGAATTTTTTACCTTGCAATAATAAAAGTCTTGCAATGTAGGTAGCAGGAATGTTAGCTATTGCGGGATGACTTCCATTCCCTAAAATCGTTAACCTTTAAAAGTTATGTGTCGTCATTTAATTTAAAAATAAATAGCATTACATTTTATTTTCATTTCTAAAATAATTAGATCCTAAAAGATATGCACTTAACATGATCCGAGAATTATTATCCTAACGTAGAAGGAAAGGCGAAAATAAAAGAAGTGTCTCTTTGTTTATAGACTTTCCATAACATTTATTCAAAGCTTCTATACCTGTATAAAAATATTTTGAATCTATAGTGTCAAAAAATTATAGACAACATGTTTAATTTCATCATTCCTTATTGGGCTTAAGTTTGAAAAAAAAGTATTAATTTCAGTGAAGCCGCATTCGTGAACAGTGTATTTGGTAACCGCAGCTATGTGAACTGCAGTACGTCGTGAAGCAACCGGACACCCTAACACGATTCAAATGCTTCAAAAGGATCGGAATAACACTTATTTTCCCAATGCTGATTTGAGTGGCTACTTTATTGTCCTTAGCCATTGATTGATCTTGATGATTTTGTCCACCAATTTGACATTTTCGGTAGTCATAATCAGCCTTCTTCACGTGAGTCATCTTCGGAATGTTTCATATCCAATCAAGTTGTATCAATTTTCGTGGTTGTAAATTAAGGATAAAAGTTAGCGTAAACAGTCACCATTCGTATCTTAAGGTGCTTTGGCGTCAAACTTTCCCTGGTTAAAAACTTTATCAAGTCTCAATATTCAATGTACGACAAATTCTTAGACTGAAATGGTGTTCCAGCACAGACAAATTAAAAGAATTAAAGCAACGCTTCAAAAATTAGAATTTTATATATTAAGACCTGTTCCAACCAGGCGCGGATCCAGGGGGCGGGGGGGGGGCTTTGAGTTCAGGAAAATAGACCCGATTTTGCCTCTTATACTATAGATTATTCAAGAATTAGAGAGAGTATTAAATAATTTTTTACCTTTTTTTTTCTTTACAAACTACCAATGTTCTTTAGTCCGGCTTCTTTGGCAAAATCTGTTAGACACATATATTTTTCATAGGAATGGGTTGGAAATGTGAATGAAGTGTTAAAAAGGATATTAATCATTGTCATAGGCGTCGGAAGGAGGTTTATTTTATCACTAAGTATTTATGGCATAAAATATTATTTCGGCAATAAACTTAAAATAAAAAGTTTTTATAATATTATTTTATTTCTTATGATTTCTTGATAATTCTCATACATTACAAAATGTAAATAATTTTGACATATTTAACACAAATCACAACTGTATTTTTATTATTTTTAATTTTGTCATAGAAACCGTTTTAGGCACATTCAGACTAAAACGTAGCCTTATTCTCTCAAAAAATTCTAAGTTATAATTTAAATACTTACAAAATACCCATTGTCAAAAATACTAAAAGTTAAACATATATAAAAAAATTAATTCGTCCATATAATATTAAAATATTTTTGGGGCTATCGGTCATTTTATTATGAATTAAAAACATTTTTAAGACATTTGACGTTTCAGTTTATTTATTTCTTAAACCATCTGCAGAATTAAAATTAAACACTAAAAAGGGATTCAAATGTAATTAGTTTTTATATGTTACAGTAAAAATTAGATCTACTTATTTTTATTTCTATTGTTCTGATATCTTTATTTAATTTACTTTATTATATGGATCTCCGATAGCCCCAAAAAACTAAAATAAACATGTTAATTGTACACGCTTAAGAAAAAGACACTAATACAATAATAAAATAATAAAAAAACTTACGGCTAATTTGAATTAAATATATATAAATGGAAATGGTGAGACACACTAAAATAAAAATTTATAAAAAAATAAAAATATATATAAACAACATTAAACAATAAACTACATCAAAACGAAAATTGAAATTATAAATTTTGTTTACACTGGTAAACATTATGTATCTAATTCCTAATCAAAGTCAGTGAAGCTATCTCCGCTCAAATTAATTGTTTCCTCTATCTCACCGACCATAAGATCGAGTTTACACACTTTGTTTTATTCTTTTATTATATGGATTTTTCACAATTTTTCGCAGTAACTTTATTCAAAACAATCTTTCAAAAGTTTAGTTAAATTACTAATTTTGTAAGTTGTGTTATTTCTAGCAACTCTACCTTTTACTTGAGAGAGATATTTCCTTCTCCAACGGACAGTTTCCGGACGATCTATAAGAACAGATTTTTTATCTGGTTTTTCCCAGCAAAAATTAAGTTCTCTGAGCAATTTCCAGAGCTCAGTTCTTTTAATTTCAGGTAAATCGCGATCTTCATTAATTTTAGTTAGAATTTTGTCAACGGTTCTTCTTCTCATAATAAAATGTATGTACAACCCCTTTTATTGTAGTTTTCATCTCTTCCTCCAATGAGGTTTTTCGTCTGCCTGTCATCGAATGTGGCTTGGGAGTACTAACAATTCCAGTCGTTTTTTTCTCCTTCAGTATGCGATACATAGTAGATTTTCCAACTCCTGTCATGTTGAAATACATCTCAACAGAGGTTGATATCTTAAGGCGTCATAAACATTCATCGTAATTCGTTTTTCGTTGAGGTAAAAATGTCCTGGTTTAACGATTTTGGAATAAATATAGAGGTGGAAGCCATATCTTTTGGGTATCTCACTAATCTCAAATAATATATAAAAACAAGCGCAAACAAGATAAATCACTAAGGACACACTGTAAGATGTACTTTGCTCACTGACAGAAATTAAATTGAACTATCAGAAATGTTATTGTTGCAGTAAATTTATAGAAGCTTATAATATTTAAATATAATTAAATACAATTAGATTTACGGCAGTTCTCAGTTACCTGCGGCACTGGAGCAGGTACGTTGGAGGTCTCGGTAACAGTTTTATTACTCTCTCTAGTTCTTGAATAGAGTATAGGAATGTGTATATCTGCAATCGCCTTCCCCCCCCCTTCCCAAGAGCTTTGAGTTCAGGACAGTAGAACCGATTCTGCCTTTTATATTAGGAATTTATATGCTACTGGCACTTTCCCTCATTGACAACTTGTTTTTCTTGCGATAGCCTCCCCCCCCCCCAAGAGCTTTGAGTTCAAAAAAATAGACCCGATTCTGCCTCTTATACTAGGAATGTGTATGCTGCTGGCATCACCCCCTGTCGGCAACTTGTTTTTTCTTGTGATCTGGCTTTTACATTAAAAATGGGAATATTGTTGGTATCTCCCCCCCCCCGACAACTTGTTTTCGCTTGCCATACTGCACTTTGTGATATCACCGCCCCCTCCCCCCAAAGAGAGATGCTGGATCCGCCCGTGGTTCCAACCTTATACATTTTACCTGGGGCGTAATATCTGACTATTAAATTTAAAATAATCATAAAATTTAAATATTATTACATTAAATCATTACAACGCAATTTATAAATACAATGTTAAGGTAAATAGTGGAACTGAAACTCAGTACCTATTAGATTTCAATAAAGTCACAGGAAAACATTTTGATTAGAGTAAGAAAGATTTGAAAAAAAATACCTGACCAATTTAAACAATCTGATAGAAAGTGGATGATTCTGATAACAGAAAAAGCATAAATATCTTAGAAATTCTAAAAGATATGATGAATACCTGCAAAGGGATTATATGGGGTATTGCGATATTTCGATGAGAAAAAAAGTATCATATTACCACAAAAACTTATATTTATTTTAGATAGAACATTTGGCATTTTATTTTATCCTTTAAATAAATTTGGAACCATATTTTTAATGAACGGAAGTTTGCTACAGTATTACCGAAAATTACTCAGTGACATTTCGTAATTATTATGATCAACAAAGCAATCTAACTAGTTTTTTTTAAACATTTTTCCGTAAAATGTCAAAATTGAACAAACGTCTTTTATATCTAATTTCAATTTTCTTCGACAATTTTTGACCAAAACTATCTCTTCACCAGCCAGTATAGAATAAGAGCGAAGTAAAGTCTATGCCTTATACATACGACATAATGGCCTCTAATCTTTATACACTCTTAAAGAGGGTTATTGTGAATAATCTTTGACACTGTTTTTAATGATAGGGAGTGTGGGGGAATTGGAGCCTACTAAAGATATTTTGTAATAAAACTCAAAATTTACGTAATCAAAAAATGTTTTTATTATGGACGAGAGCGTTACCTGGCTACTTATAATTACAGAAAAAATATGAAAACAAAATCATCATCAATGATGAGAAACAAAAAACAAAAAAATGTCATTCGCTCCCATTACCCTCCTCTTCGGGTAATTAGAGCCACGAATGTCACATGGGAGCCATAGTATTTTTATCAAATATTTATAAAATCTCAAAAAAATTTTACCTTAATTGGTTAGGTAACTATTAATCAACATAAACATTTGGCAATAAAATCATCAACAATTATTAATAACACTGGTCAAAATAGATCCTTAAGGATCCAAACAGAAGAAACAAATATAATCATTTGGACTTTTACTGCCAGAACATTCTGCATGTGGCCATTTTCCACAGCTTCTGCAGCGATACCAAAGTTCTTTTCCTTTGCCTGTGTCGAGACAAACGTTACACAAATTTTCTTCATCTGAGTATTCAAATTCATCATCGCAAATTTTGTTTTCATCAACTTCTTCATTTGGTGGTGACCCATCTTCATCACTGTTGAATAAATTTTTCTTTACTCTTTTCGTTTTTTTCCTTTTCAACTGTATTCTTCTTTCGTTTAGAACCGTTGGCTTTAGCACTCAATTTTTTGTCCCCTTTTCCTTTAGTACCTTTGCCTTTGGCAACTTTATCACTTTTTTCTTAGGTACTTTTACACTTGGCACCTTTTCCGATTGGCTTAGGATTTTTGGCGTCCTTTTCCATACGTTTCTTCTTATTTTCTTCTAACAATACTTTCATTGGTGTACTCGTCAAAATTTGAAAATGTTGTTTCTGCCTAGTACTCATCGTCGCAGAAATCTGGGGGATAGGTTTCGGGCTTAAAACAGAGAGAGTGGAAACAAAATCAGAAGATGTGCTCGACCGTGGTTGAAACTTTTCAGAGTCATCAATCGTATTTGGTAAATCAGTTTGTTGCTGCTTTTGTAAATTATTCGATGCAGTTTGAACCAGAAAAGAATCAACTAGAGTTTGCAGTGGTGTTTCATTTGCTGTAGATTGAATAATATCACGGTTAACAGAAGCTGACTGTTCGGTTACAATATCATTGTATATTGTATAACCGAAGGGTTTATGGGAAAAATTCCCGTCGCCTTAAAACCCGAAATCCATTTATCTAACCTACTGTAAGTTTTATTAAACAGTCTCGCGATTTCATATGGTGTTATTTTTGTTATATTTTTTGATTTCATGTACATACTACACTCCTTGTTATATGCCTTTTTTAAGGGCCCGAAAAAAGTTACATCCAACGGTTGTAAACGGTGGGATGAATGTGGGGGGATAGTCAACATTATTACGTGATTAGTTTTAGCTAATTCTCAAGCTTCTAAAGTGGCATGACTATTGTGATTATGCATTACAAGCAGAACGGGTTTTTCGGCTGTAGGCTTTGAGTGCGATATAAAATGTTTTAACCACAGAATAAATGTTTTCGTTTGTCCAACCATTATGTAGCAACTTTTACCATTTAAAAATACTCATAGAAATCAAGACAAGCACAAACACTGCCGCTCCTCCACCGACCATGAACAACGACCACACACACTTGTTTAAATCTACTAGTACGGTGGAAGTACAGTAAAATTTTTATAAAAAAAATTAATCCGACTTCGAAAAGTGCGCTAAAAAGTGAAAAATAACTATAAATTTTTATATGAAATTGAAATTTTTGATGTCGACGCCAAATGAAACTAGAAATAACGTATTTTTAATCTGTTTATGCAAATCACATTTTGTCAGGTATTAGTTTGGCGCCGAATTCAAAAATTTCAATTTCATATAAAAATTTATAGTTATTTTTCACTTTTTAGCGCACTTTTAGAAGTCGGTTCAATTTTTTTTATAAAAATTTTATTTTTCGATTTTTAGTTTCGAATTCATTATGATATCCATAAATTATTTAAACTAAGTACTAATCTATATTAATGTACCTCGCAATGACTCCAAGCTAGCAAAAATGTACTCATTTTATTTAAAGTTGTAAATCACCCTAAAATGTACCACATTCTTTGATTCTCAAAGTTCTCCAAATAACAAGGAAATTGTGTCAAACAAATATTTAGTCTGTCATAGTAAATCCACCATCTTAAATTTCAAATTAATTTTAGATTGGTAATATAGGCCCCAAAACCTTCCAATATCGATATTTAAAGAACTTGAGACGTAAATTTTTTAGCCCGATATATTTAATACTGCATATTGAGTTTCTATAGGCCCCAAGAACCCCGCAATATCAATTTTAGACAAAATCGGAAAAGGTGAAATTTTCAGTCCCTCATATTGTATCTTATCAACCTAATTAACTTCATATTCGTAATACACGACTCCGAAAGCCCCCTAATACCAAGTCTGAAGAAATGCGAATAAGGTAAAATTTTCAACTAGCCATATTGAATTTCAAAAAAATAATTTTAACGTCTTAATCTAATCTAAATCTAAACCCTTCCATCGTCATATTGCATCTGACATATTCGCTGTTTACATCCTCAAAAACGATTCAGTCCCACCTTTGAACAAAGTCGAAAAATGTCAAATTTTTTGTCCGCTATATTGGATTCGTCATGTTGAATCTTGAAAATACTTTTAAATTCATAATTTACACCCTCAAGAACCCCCTATATCATTTTTGGAGAGAGATTGAGTTATTCAAAAAATATTTTAAATTCGTAATTAACACTAATAAAAATCCTCCAATGCTGATTCTAGACAAAATCGAGAGATGTAGAATGTTTAATCCGCCATATTTATTTTTTTTTAAATAATTTCAAATTCGTTACGTGCGACCCGAAACTCTCCCATACTAATTTTGGAGAAAATCGAACAAAATTAATTTTTTCGTCCGCCATATTGGATCCCCCATATTGAATTTTTTAAAAATAATCTTAGATTCGTTATGTGGGACCCCGAAAACCTCCCCATATAAATTTTGGAGAAAATCTGACAAAATTGATTTTTGTCCATCGTATTGGATCAGCCATATTGAATTTTTTAAAAATAATTGTAGATTTCTTTATGGGCACCCCCCCCCCCCCGTAACAATTTTGGAGAAAATCGGAAAAATTTGATTTTTTTATTCTTCATATTGGATCTGCCATATTGGATTTTTTAAAAATATTTTGAATTCGTTATGTGCGACCCTGAAAACTCCTCCACACAAATTTTGGAATATAACGTAAAAAATTTGATTCAAATCGGTGGCGCCGTTCCGGAGTAATCGGTATACACTCATAAAAAAAATTCATAGTCGACGTATTGAGAACCTCCTTCTTTTAGAAGTCAGTTAAAAATGTGAGTAGAGGGTAAAAAAATATTTACTAGAAAGTCAATGGACACAAAATAATAAATTTAAACTAAATACAATTGACGAGAAAAAAGCAAGGGAAACTTGAAAGAAGAAAATGATAAATAAATTATTTTTACAAAAAAAAATACATCGATTTCAGAAAATTAATGACGGCGCCGTAGTAGTTAAAGATTTTATTTTTTTAATTAATCCTAGGTAAATTAATATTTTTAACGGACTTCATTTTAATATCCTATGGTATCGTTAACATTGCTTTTTGTCTGTGTCCATGTTGAGCGAGTGATATTTGAGTTTTCTGCGCAGGTAGAGCGAGTTTGGCTGAGGTTATGGTCGTACTGTAGTTTCCTCCTTAACATCCTGCCAGCGATGCAACGTCCCGCATACTGTCATGTGAAACGCTGGCTTCAAACATGCGCTCGAAATCCCCAGGCATCAGTATTTCTCCTGCTAAGTGATTTTTGTTCGCTCTTATCTGACCTAGATCCCGTATATTCTACAAAAGTAGTGGCATCTCTGATTAAATGAAGCTCTACACCACGCACACCGGTCTTGGATATACAGAAGCTGTAACTTGCGCATAACTTATTCCCAGTGAATTCAGATAGCCACCATTTTCCTAGACTTAGCCAAACGGCTTTCACACGCCTTCCAGAACGTTACTTATTCCTCGCTGTCTGTCTATTTATACCCCCAGTACTCTGTATTTGGTGATCTTCTCATCACGCTTGATCCTTAAATTATTGTCGTTAGGGATGGGGTCTTCGTATTGCTCATTTGGATATTTTAGCCACTAAAATAAGGTCTGGCGTATATGACCCGTAAGCACAGTTCGATCCTAGTATAGACTGAACTCGTTGTTTTTCAGTATTGGTTCCTGGGGTTCATAGAATGGCACTTTCTCTACCTGCAACTGTTTGAATTTCTTTGCCAACTCTTGATGGATAATCTTGGCAGCTAAATCGTGTCTTTGTACTCCGATATGGTTAATGCTTGTTATACATGGGATTATCTCTGATGTGCGACGTCCATATCAGCACTTTCCATTTGAGATCGAGGAGTTTCTGTTGCATCATTTAATACTACTCTTACTCTTCAAAATAAACTATTGAACGGTCCCCTATGATTTCTTCTTGCAAAAGTACGGGCATTTTAAATTATAAAATATAATCTCAACAACGTCATGGGCATTCACATTAACCTTTTGAGGCATACATTATTCTATTGTATACATTTCTCTTAAAAATTTGTACTTGGGAGTTTTGGGGGTCACTGAGTATGAATATGAAGTTAGAAAAATTGAAAATTTGATTTTCAAAATGACAGATTCAAAATGGCGCATCAAAATTTACAAAAAATTATATTAGTATGTAAAAAAATTCACTTCGGGGTTTTCGGAGTTGCGATGACGAATATTATGTCGAAGTTTGCTAAAGTTTCCTAAAATATTGTTTACAATTTTATTTCTTCAGTGCCCCACTACTGACATAATATTTCTAGCTAAAGTAATTCATAAATGTGTTTAATATTTTTTGTTGTAACACGTAAAATAATATACTGATGAACAAAATTTTTGTTGTTTTCTTTTGTCGATGATTTTTATAACCTATACTTATAAGTGGCGTTGTCCTGACTGACCCACTGGCTGACTGACCTATCAACCCACAGTCAAAACCATTAAAGATAGAATCATGAAATTTTGGGAAAGGGTTAACAATACCATTGTAACGCCTAGCCCCTCTTGTATCTCTTTTTTCATATAGTTTTTCCAACTTCCTGAGGGGCTAGAGCGTTTGCAGTTAACAAGGAAGAGCGGGACGAGATCCTAGAGTACTTACTACTGCTTTGAACTTCTTACAACTATGTTCTTACCATTAAAACACTGATTGCCGTTTTAGATTAAGTTTTATTAAAATTCTATATGAGCGGCACTAGTTTACAAAAAGAAAGCATCGATAATTTAACTTAATTAGGGAGCAACTATCATTTTCTTCTATATTATCTTTAACAAAATTAAAATTAGACAAAACGCTCACTTTACTACTAGTTGCTATAGTTTATAATCCGCATTCCTCTTGCCCACACGTCGCGGCTATGTAGGGCGAGAAAAGTTTGGTTTACCCCATTTTAAATCCCATATTAACTGTTTACTGGACTACAAAACACCCATAGAAATTTTACTGTGAGAATTATATTTAAAATCGTATTTAAAACATTTTTTCACCATACTGCGAAACACTCTACTGGCACTGTCTAAGTACTTTTTGAACTAACTGTTTCAACTGACCGTTCTTAACTCTTGTTCTTCACTAACTGCCATTTTCGTAGCGAGATGGCTCGTATTTAAGCAACATCTGCCGTGACATCTTGGTAGAAATCTGAATTTTTCGAATCTACTTGTTTTGCAAAAAAAGTCGCGTGATGTTGATTTTTTACCCTAATCTTGTGATACCGACGTCAGCAAACCAACATTCCTTTCTTGGCCTACTTTTGCAAGAATAAGTCGCGTGATGTTGGTTCTTTACCAGTCTCGTGATCCCGATGTCACCAGTCCGACATTTCTTTCTTGACCTACTTTTTCCAGAAAAAGTCGGATGATCGAGACTCTATATGTTGAGATAGTGGTTTTTTACCTAATCTCGTGATTTTCGACGTCAGCACACGGGCATTCCCCTCGTGGCTTACTTATTTTTCAGCGTTCCAGAACAAAATACTTCACATATCTTGTGGTTTCGATTTAGATTCATTATTTGATATTTTATTCGAATATAATATAGAGTGCTCGACTGTGATAAAATCTGCACACTTATAACTTAGAAAAATTTGGTCTTAGGTAAAGAAAAATAATTTAATTTTAATATTTTAAATTTAATAAAGTTTTTTTAACTATTGTTGAATTTTAAGTAAATCTTGTACTTGTTTTCAAGACTTCCGATTTATTTATTTATTTATTTTAAAATAAAATAGATTTTAATCCGACTTTTCCTTTTATAAACTTAGATAAATTTTTGCTTTTGAAGTATTTTTATTATTTTTAATTTATGAACTTCTTTGAAAAATAAAATTAGTCCCTGGGCATCACACCATGTAGACACTCTTTAAGAAAGGATTTTTCAAAATTGGCACTCCAAAAGGATGACAAGGGGTAAATTGTCATTTGATAAATTTATCGATGTCTCTTGATCCAATAGAGATATGAACTCGATTTTGATTTTAAAAGATAGTTCACAACAATATTTAGCAACTAATTTCTTGATCTTTCGATATCATCATTTCAGAATAGAAAAAAGGGGTGAGATGTCGATTTTACGACTGCTCATTAAAAAACAATTTTCTATGCGAAAAATCACGATGCGACCATGATTTTTGGCTTTGCATATTCTGCAAATGAATATCTATAAAGCAATTTCTGCATCTTTAGAAATTCCTTTTTGTAAGGTTGAAATGGGTTAAAATGTGTGTTTATTATTTTTTCAGGTAATGCTAAGGTTATTGCATAGATTTTATTCAAACTTCATTAGTATGTAGCGGTAATTTACAAAAATAGTATATAATTTAATTGACATTGACATCATAAATAGAAGCAGAATAATAGCAAAAAAAGTAAATTAACTTTTACGGCATAATGTATTGCCTTCTCAAAACCATTCCTCACTACCCCTTTCCTCTCCCTTTCTCATTCTTTAGGAAGGTTGGGCACGAAAATTTCAGCTATTTCTGATATACAGCGTAAACTACGTAAAGCCACGTACATGCACCCCCAGGGAGGGGGGGGTCTAAGGACTCATTACTTTTATTGACTAGACGCAGTTCAATATTTGTGTGGTTTTTTAATAATCTAAAATACTATAATCATGTATATTGAACTGAATATTTGAAAAGTTAATTAATTATGAATTGTTATCGGATTATTTTTGCGTAATTGCTTACTCATTTGTTTTTTGATTCTCAAAGAAACATGCTGAACGGGATCCAAAGAAATTTTTCTTGGAGGCCACAGCACAAATATAGAACGTGAAGTTAATTATTATGTAATTATTATCAATAATTATAAAAAAACTATAATAACTCATCATAATGCGTATATTTAAAAAATGCATTAATTGACAAAAGTTATCGTAAAAATCAGACTATATTAAAATTTTGCAATTCTACTGGAATGATCCGACTTTCATGATTCATAATGCATTATTTTCATCGATCAATGCTATTTGAAATATTCACTCTGTAGTGGATAACTTACTACAAGGTAGGTAAGAATGGGGTTCAATAAAATTTAATTGACCTTTTTTCTGAAAATCTTCGTGTCTGGAGTGAGGGCGAAACTGCAACGGGTAACTGCTAGTCTATTGGTACGTGTTTTTATCTACAGATTCATAGCTACCCACAAGATTATACGATTTTAATGCGAATTGTTCTCCGAAAAAAAATAATTTTAAATTTAATGTTGGTAGCATTGGAGTAAGGTAAAAAATGTACCTGCCTTATGAGATTAAGGGTAATAACGATGACGACTTCTCATGTAGGCGAAAAAACATAGTTCCCTTTATAATCTCCAAAGAATCCAAAATAATGAGAATAAATGATGGTATATATAGATTACACATGTCACACAAAAAATAGGGTCTTGATTGTTGTTGGACAGCTGAACGTCATTTTGGAAGAAATTTGCAGTGTAGAATCCAATTCTGAGGTCAGAATTGCTCAATGTTATATACTCAAAAAATATTTTTTTGGCTAATTTTGAGGTTATGTGCAAGATGCACAAAACTTTTTAGTCTTTTTCTCTGGTTGCATCATTTAATACTACCTTTGTCCTTTAAAATAAGCTACTGAGCAGTAACCTATGATTTTTTTCTTGCAAAGTAATGGCCATTTTAAATATATGTTAGTAGGTTTTTAGAAAACAATATTGTTTTTTGCAAATTTCAAGTCGTTATTTTGAATCCATCATCTTAAAAATAAAAATTTCTATTTTCTGACATAATATTCATAATCAGCGACTCCGAAAACCCTTAAATGAAATCTTTAGATACTACGTAAATTTTGAAGCGTCATTTTGGAAATTAAAATTTCAATTTTCTAACTTCATATTCATACTCAGTGATCCCAAAAACTCCCAAGTACAAGTTTTTAGGAGAAATGTCTACAGCAGAAAAATGTATGCCTCAAATGGTTAATGTGAATGCTCATAAAGTTGTTGGGATTATATTTTATAACTTAAAAAGGGATGTACATCTGAGAGGAAAAATGGTGACCGCTCAATAGCTTATTTTGAAGAGTAAGAGTAGTATTAAATGATGCAACAGAAACTCCTCGATCTCAAGCGAAAAGTGCCGATATGGATGCCGAACATCATATAACAGGAAAATGCTAAGCATTTGCTATATCAGAGTACACAGAGAGACAGATTCAGCTATCAAGATTATCCATCAAGAGTTGGTAAAAAAATTCAAACAGGTGCAGGTAGAAAAAGTACCAAACTATGAATACTCCCCCCCCCCCCCCGGAGCAATACTGAAAAACAACGTGTTCAATCTGTACTGGGATCGAACTGTGTTTACAGATCCTATAGGCCAGACCTCATTTTAGTGACTAAAACATCCAAGTGAGAAACACGAAATCTCGATCCCTAACGACAATAATCGAAGGAAAAAGCTTAATGAGAACATCGCGAAATACAGAGACCTGGAAATAGACATACAGTGAAGAATAAGTAGCACCCGGACAATTCCCACAATTCTGTCAACAACCAGCATAGTACCGAAGGATCTTAATTAAATCAAAGGATTGAGCCTTAGTGAACACCTGTATATGCCTATGCAGAAGGCAGTGCAACTTGGGACCATTCGAACTGTCCGGAAGTTCATGGGAAATACAGATAACCGTAACATCACTTAGGGTCCGACAGCATGGAAAGGGCCCCCACAGAGCTACATCTTTATAATATCTGAGTATATCTGAGATGAGTGAATATTCCTCTGGAAGGAGTACAAAAGTCATTTGGCTAATTCTAAGAAAATGATAACTATCTGGATTCACCAGGCATAAATTATGCTCAGGTTACAGCCTCTGTATATCCAAGACTTGTGTGCGTGGTAAAGAGCTTCATCTGATCAGAGATAGCAATATTTTTGTAGAACATACCGGATCTAGATCGGATAAGATCCAACAAAAATCACTTAGCAGGAGATGTACTACTGTTCACTGAATTTGAGATATGTTAGTACATATTTAATGCACCAATATTAATATGAGTTCAAAAAATTCTCAAACTACCAGGAAAAGGTGGACATCTTTTCCACAGGTAGTGTACCGCCATCTAGACTGGTTTCGGACTCATTGATTTCTATCAGTACCGGCAGACATATACACCTCATCTTAATAAAATTGAGTCCTTATATCATACTAAATCATATTAGTTCAATATTCGCTCAATATGAATACAGAGCAAAAATGTTAAAAATATTAATTTACCTAAAATTAATTTTTACAAAAATTTAACCATTACGGGGCTTTCTTTAATTTTTTGTAATCGATTTTTTTTTGTAAAAATAATTTTTTTTTTTTTCACGTTTCCCTTCCTATTTTCTTGTCTATCATATTTACTTATCAGATTTAAATGCCAAACGGCTTCGCACTCCCTACAGGCAATATTGACTCATACCAGGTACACAAAGATACCAAAAGTATGAAGCTCTGTGGGAACCCTTTCCATGTTATCGGGTCCTAGGTGACGTGGTCTGCTGTATTTCCCACAAGTTTTCGGACGGTTCGCGCGGTTGCTAGGAGAATTGCTTTCTACATCGGCTTATATAGTTGCTCACTAAGGTCCAGTCCCTTGATGTTCTGCAGGAGGTTCTTTGGTATCACTCCAGTTATTGACAGTATTATGGGAATGATTTGGACGCTGTTCAGTGCCCATTGTCTTCGGATATGCACCTCTAGATCCCTGTATTTGGCGATCTTCTCGTTGTATTTTGTACTTAAGTTGTTGTTGTTAGGTATAGCAATGTCGATCAGTGTAGTTCGCCTAGAAATTTTATCTATTAGTATAATATCTGGTCTATTATGAGCAACTGTTTGATCCATCAGAAATGCTCGGTCCCAATATAACTTGAACTGGTTCTCAAGAATAGGCTCTGGATTGTATTTGTAATAAGGCAGTTTTCCTACCTGTAATAAGTTTAACTTTTTTGCTAACTCTTGGTGGAGTATCTTAGCGTCTGAGTCGTGTGTTTCCTTATGCTCGATTGCGGCAAACGCTTGACATCCTCCAGTTATGTGCTGGATTGTCTCTGAAGTTCGGCAGCCATATTTGCACTGATCATTTTCTATTGAGGGATCTCTAATGATGAACTTCCAATAGTTCTCCGTCGGAATAAATATTTACTTTATATTTAGTATTTTGTGTCCATTGACTTACTAGTAAATATTTTTTTTTACCCTCTACCCACATTTATTAATTTCTGGACTTCCACCGTACTAGTAGACTTAAACAAATTTGTTTGATAGTTGTATATTGTCCGTGAAAGAGCGGCATTTTTAATCTTGGACAGACAGGAATATTTTTATTTAATTTATCTTTCAGTGATTTTGCTTGTCTTGATTTCTATGAGTATTTTTAAATGGTAAAAATTACCCCAAATGCAAAGTTTGTAATTAATATTAACAAAAAGGTGATTTAACAAGTTAGTTTTATCGGTAAATATTGTTAGATATTATTTAAATATTAAAAATAACATAATCATTGACGCCATTTACGCAACCAAAAATTCACATTTTTAATTTTTTTCCGTTAATTTATTCTATAGTTGACTCACCGATTAGCATGTTATACAAGTTTAAATAATAAAACGAAAAAAGGATCGCACTTGCACTCTTAAAAACATATTTCCAAATGTAGGATAAAAATATTATCAGGTTATTCATTGACTACACAATGGGTCCTAGTTCTGGCGATACGTTAATTCTGGTAGAGAATTCATAAGAAGAAAGCAATATTACTGCTGGTCATAGTAAGTGTAAAATTATTAATTCTGTTTTTTGTTGTTCTGAACGATGGTCCCTGTCCCTTCGTTACATTTATGTCAACACCCAAATAAGTAATTTTTTGTATAGTCACTAGCTCATTTTTAATATTGATTCTATTTGGAAGTCATTTTTGTATGCTTCCTAAGATATAAGTCCTAAATGTACACACAGGATAGGCAATATTGTATAAAATATGAGTTATTCACATTAATTAATTGCCTATAAATTATAACAGATGAGGTTTATATCGCCTCCCCATTGCAACCTAAAGAAAATTATGTTAAATTCTAGCCGACAACGTCTGTGTTCTTTATTATACTTGACGACATTTTAGATCTAAAAAGTTTTTAGCAAGATCAGTACTTCGAATGTTAACGATATCTCAAAAGCGAATTCAAGCTTTTTTATTTGCGTTAAGAGAGAACAGAGAAATCTTACTTGACGGATTCATACCAATAAAAAGATCTATCACTACAACCCTGGCACTAAAATTAGTGTCCTCCATCACCTCAAAACTTCAATATGATAACGTCTACATATGTAATATTCCAGAGGTCATTTTTGTTGATTACATAAAGAAGAGTACACAACAGGAACTTTTTACGCCTAACCTTTTTCCCGATTTCGGGTCTTAATCAAAGAAAAATGCATTGGAAAGTTAACAAAAATTGTGCTCCTCCAGTAGAATCGTGAGCCAAATCACACATTTTGTATTACTGTAGCTGTTATCACAGAAGCACGAGTGAAATCTCCCCAATACCCAATATTTTCACCATACCTGGCGCCTAATGACTAACACATACTAAAAAGCAATATATCAGGAAAAATCTTTCATGTTATGAAGAAGGTGCCGTAAATCAGTGGTTTGATGATGTTCGATATTTATCATATGTACATCATTAAAAACAGTCTATAACGATTGCAAGCCATTATGTCATATGTATAAGGCACAGATTTTACTTCGTTCTTATTCTACACTGGCTGGTGAACAGATAGTTTTGGTTAAAAACTGTTGAAGATAATTGAAATCAAAAATAAAAGTCGAATGTTCAATTTCGACATTTTACTGAAAAATATTAAAAAGAAACTAGTTAGATACCTGTGTTGATTAAAATAACTACGAAATGTCACTTCTGGTAATACTGTAGCAAGTTCCTGCAATCCTGTCTAGATACACTCTCTACTTTGATTCATTTGAAATTGAAATACCTCTAAACATGATTAATTCAGCACAGAAATGTTTACAACTCCACCAAATTAACATAGCTTTATCTCTTAAAACTTTCTTTTTAGGAAATTATTAAAATGTTGCTTTACTTTTTACGCCTTACTATTCTATACCAGTTCATTTGTTCTGATTGTTGGAAATAATTGTTGTCTCCGATAATTGCAAATTTCTTTGATAGTTCAAATCACAATGTATTTAAATGTGATATCATATATTTAGTATAGGAAATATTGGGATTTGTACACCTTTCGAAAGGTAGTACTACACTTTTGTCCGATAGTGTACATAAAGTGTTCAATTTAAGTGGTACTATTATTGCTATAGTAATATATAAACGGTCTGTTAATTTAGAGTTAAATTGTCTTTTTTAAGATACAAATAGGTTGGGCAGGGCTGACAAATTTTCTGAGATATTAGAGAAAACTCAAAAAGTGACAAAAATAATTTTTTTAATATCTCATTAACTTTTGATAATAGAAAATAATATTTTTTTTTCTTTGATATAAAATGCCGTTATTAAAACTTTTGTAAATTTTAAGCTTGGGCGATAGCTACTTAGTTTTGGTAAATAATCTGTATTTTTCCTTTCATTTTCTGAAATGATTTTGTGCCAAAAAATACAACCACATACATTTCCAACATTCGTTCTTTTCTCTAGTTCGGTCCAAATTTTGCTGATATTATATTTGTTGTAACAAAATATTGGGAATATAAATCAGTATCCCCGAATACCGATACTGAAAGAACTTGAAATGTGGAAATTTTTCGGTCTGGTATATTTTATCCCGCATATTGAGTTTGAACAAATTAATTTAAAAGCCGTAATATACGCCCCAAGAACCTCCCCCCCCCCCCCAAATCAATCTGGATAAAATCAGAAAAATGTAAAATTTTTAATCCCCCATAATTTATTTTGCCATATTAAATTGTAAAAAATTAATTTCAGATTTGTAACCTACGATTCCGAAAGCTCCCTAATACCGATTGTCAAAAAATGTGAATAACGTAAAATTTTTAACTCCATATTGAATTTGAAAAAAATATTTTTGAACCCTTAATCTTAATTGAATTTTTTAATAACAATTTGATATTCGTAATTTACACCTTTAGAAAGCTCTTATCCACCAATTTTGGACAACATCGAGATATGTAAAAAATTTTGTCCAACATATTGAATTTTTAAAAAATAATTTTTAAATTCGTTACGCTATTTAATTAATTTTTTTGTCCGCCATATTATCAGCGCCATCTTTTTCATTCAAATTTGTGCCGACGTTCCGAAGTAATCAACGTACATACGAGTATATAAAAAACATTAGAAGCCGAATAAAAAAATGCCATAAAAAAAGGCATTGTTAAATAAATTTGGTCTTTTATAGAATAGTTCACTCGGTCAGTTCAGATGAGTAAGCTCGCCAATGTCCGGAACGGTTATTTCCTATCCAGCATTTGAATTTAAAGAGTTTCAAAAATCTAACTGATTTCCTATCCCGATGTTCTGAGGCACCACCCTGTTACAACTATTAGAAGGTGCTGTATACGTCAATGAGAGCTCATCCTGTATATTTCGCGAAGAAAAATTTTAAAGAAAGTTAAAATACGTTGGTCTCGTTTTTTTTTAAATAAATGGAATTACAACTCTATAGTTAAGAATATCCAAACTAACATTAATCCCAAACCTTTCCTAAAAGATTTCTCGGCGAATTGTTTAAGTCCGGTGACAATGGATGTTTTGATTAAACCATTGATTCCCAATGTGTTCCATATGGAATCTCAGTGGTCGATTGCAACATTCAAGGAGTTGATGTCAAAGGGGAAAATTTTTTGGTGTTCCGTAAAATTTTTCTTAACAAAAATTGTACCTATATACTTAGAATAGATAAAAAATATCTATGTATATATTATTTAAGTATATTTCATTAAATTATTGTGTAAGTAACTGTTCACTTTGTAGTCACACTAACTGTAAGTGAAATTTAGAAGAAGTTTTGTATCTGATAACAACCACATTGTGCTCATACGCGCAATAACAAACAGGTCTAGATTTGTACCTAAACTGCAAGGAAGGCGGTGCAAACTTGAACAGACTTGTTTAATTCAACTATTGTTTTTTTTTCTTCCGGGTCCGTCCTGAAGCCGTATGCACTGCGGCTAGAGTAGGCCTATTGTACTCACTCTACATTTACAACCACTTTGTTGACCTAATCTCCTAGATTAATTTATACAGGTCTACTAAGGAGTGGGTGTGTACTTCCCTCGGTTCCAGGTTTGTTGCCCGAAGGTTTGTTGTCGCCTTCTTTCTAATGACTCACAGTCACATATGACATGATTTACTGTTTCCTCGGCTTGACCACATAATTTGCATCCGAGGTCTCCGTTATATAGGTTCATTTTATGCAGATGTACTTTGACGGCCATGTGTCCCGTGATTATACCTGTAATAGCCCTTAAAAGCGAATTTGGATTAGTTTCTTTGCTTATTTCGAGTCAGAATTTCCAACAAATAGCTTGAGGTGATTCAATCCCTGTTTGAGTATCCAGTGGTTTTTGTGCTCTTTTCTAATCCATTGTTTGACTGCTTCCAGAGCTGCACAGCGCGGCACTCAAAAAGCCAGTTCTGGATCAATATATTGAGATGATTAGCCAGATCTTGCTAGCTCATCAACTTTTTCATTTCCATGTATGCCTTCGTGTCCTGATACCCATTTTAACATAGATCTGTTGTCCATTGCCAGAGTTGTAAGTTCACTCTGACATTCCCAAACTAATCTAGATGATACCTTTAGGCCCTTAAGGGCCTTCAGGGCTGCTTGGCTGTTAGAATAAATATCGATTTGCTTTCTTTTGGAAGCTCTCCTTTCTATCTCATTTGCACATTGTAAAACCGCATATATTTCTGCCTAGAATACTGCTGGATATTTTCCCAAGGGAAGAGTTATTTCTTTCATCGGTTATAATCCATATATCCCAGCTCCGATACCCTCACTGGTTCTTAAACCGTCAGTATACCAGATAATTGTACCAGAAGATGTTTCCGATTTTTCTCTTTTACTCGCTATTTGATTTTTTTATGACCTCTAAAGGTGTATTGTAGCGGTTAGCCCGATGCCATATGGCCCATATCAATTTCCTATTCTGGGCTCCTGATTTTGTTCCATATTGTTTTGTGTCCAGTCAATGGCATTTGTGTTATTGGCGTCTCGCCTCTCCCTGAATCACTAAGTATAGCGGAGGTTGATCCAGGAAGTACTCCATTGCCGAAGTGGCCCTCGTAATGCTCAAGCAGGTGACTCTCTGTATGCCGCCTAGGTTTGTCATGGTTGATCTTGGGCCACCAGATCAAGGTAGCATATATAATGCCTGGTCTCACCACACTAGTGTATAACCAATGCACCATCTTCGGTAAGAAACCCCATGTTTTCCCGCATCATAAGGGTTGTTTCCGATTTTCTTGTTATGTTTCCTATGTGCTTGTTCCAGGTCAGCCTGGAGTCCAAAATTACCCTCAGATATTTTACTTTTCTAGAAACTGGTCTTCCTTTCCTAGAATGATGGGATCGAGGTTCCCTAGCTTTCTCTATTTTGTGAAGGGGATAAGGACAAACTCTTGGGAACTTATATTAAATCCTTCCTGTTCTGCCCATCTAAGAGCCCACTGCGTTCTCTCTCTTAGAGTCGTATTAAGATTACCACGTCATAAGTATATCCTCATACAGAGTGTTCAGGATTCGCAAGAGCCCATCCATTACTAGGTTCCAAAGCAGTGGGGAGAGAACTCCCCCCTTGTGGATACCCCCAGTCACCCGTGTCGTCAGCGTTTCTTCAAGCAGTTCTGTAAAGACTGTGTTAAAAGACAGAGTTCTTAGTTTCATTTGTTTTTGATCCACCCGCAATCCTATCCGTCATGATGATAATCTCTTGGCCATGATAATTTTTTTCCTTGTTAAATTGTATAAATATCCTAATGGCATATATTTCTGCCTGGAAAATACTTGGTGGCTTACCTAAGTGTCTATTGCCAGATCTATATACTCCTACTCCAGTTCCCTCCGTTGTTTTGGATCGATTTGTATATCATATAGTGCATTTCTTGCTGAGCCTTTCAATGGTGTTTCTGTCTCATTCGCTCTTGCGGCTCAACTTTGAGCTGAAGTTTTCCACAAAGTTGAATTTCTTTTTCATTTCGTCTTGAGGCATGTCCCAGATTTGTTGATTTCTGGATGAGAGTTTGGGCCTTCGTTTTATTACCTCATCTCTCATCATCCTATAAATCATCCTCTTCACCATGTTCTCTAGAAATATATGTAGAGGTGTGAGGTTTACGATTACTTCCATGGTGGCCGTTGGGCAGGTTTTCATCGCCCCGGTTATACATGCACAGTCTTTGAACTTTCGAGAAGTTAGCTCTCGTGTTAGCCAGACTGGTTCTTTTGCTCCAAATCACTGCCCCATATGTGATGATTGGTCTCACTATGGCAGTGTACATCCACTGCATGATTTTTTAATTTGTACCCCATCTTTTTACCGGAAGGTTTCTACATACCATCAAGGCTTTTGTAGCCTTATTGGTTACTTCTTTTCCATGCTTATTCAGAAGGGTATTCTTGAATTTGCCTCTTGCGATCACGACCACGTCATCGACATAGCCCTGACAAGATATGCCGAGGTCAGTCAGATCACAGAGAAGCTGGTCTACAATTAAGCTCCACATAAGTGGAGACGCTACACCCCCCTGAGGGCATCCTCTGGTGGTATAGAGGGCGATAGTGTCTTGTCCTTTTGCTATTCTAGTGGAGGGAAGTCGTGCTATCCATTTGGATGTCGTTCCGTTCACTCCCCTATCGTCGATTGCTCTTTTGACTTCCTCATGTGGAGTGTTGTTAAAAACCCTTTCTATATCAAGGAAGGCACATATTACGGTTTCCTTGCTGTTCTGTGCTTCTTGAATCTCAAAGAGGTTTCCGTGAACTTACCCGCTTGATATGCATGTTGATGAGGATGGAGTGACGCCTGTTCAAGAATTTCTGTTCTGATATAATTATCTTCTGATTTCTCCATCGTTTTTAAAATAAATGATGTGAGACTGATGGGTCGCAAGGATTTAGGGTGTGTAGTGTCCTTTTTCTCCGCTTTCGGAATGAAGGTGACTTTGGCCCTTCGTCAAATTTCTGGTATATAGCCCAGTTTCGGGCTGCTTTGACTGATGGGTACTATGTATAAAATCTCGTCCGGCCCTCGTTGAAGCAGGGCCGGAATTATTTCATTAACTCCTGGGGTTTTATATGGTTGAAAGGTGTTCATTGAAAATTTTAAATAACCGCTACTGCATATGTGTCTGGCTATTGCTGTAGCTTCTCTGGTGGGCCTTTCGCGATGTTCCACCACATCATTTGCGTTACTAGGCTTGCTCCTCGGAAAGTGTTGAGTAAAAGTAATGCTCTTTCCTCCTCGCTCTCCGTGAAGCTGTCATCTGGCTTTCTGAGTGCCATTTCTGTATCGATCCTACCCTTCGCCATGCCTTTGTGAAGTCTAGCTGCTACAGATGTAGTTTGAATGTCTTCACAGAATTTCTTAAAGCTGTCTCTTTTAGCTTTCCTAATTTCCTTATTGTAGATTGTAAGTTTCTCGGTGTAGCTCTGCCAGAGTCCTCCGTCACGCCTAGCCCTATTAAAAAGTCTGCGCGTTTCGGATCGATGGTCATTCCACCAAGGTGCATCCCTGCAGCTTTTGCTTATTTGTAAAGGGCAGCTCGATTCATAAGCTTCGAGTATTGCTTCATTTGCTTCCTTCAGGTCACTTTCCAACTCCAGATCATGCTTAGCGTGTCCTCTGATATGAATGCGTGCTAAGTTTGCTGTCAGATTGGTGTTGTATCTTCCCTGGGATTTATTATAAGGACTGGCTCAGGAGGATCGATTTCTAAACTGAATGTGATTATTCTATGATCATTCAATACCCTTCAGTTTTCTAATAAGTTTGTTCAGCCTGGTGTGCTTAGTGTAATGTCTAGCACTTCTTCTCTTACCCTTGTTACAAATGTATGGGTAGTTCCTATACTGTTTATGGCCAGATTACATTTAAAGATGTATTCTAAAAGTTGCTCATCTCTTTGATTGGTGTCCTTGCTCGCCCAGATTGTGTTGTGAGCGTTGGCATCACACCCCAATTGTAGTGGTAGTTTCTTTTCCTGGGAGGACTCTAGCAGTCTTTGCACTTCTAGGGGTGGTATAGGCCCGTCTCCTGCGAAGTAGCATGAGGCTATGAGAGTCTCTAACTTCTTCTTCTTCAACTCGAAGTATTCTCTACTAGGAACGAGGTCTCTCGTTAAGAATTCTGAAAGACAGAAATAATTAACATTTTTCCTTATCATGATACATGTTCTAGGTGTGTCATGACTGACATGATATATTACCTTAGCATCCTTGCAGTTTAATCCTTTTACCTTATTTCTGTTGTTCCAGAGTTCCTGGATCAGCGCAATCCCCAGCCGGTTGATGTCCCCCCTGTCATCTTCTCCTCCGGTTGCCTCGATCTCCGTTGTCGTTTCGACAGATGATGGTGCTCCGAGATGGTGGTCGGAAATGTGGTGACTTCCCACGCTTGTCGCATCGTCGTCTTTAGAAGTTTTAAGAGTCATTTCTCCCGTTTCCTTCTTGTTCCTCTTTAGGCCGTGCACGGGGATTTTTCCAAACCGATAGTGGATGGTGTGCCCGTTGTCTTTGATTTTGTGGCAGGATAGATCGTCGATACCTGCCCTCAGTATTTGGCCTTTACCTCCATCCTTTTGGATTAATCACCTTCCCTTTTGATGCTTTTATCCCATCGTTTTGGGCTTCTATTAGCTGTAGAAGCTTTTCTGCCGTTCTTCCTTGGCTTTTAGAAAGGAATATTGTCACTGTACGAGCCTTTGCTTCTTTGAATATAAATAGGTAATTTTTTTAATAACATTTTTTTTTATTCCTCCGATAGTCCGTTTGCCGATCATTTCTTGAGTTTCAGGTCATTCGAAATTCTAATCAACATCTTACATCCGTATTACCTTTTTTTTAAGTTTTTAATTATTTTGTTAGGTTTTTCGTGTCAGCAATCTGTATTATTTACTTTGTGTCTTTTCTTCTTTCTTTCTGTCTGAATCTTTATAGACAAAACTCAGTGGTACATGATTCCTGTGTCCCTAACTACAAAATATAAAGATTAATATGAGATTATACATGGAGAATTTATTTCGAATTTCGAAGTCCTATTATATTTGAATAGGTTTATTTTTGTTCAGAGACTACTGCAAGTAAACATGGCCGGATCTAAAAGGAAATGTAGGGAGTTTCCTTCTTGTTCCTCTTTAGGCCGTGCACGGGGATTTTTCTAAACCGATAGTGGATGGTGTGCCCGTTGTCTTTGATTTTGTGGCAGGATAGATCGTCGATACCTGCCCTCAGTATTTGGCCTTTACCTCCATCCTTTTGGATTAATCACCTTCCCTTTTGATGCTTTTATCCCATCGTTTTGGGCTTCTATTAGCTGTAGAAGCTTTTCTGCCGTTCTTCCTTGGCTTTTAGAAAGGAATATTGTCACTGTACGAGCCTTTGCTTCTTTGAATATAAATAGGTAATTTTTTTAATAACATTTTTTTTTATTCCTCCGATAGTCCGTTTGCCGATCATTTCTTGAGTTTCAGGTCATTCGAAATTCTAATCAACATCTTACATCCGTATTACCTTTTTTTTTAAGTTTTTAATTATTTTGTTAGGTTTTTCGTGTCAGCAATCTGTATTATTTACTTTGTGTCTTTTCTTCTTTCTTTCTGTCTGAATCTTTATAGACAAAACTCAGTGGTACATGATTCCTGTGTCCCTAACTACAAAATATAAAGATTAATATGAGATTATACATGGAGAATTTATTTCGAATTTCGAAGTCCTATTATATTTGAATAGGTTTATTTTTGTTCAGAGACTACTGCAAGTAAACATGGCCGGATCTAAAAGGAAATGTAGGGAGTATGATGATTATTTTTAGTTCGATTTCATTCTATCAATGTCGGACAAACACCTACCTATGTGCCTAATATGCAATCGAGTTTTAAGTTGTGACGGTATGAAATCATACAAGTTGGGAAATCATCAAAGAAGGTGTCATTATAATAACACAGATAAAGATTTGAAATTCTTTCAAATACTTCAGAAAAAACCCACGGTGGACAGTATGTTCTCTTCAACGTTAAAAAGAGAAGATGATGCTTTGCGGGCATTTTACAACATCTCTTTACTAATAGCAAAATCAGAAAAACCGTGTACTATCGTGGAGAAGTTTTGTCAGTTATTGTAAAGATTGGTAAAACTGTTGTATTCAAACTTGCATATGATGTACTCAAAAGAATCCCTTTGAGCAATAATATAGACTTGTATTGGATATATTGATTAAACGAGTCATGATGTTGACGGCACTGTTATTGGCATTTATGAACCAAAAAATCCACGAAAAGCTGCTTGATCTTTGACAACGGACAATAAAAGCGAATCGTTATTCACTGTTTTGAAAGATGATTTCATGGAAAAAGCGAATCCTTTATCAAATATAATATCAGAAGCAACACATGAAACAACTGCCATGGTTGGGTGTCACCGTTGTTTTATAAGCCATTTAAAACAAAATATACACATGATGTTTGCAATTTCATTGACAACATTTATTTACTACAAAATCACAGTTAAAAAAATTCGAGGCAAAACGTTGCATTCTAGGGTATTTTTGCAGTTATGCTGAAGTACGCTTGGTGTCGAAAGGCTTGAAAAAATTTTTTCGGACTGACTAATATCGTCTGACATCGAGGTCGGTAGGTGGCAGGTTTGCAATATCCTACCGACATACCTTGGAATTTATATTTCATATATCAGTTATTTCCTGCGAATGTTGCTCTCAGTCCGATACAACTCCACTGACGAGACCATAAGGTGATCGAAACGCGAATGGAGAGAGAACAAGAATGGTATTTGCTGGAAATAAACTGTTTGTATATGTTCTTTCCTTTTTCTGTCTGAAAGGACAATACATATATAACAACTATTTAAATACGGCAGATAGATTTCTTTATTTACCACTGAAATTTTGATCTAAAAAAACTATACTTTGGAATATTAAGTCAGGTTTCGTAGCTATAGACCTTTATGCTTGATGGTTATGGACTTAGAACGGTATGAGACTGAGAAATAAATTTGGCTTTTAAACCAGTTAAATTTGGAAAAAGTGACCCGGCTTAATGGTCAAGAAGCCAATCTCTGACATAGGGGTACCGCTGGCGTGCTGTTTTCGTGAGTGCGTGTGAGTCTGAGATAAATGGGTTGGTCGTGTTTCAGCGATACTTTCATGTATAAAAGTGCTGAAAGTAACACAATTTAAATCTCTGTGAATTATCGTGTTCCTGACATAGTATGAGGCTCCGCAGATCATGCGTAAAATCTTGTTTTGGAAGCTCTCTATTCGCCTAAATCGAGACCTGCCAGTGGTGATCCAAGTTGGAGCACCAAATCACAGGATCGAACGTATGAATAACTTGTAGATGGTAAGTTTGTTCTTTAAATTTAACTTGCTATTTCGATGTAAGAGCGAATAGAGAGCCAACTATGATGTTTTGGCCTTGGATAAATATAATTGGTATTTAGTAGCCAATTCAGTCTTTTATCAAAAACTAGCCCCAAGTACTTGGCGCTATCCCGCCAGGGAATGCGTACGTTCGAGATGGACAAACAATTGTCCGGAATGTTAAAGCGTTTTCTTGAAAAAATGACTGCTTGAGTCTTTTTTGGATTAATTTTGATTTTCTAATCAGTCACCCATCTCTCAAGTTTGTTGATATGCCGCTGCAATCTCAACACAACATAACGTAATGACCCGGAAGAGGTCGCAAACGCAGTATCGCCAGCGAACAGGAACAGCTTACTAAAATTGTCTGTCGGAATATCTGCCGTATATAAGTTGAATAGGATCGGTGACAGAGGTGAACCCTGTGGCACGCCCGCTCTAACATGCTTTGTTTCTGACATTGCGTCATCTGACGATACTACGAAAGTTCTTCCTTCTAGAAAACTTGAGGCAGTTTCACAAGGTAACTTGGAATTCCTAACCTTATCATTTTGACAATCAGTCCGTTGTGCCACACCTTGTCAAAGGCATTGCTTATATCAAAAAAGATTGTCACAAACATGTCCAGTTACTCTGGTAAGAATATGTTTAGAAATACCCGGCCAAATGCAAGGCGGACTTGCATAATTAGTTTTGCGTAATGTGATTGTTCGTGCTCTCTCTCCTTACCCTCTAGTATCTCCGTGTTCGCCCATTACAAAGTGTGTTTTCGACCTTTGTTTTTATATACTAGAACAATTATCACTCGTTACAATTTTTACCCAATCTACACTTTATGGAGAATACTTCACAATGTTTTTCAATTTTTCTAACTAAGAGTAGAAGAACTGCGGTTTTTAATATTTCTCTTAGACTAATATGAAGAGAAGTTTGAGCTAGTCTAGCATCACATATACTTTTAAACTTATTCTTTTACAAGCTTTTATTTAACAATACTCATGATGATTTTCACTTCCGATTTCACCGTCCAAAATAAAAATTTTACTTTCAAAACTACACGCCTATGATTGGGCCACCAATTTCTGTTTTTGTGCCAAATTTCAACTTTCAATGTCAAATAGTTTCAGAAAAACTGAGTTATGACAAATAGATTGCTATTCATGTAATTCCATAAGTATTCCATTTTCTTCAATTTTCACACGGAATACCAAAAATGGAAAAAAAATTGAAGTCAAGTAGGATTCTTCAGATTTTTAGTTTCGATTAGGCAATCATTTTAATGTACAAAATATCAGTTTTAAAAAAGTTTCAAATTAACAATAAGAAAAAATATAACAAATTCTACATATTTCAGTAGAAGAAAACTAAAGAATTTAGATTTGCTTGATTTAAAGTTGTAATGAATTCACCCTATTCAAAAAAGTTTTTATTTTATAAAGAAACAAAAGTTAATTTAAATTTCCTGTTTCTAATTAAAAAAAACTGGTACTAAATAAATCTGATTGATAGTTTGCGTATTGTAAATTCGGATTAAGCACCGCGTGACTTTCATTTCATAATTGAACAGTTTTAACTTGGTTAATTTTACATTTTTAATAAAAGTGGGTTTTTAGCATACAAAGTATTAATCCTATTGGCTTTACACGGGAAGTTTTATAATTAAAAAAACAGGGTGTCCGGTAATTATCTCCTAATTTCTATGGAGCATACAGGGAAAGTCAAAATAACCCTACTTTTATAGAAAGAAAAATTCCTAAAGTGCCCCTTAACGGAGATACAAAGCTCTAAATGAGTACCCAGCGATTTACCTTATCGGCTCTTCGGCTGAACCGAGTTCTTAAACATCCATTAAACCATACTACACTAGATGTTTTAGATCATCAGAAAAGTCAGGAAGGCCACAGTCGTTGGGCCTAGTTTTTGACAGGTGTTGTTTTACAGAACTAAAAACTCATTTTTTGAATACTTCGGTCATTCCTCTTCAAAAATGGTACTCTTAATTTATTTCGATAAAACTGTCGGTTTTCGAGATACATTGCTTTTTATGCGAAACACTCTAAAGGTTCTAATGCTAAACACAAACAGGTAAAAACCAGGTTATTATTGTTAATACCTACATAATGAATTACTATTGACAGAACTTGCCAAAACCGCCTTCAAGTAAAAATAATTTTCAAAAATGGAAGAATATTCTTACGCAGAGTATGCTGATATGCATTTAATTTATGGTGAAGACCTGGAGACAAAAAGACTTTATGCTGAAAGTTTTCCAGTTCGAACTTTGCCAAGTCCAAAAACCTTTCAAAGGATTGATGGAAGCCTAAGGGAAACAGGTAAAAGATGATTAGAAAATAATTATTAGAATTAACGAATTAACTTTTTACATGTTTTATTCAGGGTCATCTTGGCCGCGACGTGGTAGAGAAACAAATTTTGCAAGATATTTTTGACAACAATTCAAACAGCATAAGAAAACTCGCGACACTACACAACGTTGAAAAGTACACGCTATGTCTCGGGATGATTATCACGCAAGACTTCAAATACTCCAACTGGTTTATACAGCAACATAACCAAATCTAATTTTTCTAACCTTATTTTGTTTACTGATGTGGTCCATGCATGATGATGCTCCACCTCATTTTAACCGTATAGTAGGTCAGCACTTAACAAACGTTTCTGACCCTCGATGGGTTTGAGGTGGGCCTGTTTTATGGCCACCAAGGTCTCCAGATCTACATCCCTTAGACTTTTGCTTCTAGGGACATCTAAAAGAACTAGTTTATTCAACACCAGTAAATACTAGAGAAGAACTACTAGCAAGAATAGCACAGCATTCTAACGAAGTCCGTAATAATGCCGGACTATTATTTGGAGCCTATATTGAACATTTTCCAAAATAACATTTAGACATTTTCACTATTTTTGTATTTTAATTACATTATAGATTAATTGATCCTCGATCATCCCTTTGAAAGATTTCTGGACCTGACAGTATCTGAGCTGGAAATCTTTCAGCATAAAATCTTCTTGCCCTCGAAGAGTGAGGCAGCGCTTCCCCATAAATTAAATCACAACATACCCTGCGTATTTTATTTTTACCTGTTTTTGTTTAGCATTTATCTCGAAAACCGCCAGTTTTATCAAAATAAATTATGCCTTTTTTGAACAGGAATGACCAAAGTATTTAAAAAATCAATTTTCAGCTCTGTAAAATGATACCTGTCAACGAGTGTGGCTGCAAGTCCGTTCCTGACTTTTCAGATGATCTAAAACATCTACTGTAGTATGGTTTAATGACCTTTATAAAAAATTAAAATTTTATTAAATTGTACAAGTCTTAGAGCAGAGAAGGTAAATCGCTGGGTATCCCTTTAGGGCTCTGTATCTCCGTTAAGGAGCACTTTAGGAATGTTTTTCTATGACAAAGTATGGTTATTTTGACCTCCCCTGTATACTTCCGAGAAACTAGGAGGCAGTAACCGGACCAGGGGCGGATCCAGCCTCTTTCTTTGGTGGGGGGGGGGGGCGGTGATATCACAAAAGTACAGTATGGCAAGCGAAAGCAAGTTGTCGGCGGGGAGGGGGGATACCGGAAACGTTCCCATTTCTAGTGTAAAAGGCAGGAACGGGTCTATTTTTCTAAATTTGAAGCTCTTGGATAGGAGGGCATGCTAGCAGCATACACATTCCTAGTATAAGAGGCAGAATCGGGTCTATTTTCCTGAACTCAAAGCTCTTGGGGGGCGGCTATCGCAAGCATACACATTCCTATACTCTATTCAAAAACTAGAGAGAGTAGTAAAAGTGTTACCGAAACCTCAAACATACCTGCTCCAGTGCCGCAGGTAACTGAGGTCGGTCGCAAATCTAATTATATTTAATTATATTTAAATATTATAAGCTTTTATAAATTTACTGCAACAATAAAAGTTCTGATAGTTCAATTTAATTTCTGTCAGTGAGTAAAGTACACCTTACACTGAGTCTTTAGTGATTTATCTTGTTTGCGCTTGTTTTTATATATTATTTGAGATTAGTGAGATACCCAAAAGATACGTCTTCCACCTCTATATTTATTCCAAAATCGTTAGACTAAGGCATTTTTTCCTCAACGAAAAACTTATTACTATGAATGTTTATGATATCAATATCTAGATAATAATGTTAAAAGCTCTGATATATGTTCCAACAAGAGTTGGAAAATCTACTATGTCCGAATACTGAAGGAGAAACAAACGACTGGAATTGTTAGTACTCCCAACCTACATTCAATCACAGGCAGACGAAAAACCTCGTTGGAAGAAGAGATGAAAACTACAATAAAAAGGAATTGTACATACATTTTATTATGAGAAGCATATCCCACCAGTCGTTAAAATTCTAACTAAAATCAATGAAGATCGGGATTTAGCTGAAATTAAGAGAACTGAGCTCTGGAAATTGCTCAGAGAACGTAATTTTTGCTGGGAAAAACCAGAGAGGAAATCTTCTTGTTCTTATAGATCGTCCGGAAACTGTCGGTTGAAGAAGAAAATATCTCTCTCAAGTAAAAGGTAGAGTTGCTAGAAAAATTAGTAATTTAACTGAACTTTTGAAAGATTTTTTTGAATAAAGTTACTGCAGAAAATTGGGAAAAATCCATATAATAAAAGAATTAAGCAAAATGTGGATACTCGATCTCACGATCGGTGAGATAGAGGAACCAATTATATTTAATTTGAGCGAAGATAGCTTCACTGACTTTTATTACGAATTAGATACGTAATGTTTACCAGTGTACATACAATTTATTATTTAAATTTTTGTCTTTGTTGTATTTTATTGTTTAATGTTGTTTATATATATTTTTATTTTTTTATATATTTTTATTTTAGTGTGACCCACTCTTTAATTTTATACATATTTAATTCCAATTAGCAGTAAGTTTTTTATTATTTTATGATTGTATTTGTGTAATTTTCTTAAGCGTGTAGAATTAACATGTTTATTTTTTTTTGGGCTATCGGAGTTCCATATAATAAAGTAAATTAAATTGAGATGTCAGTGCAATAGAAATAAAAATAAATAGGTCTAATTTTAACTGTAACATATAAAAATTAATTACATTTGAATCCCTCTTTAGTTTTTAATTGTAATTCTGCAGATGGTTTAAGCAATAAATAAACTGAAACGTCAAATGCCCTAAAAATGTTTTTAATTAATAATAAACTGACCGATAGCCCCAAAAAATTTTAATATTATATGGACGAATTTATTTTTATATGTTTAATTTAGTGTATTTTTGACAATGGGTATTTTGGAAGTATTTAAATTATAACTTAGAATCGACCGCCCCCCCCCCCACACCCTTTGATCCGCGCCTGAACCGGACACCCTATATAGAAAGCCAAACAGTTTAAAAATGTTTCAGTATTCAAATAAAACTAAAGCATTTAGCGTTTCTTGATCTGAAATTCTAATATATCAACCTTAATCAAGAAATTTTGTATTTACTACTGAACCGATAGTTAATGTGAGTTTCCTATTTTTAATTATAAAAAGTCTTTCAATGTTTAGAAATAGCTAAAGTTATTTAAGGGTGATTTAAAAAAATCTCTTAAACACAGCAAATGTTTTTAAATTTCATTAATAAGCATATTTTTTCCAAATATTTTCAGCTCGTTTTGGAATTGTCATGGTAGATAAAAATCTAAAAAAATTAAGATTTTTGAAAATAACAAATGGGGATTCACAACACTTCCTGTTGAAACTACATCTTTTATAAGGAATAAATTCCAAGTTGTTTTATTGAGAAATAACAATTTGAATACAAGATATATTAAAAATCCATTTTCAGTACTAAATTTTAGGGGTGATTTTTACCACCTAAACATGCTGCAAACAGATCAAACATGATATATATCTCTTAGATTTTCATGCTCTACTACATACTAAATTTGGGTTAGAAATAAATTTAAAAAAGATAGATTTTCGAAAATGAAAAAAAGTGGTTGCAACTCCTACTGTCGAAACTACATCTGACATCTTTGCTCTTTTATTAACCGACTTCTAAAATAAGGAGGTTCTCAATTCGTCGACTATGTATTTTTTTATGTATGTACACCGATTACTCCGGAACGGCTGCACCTATTTGAATGAAATTTTTTACGTTATGTTCAGGAAGTTGCTGCGGTGGTCACATATTTTTTTGGACGAAATTGGTGCAGTAATATCCAAGATGGCTCTGACAATGTGACGGCCAAAAAAATTAATTTTGTCTGATTTTCTCCAAAATTGGTATGGGGTAATTTTTGGGGTCGGACACAACGAATCTGAAATTATTTTTTAAAAATTCAATATGGTGGACAAAAAAATTTAATTTTGTCTGATTTTCTCCAAAACTGGCGTGGGGGAGTTTTCGAGGTCGCGCATAATGGATCCGAAATATTTTTAAAAAATTCAATATTGCGAACAAAAAGTCAATTTTGTCCGATATGCTCCAAAATTGGCACGAGGGAGTTTTCAGGGTCATACATAACTAATTTAAAATTATTTTTAAAAAATTCAATATGGCGAATCCAATATGGCGGACGAAATAATCAATTTTATCCGATTTTCTTCAAAACTGGTATGGGGAAATTTTCGTTTTGTCTAAAATCAGTATTGAGGGATTTTTGTTAGTGTTAATTAGTAATTTAAAATATAAAAAACTCAATCTAGCGAATTCAATATGGCATCCTAGAAATTTTACATTTTTCGATTGTTTCCAAAACTGATATAGGGGGTCCTTGAGGGTGTAAATTATGAATTTAAAGTATTTTTTCAGGATTCAATATCGCGAATCCTATATAGAGAACTAAAAATTTTACATTTTTCGGTTTTGTTTAAAGGTAGGACTAAATCGTTTTTGAGGATGTAAATAGCTAATATAAGTTAATAAACTTTAAATTTCCAGATTTCATCCAAAATTGGAACTAGGGAGCTTTGATGGACAGAAAATTTTACATATTCCGATTTTGTCTAGAATTGATATTGTGGGGTTCTTGAAACGTATTCAAACTCAGTATGCAGTATAAAATATATCGAACTAAGAAATTTACATCTCAGGTTCTTTAAATATTGAAAATTGAAATTCTGGGGTTTTTGAGGAGTATACAAATTTAATATGCAGTATAAAATATATCGAGTTAAGAAATTTACCTCTCAGGTTCTTTAAACATCGATATTGGAAGGTTTTGGGGCCTATATTACCAATCTAAAATTAATTTTAAATTTAAGATAGTGGATTTACTATGACAGACTAAATATTTGTTTGACACAATTTTACTGGTATTTGGAAAACTCTAAGAACTAGAGAATTTTTAGTGGTGCATTTTAGGGCGATTTACAATTTTGGAGAAAATGGGTACTTTTTTGCCATCTTGGAGTCATTGCGAGGTACACTAATCTCGATTAGTACTTAGTTCAAATAATTTATGGATATCACAATGAATTCTAAAACTGAAAATAGAAAAATAAAATTTTTATAAAAAAAATTGAACCGACTTCTAAAAGTGCGCTGCGCTAGAAAGTGAAAAATAACTATAAATTTTTATACGAAATTGAACTTTTTGAAGTCGGTGCCAAATTATTTGTAAATGAAATAAATAACTACTGATATATACAAATTATTGTAAGAAAGCAATTACAAATAAAGTATTTTTAATTTGTTTTTGCAAATCACATTTTGTCAGGTGTTAGTTTGGCGTCGACTTCAAAAAGTTCAATTTCATATAAAAATTTATAGTTATTTTTCACTTTTTAGCGCACCTTTAGAAGTCAGTTCAATTTTTTAATCAAAATTTTATAAGGAATAATTTTCAAATAGTTTCATTCAAAAGTAATAAGTTTATTCCGCGATATACTTAAAAATTTATTTTCGGGGGAAAACTTTGAGGGTGATTTTCACTCACTTAAAACTCTTAAGCGTACATAAAAAATTTACGTATATCTTATTTTTTCCCTCTTTATAACATTGTTAAAAATCATAGAAATCGATAAATTCGGTTTGGGGTACTTGTGAATTGAATAACGTGTAATTTTTGGTTTTCAACTAACAGGTCGTCGGAGAAAAATTCTGTTAAACTTGTTAAAGTGTATGAAAATTATATCTGCTTATGGAATTCAAAAAGTATAGAATAGATTAGGAGTGAAAACAACAGAACAAAACGTGAAAACAACCAGAAAGACAATACGAATAATACACGTAGCCGAGTTAGGAAAAGAGAAAAAAACGAACAATTTGGAGCCTATAATGACGACTTGCATAGATATACTACTTACCTATTGGCATTTGGTTTAAACGATTTCTACGAAATGTTGTCTTTTCTTCCTCCGGTTTTTGAAAAGACCGGTATATAATTTTAATGGATTTAAAATCTTTGAATATTTTCGAGAAAATATTTGCTGTTTTACTGTCAATGTTTAGCTAATTTTTATTTTTTTTTGTGAAAAAAATCCCGAGGAGTTTATCTTAATTTTAGAATCATATTATTTGCATCATGGTTATTATAATTATGAATTAAATTCATTCTGTATCAAAATGTATATAAAATACAAAAGAAAATTCATTTATAACTGATACGAGAAGAGACTCTGCAATATTTTTATAACAGATGTTGGTAGAAATTACAACAAAAAAAATTATGTTTTCCTAACCAGTTTTTTTTTATCAAAAATTAAAATACTTTTTCTATAAATTTATTTTCCTAATAATCTCTATTAATATACGTTATTGCAAAGTCATTATTTACTTTTTTTAACAATCCTGTCATTACGTAGACACTATTGTTTAAATTTAATTCCCATGGTAACGCAATATGAACAAAAATATTCAGCATAATTATCAGGCATTTTGGGGATATTTATTGCTACCTTGTTATTGTAACATGTGTAGGTTCGAACGTACATCTCTTCAACAATCTGAATGTATCTGCTCTATCGCTAAATCGAAAGCAGCACTTGCTTTTGTAACTGAAGAAAGCGCAATAGGTTTCTCGGATATTCTAAATTTGGCGCGTACTAATCCAAAAGTGTTTTTTGAAATACAAGGAGCTCTATCTAATCTAAAATTAAATATATTTTTTTAAACAATATTTTTTTTTGTAGGATTTTATAAAATATGGTTGTGAGGGAAAAGTATCACCAGTCTCAGTAACCGTTTTCTGGGGAATATTTAAACGTGACTCCTCTATAGCAACATCAAATGAACATTGTTTAAATATGCTGTCATCTCAAGCTCTTCCCTGTAAACCAATAACTACATAAGTAATTTAAAATTTCTACAATTTCAAGGAGGTCTCAAAATCTCATTAAAAAACGTCAAGGTATTCTAAAGGCGGCACCCATACTGCAGTAAATCAGTTGCAAAATATTTATAAACAGTAAACGATGAACTGAAGATGAATTTAATATCCATGGAAAACATCTTGCTACTCAGGAAGTATGAACATTACTCAAACCCAACACAAATTTAACTTTAAATCAAAAATTCAAGATATTACTGATAAAAATCGTGAACAGACGTTTACTCAAGCTTCTCCCGTTCGAATTTTTGATACAAATAATTTCCATCATCAACTTAATAGCATTGGAATATATGACAAGGATGATTCTTCCTCACTATGTTGGGCAACGACACCACAATCATCAAACTCACATTCATCCGAAGAAATTGTGAAACTTCGTTAAGAATTATTATCCTTACAATTACCCCAATAATTAGAAACGTCAATAAATATTTTCTCTCGAGCAACAAATTCCATTTTAAATTAAAAATAATTATTATAAATGTATTTTAATTCTAAATATTAACGTTCACCTTCTGGTGTTTCAAGAATGGAAATTGTAAGGAATAAATAATTTGCCATATTTAACTAGTTGTCTATATGTTATGAATATACAGAAACAATCTATTTTCTGCAAATACAACTCTGCTTTTCTCTTCATACGCGTTTTGACCACCTCTTGGTCTCGTCAGTAGAGTTGTAAAGAACTGAGAGCAATATTCGCAGGAAACGACTGTTATATAAAACAAAAATTCCGATACATGTCGGCAGGATATCAAAAACATTCCTATATCGATCTCTCAATATATCGAAGTCGCCAGGTTTTTAATATCCTACCGACAGTTATCGGAATTGTTATATTATATAGCAGTTGTTTCCTGCGGATATTGTTCTCGGTTCAATAGAGCTCCACTGACGAGACCATGATTTGGTTGAAATGCATATGGAGAGAGGACCAGAGTTGTCTTTGCAGGAAATATACTGTTTCTGTGTATTATTTTCTGTTTCTCTGTCTGAAAGGAGTATAACATATAGGCAACTAAGGGAAAATATGTGGTCACATATTTATTGTTTTCAAAATATTTCAACATATAATATTTATTATAGGTTTCATTCATTTTCTCAATAATCATTTCAGAATAAATAAAAAACCGTTCATTCTTACTTAACCTACCATACTCCTGAAGCGCTTCAAAGATTGCTTTGTAAGTTTTCGTTAAAACCGATGAATTGGTATATCTCGGCACCTAATACAAAAATTCCAAACTGTCACAAGAACAGTCTTGTGGCTAAATAACAAAGAATTATTTCTAGTTTAAGCCGAGGCAACATGGCTTCACCCTTTAATGTCAAGTTTTTTAATTTTACTGTCAACTTTTTCTAAAAAAATGTTAAAAGGATTTTTATTTATGTATATAAAGTTTTTGTAATTGTTAGAATCATGTAATGATAATTCATGTATAAAGATATTAGACACACCGTGCGTGCTTCTGTGAGCAATCCAGTTTTAACTGATATTCTTTTTTCGTTGATCTGCACATTTCCTTCTAATTCAGTGACTAAAGTTGCAACAATCTGAAGAATGAATATCTCTATACTCGTACTTTCACATTTTCAGTTTTGAATCAATTGATAAAAATGTTATCAGATGAATTGTGCATACACTATATGCTTTCAAGTAAGATGAATTTAAATAAGTCGATAAAATCACATGACTAGTTTAAACTCAGCTTTATTCTCATTTAAGGATTAATAAAATTGCTTAATGCGGGCTTTAGGCGCCACCTATTAGTTAAAGGTTGTACTTCAGTGCAAAGTCAATACACTTTCAGAAATCAAAGCTACACTGATACAGTTACCGTCTACATTAATTTGGGATCTATTTATGGCACGAGACTCGGATTTAAATACATAATTCGGTCTAATTGATTAAAATTACAGGAATTTTCTTTAATTATACATTAATGCTATCGGTATGTATTAAATCATATTTAAGTGAAGAGAAAATTAGGCACGCTAATCAACAAAACATTGACTTTTTGTTTGTGTTATTATAAAGCTATTAAGTTAAATAGTTAAACAATTTAAGCTGTTTGAGTGTTTGATTGTAGTGTAATTGGATTACATAAAAATAGTGCTAGGATGTTTATTATTTATTAACATAGTGAATATTAGGTCTCGCCTAATAACTAATATCAACGCAAATCACTTAATAGAACAATAAGTTGATTTAAATGATGTTATAGTTTATTGACAGTTGTAATTGGATATATCATATACCATAAAATTTATCATCAAGGGAAAAAAATTATAAGTAAATTAATTTCCTAATTTAGCTGATCAGTAATTACACAGGCCAACGATGAAAAAACTTTTTCAATAATTTTAACTGATTCCTGTCTTATTTGGTGTGCAGATTAGGAATCTAATAATAAAAAAGTCGTATTACCCACCAATTTCTCCAATTTTAATATTAAATAAAAATAAATTTTATTATACAAAACGTATAAAAAATATTTTATTAAAAAATATTATTGGCAATATATTTTAGCGTTATACGGTTGACAATAAAATCAAATGTTATTTTGTCGGTAGTTCTGATAAATTACATAGCTGTTTGTTTTCTTACAGTTGACATAAACTCGCATTGCAGTGTTTAACCTATGTGTTTTTTATTCACACTTTAATATGGCTAACCGTGGTTGTAAAAACTCTCCTTACGCTTTTTATTATATCGGTGGTGGCTTTGTATTAAAAAACATCAAAGGAACATTACTGACTGTGTAAAAAAGTATATTTTCCATATTTTGGTGTAGAAATCGGTAATCAAGACAAACGTTGGCTTCCTCACAAAGTGAGTTGTTTGTGTCGAGGATCTTAGGAAATGGTGTAAGACAGGGAAGAAAACTTTTTTTAAATTGGCAACACCCATGATATGGAGAGAGCAAAAAAATCATTCAAATGGGAAAGTAATTGTCTACCCTAACCTGACTTTAGCTGATCGGCCGGTAGGACATGCACCGGGACTTCCTGTCCCTGTACCACCTGAGTCTATTTTACAGTCAAATTCCGAATTTAATTAAAGTGAGCCGAGTGATGATCACGTCCAAGGTTCTTCAGAAAATTTAAAACACGGTTGTTTACACACGCTGAGTTAAATGATTTAGTGAGAAACTTGGGTTTGACTAATGAAAAAGCAGAATTCCTAGGTTCCGGATTAAAAGTAAAATATTTATTGGAATCTGGAACATCTATTTACTATTACAGAACAATGGGCTACTCTCTGCGGTTACATTTACACCGTAACACGTAATATATAGAGGTTTGTTTTTAAATTTTTTGGGTGTTTTCTTGGAGTTGAATTAGATTTCCTGTTTTGTTTTTAGATCGGTCTCTGCCTTAACCTTTAGGGCATCAAAACAGGTGGCGCATTTTACCTCGACCACTCTCCGTCCTGTTGGAGCTAACCGGACGAGCCCTTAAAGGCAGAGACCACTCAAGGGCCACCTGACAAGTGTAAACATATTTCTTTCTATCTTTTACAAGTTAGGTAAAAATTCACTTTTGGTTTTTTTTGATATAACAATTTACATTACAAATTTAGATGAACAGTTTTCTCAATTTTTTATGCGGGAGAGGATTTGGTTTACTGCCATGCTATTGACATTTTAATGAGTAAATTTGGTATTGAGTACAAAACGAAAGATTGGAGACTTTTTATAAACTGCTCAATCAATCCATATGAAGGAAGCTTACGAAAATCTTAATATAATTTTACAGAAAATTAACTATTACAGCTTATGATTAGATGCTATGTGAAGATTTAAAAGTTATCTCTAAGTTCCTTGGTCAACAAAAGGGATTTATAAAATGTCCATGTTTTTTATGTGAGTGAGACAGTAGAGCAAGGGATCTAATTGATCCAAAAAACAATGGCCCGTAAGAAAAACTTTGACACCCGAAAGAATATTTTGCATAAAATTAGTAGACCCAAAAAAAAATTATTTTATCACCAATACACATAAAGTTGGGCTTAATGAAACAATTTGTAAAAGCTTTGCCTAAAGATGGTGATTGTTTTAAATATTTGTGTAGAAGATTTCCACATGTATTAGAGGCTAAAATGAAAGAAGGGATTCTCGTTGGGCCTGATATTCGTCAATTGATGTTCGATTCCAACTTCGAAGTAACGATGAGCACAAAGGAAAAGGAGGTTTTTCATCGGGAGATAAAAGAGATGGATGGAAAAACGATACCAGGGACAATGAAATATCGACATGATGGCTGATTACTATTGGTTACTCCACAGAGAACATCAAAATCGGAGAAATAACTATGCAAGAAACTTTACAGAGAAAAGGGAGAGGAAATACAAAAAAAATAGCATTTAATATTCACATTTTAGTAATTTAATATTATTGTAAGTAAAAAATTATAGCTTATTAAAAAAAACTATGATTTTTAATTTTTGTATATCAAATCTTCCCTATTTTTTGAAATATATAATCGATGTCACGTGTGAAAATTGTGGGTGGTGAAAAAAACTGATACCAAATACGGTTTCAGCACCCAAAAATACATAAATTTATGGCAAATTGGTTTTAAAAAGTTTTTACAAACATTTTTTTTGTTGGCCTGTGTTACTAAAAGGAAAATTGAAAGTAAAGAAGAAAGAAATGTTAATAGAAATTCATTAAAACAAATATATCATTGTATACTTGCAAAAGAGCTACCAAAAACGAAGAGATCAACCGCCAAGGAACTCAAATATCTACAGTCATTGTGAACCCAATCTTTCCTACTGGGCTATAGATTTAATAAAAAATTCGTCATATAGCAGCCTTCTGCACTAATTTAATTTCATAAAAACTACAGTACCATAAAGCATATTTATCATAGCACAACAAAGTGTTCTTTTCTGTTCTATGTAATAAGGTTGGTTAATCATTATTAAGAGCCTGTTCATTTCCTTAGAATTCTACAATTGTAGACAATTTTTTACACAATTTTAACATTTATCAGAACATTATTTCCCAAAGTAGACTCTCAGGAGTCGATTGCAATTTGCAATGGATTCAAGTTAATGGGAAAAAAAATTGGGGGACATGAGATATAAAAGAGGCTCCACGACAAATCATCATCAAAATTTATTCGTTCCGTTAATGTCATAATGTGGTTAACAAAGATTGCACCTATATACTTACATAATACAACAAATTTATATATTAATTAAGTATATTTCATTAAATTATTGTACAAGAAAGTAACCATTTGCTTTATGGGGTTACACTACCTGCAACTAATAAAAACTTGCACATTTAATGGCAACGGATTGCGCTCATAAGCGCGATAGCAAACATATCTAGACCTGAAGAAGAACTGCAAGGAAGGCGGCGCAGACTTGCTCAAACTTGTTTAATTCCTCTACGTGTATCAAAGGCAAACATTTTTTATTTGTGGTCTGAATTTTAAAGAGAAAATTGGGCACCAAATATTTTCAAAAATAAAAATCGACCCCATATAAGTTAAATAAATCAGGATTGTTTTCTCGGGCATCTGGAAATATGTAAGTATATTTTTATAACAACAATGGCCTTTTTTAATTGCTCTGATAGTCCGATTGCCGAACATGATTTAAGGATTTTTTTTTTCATTTTGCAATTGGTATTATTTACTTCGTGTCTTTTCTTCTTTCTTTCCCTCTGAATCTTCATAAGCAATGGTACATGATTTCTGTGTATGTAATTATAAAAGACCAATGATCACCATAAAGATTAAAATAATGGTTTACTTAAGATACTAATTTACGAATTGCTGGTTCCAAAAGGAAATATAAGCAGTATAGCACTGATTTTTTGGGGTTCGATTTCACTCAGTCATTGTTGGACAAATACCTACCTAACTGCCTTATATGCAACATAGTTTTAGGCAATGGTGCTACAAAATCATCCTTGTTGGAAGATCATCTGAGAAGGTATTGTCCTGATAAAACAGGTAAAGATTTAAAATATTTTCAAACACTGAAAGAAAAACTTCTGAAAAGACGATATTGGTTTGCGGGCATCATACAATATCTTTCTACTAATAGCAAAATCAGGAAAGCCGCATACTCTCGGGGAAGAGCTAAGAGAAATCCATGAAGAACTGCTCTTTATGAGAACTTTGGCAACAGACATTTAAGGCAAACAAATTCATTGTTTTGAGAGATTATTTCAAGGAACATGCCGTTGTTTTATAAACCATTTAGAATAAAATTTACCTGGAATTTTGCAATTCATTACGTTATCCATGGACAACAGTTAACTGTTAAAAATTTGAGTGACAATTTACTCCTTCATGCTGAAGTATGCTGGCTATTAAAAGACTGTTTTAGAATTTTTGGACGCTAAAATCCGTGAAAGTCGCATAAACATATATATATATATATATATATATATATATATATATATATATATATATATATATATATATATATATATATATATATATATAATTTGCTTTTGGTTAAATGAGCGTCTTTGGCAAAATCGTGTTATTTTTACGTCTATATTCTACAATCATTTTATGACCCAAGATTAGTTACTCTGAACCCCAGACAAATCTAGAAAATAATGTATATTATAAAACCAAAAGTGACAATCAAAATGAATATATTTCTCCGAAGGACGAGTAGAAAATATACCTTGTAGGCATGATTTTTTGCAACTTTTAGTCAAAATAATTTTAGAGTGACTCTTGTCCGCAACTCTAGTTAACTTCAAAATCTCCAAAGGTATGCCACTATATGTATTAATTATTTTACTATTCTGGAAGAATATTCGAAGAAGTTTTCAAAGTTAAGAGACAAAAATTAAAGTTTCTAGTAATTTCCAGCCCAGCTTGCATGGCCGAAGCATGAGACAATAACTTATAAAGGTAATTCAATAAATTATAAGTTCCCAGAAAAAACTTACTTGAGCAGCCGTTGAGGAAGCCTTACTTGAAAATGCCATATGAGATGTTAGCGAAACATCATGATAATTGTTCCACTGAGGGACGGATTGCAAATCGGAAAATCACCAGTGCACATTCCACCATCCATGAAAACCTACGTTATATATATATATATATATATATATATATATATATATATATATATATTTATATATATATATATATATATTTATATATATATATATATATATATATATATATATATATATATATATATATATATATATATATATATATATATATATATATATATATATATATATATATATATATATATATATATATATACATATTGGTCTACCCCGCCGTCAAGAAATTGTCCATCTTGTCTGAATCACCCGGTGTACATATATTACTTACCTGAATGAATTCTTCCAAAATTGGTATAAAAGAGGGGAGGCGTGTAGATTACGGATCTTTAATTGATTATTTAAAAATAAATATGGTTGTAAAATATGGCGACGTTTTCGAAATTATTTCAAAATTTGAATTGGGGGATTTTCGTAGACATGCCTTACGAATCTAAAATTAATTTCTTAAAATTCAAGATAGCGGGTGTCTGACAAAATTTTTATTTGTTCTCTTTTCATTCAGAATTGGGATTTGGGGTTCTTGTTTGTCAATATGGGTACATTTTTAGAACATTAGAAGTTGTGTGAACTACACTAAATATGTCCATTTGTACTTGGTTTAAATAATTTAAAGATATGAAATTAATGAAAAGAAAAATGTAATATTTTGAATAAATTGAACCTCCTTCAAAAAAAGATTACAAATAGTATTATAAATTTGTATATGTAATTATAATTATAGAAGTCGGCGTCAAGTTACTACTAAATGAAACAAGCTAATACTAACACTAGAATTAAACTAGTTACAATAAATATGCCCGTATTGTAGGATTAGTAAGTTGTAAGTTCCCTTTTTTGCTAACTCAATTAATCATTAAAAAATAAAGTTATTTTCCATTTTCTTGCTATTTTATTAAAAGAGTTCATTTCGTTGCCAAGAGTTGTATTAATACAATCGATGTTTTCATATGTAGTAAAAATATTCGGCTCAGGACCAAACACAAACAAATAGTTCTACGGTTTTTCCAATCTTTGAAATTTCGCCTTCCCTAATGAAGACAGACAGATTTTCTTGTTTCTTTTTGATAAATTAAGTTTTTACACAAATCTGATCAACTAAAATATTATTTAAATTTTCATATATCAAGAATTTTTCTAGATTAAAACAGGTGTTATAAATGAACAAATGATTTATGTCCTCCTTTTTTAACATTTTTAAAGAGTTATTTGGTTTAATATCTAAAGTAATTTTAGTGTTATTTATTATTAAGTCTTCACTATAACACAATTACTAAGAAATTTTTTTGTGTTTTTCTATTTTCCGACAGTGACTATAAACAATTACAAATAATGTCGAGTTAGGTTCGTGGATCCTTTCTAATTTTTTTATTTTATTTTTTGAAGTAGTTCTGAAAGTTAGCATACAATACGTTCTTTTTTTAGCTGTAGGCTTTTTAATTTAATTCGGGTTTATATATAAAAAAGGTTTTACAATTAGAAAATATATCAAATATTAACGCAATTATTAGCTTTCAAGAGAAAACCCTTGGCCGTTATAACCTTCGTAGACTGGGATAACTATTATGAAGATTGTTTTTGATTATAGCTTGAGATTTTTGGATGTTTCCAAAGGCACCATATTATTAGAAGCCCTAATGCCGTGGGAGATACTGCACGTAAATTTTGTGCGAATTGGTCAATAATAATTATCTATTTAAAAACTAAAATACAGCACGCTTTTTAAATAGGTACCTGTCCAATATACCATTTTTTTAGAGTTTAAAGTTTAGTTTCAAGAATGCAGAAAACTAATGTAACTTCAGTGAATCAGTTTAGTGATATATATTTGGTAATAACCGGTTTGACATAATTCAGTTAAGTTTTTTAAATACAATTGCCCGTATATTTGTTCCCAGTGCTTCATGAAATTTAAAAATACTCTTATTCAAAAGTGTATATTTTACACTTTTATTTAAGTAAATTATATATTCACAAGAGGGAACAACATAGGTAAGAAAAATTAAACACAATGATTAGAAGAATCATTATTTTGTCTAAAATATTTACTGTATTTTTTTAGATAGATATATGAGGGTGAGTATTAATATAAATTATATATAAACACCTAATATTAAACACAAAACCCTAAAGATTTTTGTATCCTCAAATTTTAAAATCACTGAAAGATTTAGGTACTGGAAGAGTTACGAGGAACTATGTATTGAGAAAATTTTTCTGCGTTTCATTATTGGTTTATTCAAACACTTTTTTTCTGTCACAATAATTTTTAATCAAGGTATTGATAATATTAGTAAGTAAGATGTCAAAAACTCTATTTACTGAATGTGTATTGCAGGCATCAAAATATATTAAAAATTTTCGTTTAAAGAAATAGACGGATTTTGTATTTCAGTGTATATTTTTAAATTATTACTATCAGCCAAGCGTTTTCAGTCTAACTTAGACCATCCTCAGGGCTCAGACCCTAGAAACAAGAGAATATGGTCAGCAAATAAGCTTACTCAATACTCACCAACCACACTCACTCGTCAAAGAGCACACCTTAACCCTGCCAGTTTGAGAACAGTCTCCAGTCGCCAGCGTAGCCTCCACACAGAACAAATCGTATACAATTGAAAAATTTTAAAAAAACTTGTCACAAATTAAAATTAAAACTAAAACATTCAACACACTAGTACATTGACATTATTAAAACAATAAACCTTTTTAATAACAACCCAAAAGATTGAGGTTATGCCACACACAGTCATAGCATAGTATAGCAATAAAACTGTCCAAAAATTAAAATTATATACAAGTATGTGTAAGCCTGAGTAGAGATTTTTTGTATGAGTTTTATTTTTTAATTTCTTGTCAATTTGCATATCAAATCAATAATTCATTGACAATGAGCAAAAAGAGAAAAAAGGGCAGAAAGAAAGGGCAGTAAAAGTTTATTAATCTACAGCGTTACTGTTATCGGTCATTCTGTGATATGTTTATAACTTATTCTCGTTTAAAGCCATATTTAAATATGAGATTAGACAGAAATGATGTTCGATAAAAAGAAGTTTAAAAAATTAATTCTTACAGTCTCTAAATATTTTTTGGAATTAAATATCTGAAACAATAATAATTTCAACTACAGAATCTCAAATCAATCGCACATCAATGAATTTTTGGTTTTTAATTTCTTAAAAGCAATATGACTGCAATATTCTCCCAAATAAGTCAATATGGGCATTTCTAGTGATAAGGGATATCTTTGTCAAAATTTTCAATCACAAAAGGATTAAAAACCTTTATTTTCACTTTTATATTTTGTCTTTCCAAGGTAGATGGATAAGTATTTTGGATTACTGGAAAATTTACTTGGCAAAATTAATTTCGACGAAACAATCTCATCCATTTAGGAATCTTGTTGGAATATTTGTCAGATAAAATCTTCTTGACTCATTACACTCCAGAACAAGAAAGTCAGATTACATTCACAAACTCTATTATTATCAGTGGGCACAAAAATCTCATGCAATCCGACTATATGAATAATTTCTCTTACAATCGGGTATATAACAACTACTCCATATCTTAAAAATATTTAAAACACTATTTAAACTTGTACTACACGAATAAATTCAAAAAATATCAATAATTTCAAACTTCGATCGACAAAATGTAACGCTAGCGTGAAAACCAAGAAATACTGCAGCACAAATAGGATTATTGATAAAATATCAATATATTGATATATCGATATTATTTTTTGGAAATATGGTATCTATGAATAATATTTTTAGGACTACATATCCATAGTAAAGTGTTGGCATTGGCGCCGACATTTTTTAAAATTAGTTGTTATTTCCTAATTTTTTCGTCAATTGTTTCAGCTATATTATCATAAAATATTTAAACTCTATCGTAGTTTTAGCTACATTCGACAAGTCGAATGCAGGCTTCATTGTCTATGATGAATTAGAGAAGTCAAGATTATAAGTTATGTTAAGTTGATGTTAATGTGATTGTAGTTAAAAGTATATATTTACTTAAAAATTAATATGTCAGTAAGAAATAAGTAAATCCATTTGCTGCCGTGTTTTAATAGTTGCCTATATTTATTCTCCTTTTCCAAGCAGTTAAAGGAAAGAATATATATAAACAGTTCATTTCCTGCAAACTCTGGTTCTCTCTCCACACACATTTCGATAACTTAACGGTCTTGTCAGTGGAGCTGTATCGAACCAAAAGCAACTTTCGCATGAAACAATTGTCAATATAAAATATAAATTCCGAGACATACCGGCAGAATATTAAACCTATCTACTTTTTGATGCCAGACTGAAAAATATCGCCAGTCGAACAACATCTGTACATTCATCCGAGTAGTGTGAAATTTAGGAATTAATATATAAGTAAAAAATAAATAAAACTATTTGCTGCCGTGTTTAAATAAATACCTTCTATTTCTGCTTCTCCAAGCAGTTAAAGGAAAGAATATATATAAACAGTTTATTTCCTGCAAATACAACTCTGGTTCTCTCTCCATATGCGTTTAGATCATCTAATAATCTCATCAGTGGAGCTTATCGAAATAAGAGCAACATTCGCAAGAAAAAATTGTCTATATAAAATATAAATTTCAAGACACTGACGAGACCATTAGGTTGTCAAGACGCGTATGAAGAAACAGGAAATACATTTTTTTATATATTCTTTCCTTTAACCGCATGCCAAAAGAAGAATAAATATGGGCAACTATTTAAACAGGGTAACAAATAGATTTATTTATTTCTTACTGAAATACTCCGGTGAATGCAAAGATGTCATTCGACTGGCGATATTTTTCAGTGTAACATCGAAAAGATGGTAAGTTTAATATCCTGCCGACATGTCTCGGAATTTATATTTTATATAAACAATTGTTTCCTACAAATGTTCCTCTTGGCTCGATACAGCTCCACGGACTAGACCATTAGGTGGTCGAAACGCGTACAAATTTTTTCCTTGGAAAGGGGAGAATAAATATAGTCAACATATTTATTTAATTTGGTTAATTTAATTAATGAAAAATAACGAAGTATCGAAATAGGTCCTCTGCAATTCTTGAATTGTTTGGAACCAATTTAATAAGTTTCACATAATTTTGATATACAAAATTTCGATATTGATATATCTAAAAATTTCGATATATCGAAAGTCCGATATTTTTATTAACAATCCGAATTAAAGACATATTATTGCAGTTATTCCAAGACCGTATTATCGGAATTATTACAAAATCAAAGGATCACAGGCCGTGGCGAGATGGAGAAACTTCGTTTCAGCCTTCAGTCTTTATTAAAAAAGTTGTTGGACAAATTGCATTTTATATGTGACGATTTCAAAAATATAGATATGTATAATCATATGCTGGTCGTACATTGACGAAATTCATTATACTGCTAGAAATATTAAAATTAACAGATTTCCGAACTTTTGATTTTATTTTCTAGTAAATTTTACTTTATGAATATCAAAGAATTAAATGGATATTCTACTAATACCTAAGGTCAAAACGAACTCTAATTTTTCATCTATTTATACAGTATTTTTTAATGTTTCGATGTTTGATGATATTCTGAATTTGAAAACAATTATAATAACTGTCGCCCATTAAAATTACAGAGTGTAGATTTTAAAGGAAATATATGTAGCAAATGGCAGCAAGATGTATTTATAATATATTTTCTAAATATTTTTTTAAATACGCAGTTGTATGAATTTTTGATTCATCCTTTCTTTGCTATTTTTCATATTCAACATCTGTAAGAGCCATTGATTGATTGATTGACTGATTGACTGATTATATGACATAGCAGGCTAGGGATGAAAACCCTTACACTGCCATATCCGCTCTATGCGAACACGTTGGTTGCCTTGATCAGGTTTGACAGCCTGCTCACTAGTTTGTCCTCTGAGTACAAGCCTTCCAAATAGATTCATCCCTGAAGGTGTCTCCACTAGGTCAAAGCTTCGCACGTGAAGATGATGTGTGAGGCCGTCTCGTCCTCTTCATCACATAGTCTACATATTTGTTCTTCGTTGAAGATGCCCATTGTATGTAGGTGTTTTCTCAAGCTGCAGTGGCCAGTTATTGTAAGAACCATTCTTTTGCAATACAAAATTTAACTCATGTTTGAAGTGGTCATCCGTCATGACTGCACTTCTAGAGTCGGATTTCTCACTAATAAAAAACATCACTTCATTCGTTCTGCAATAAAACACCAATCACGTGATTTTTAAGTCCAAATATACTTGAAGTCATACATTTCTAGAACTGATGAATATCGAGGGTATTATTTATGTTTCATATGATCTTCTCTGAAAAATTTAAACTGCCCTCAATAATGTAGGAGGGGATGTTATTATAGTGGAATATTGGACCTTTAACGTTAAAACAGTTCAAACAGGTGGTATAGGATATTCTAAGCGGCTACAATAGTTTGATGTACTGGCGTAATAACTGTGTACTGTGCTTCTAAAAAATACAGTGTAAACCACTTTTTTCATGGTTGGTGGTTTTTCTGTGATAATGGGTGTTGAGTTAACTTCTTATCTTAACACGTTGGCACATCGTCAAAAGAAATGACTGTGACCACCTTATAACTGTAGGGTAGAGTTTCTTAGCTGATTCTTACATGGTCTGCTTTTTATTATTTTTTAGGAATATGAAGGACCAAATGTGAGACAGTTTTTTCACGCGCAACTCTCAATGAACGATTTTATATATTTCTCCGTATCCATTGTTAGAGTCCCCTCTATATTTTATATTAATGCATGGATTATCATCTACTATCATTTTCCTAATAGCACTAATGTTCTCTCTGTATGTCCTTTATCATGTAAATAATTACAACAAATTCGAAATTCTACAAACTATTCTGGCCGTTTTGGACGAGTTACAGATAAACCTATTTTATTCAAGATTAATTAATACTATATTTTTTAATATTTTGAATACCCTGTTATCCGTTATTATGAATAGACTTTAAAACACTTCAAACATGCAGTGTAGGATATGCCAAGTGGCTATAATATTTCTAGATGATGAATAAGGGTATTAAGAATGTCTAATGTGATTTTCCCTCAAAAATTTAAACTGCTCTCAATAATGTAGGAATATTCATTATTATAGTGGAGCATTAGACTTTTAACAATAAGACCTTGAAACACTTCAGCCAAGCAGTGTAGGATATGCCAAGCGGATGTAACACTTTGATGTACTACCTTATTACTGAGTATTGTGCTTCTGAAATAGTTGGCACATCGTCAAAAGGAATGACGACTATCACCTTATAACTGTAGGGTAGTGTTTCTTGGCTGATTCTGACATGATCTGCTTTCTATTGTTTTTTAGGATTATGTGGAACCCAATGCGCGGAAAATGCGCAACTGGGGAATTTTTCATATTACTCCGTAGCCAATATTTAGGGTCTCCCCTATTATTTTCGTTAGTGCACTGATTATCATCTGCAATCATTTTTCTAGCAGCACTACTATTTTCAGGAGTAAGTACACTACAAGACCTTCCGGTAAGTCCTTTATCACGTAAATAATTACGTACAATTTGAAATTCTAAAAACCATTCTGGCCGTTTTGAACCAGTGGCCCAACCTGCTGGGTCGCCCAAACTAACTCAATAAGATTATTTTCTATGAGGTTACTTAAAGCAAAAGGTTTACTTACAATAATGATTTTAATGTCAACATTGACCTACTAAAACAAAAAATTATAAAAACTGATGCAACTATAAGTGCAGATACGTTTGCATTAACGAATGAAAAATTTAGGAAAGATTAGGAAAATGTGTACATGTTCAATAATTTATTTTCTTCTTATTTCAAACTTATTGTTAAGATTTCTCAACATTCCTTAGAAAACTAATTTAAAGTAAAATTAATTTTTGTATATATTTTAATTAACCACGTTTATATTTCGGAACAACTTAGTTAAGTAAAATTTATAAAAAATTAGAAATAAGAGTATTTTATTCCAAATTAATTCTACATATTTTAATATTTTGGACACCCTGCATACGTTGTTATGACTTTGATCACTGTTTTTGATATTCGAGGGCAAACACAACTTTTATCGAGAATGACTTTTTTAAAAAAATCAAATACGATAACGCAGTATTTTTTCGTGATACCGAAATATACTGGGTAACTTAGAAAGGAGCTAAGAAGTCATCGATATTTTATATATATATATATATATATATATATATATATATATATATATATATATATAATAAGTAGGGTTATTGGGGATGCAGTCTGTTTAAATTTGTAGGCCTTGGTAAGAAAAAAACCCTTTTTGGATTCTGTCAAGCTTTCGAGAATTTATTTATCTCTTTTTCAGGACATCTCTACAATTATTAATTAGCGAGTTAGAGTATTAACCTAACCTATAATTATTAACTCACCAATGTGGTTTGAATATGAAACAAGTTTATATTTGAAAAACAGGGGGAAAACCCACCATTAGCATTAATTATATTTAAAGGCATATTATGATAGAATTGTAAGAATTTGTTTAAATTTTAAAAATCACGAAACAGCCAAAAACTTTCACCATTGTGTAATGACAAATGTCAGGTGTCAACCAAGAAGTGGCGCGGGTGGCATGAGTCGTTGAGTGAAAATACGGATCCGTAAAACAGTAGAGTAGACAAGTATGAGATTTAGCAAAAATAGAAAAGAAAAATTAGAAAATTACTTGTTTGATATTTTTTACATGATATGAGAGAATTCAATGGAGAAAATTATTCACCTGGAGATGGACTGTCCAGAAGGCTCAAATACTTTTTTTTTCAGATTCATTAGTTTTCATTCGTACCATCCTATGATATCTAAAATCAATCTCAACTTAGGTATGAAAAATAGAGCTGTCAAACTAATACACACGAATTTTACAGCAGAACCATTGCGCCAACTTAATGATATACTATAGGAAAATTCTTACCCTGACAACATTATTAAAACATTTTTTTATAATACCAAATATAATATTCGTGAAAACATTTTTGAAATACCTTCTCAACCGTATCTTCTGCATACTCAATCTTTAAGTCCAGCTAACACTCTTTCAAATGTAATAGTACAAGTTCAGTTTTTTCACAAACTACCTCACGTAGAAAATCTTACTGACAAATTGATGATACATACAGATATTAAAATTGCTAGAAAAAAATTACTAACTCTATCTAAAATTTACTCTAAAACCAAAACACCGGTACAGCTGAATGAGACAACCTGCATAGGGAATAAGGTTCCCTGTTGCAACTGGCAATTAGTTTATATAGGCCAGACTTCCAGACTCACTTCTCATCGTAGTGATATTAATAGAGGTTTGCCCTCTTGTGCTCTGGCTGAACATGTTTTTCATCATGATCACATCATGAACTGGGATGGCACTGAGATTCTAGGAAGAGTTTCGGCATATCATAGGAGGCTCTTTCTGGAAATGGTACATATTAATCAAGATGACAATATAGTTATATTTTTAAGTTGGTAAAAGAAAAGTATTTGAGCCTTCTGGACAGTCCATCTCCAGATAAATAAGTTTCTCCATTGAATTCTCTCATATCATGCAAAAAATATCAAACTAGGCATTTTCTGAATTTTATTTTCTATTTTTGCTAAATCTCATACTTGACCCAACTGTTTTATGGATCCGTATTTTCCCTCAACGACTTAAGCCACCCGCGCCACTTCTTGGTTGACACCTGGCATTTGTCACTATAAAATGGTGAAATGGTCAAGTAAAATGTTTGACTGTTTCATGATTTTTAAAATCTAAACAAATTCTTACAATCATATCATAAGATGCCTTTAAATATAATTAAAAAGTGCAAATAGAGGGTTTTTCCCCTGTTTTCAAATATTTACTTGTTTCATATTTTTTTTTAAATACGTCTAATGAAAATATTTTATTAACATAAATAAATTCACACAACCTTAATGAATGTCTGGTTATTTAAGGAATAAAATAAAATAAACTTATATAATACTAACTGCGTATGTAACTATTCCGTGACTAGCATAGCTATTTCGTGCATTTTGAAACAGCCAAGTATACATCGCGTGTCTAAAACGCGAGTTTGACCATTTTTCTTGACTCAGTGTGTCAGGTTTTCTAAGAATCATGGGTTTCTGTGAGAAAGTCTGATTTTTTTATGTCGATTGATGATGTAAATATACGTCATGGCTCTTACATCTGACTGTGCTGATTTTGCCACAGTAGAAATATAAAAGGGGGATTTTTAAATCCTTGTGCTTTCTTTAAAGTTAAAAATACTTGAATAGTGAATGATGAAATTCTATACTTGCAGCTAATATATATATATATATATATATATATATATATATATATATATATATATATATATATATATATATATATATTATTTGAGATTGAAAGAAAAAAAATCAGACACAGAAAGGTTAAAATGGTGTATTAATGGTTAATAAGCCAGTAACTATGGTTTAGGATAGGTTAAAAATTAGATTTAAGCATAGTTTAAGATGTTTTGTTTAATTTATAATATATATAAACAGATATAGTCTTAAGAAACAGACAATATATTCCAAAATTCTTGACTAAGTAAATAATGTAGAATTGATATTTCCTTCAAAAATATGACATACTTTCCTCCATAAAAATTAAAGTTCAATAAAAAACTATGAAAAATATATATTTTGATTGAATAAAAGGTGTGTGAAAGAGTTTAAAAAACTAATAATAATGTGTTAAACATCATCTTTGGTCTCAATAAAAACAATCATTCATAAGACACAAAAAGTGCGTGTAGTGGAAAATTAGTGCGAAATTCAAACAAAAACACTGTGATTAGTGAAAAACGAACATTAATGTACGAAATAGAAGAAGAATGGTATAGTTTTAACAATTATTAAACAAACTATGTAGAAATTAAAACCAGAAGTTGTGAAAAACGGAAAAATATAGTATATATCTAATTAGTTTATAAGGTATATTTAAGTTTTTTTAGCAAATTTGGTACCAAGATCTTAAGAAAATTCTGTTTAATAATATTATCCAAAGCAACAATAAACATTTTAGAGTTATTTTCGAACAAAATTTGAGTAAAATAGTCTTAAATTTCAATGTGCAAAGTGTTAATTTTTATTAATATTAATATACTATGCCAAGGTGGTTTTAATATATATCAAAATGTCGATAAAGCTCTAAAGTTTATTTATTGCAAGCTAATTAATGCTCAATGGTTAGATTTAGGTCTATATATTAATTAAAACATGAAAATTCCAGTCAAAATTGGTAAAATTCAGATGCCTTCATAAATTGCAATTTTTCAAAGTAGTAAAATTTATCAAGTTGCCAGGTGTCATAAAATCTGACCAATGAGATTATAGAAATTTCTTATGCTTTGGCCGCAAATATAAAGCCGAGGCGTAGAAATTTGGAGAGAATTGAAGTTATCAATTTGCTGAAAGCACTGCGTCTCTCGTGCTCCCGAAAATTTGCATAACTTCATATTTTCAACTTTTTTAAAAGGAAATGGAAGTTTTTCATACGTCACCAGAAAACAAAAACAAAAAAATTTTGTTTCTTTTTTAAAAGAGGTTATATGTTTTGTTGTTGTTAATTAAAAATAATTTCATAATTATCTAAAAGTAATAAGTCTCCAAGTTTTGTCCTATAAAGTAATCGTTCAACTCTCAGACAACAACAAATACAATAAATTGTAATAAGAAGAATATAAGTCAAATTAATTGGAATTTTGCAAAGAAGAATATAGTGGAATGAGACTTTGGAAAAATATTTGTCAATTCCTTACTTTATAGGAAGCGACAATAAAATTTTTGGACATTTGGAAGAATTTCAAAGAAGAAAATTAAAAAAAAACTGTAATTGTGTTTTATAATATTAGGACCAAGTAACAGAAAACAAAACAAGGTATTTATATTAGACTAGGCAGTAGAAAGCTTTTAGTTTTTTTTTTTGGTAGACATTGAAAACTAGCATCTTTAATAACCTAACTGTTCTTAAAATAAAATTAATTAAATTTATAAGTTATAGTATGCAATACTAACCTATTGGAACATAAATAATATTTATCATTATCAAGATGAGGTATTAAACTATATTAACCACTTGAATCATAATACAGCACACGATAATTTGTTTAAAATAATATCAATTTTGTAAAATATACCACGCTTTCCATATTAAACTGCAATATAGCCATCTAATAGACGATTGCTAAACTAAAACGATACCAATTTGTGATACAGGTTGTTAAAAGACAATGCATGGTAAATAAAAATTAATAATTACTAATATTGATTAGAAATATTGTTGTTTGAAATGTAAAAGCATTGGCCATATTATTTCATCTAAGATTTGTTAAAAAAATTGTGCCATTTATTTTTTATTGTTAAATAAACTTTATATGTTGTGTTTTAATCATTCTGTGTATTGATTGTCTGAGTGAAATCTTATAAACAACTGAACTCACCTGAGAAGGAGAGGTAGGAACACATCTATATCTATATAGAATATTTTGAAAATTGAAAATTTTTCAAATTGGTAAGAAATAGTTATAATTTATTATAATTATTTTTTACCTGGCTCTCAACAAATAAATATTAAAATTTTTAATTAAATTTTGGCAATACTTGGGAAAATTTAAAAAAAAAATAAATTCAGAGATAAATAATAACAGTTTCCTAGATTTTTTTTAACCGGGCAACATTTTGTGCGGATGCGTAGTGCACGTGCGCGACTACCACCGTAATATATTATTTATTTATTTATAAAAGTACTTCATTTCTAGAAATCATTATATATTACTTCTGATTAATTTCGAAGCAGAGCATGTGTAACCGAGGTACGTATAATAAAAATATGCGATTGAAATAAAACGGAAAAAAGAAGAGAAGGATTGAAAAGAACTCAATTTACATAATTGTTTAAGATAACCAAAAGTAATATTACGCCCAAAAATTTGAAGATCTTCTTTTTAAAAATTGAATTTAGGCAGCCAAAAATGATTTTAGGGCCCATAAAAACATAATAAGGTAAGATAAAAATAATTACAAAACTGTTGCCCATACTGTTATTCTCCGTTTTATGCAAACAAATATATCAAATTAAAAACACTACTTTACAGCCAATTTGTAATGTAAAAGGCAGTCTGGTTAATTTTTGGTCGTTAAATGTAAAAATAATGGAAAAAATTTCCTAACGCGTAAGATTTTTGACTTATGATTTTTTCAGCAAAATTAATGAGTATTTTGATCACATTATTTTAAAAAGTAATTTGTAATATACCGGGGCGCGACTTTGCCAAATTTACGATTTCCATTAATTAGGGAAATTGTGGACAATCTGGCAACACCACGTGGGGGTTTCTGAGGATGACAAGTCAACCACGAATTCTCAATATCCTAGGGCTTAAAATAACAGAAGTACCCATTTAAACCCATATAATTCCAAATTTGACTCTGCCCGTACCGAATCTACTTATAGTTGGCCCCTGAATACGAGAACTATGCCGTCCTTTTTCGAACTTCCGATGCCCAATGTTTCTAGAAAATACCAGATGGTAGTTTCTGCTACATATGTGGTCAGTTTACCCTTAAATCGTAGAAAAGGACAATTAACAAAATGACCAAAGTAGTTTATCATAATATCATGAATGTTTTGTTGGCGATCAAGATTGGGACTGGGCTCTTCACATATGTTGCCAAACCTGTGTAGCAAATCTAAGTAACTGATCAAATGGCAAACGCTCTTCCGTGCCTTTTGCTGCAGTTCCAATGATTCGGTGAGAACCAACAAATAATTTTAACGACTGTTACTTTTGCATGACAAAAGTGTCTGGTTTTTCAAGAAAGAGCGAACATAATATCGAATATCTGGATATTCCCTCAACAATGAAACCGGTTCTTCATGGAGAAGATTTACCAGTTCCAGCGCCCCCCGCAAAGTGGGAGGAAGATTTAGAAATGCATGATACTAAGACAGAACACAATAATGTATCAGAAAATGACGATTTTTATTTTCTTAAAAGTGAAAAGAGGGCACCCCTTTTAATCGAACAACCTAAATTAAATGATCTAGTTCGGGACGTCCACTTGTTCAAAGAGCTTGCTGAAGTATTAGGGTCTAGATGACAACAATGGAATTTACTAGCCACTGGAACGAAAGTTACGCTATTTAGGAACCCTAACCAGGAGCTATCCTTTTTTTTACTCTGCAGGATAAAAAGTGTGTTTGTGTTAATCCAAATAGTGTTATGGATAAATTAAGAATTGCAAATAACCCGTAAGAATTTATAGATTCTTCTAAAATAAGTTTAAAAGCAGTTCTACTCCATAATTGCAATAAAAGACCCTTATATTCCTCTTGCACATGCAATTGTAAGCATAAGCAATAAGATTTGATACGTATAAGTGGCAATATATCATAGCTTAAGGGAGGAATATTTATTGGACCACAAATTAGAAAAATGTTAAGGGATCAAGAGTTTGACCAAAAATAAGTGATTTTGAATTAGCTGCGTGGAGTTCTTTTAAAACAACTTTTGAAGTTTTTAGGAAACAAAAAAGTAGAAAACTACTTATAGAAGAGCTACTTGAAAACTGGGCTATCACATGTCTCTTAAAATAAACTTCTTGCACTCCCATTTAATTTTTTTCCAGAAAATTTCAGTGCGGTTAGTGACGAGCAAAGAGAAAGGTTCCACTAAGACATATTAACAATGGATCAACGCTACTAAGGCAGATGGGATCCAGCAATGATGGGGGATTATTGTTGGTTTCTTATGAAAGAAAGCGATCAGAAATATAAACGAACGTCAACATTTGCAAAAAAGTTATATACAAAAACTTTGTATGTTTTTTCATGTGTATTTTTGCAAATTAGTCCTGTTATCCTTAAAATATCTTGTTTTTTTTTTGTTTTGAACTTATGTATAAATATAATATAAAAATGTTTATATTAAACAAAAATAACTGATATATTCTGTAACTCGAAATCTAAACGCAGTGGAAAATTTTCGTTGTTAAATTCGCAATCACGATGCTTTAAACTCCCACGGACAATCATTATAACATCAGTCGCAATTTTTCTTGTATTTGTTGACTAATATAATTTAATTAATTAGTTGTACTCGTATATAAAGTAATACATAAATTAATGGACTTAATGTGGAAAATTTAGTGAATAATTTGCCTTCAATTAATTTTAATAAAACAGAAAATTTTATTTTATATGTTTTCTAATAATTGATTGTCTAGTTTTAAATTTAAAAAACTAAACGTTTATTTTACTTATTAGATAAAATTTTAATTAATTTCTAACTAAATTATTTGAATTTACCTATTAGGTGCATGAATCTAATTTCACAAGAAAAAAGGTATCTTGTCCGGCGGACTAGATCCCTCCACTCTTATAGAATTTAATCGCTGAATCCAAATCCGGAGTTCATTAAGCCCCAAAGGTCGGGGTTGTAGTTAAATCTGCGAAATAATCCGAAAACGCCAAATTGGTAATTTCTCAAATGAACGATAATTTTGGCAACTCCAAATATTTTTTCATTAAATGCATGCCTGGGCATCCCTACTCCTGTGAACTCGGATGCGCTGGAGCCCCATCAGGTCACGGCTTGGCCATTTTTCGGATTGAATTGATAACTTCAACTACCCCGATTAGGTTAACTTTGGATTTGTATACTATCAAGAAGTGATATGAATTATCTAGTTCAAACCTGGATGGTAATCGTGCACAAACATGACCAGTTGACCTTAAAAGAAGCAACAAAAATATGAAATTTAGGAATGTTTTTCGATTTTTGAAACTTTAACTGTTTATACAAAATTAACAAAAGAAATTTTTTTCAAAATAAGTAATTTCTTGTTTGGCTCATTTGAAAAATTCAATTTACATGGAACGCAATTTTTATCTAAAAACATTTCAAATGGAAAGATTACAATTTTGAATTATCTGGTTCAAGCCTGGGTTGTGAACGGGCGAAAACATGACCATCTAGACCATGAAAAAATTACCATATTTGTGAAATTAAGGAACTTTTTTCGATTTTAGGAAATTTGAACTGTTCGTAGAATTATAGAAATGACAAAGAAGGAAGGAACATTTTTCCACGACGCATAATTTATTGTTTGGTCCATCTGAAGAGTCCAGACATTTTCTTTGCTTTGTATGGAGCGGTCAAAAGATGGCTCAAATCTATATTATAATGCTTAAATAACACAGGCAACAGAAAAAATATCTTGCCAGTAGACCAGACCTTTTGCCTTTGGCAAAGTACCAAAAGTGTAAAATTTAGGATTGCTTTTCGATTTTTGAGACTGCAGCTGTTTGTTGAGTCGCAAATAAGAAAAAAGGCAAAAAAGAAAAGGACATTTTTAAAAATGCCTAAACCTTTTTTTGGCCCATCTGAAAACCTTTAAAACTTATAATTGTATAAGCATTTGAAATTACGGAAAACGCGACTTTTATCTACAAGCTTTTCAAAATTTTTTGCCACTATTTTCTAAATTCTCAAAATCTTATGCTTTAAAACAATAATGGCCGAACTTAAATCTTTACTGTATGAGGTAACTGTTTAACTAGAAGACATACACCAGCTACAATTTGAAAAAATATATTTTTTTTGTGGATTAGAGCAAAACCCTTTTATTTCACAGGCACATAAAAGAAAATTATTGTCCGGTAAACTAGATCATTCTACTCCTATGTAATTTGACGTGCTGATCCCATATCAAATGGTCTTATCAGGTCACGATTCTCCATAAAACGACAAAATGGTCCAAAAACGCCGAAATTTGGGCAGTTTTGGATCATTTTCATGATTTACTGAGAATCCTGACTTGAAGGTGACTTAGACTCCAGATTCGAATGCAGCCAATATAGGCAATTAAGCCGCGAAATCCTGCTTTTAAGGAGACAATGGTGGCAGGAGCAATAACCGGCCACTGCAGCTTAAAAAAAAACCTCTACACACAACGGGCATCTTTAATGAAGAACCAACACATAGACTATGTGATGAAGAGGACGAAACAGCTTCACACACCATCATCTAATACGAAGTTCTAATCTACTGGAGAGATTTTCAAGGATCGATCCATCCAGAAAGCTTATACCTAGAGGACAAACCCGTAAACAGGCTGCTAAATCTTATTAAGGCAACCAACCTGATACAATAAGTTACTAGGCTGCAGTGTACGGGCTTCTCCCCTGCCCTGCTATATCATTAAATTAATCAATCAATTAAGTACATAGCAGTAATTTTAGGCATGAAGTTACTCTGGTAGAGGGTAATTTCAGTTACCATTCAGTCCGAAAAATAGTCAATTTTGGCGTTTTTGAATCATTTTCGCGGAGTTGCAAAAAACCCTGACCTGATGAAACCATTTGAACCATGAATTTAGATTCAGTACGTCAAATTACATAGGAACACAGAGGTCTACCGGACATGAAACTTTTTTGTGTGCCTATGTAATCGTATAGAATCAAGAATAACTAATTTTTAATAATCATTTTAAGCGAAATGTATGAATAAATGCAAAATTCAGTTTGACTATTCTAAAATAATGATTTTCTATTTGGCTGACACACCAGTTACCAAATGTTTTGGTGAAAACTTTAAAAATTATTGAATAATTAAAAAATTGAGTATTTTTGAATATCAGTTTACAATATTAAAAATGAGAAATAATTTTAATTTCCAGGGTAATTTTTAAGTAATATTAAAAAATTTTTTTTCATTTTCTGATCCATTACGGGCAAAAGTAATTTTATCTCTGGAGAGTATGAAATGAGCTATTCTGTTGTATTCTCATTTAATTAAACTTAGTTTATATTCTGAGCTCGATTCAAACTATGAGCAGCTCTGTATTCGATCACACACCGATCTCAATCTCCTTTCTAATCATATAACTAACTGTTCTCGATTCGATCTCGATTCCATTAAGGATATGATTCTAGAATTAAAGTCAGTCCAAATGTATTAACAATTGAGAGCTGAAATATTTTTTTTACGAAATAGGTCTCTGAAGAAATAGGCACTTTATTTCACTATTCAGGAATAAGCAATAATAGCTTTCCTTTTAGAAGAAAAATTAGTGAAAGAAATACTTAAGGCTCCAAAAAAAAAACGAAAAAAAAATGTGGATTCGCTCAAGTGTTAAACGAAGACAAATTGAGAAAAAGTATCATACCGGGTAGATGATACATAACTGAATAATTTATTGTCCAAAATATTTTTTGAGAAAATATAATATTTTCGTACCTAATCATTTCTTTTAAGTTTGAAATTATGTACAGAATCAATCAATCAGATCAACAAGTCTCGAGAGATATATTTTCAATACTTATATTTTTAACTTTATTCTTGTGATATTTCTTCATAGCTAAAAGTCAGAAGTCAAATTCTGCAACCTTGGGGCAGATATTCAAGGCCATTGTTGCCCGAACTGCATGGCATAAAGCCCCTCTTGTTGAACTCATACGTTTTGCTGAGTCAAAGTCTTTACTTGACCAAAAAATTTCACAGGATGTAACGATAGCGTTCCTCAGCGACAGTAGCCATCATAGTCCGGTATGGTGTTTGGTGATCGTGTAATTGAACATTTCTTTGAAGATGATATAGAAAATCTGGTTATATATAATTTGGAATTATGTAGAAAAATAAGGTACAGATTTTACCCAGTTTTTATTATAAATAGGTTGGGGGTGGCGTAGCCTCAATAATGTTCTATAAAATTCACAATATATTTCTTGCTTTTTTATATATTTACTGGATTACTATTCTTATTGACATAGTCAGAAGTAAATTTGAATTTTATTGTAACGTACAAAATGCCAATTAAACGAATTCAAAATAAAATGTTTAATTTCGGATTAAATTTTTGCAATTAAATATTTTTTAATCAAATGCACCTTTTTATACCACTCGAATTTGACATATTGATGAATTTGTTATTCACTGCAGTCAATTAAAAATCATATTAAAATAAACGACCATTTAGCAGGATCTATAATTTTAGTTTTTTAATATTATTTTTCTATAATTTTTAATCTAATTTAACACAAACCTTGCAATAAATTTTATTCCTTAAACATTGGCGGCGGCTATTTTTACCAATGAATTCTTTCATAATTTTGTAAACATTCTAAAGAAAGTAATTATTTAAATTTTACTTTATCAATATTTATAATTCCTAAAATGGTAATTAAATTATTTTACTAAAAACAATTTTTGAAATAAATCAAAATAAATAATTAAATTATAATTATATAATTTATAATCTTCTAGCAACCGCGCGAACCGTCCTAAAGTTCGTAGGACACAGACAACAGACAACGTTACCTAGGACCCGATAACATGGAAAGGGTTCCCACAGAGCTTCATACTTTTGGTGTCTTTGTATGCCTGATATGAGTGAATAATCCCTGGAGGGAGTGCGAAGCCGTTTGGCTTGTAAATCATATAATAATTTATAAATTTTGTTCACCTAGCTTTTTTGTAACCATTCTTGAACATAACACGTAAGCAAAAATATACATTCTCTTCTGGAGGAAGGCTTCTTTTTTAACAAGAATACAGATTCGTCTCATTAGTGATAAATGTCAAAAATATTATTAAATTTACTATTTATTATTACCCGGAATAATGTTTGATCTTAAAAAGGGTAGTCTTTGATAGATCTTTTTCTTTTTAACCGACTTCTAAAAGAAAGAGGTTCTCAATTCGTCGACTATGTATTTTTTATGTATATACACCGATTACTCCGGAACGGCAGCACCGATTTGAATAAAAAATTTTACGTTATGTCAAAGATTATTATAGCTAATGCTATAGATACCTCACGCCGTGTTAACTTTATAATAACCTCTATGGAGCCAGGCGATTTAGAGCCTGGTTCACGTGGAGCCGAACGTAGCGTAATGGATCTTCGCCGTGACCGTTGTTACTAATTTGAACATGGGTATTTGTATGTTGTGATTTATTCTAACATTTGTTTCGTTTCGCAACGGACGTTCCGATGTTAAAATAATTGTATTGCCTTTAATAGTATCCTAGAAATATTAAAATAAATAAAATATTTATACAACCAGTCTTAAGAAGTTCTCACCAGCTAGGAAGAAAAAATTGATGTAGGACACCATATGTTAGACCTTTAGCCTTTTTGCTCTAGGGCCGATTGAAAAAACAAGCACAAATCTTCTTGTGTTATTGATTACCTAGAAGAAATTATAAGGCACTTTATCCAAGACATTATTCTCCGTATTATTAGGAATTCTGTATCAGCATTTAAACAAAAAATACTTATTCGTATGATAGAAGGCATGTGGAGACCTAAATGATATTTGATCCACTTTCAAGCGTTTTATTTGTTGTAAAGTTGTTTCAAATAGTTATTTTTTAACTACCCTGTAATTCTCATGTTACGTCCTAGACTAACTTAAAACTTCATTCGCACTCTTACATAATGGTAATCTAGTCTAAAAGAAATTTAGAATGGTATTAAAACACACTTTTTTAAGCTCCCAGTATGTTCTAAAATAATTATTTAATCCACAAGGTTACTTTTCCAAAATCATGTTATATCTATTGTTAAAATATACTTTTAGATACAGTTTTTATGAATTTTTAACTTTACTATGATATGTTACTCTTTTAAGCCACCTTGTATGTCCTACATCAATTTTTTATTCCTAGCTGGTGAGAACATCTCACCACCTGAAATATTTGTCTCCCTTTGAAATGATCAGTTAAACTACATTACTTTTTAATAAATCGATTCTTCTTTATAGCGATAACCTTCGAACATACCCTTGTAAAAGTAGCATAACGTGAGAACTAGGTACCGGTTGTTTGAACGCTGAATAACATAATAATATTTTTATTTATATTTGAAAAGTGTTGATAAACAGTAGATATTTAATTTCTTGGTACACACACACCGATTTTATGCTATCCTATTCTAATTACATTTTTTAAACAAATATCATATGATAATCGCTACGTCAATTCTAAATACATAATAAATTTAAAAAAATAAATATGGCGGATGCAAGATGACGGATTAAAGATTCTACATCTCTCGATTTTGTCTAAAATCGTTAGTACGAATTTAAAATATTTTTAGAAATACTTAATCTGGCGGATTCAATATGGCGTCCTAAAAATTTTATAATTTTCGATTTTCTCCAAAACTGATATAGGGTGTTCTTAAGGGCGTAAATTATGAATTTAATAGTATTTTTTCAGAATTCAATAGCGCGGACTAAAAATTTTACATTTTTCAAATTTGTTCAAATGTGGGACTGAATCGTTTTTGAGAATATAAATGGCGAATATAAAATTATTTTAAGAAAACCTAATATATCAGATGCAATATGCATCGAGAAATTTTAAATGGTACTAGGGGGCTTTGAAGAATTTGGATTTAGATTAGATTAAGACATTAAATTATTTTTTTGAAGTTCAATATGGCGAATCCAATATGGTGAGTTGAAAATTTTACCTTATTCGCATTTTTTCAAATTTGATATTAGGGTGTTTCCAAGGTCATGTATTACGAATATGAAGTTATTTTTTTAACTATTAGGTTGATAAGATACACTATGAGTGACTGAAAATTTTACATTTTCCAATTTTGTCTAAAATTGATATTGTGGGGTTCTTAGGGCATATACAAACTCAATATGCAGTATAAAATATATCGGGCTAAGAAATTTACGTCTCAAGTTCTTTAAATATCGATATTGGAAGGTTTTGGGGCATATATTACTAATCTAAAATTGATTTGAAATTTAGGATAGTGGATTTACCACGACAGATTAAATATTTGTTTGACACATTTTCACTGGTATTTGGAGAACTCTAAGAAACAAAGAATTTTTAGTGATTTATTTTAAGTTGATTTACAACTTTGGATCAAATGGGTACTTTTTTGCCACCTTGGAGCCATTGCGAGATACACTAATCTCGATTAGTACTTGACTCAAATAATTTATGAATATCATAATGAATTCAAAACTAAAAATCGAAAAATAAAATTTTTATAAAAAAAATTGGGCCGGCTTCTAAAAATGATCTAAAAAGTGAAAAATAACTTTGAATTTTTATATGAAATTGAAATTCTTGAAGTTGACGCCAAGTTATTTCTAAATAAAACAAATAACTACTAGTATATAGAAATTATGGTAAGAAAATAATTACAAATAAAGTATTTTAAACCTGTTTATGCGAATCGCATTTTGGCAGGTATTAATTTGGCGCCGACTTCAAAAATTTCAATTTCATATAAAAATTTATGGTTATTGTTTACTTTTTATCGTACTTTTAGAAGTCGGTTCAATTTTTTTAATAAAAATTTATTTTGTCAATTTTTTCATATTTTTCAAATATAACATTGAAAGTTTTTTTTGCTTTTCGTTTATTTTTAGAACTTCCAATAATATTATCTAAATCAGAAATTTCGTTTTCAAAACTGAATTAGTAGCTTTCTATGATTAAAATGCCCAAAAGAGTCAAATAAAGAAATAATGTGTATGTTTTTTTTTCTGCAAGGAAACTAATATGCATTTAGTTCTTGAAAAACGACTGCTATCCTATAATAACGTTTTTTTCGAAAAATATATTTTGCAGAATATGAAAACATTTATTTATATTCCCTCCTTAAGTTAAAAAATATTTCATAAAATATTTCTTCAATATGCTAATAATTGTAAAAAGAACTTATTTAAATTTTACTATAATGTTTCCATTTTTAAAGGAAAATAACATTTTGGTATTAAAATTATTTTACACAAAATAATCTTAAATTTACCAATTTATATATGTTAACCACAGTTAAATATATTATATTAATATATTAATAATATCACTTTAAATATATAGTAATTATCATATTATAATTTACGTACCTTTATTTTGAAATAATAGTCGAACGTTCCACATAACAATTTTTAACAGTTCAAAATTACACATAAGCAAAAACTTTTCTAATATGAAGGACACATCCCAATAGTATCATACTTCCACTATATATGAACAAAAAAACCGGTATTAAAGAAAATAATGGCTCCCAAAGCAAAAATGATGGAGCCTAGAAAACAGAAATGTTTATTATTGAAAAATATATGCAGATATTTTTTCTATTTTATTTATTTAAGATGATTTACTACACAAGTTTCAACTACAAAGTGACAAAAAAAATTATTAGTTCAAAATTTTTAATTCTATTTTGGGACACCGACAACTCTACTAATTTCAGAAGTTTTTATTTGAAACCTTCAAGAATAACATAGTTTTAAATAAAAATATGGCTCATTTAAACTAAAACTCTTGAGATATCCTATTATTATTTTAAAAATATTAACAAACTCATTATCTTTCATTTTAAAACGGACTTAAAATTATGACAAATACATATCTACATAAAACTTTTAAAATTACTCTGTGTCTAGGAAACAAAATATCTTTAATAAAAAGGACCATGAAACACTTCCGGGGGGATCCCGGGAAAGTTAGCATGCTACTACTACCATTGCGAGGTCTGAGTCTGAATAATTTTAAAAAATCGTGGATTGTCTCCTCCATAAATACAATTATTAAAACCGATTTTAAAATTATTTATCGTATTTACATTAGTCTGAGACACTGAATATTTTTTCGCTTTAATATTTGTCTCAAGTATATTATTATGACTATCTATAGAGAAGTTTCAAATTAAAAAATATGTCAACATTTTTTTGAATAAGGGTACTTTACCAAAAAAAACTTGTATATAATTATTATGTTTCACAAAGTAATTACTTGTACTTAGTCCACTGTATATCCCAGAAAATTCCTTAAGTTAGTTATTTCTAAAGCGCTTACAGCCCAAAAAAAAAACAAATTAACGTGTTTGTATCTCGGACGACTTTTTCTTCTTATGGTACATAACCAAACATAACCTGTCGCGGGCATCAGTAGTTTAAGCAAAAGAATCGGTCTGGAAGAGCTATATATCAGTCATACACGTGACAAATGACTTTTTTTCTTACAGTAGGTTAAACACTTGATCAACAATCCTGGTTGGATGATGGAAGCATCCAGACCCTCGTAGATGAAGCCACCTTTTGGGTGTTTTATCTTAGATAAGGGTCTTCTAATCCCGGTTAACTCATAAACCTTCCCGACGGGTTTCCTGACAAAGAGAGTGTAAGCGCATGACGGGGAAAAGGCAAACTGACTAAATTGCTTTTGTCAAATCTGAAATAGGATCTTTACGCTATATTTTTATCGATAACTTATGAAAGCTAGACGACAAATAATTCTTATTTGACATACAAGTCCAATATAATAATATGTCAAATGAGGACTAGGTCACGGTTTCTCATTGTCGCTCTTTTGCCGCTTTATGACTCAATTTACCAATATTAGTCAGATTTTTTAGTCAAGTCATAGTAGTTAACTAGAAAACCTCTAAGACAGAGGGCCAATTTTTTATATGGTTTAAAAATGGTAAAATTTTGTACTTACCTTCCACGACCTCCCATATTCTCATCGACTTTTTCACCACTACATATTTCTCTTCTTTTCGAAAATTTTTTTAAGTTGATATACTATTTAGATCTACGCTACTGAAGTGCCACTTTAACATATCAGTCAGATAAATAACATTTTAGAATCAAATGGTTGAAGGACTGCCGTCATGTTCGATACAGGAATGGTCGACGGCCAACAGACAGACCAGGGCCCAGCCTGCAGGCTATAATTATAGTAATAACAGATCGAGTCGCTATAAAGGCCCGATATTACGATTTCCATACTTCTTTTAAACATGTTATCTATTGCCTCTCAACCGTACACTTAGGATTTGGGCCTGGTCTGATTTATTTTAAGGAATTTTAGTTTTTGCTTTGCCTTTTTATGTTCCAACATATTTTTCTATATGATGAAATTAAAGCATTAATGTGAACACGAAATCAACTCTTTATCTTAGATAAAAATAATATAGAACCTTGCTAGGTTGATGATGTTAAAGTAAAAACTAAACCAGGATCTTTTTATTAAGTATATAATAAGATTTAAATTACTTTACACAACACAGTGCAACCGTCATTCTAATTTATGAACAATATTACGATGCTTTTTATTTTTCACAGGTCAGTTTTACTATTTTTTGAAAGATAATGAAAGATATTATTCAACTTAAAAACAGAAAATACAAATTGCTATATATTTTGACCTGATCGAGTTGCAATGGAAGTGAAATTTTCTACTTGGCCGGTTTTGTTTCGCTTACACTTGTAGATTAAAATTAGGGATAAAAACATAGAGATAAAGCCCTGAAATCACTAATAATATGGGAAATAGCATTACATTTTGTTAATAATTTTATACTGAACAATTTCTAATTCTAGTAATTGGTTAGGTATCAACGGTAGTCGTCAAAAAGAGTCAGCCATCAGAGGATGTGAAATTGTTAAAAAAAGCTTTTAAAGTAATTTCATACAGCTGCAATCATTCTCTATATAATAAACAATAGCAAAAAAATAATTATTTAATAAACAATAACAAAATATAGTCAGTTGCTGGTTAGAACTTACATAAAAATTTTAAAATATAAAGTCATTTGATAGCACAGCAAATTCATTCATATGGTTTTTTAGACGTTAAAAAATGAGAAAAAAAAAACAATCAGCTGCATTAATAAACCTTCAGTTAAGGCTTTGAATGAACCGCGTCGTTAGGGAATTAGAGCGCCGTAGTACAGTAGCCTACAGTCACAGTATTTACTGGCCTCGAATACCCTAATAGACTGAGTGAAACTTTACTAAGGAAGAAAAAAAGGCGAATTCATAGCTGTGTTTACTTTTAAACTTCGTAAGGACAATAACTTCTTAATGAAAGACTCAAAAGTGCCAAATAAAACAAACCATTTACGAATGTATCACTCGCAGTGTTATCAATTATTTGTTTTTTGTCCAAAAATTATAAAATAAATATTGAAACTGAAGCATCACTTACTAAATTAAGTAAAAAGATAAATTAATGTAATTATTGTGTTTCTAGGTATCTTTTTCGAACTATTGAAAATAAATTTGTTGACTACTTGGTATAGTCTGACCAACATATACATTGTTCATGTATTCTTAGCCTCATAGAGTAAATTGCTTTTGATACTAAAACTCTTATATGTATAAAATACACAAGTCTCAACAAGTCTGATACGTGATATCTGCACGCGGCGTCAGTCAGTTTAATTGTGACATATGGTCGTAGTCGATCAATGCGTTTTTTTTTAAATATCGAAACTTGAGTATCGTGCTGATATAAAATTTCTTTCTAAAGAAGGTTTAACATTACGTAAATAAAAAAACTATAGATACTGTCTACGGTGACTCTTGCCAATCATTTGCTACAATTAAAAATTGGTTAAAGGTATTTCGTCAGATAAGTAAATCGTCAAGATCGCCCAGTACACCAAAAATCTTATGGTCACTATTTTTTGGGACTACAAGCTATCCTACTGATAGACTTCAGAAAACAAAATACCACCATTAATGCGGAGTATTATTGTGCGTTACTAAGATAGCTGGGCTAGAATATTATTGAGAAACTACGACGAAAAGTCAGCCAAGGCGTTGGATTGCTCCACGGTAATGCTCCACTGAAATTTTCAAGATGACTGTTGGAGAATGTAACTTTACTGAACTCCATCAGCCCGCATACCGATTATTCCGTATTCTCAAAATTGAAGACATATTTACAAGGAAAAAATTTAACTTCGATGATGAAATTTACGACCGTTTTGACATAAAAGATCCAGCGCATTTTTTATAGCATACAGGTTTAAATAAACCTTGTCAAAAATGTATATATATATATATATATATATATATATATATATATATATATATATATATATATATATATATATATACAAGGGCGGATTTAGGGGGGGACACGGGGTACATGCCACGAGACATTTGAAGTTTCTTCAAAATTATCTCATTCCTGCCGTAATAACACAAACCCGATATGTTCCAGGTTGACCTTTTTTTCCAACAAATGGAGCGCCAACCAACTACGCAGCACCTGTCCGTGTTTATTTAGATCAGGTGTTCCCGAGTCGTTGGATAGGCAGAAGAGGGACAATTGAGTGGTCAGCCACATCACTAGATTGCACCTCCTTTGATTGTTTTTTGTAGGGATACTTAAAAACTAAAACATGCTTAACTGAGCCCGATAATTTAGAAATCCTAAAAGTTTGACTACGCCAAGAAGTACGAAACATGGCCACAGATGTCATCGACAATGTTCAAAAAGAATTTATTCATCGACTTGGTTATTGTCAGATTAATATTGGGGTTCATTTTGAATATATTTAGGTGGTACCAAAATTTTTTTTTAATTTTGAAGGTTTTACAGTAATTTTTCTTGACAATTTCCTTATATAACTAACACCGACATTTCGGTTATCGTATTAAAAAAAAAACTGATTCTGAAATAAAAAATGAGGTTTACGATTGAAAAAAAATATCGATAATGATGGCTTCTTCAGTTACCCTGTATATTTCAGTATCACCCAGAAAAACTATGTAACAAAAGTCTTCAGACGCCTTACAGAATCATTATTTTTGAATTTTTCACAATGTTTAACAGGAATAATGCTTACTGATATGCGTATGTACTCAAATTGAAATTTCTTTTTATTATACGGACGATATCATACTTCTTCCCTTTCTTCAGCACAATAAGCAATTTTACTTCATTGTATCTTTCTTGGTTAGCGAAAGAAGATTCCAAAAAAATCTAAAGAACTTTACTCTATTGCAACTAACATTTAGTGATAAATTAAAAGACATATCCTATAACTGTATTAAAAAGGTTGTGATTTATTAATGTCTAAAAAATTATGCTTGACAGGCGTTAGCATCTTACAGAAAAACGTTTGTATACCACTATCTTATTGTGGCAAAATTTCCTTTTAATTGTAAAAATTCTGCATTTCCGATTATAAACAAAATTAACTGGCTATTTCCGCATTTCACTAATGGCATGGTCATAATTTCAAAGCTATTTAATTTAAATGTATGGTATGTTAAACAACGTGGATCTACATCAAATTAAAATAATTGCAATTTGAAGCACTTTATTAATAAGCTATTTCATGAAGCCAAAAAAACATTTTGTTATGAATTGGCTGATTTAGTCAAAAGTTGCGAAATTATAAAAGGAATATATTACAATAAATTTCATAAAATTAAATTATTTTATTCCTGATTTTATAAATACTAAAGGATTCAAGATTATAATAAATTTCATAAAATTAATTCTGATTTTAGAATCTAATTGATTTATTCGTTCTTCCTTTGTCCACATAACACCCATTGATCTGAAACCAAAAAAATATGTTAGTTCTAACTGGAAAGAATAAATCAAATTTCAAAAGGCTATAATTAAAATGTTATACATTGTTAATGAAAAAAAGTAAAATGCTACTACTATTTAAATACTTTAGACCTATTTTCCTAAAATATGTGTGTTAAATAATCTGACTGGTTTTAAATAGAATAATTTCTTCCTTACAAGTCTTAACTTTCTATCTTGCAACCTTTTAATCAAAGTATTTTCACCATTTAGTGCATAAGTCAGAGAGACCGGGATAATCCGATTGCACTAATTGTGGTCCTTGCTGCTCTGGGCCCCTATCCTCGAAGGTGTGATGTGAGAGGTGATGTGAATGGCGATGCGAACGGCGATGTGAACTTTTTGACAGTAAAAGCCGAATTCTTGAAAAGCCAATGTTGCCAGATATGAACGTGCTAAAATCCCAGAATTTCAAAAAATAAAATGGATGACAGCTGTCAGACCGAAAATGTCCGTAGCATATTTTGTTGCCATTTTAGATAAAAAGTAGTTTTGGTACTTTAAATTAATCGTCAAAAGTAAAAAAAAAATAGTGTTGTTGTTATTTTTGTGGAGTTATTAATTGCCATTACAATATTTCTACTTTGCCTAGATCAAATTTATCTTAAATTGACACCCTAGAACTGTTAAACAAAAATGCATACAAAGAGCTAAGTACTTTCAGATTCTTATATATAACGAAAAAGGGATATCAAAAAAGACAGCAATCATATATACAAAGTAATATACTGACAGTAATTGCAGAAAACCAGCACCGATAAACCTTGAAACGGTGGAAATTACAACTCTATGTAGTATGACCAAAAGTCATCATCCCTATTCACTATGGAAACTATCCAATCAGTTATTTATTGTATGAATTCACAAAGTGTCCAGCCTCTTACTGCAAGATGTTCTGTCCTGACAAGTAAATTTGAAAGAAAGCCTGAAACTTGAACAATGATAGTGAAACTGTTGATGACCAGATACCGAAACCAAAGGCCAGACAGAAGACGTCCATTAAAGATACTGGCGGATCTCACATTGAACTTTAAATATATATATTTTTTTATTTTATAAAGATTTTTAGAGACTTGAAGATCAAATGTACCATAAATAAGGTTTTTATGCTGAAGGACCGTTGGTCTGTAGGGTTCATATTTATATGTCCCGATAAATTATCATCATAATATTTCTTTAATTGTAGTGTCGTATAGTGTTTAACACAGTCTAATTAATTTAAGTGCTGTAGTTAACAATGTAAATATAAAATTTGTTACTTATTTAAATAAAAGTTTCAGATAGCTGTGATTTCTCAAATTTATTATAAGTTGTGTCGCGAAAAGAATTATGTTAGATTTAACTGTTTAAAACTAAAATACTCGGCTGTTATGGACACAAGTATTTATGTTAAATCCATAAGCAGAACTGGCCCTAGAAAAACATTTTTAAATAGCACACTCATACAATTGAGTTATGAACAGAATCTCCTGTAATCATTTTATATGTCTGTAATGTCAAATTTGCTTAATATTTGCGAGACATATTCAACTTTCTAAGGATATTTTATTGAAAATATTGAAAATATCGGGGTACCACCTAATTAACGTTTCAATTATTTATTCAGAAAATAAAGGTCTTAAAAAAACCGTTCGGAAACATATTATTTTTTTTAATGCGAGTTATTTTGAAGAACCAAAAATAAAATAAAAATTTTTAATTCTATTTTATTTTTTGAAATCCGTGCGTAAAATATGTCATTTAGCGGCTGACATTTCATTTGCGCATGTTTCACCGTTCGCTTGCCTTCCACCGGGTGAACGAGAATATGAGTGATGAACATTTCAAGAATACGCGTTCGCCACCTTTTCACCGTTCACTTCATGTTCCTCAGTTCGAGGATAAGGCCCCTGAATGCATTTACACCACCCAGAATTCAGCCCCTAATTCGGTTAGGCACTCCAAATACCATGTAGTCTACTAGTCCATTTTAGGAAGAGACCAATTCAAGATCAAAATAAAAAAATTCTGATACTAGTTTGTTTATAAATTGAAGTTACAAGTGGTCTACACGGGAATAACCTTAAATATTATTTATTTATTATTTAAGTTCAAGAACACTGTTTAATAGCCTTACAGTATATTGTTAAATAAATAATTAGTAATGTTAAAAAAAAATACATAATGGTAAACTTATCTAAACTAAATTTGACATTTTGTTTAACTTAGAAACATTCAACGAATCGGTTTTAAGTGGTTTTGCAGTCGATATCTCGATATCCTCACACACCATGATAGAAAGAATAGTATTACGAAAAGCTCAGTCTTGGCTCTGATTATTTATTTATAGCCTAGTCCTGAGCCGAGTTAAGTATCGTGCACACCATTAAGTAAGTCCATTTTGTTTAAAAATAGTAGAAAAACTGGTAAAAACATATCGGGTTGAGTCACCAAGACAAAGATCTATATGAAATCTACCGGGTCGACTGACAGCAAAATACATACATATATACGTTATACGGTTATTAACTGGACTACAAATTTGACGTAATTCAGTAAGTAGAAATTATCTGCTTTTATAAATAGGGACATTAATAAATCCTGTATTTAATTTCAAGAGTAGAGGTTAATCCCACGCTTCTATTACACTCCAGTAGATCTAAACAGAAACATGTTTATAAGGTCGTTGTTTATGATCGGTAGACAGCAGCTCCTTTGATATTTGACAGACAGGCCATAAGTATTTTTAGTTCATTTTAGGTCGGTTTTCTCGGCTGTTGTGACTCCCTTGAATATTTTTAAGTATCAAAAATTACTACAAATGGGAAATATATCATTAATATAAAATAAAATACAAATAGGGAAGGAAAACCAATCGGCTGAAATTCCTAGAAGAATAAGTCTCAGCTGGGCAGCTTTTGACAAACTCGGATTCATTCTTAAATCCAGTAACACCCCCATAAGTCTGAAAAGAAAAGTCTACGAGTCGTGCATCCTGCCAGTTCTTACTTATGGTATTGAAACAACTTCCCTAACATGTAAAGCCATTGATAAGCTTCGGGTTACACAACGAGCAATGGAAAGGGTTATGCTGGGAATTAGTTTACGAGATAGAGTTTCAAATGAAGAAATCAGAAGAAGAACGAAAATAACAGATGTGAGCAAACGAGTAGCGCAGCTAAAATGGAGATGGGCTGGACATATCGCAAGACATGACATAGACAGATGGACATACAAGATAACAGCATGGCGGCCAAGAGAGAACAAGAGGTGTTGGCAAGCCCCAAAAGAGATGGCGTGACGACATCCAGAAAATTGCCGGAAAAAAACTGGATGGGGATCGCTACGGACCGACAGAAATGGAAAAATATGGAAGAGGCCTACATTCAGGAGTAGATGAAAACGGGCTGATATGAATGAATGAATCATTAATATTAACAGATACATGACTTAAAACGTTTATAGGTAAAGTTAGATATTGTTGCTATATCAAAAACACCATCCAAATGTTAGACAAGTAACTGTTACGTGTTAATCGGTGCGGTTGATACATTGGTTAGAATGTTAATACTATTACATAAGAGAAACTTAGCTCTCAACCAACTGAAAAAACCTTATACTATAAGGACAAACGTACTCTGTTCTAACACTGTTAGAGAAAAAGCACTACCTCAGATTACAAGAATACTAGGAAAGGGTGGAAGCCTTTCCTATGGTAGTGCACCGCCATCTGTAGACCGGTTTCGAACTTGTTAGTTCTCGTCAGTACGGAATAGGCTAGCGCACTTGGGCATTAGAAAGGTAAATCCTTTAAGCAGCTTATATTAGACAAAATAAATAATCTCATACAAGTGGCGCCATCTCCCAGCATTCCACGCAATCTGAATATATAATCTCGTAGAGATCTGTATCTATAAACCAAAAATGGATAATATACTTGCAGTTGGGTGTATAAAATACAATTATACAAGAGAAACTTAGCTCTCAACCAACTGAAAAAACCTTATACTATAAGGACAAACGTACTCTGTTCTAACACAGCTAGAGACAAAGCACTATCTCAGATTGCTTAAAGGATTTACCTTTCCGATGCTCAAGTGCGCTAGCCTATTCTGTACTAACGAGAACTAATAAGTTCGAAACCGGTCTACAGATGGCGATGCACTACCATAGGAAAGGCTTCCACCTTTTCCTGGTATTCTTGCAATCTGAGATAGTGCTTTGTCTCTAACTGTGTTAGAACAGAGTACGTTTTTCCTTATAGTATAAGGTTTTTTCAGTTGGTTGAGAGCTAAGTTTCTCTTAAATAATTGTATTTTATACACCCAACTACAAGTATATTATCCACTTTTGGTTTAATGTTAATAATTTTTCAAGAGCTGACTATATTATAAGGAGATTAATGCAATAGATTTTTAAAAAGGTATTAAATTAACGTAGTGTATATTCAGTATATTGGCAAATTATTAGAATTTTAAGACAATATTATCGAATTAGTATAGAATTTCAAATTTAATTATATAATCAAAATAAAATTTGGACATTAAATTACAGGAAACAACTAAATTGTGAAAGAAAAAAATAAACTATAAAATATTTTGCTGGCACTAGCAATTTATATCATTTTAATTCTCAATTTTATAATTTAATACAATTTTGGCAGGGCAAAGCTTAATTTGCGGCTAAAACATAATATCAAAATATACAAAATTACCCTTGTGAAATTGAACACTTTTAAATTCCCTCGTACTTACATTAGACACGAAAAACATATTTATCTTATAGAGATGTACAGCTCCTTATTGGTTGCAAATAATTGCTTCTAAAGTTTTATGGGTTAATCATTAACTATAAGATCCTTGAATTTAATTTCCTGAAAGAGTAGAAGAGAAAATCTTTAACACAAAGTATTTTACATTTATTATTCGCATTTAGTATTGTATTAGATAAAACTAAAAAAAAAACAGTAGTTGTACGATTCTTAATACTAGGAATCCTTGACATTTACCTTGCAAGCTCTCAATCTCAATGTTAAAATCGAGACTACCACAACCCACATCGCGTGGGTGTCTTGGTTGAAGGCGTGGTCAGGACCGACCAATCAAAGAACATACTGTCAAAGTAAATAAATGACCCGAAAGGACACATCGGTCGTTAAATAATTACCTACAGTAAACCTACGTGTCCGTTTGTTTTTGTCAACCGGTAGATGTATAAACAACTAATAACCGATCAATTGATTGGATAATATTTTAGTACATGACAGGGAACATACAAATTGTTTTACTAAACAAAACTGTCTCCACGTTTTGTGTTTTAATTTTACATAAACATGGGGGTGAAATATCTATTTTAGCGATGTATAAAATTGTTGGGTACGTACAAATATAAATATTTATTTTGACCCAAAAAAGAAAAATTAATTTAATGTAAAAAGTAGCTAGCTAAATCGAAGTTAGTAGGTTAAATATATGGAAAAATAATTTTCTTTTATTATGTGTTATAGATTGAACGATATAAAAATTAATAACTCAATTTTTTCTTTGCTCAGCTTGGGGCAAAATATAAACGAAAATACATATATACTGAAAAATTAACTCTAAATCCGTACATAAAAATCATTTAGCAGAAATTCTAAACGTATGCATTCTGATGAATTAATAAGCTCATTATATTTTAATGAAATTATTAAGTATCTTAATTACATTTAAAAACTAACAAGATTGAATATCGTACTCAAATACATAAATATGTGAAAGAATATATGGGAAAGAAACAAAAACGATTAAATATTATAGTGCTCTCCATAATAAAATAATAAATATCTGTTTTAATTTCAATTTCAATCAAAACTTTTTCTTTGATCGGAAATTTTGCTGATGTCAAAATTTTAGAATAAAAATAGAAATACCTCTGTTGCCTATTTTATGTAGGATTGTTAAAAATATGTTTACGATTATCATAAGTCTTCCCGAAACTTTTAAAAAATATATATTTGTAAGAATAAATAGATAAATCTTGAACCGTTTTTCAGAACATTTTTGCAATTTTTGTTCTAACTATGTGGGATATTTAATGCTTAAGAGTTAGTTCCTGTAACGTTTTATTTAAATATATTTACTGAAAACTTACGTTTAATCTTACAGGGAAGGCACCTACAAAAATAAAAGACACATATTTTTTTTATCTACGGAGATTCATTTTAACGGGGTGAACGTCCCTTAAGTTCACCCCTAAAAACACTATTTTTGAAATATCTCAGGTTTTAATTGAGATATCTTTACAAAACAAAATGAAAATTACTTGTTGTTCGAAATGATGTTAAACTATGATTTTTTCACCCCCAAGGATATCATCCCTTATTTTTTATAAGAGGAAACCATCTATTCGTGCAGATAATTTAATTGTAAAAATTAAGGAACTTTAACATAATTGTCTGAAAATATTTTTTCACAAATATCATAAGTAACTTAAGAGGGTGAGCCACCCTCAAATATTTTTTTTCATAAATTTCAAGTTCAAATTGAGATCTATTTAAAAAACAAAATGAAAATTACTTGTCATTTGAAATTATGTTGAAATAAGGTATTTTCATTTCCAAAAATATCATCCCTGATTTTTTATAAGGGTGAACCATCTATTATCGCACTTAATTTAATTCTAAAAATTACAAAATTTGATATAATTGTTTGCAAATATTTTTTCACCAATACCATAATTAATTAAAGTTGAGGGGTTTTCCGGTTAATAAAAATAACTAGTAAAAGAGAGTGAGCCACCCCAAAATACTTTTTTCTTAAATCTCAAGTTAAAATTGAGATATCTTTACAACACAAAATGGAAATTACTTGTTATTTGAAATAATGTTGAACTACGGTATTTTGATCCCAAAGAATATAAACCCTTATTTTTTATAAGGGTAAACCATCTATTCGCGCACGTGATTTAATTCTAAAAATTACGAAATTCAATATAATCATTTGAAAATATTTTTTTCACGAATATCACAAGTAACAAGTTGACGGGTTTCGAGGTTTCAAAAAATAACTAGTAAAAGAGGGTGAGCCACCCCAAAATACTTTTTCTTAAATCTCAAGTTATAATTGAGATATCTTTATAACACAAAATGGAAATTACTTGTTATTTGAAATGATGTTGAACTAAGGTATTTTGATCCCAAAGAATATAAACCCTTATTTTTTATAAGGATAAACCGTCTATTCGTGCACGTAATTTAATTCTAAAAATTACGAAATTTAATAAAATTGTTTGAAAAAAATTTTTTCCCGAATAACATAATTAACTCAAGTTGGCATCTTTTGGGATTTGCAAAAATAAACTAGTTAAAGAAGGTGAGTCAATCCAAATACTTTTTTTCAATATCTCAGGTTCTAATTAAGATAACTCAACAAAACAAAATGAAAATTATTTGGTATTTGAAATGATATTAAACTATGGTATTTTCATCCCCTAGAATATCATCCCTTATTTTTTTATTAGGGCAAACCATATATTTGCGCAGGTAACCTAATTGTAAAATTTAACAAATCCAATGGGATTGTTTAAAAATATATTTTTCACAAATACCATAAGTCACTTAAGTTGTCGTGTTTCGGGATTTCTAAAAATAAATTAATAAAAGAGGGTGAGCCATCCCCAAATATTTTTTTTTTACTTCGCAAGTTCTAATTGAGATAACTTTATAAAACAAATTAGAAATTACTTGTTATTTGAAATGAAGTTCAACAATAGTATTTCACCCTCAAGGATATAATTCGAAGAATGTCATTTCATACATGTATAATTATTCTTAAAATTGCCAAATTTCTGTTGATATGAAGCTTACAGAGCTTACTGAATTTTTTATTTTAATTAATAAGAAAATATAAACTTATTTCATTGATTAATATTCATTTCTGTAAATTATTAATTCATGACTAATTCTGTAACGTTAATTAAATTAAAATCTGACAATTTTAAGAATTATAACATGACGGTTTCCTTTTAGAAAAAAAAATGAAATAATATCTTTGGGAGTCAAAATATCATATTTTAGCATCATTTCGAATAAGTAATTTTAATTTTGTTTTGTAGAGATATCTTAATTATAACTGGTGATACTACCAAAAACTTATTTGGGGATGACTAACCCTCTTTTACTAGTTTATTTTCGGAAACGCTGGAACACGTCAACTTAAGTTACTTATTGTATTCGTAAAAAATGCTATCAACAAATTTTGTGTAATTTCGTAATGTCCAAAATTAAAGTATGTATATGAATTACAAGATTAACCCTTATAAAAAGGAAGTGATGATATGTATGGAGTTAAAACAGTATGGTATAACCTCACTTCAACTAACAAGTAATTTTCACTTTTTTTGTAAATATATCAATTGTAATTTGAGATTGGAAAAAAATACATTTTGGAGTGACTCACCCTCGTTTACTACTTCATTTTTTGGAACCCCAAAACATGTCAACTTGAATTAATTATGGTATTCTTGAAAAAAAAAATACTCTGACACAATTTCACTAAATTTCGTAATTTTTAGAATTGAATAACGTGTGCTAATAGATGATTTACCATTATGAGAAATAAGGGATGATATCCTTGGGGTGAAAATACCATCATTTTAAATAACAAATAATATCCATTTTGTTTGGAAAGATATCTCAATTATAACTTGAAATTAAAAAAAAACGTATTTGGGGTTGGCTCACTTTCTTTTACTAGTTATTTTTAGAAACCCCGAAACCCGTCAACTTAAGTTACTTATGGAATTTGTGGAAAAATAATTTTCAAACAATTCCATTAAGTTTTGTAATTTTTTTAATTAAATTACGTGCATAAAATATGGTTTACCCTAATAAAAAATAAGGGATGATATCCTTATAGGTGAAAATACCATAGTTTAACAACAAGTAATTTTCATTTTGTTTTGTAAAAATATCTCACTTAGAACCAGAGATATTTCAAAAATACTGTTTTTATTGGTGAACTTTAGAGGCGGTTTTTACACCGTTATAATGAATCTCCGCAGATAAAAAAAAATACGTGTCGCTTATTTTTGTACCCTTTACAACATATTGAAGTTTCATTTAAATCGGAACCGGACACTTCAGGTATCTTCCTTGTTAGAATAATGGGACATACAGACAACTAATTCTTTGTTTTAAATGTAAAATAATTATTTTGTCATAATTTTTTGAAATGAATATGGATTGTTAAGAAATATATTGGGTGTAGAAATGTTGATTTACAAGAACTATAAGCAATATGTCGAAGAAGAGCTGTACGTAGAGTACCACAAGTAACACTAAATGCTAATAAATGAAAAATCCACCTAATAAATGTGTATAAACCAGACATCAGTGAAGAAATGGAATAGAGATAATGTTTTTAAGAAGAACAACAAGCGATAGTTGATCAGCTTAGAGCGACTGACATATTAATAACTAAGATATACCTAAACGCCCAAATCGAAAATGAACCATTTAATGGGGATACGGAGATTCAATGAATTTGTGAGATGAACAACATGATAATAAACGATGCTTTCTTCAATCATAATATGAAATACAAATATACATGGCAAAATACAATATGCTGACTCTGAGTAATTAATTATTTTATACCAAACTGAACAATACAATCACCAACTATACTACATGTAAGTGATTACAAAGAACTGTTACATAAAGTGAGTATAAATGCTATCTTAAACCTATATCTGATAACATTCACAAGTTTAATATTGAATTGTGAAAAAAACAAAGCACAAAGCAATTATATAGGAACAGGTTGAAAAATAAAATAACCCAAAACGCAGTCAAAAGGGGAGTCGACATTAACCAACACTGGAAGATTCTGAAAAAAAAATCTCCTAAATGCAGCCGAGCAAGCCATATAAAAACAACGCGTAGATGTAAATAAAATACCTTGGTTCGCACCGGAAATTAAAGGTCTGTCGAAACGAAAGAGAAACGAGTATTTAAATTGCCTTAAAAAAATAAATCAAGACAACTGGACTCTATACTCAAGAGGGGGCAACAGGAACAAAGCAAGAATAAGACAAATAAAGGAGAACTGTTGGCTAATCTATATAAAAGATGTGGATTATACTGAGAAGAAATAAACTGGAAGAAAAAAAAACGATAAAGAAAACCAACTGAAATCACTGAAAAATGGTAAAAGCTCTGAGCCTAATAAGATAATGGATAAACTACTGAAATATCGTGGACAAGAATTACAAATTAAAATGACAAATATCTTCAAAACACCGAACAACTGAAAAAAAAAGTCTTGACAAAACTTGTACTGGAAGAGATTTAAAAAATTGTTAAGCTGCGGAAAGAACAAGAAGGCTCTCGAAAAAACCAATCAACTATAATGCAATCTTAATTTTAAAACAAGCAATGTAAAAATCTCCTAGAATTTAACGAGCCGACTTACATATATTACCAAAATAACGAGAGAAAAAGGAGTAAACCACCAGCTAATTCGATTGATCCCAGAAGCAATATAAGAGTAGGGTAGACACTAACTGAAGACAGAAAAAAACAGAAGAATAAGACTGGGGAACCTTAGTCCTTTCGCATTTGTAGTTATAGATAAAATCCTAGAAAAATTACTCAGAACATCAAGATATAGAATGTGAGAAGTCTACTTCCACGTGGTGTACTACTTTGATGATACAGTACTTGTTGCGGATTAGGAGGATAACTTACTTTTTTACACTTTCAATCAAGAAGCCAGTCGGCTAAATATAAGTATCAACATCAAGACTAAATGCATAGAAGCAGCTAAAGAGCATATTAATCAATTTACATATCTAAAAGTAGATTTTACAAGCGGTGGCAGCCTACAGCGAGAAATGCAAGCACGCAGGCGGTTATCTAAGAGATGTCATATAAAAGAACATATGTTAATTTAGATACTGAGTGTAGAACAGGAATTTACAAAACTTCGGTTAGACCTGTATAAACCTAGACGACTGAAACAAGAGTCGATACTTTGAAAATTATCCATATGATATGGTAGAAATGAAATATATGAGTAATTCAAGGGAAAAAATTTTACAATAAGTCAGGAACGAAGACCTTAGAGTACAGAGTGGGATGCAGAATGTAGCTTAATGTGCAGACAAAAAGGACAATTCCGGAATAATCGTGTGAATAAAATGAAAGATAACCGATTGCCAAAAAGCGCAAAAAACAAGATACCAATAGGAAAGAGAACACGGAGAAGACCACCAACACGCTGGAGACAGTGCTGGACATCGTTGTCGAAAAAGGCTCATTTGTACTAAACAGGAGATCGCCTACCTATATGAGACCTATATAGAAAGAAAAAGAAGAAAAGAAAAAGAAGAAATATATTTATTTCAATACAGTGTTATTAAAAATGTATGTAATGAAGATGAAAATATAATTAAATCACTTTGCACCCAACTCCAATAATAATGGTACCTTTTTTTGTTATTTTTTTTACTGTTTAGTAGATTCTAAAATCCCAGTTTGGAAAACATTAAAATAAGTACTTTCATATATAACACAAGTCAACAGGATTTTATAGTACAGACTCTAATATTCATTTTCAAAGCAATTTGATGAACTAAATTAAAACTATTCGTGGTGTGAAAAGGATCGTCTTAGGATATTTCCAGAGATCAGTAATATTATCAGGTGAATTTGTCATTCAAAGTCAATCGTACAGTGGCAAAGTACAACTTTTCCCCTTTTTTATTTAGCACAAACTTGAATCTACAATTTCTCGGTAAAAAAAGTCATATCCTTACATTTCAAAATGGAAAATGAAGGGGGAGAGTTGTACTTTACGATTGCATGATTGAGATTTTTGTATAGCCAATTTACCTGTCAGCTCCACTGCTTTTAGTGTACTTGAAGCACTGGAAATACTGCAAAACGCTGATCGAGCTAATGACATCCTACTTGATAAATCTGATTTCAGGTTTATTTGAATATTATTGTTTTTGGTCTAAAATATAGAGGATGCCACAAGAGTATCGGAAAGGTCAAATATTCAAAAACAAGGGGATATAGAGAAAAAACTTGAAATAAAAAAATTTTAGGAATTCAAATACGCACTTTGTATATATATATATATATATATATATATATATATATATATATATATATATATATATATATATATATATAGTGTTATTCATCCTATATGGCACGGAATATTGCGGCCAAAATACGTGACTTTCAAAAAGTTTTACTTGTCGGATATATGGGGGTCTAATATAATTACTTCTTAAAATTATTTTCATATTATCCAGGGTGTCTCAAAAGCACTGAAAGTATCAAAGTTGACAATAAAATAGGTCTTTAATTTTTTGACGTTTAGTTCTTTATTCAGCACATTTTCTAAAAATAATTGTATTGAGATTCCGTTAAAACCATTACACACAAACATGGTTTGGATGAAATCTCAAAATAATTACTTTTTAAAAATATTCTAAATAAATAACAAAAGATCAGAATAATGAAAACATAATTTAATGTGAACCTAAGTCCAAGAAAATAAGGAAAAAATAAAAATAAATTCATTGACCATCACCTTTAGGGTCATTTCGAGGTGAAGTTGATTTTTTAAAACGAAAACACGTATTTTTGACCCCTGAGATGAAAAGAACAGAAAATTTTACCTTCAGATGTGACCATGAGGTTTTTGACCTTTGAAGATCATATGAATATTAGAACGAAAATTAAACTTAAATATCTTAAGTCTTACTGGAAAATGTCTAGAACAAGAGTTGTACAAAACAAAAATTATTATCAACAATCCGATATGGTCTGTGAGAAGTTCTTAGAATTGTTAACCATCCCAATCGCCATCAATAAAAAAGGGGCCAAACAATGAATCGCGATAAAGTCCGGCCCACACATTTCAATTCCGAGGTGTCTTGGTAAGGTAATTTGAAGATCAGGGTGATTTTTTTAAGTCTTTATTGCAGAAGAAAGTTTCCTATCTAATGGGAAATGTTCAAGGCCTAAGGGAAAATTAGAATACTGAGGGTTTGGATGAAAGTGAAAATTTTTTTCTTTGGAAATGACCTTCAGTGATCTCCTCTTGAACCTTGCGAGTCATCCCTAACGTGAAACTGCTAAAAATCCGCTAAAATAGGGCAGCTGGAAGAATTGAAACAATAAGAGAAAAAAAATAAGAACGACTTGATTCAATTGAAAATTGTTTCCGGGAATAATAAAGGTTGAAGATACTTTCAGCAAGTGGATAAAATGCAAAGATGTTAGCGACCTAGACCATCTTCACCTTCAAGTAAATTTTCAAGCTCAGTGGAAACCCCTATTTTTGACATCGCATTTGAATAGAATCAGAAATTTCACGTCAGAAATGGTATTTAAAAACTTGTTATTATGTTCTGAGAAGGCTCAACTGTTTAAAAAGCACCCAGAACACGAATTTTAGTGGTTTTCTGAGCCTATTAAACGTTTAAGGTGCCTTCAACAAATACTAGATGAAATGCACAAGTTTTGACTATCCTTACAAAATTGACCTCTAAGCCTATTTTAAAGGTCATTGAAGTTCGAGGTCATTTTTTTTAAATAAAGAAAGTGCAAAAATTATTTATTTTCCCTTATCGTTTGAATTCTTCCAACTGTCCTAGTTTGGCGGATTTTTCACAGTTTTAAATTGTGGTTGCCCGCAAGGTCCAGGAGGGGTCACAAAAGGTCATTTTCACTCTCATCCAAACCCTCAGTGCTCTAATTTTTTCCTGTCTTAAACAATCCTCAATATCCTGTCATTTCAAAAATTTTTGATATTTAACTTTGAAATGGTCTTGACCTTGACCTTCGAAGTCATTTTAAGTTCATATCCGACCGTAAAATTTTTTGTTATCTCCATTTTCGGTCAAAAGTATGGGGTCTTATTAAAAAATTTATCATGACCTTGACATGACCTCCAAGGTCAAGGTCAAGGTCAAATTTGAGGTCACCTTAATATATATAGTTTGATTTCTTACTTTTGTAGAGAAGGATTTTTCCATCATTCTTAGTTTCCGAATTACTGGTCCATTCAAGGTATGAGGACATTTGACCTTCAAATGATCTCTAAGTGCGATTTTACTCCTTATGTTATTCATAATGTTAGGGAATTTTCTCCAGGTTCCACTTATAAATAATTCAATAAAATCATATGATCTTTAAAATTGACTTCAAGGTAAAAGTCATTGGTACAAATTAATGATCCCCTCAATCCTTAACAAGTTTTATCTGACCCATTTTGTTTAAATGGAGTATTTAAAAACATATTTGGATCTATAAACTAAAATGGCTCACCCTGTATACAAAAAGAATCTTAACATTAACTAAATGAAATATTATGTACAGATTTGACTAAAAAGTAAATAGTTTTATACAAGAATATGTATTTAGATGGCACAAATATATAATCTACTACATTAGAAACGGTCATTTAGATTTTTCATTTAAAGGTATTTTTAATCTTTTTAATTTTAAGCAAATCGGGGTAGTAAGTTCAAACAAGAGAAGGGAAATGTTAATATAATCCACCTATCTTACAAAGAAAAAGTAAATCGCTTATGCTGATTTGTTCCACAGATAACTTTATATAATACGAAAGCATAATGGTCAATTTAATAAATATTTTTTACCAGATAAATTTATTCACTGATATTTATTCAAAATGATCAAAACCTGCTGCTACTAATTAACTGTTGATAGTTTAGTGAGCGCTTGGGTTAGTTTCGGTTTATCATCTTAATATAAATTATTACATTTACCATACTTCATCGGAGATTTTATATGATCACCGGTTAATATGATAAATCTAATAGCATTTAAAGGGTTTTACTACATTCATTATTGGGTTGAGGAGAGTATAGACATGGGAATCCAAAAGTAACCGATACGGCAGAATATTTTCTGACCAAAGAATTTTCGAGAAAAATATTTCAGATCAAAAGACTTTTGCGTCACTCTTTACAATAATCGGTAAAAGTAGAAAAATTTGAAAAATTTTTGTATTCACGAAAGTTATAGTGAATATACAAATTCATCCGATTAATCATATTTACCGTTGCACATACATGACTTATTTTAAATATACATCAACCATTCGCAATATATTATGACCTTAATATGCAAGAATGTATATTATACTCATATAGGTATAGTATTTAATACATTTAAATATGTTTTTGTAACTATACTATTTGGGAAATGAAATAATATAGAAATTTGAACCTCTCCTTGTAATTATTTATCAATATATCATTAAAAGTCATTATCCATACGTTTGTAGAATACAATTTACTAATCCGTTTTTTCACTTGGGCCTATGACAATATTGTTATTTGACTATATATTGGCTATATGATTCCTGTAGCTACTGTGCAAAACTATCGGAAAATAAGATAAAGGAAACGTAGTTGTGTACAATCTGGTAATATTATGTAGGTACACTGCAAATTACGTACTGTATAAAAAGTCACAATTCATAAATTTCCTTTTTTTTTTAAGTTGTGTGTAGGAAAATTGTTAGGTTTGAAAGCATTATGGGTGCAAACCTGAATTCTTTGAAACTACGTAATAATTTTAGACTGATATAACACTACATCATGTATGATGGACTAACTACAGGTTAAGGGAAAATGGTGCTGCGAATGATTTATTGTATCAGGTTGAGCATTGTATACGATATATATGTTACGAAACGTCAACTTTCGGTGTATAATTTGATAGCAGCCGCGCCATGATTTATTTTCCTGCTAAAGGATGAACAACCATTACATATTAGCAATCGATTCTTGTTTGTTAGACTATGCACAACGAATTTTATTTTTATTATAAATATTTTAGTAATATTATTTTCTTGCTTAGTAACTTTTATTCAAGAATGATAGCTTGCAAAATTATAGTTATAAAATTTTTATGAAAAAATTGAATCGACTTCTAAAAAAGCGCTATAAAGCAAGAAATAACATTATAAATTTGTATATGAAACTAACTTGACCAAATGTGATTTGTTTCCTCACTATAGTTTACGTAGTTTATAAATATATATGTATATATATATATATATATATATATATATATATATATATATATATATATATATAGTATTAGTAGTTCTTTTATTTAGAATTAATTTAACGCCGACTATATTATTTTTCGCTTTTTAGCGTTTTTTAGAAGTCGATTCAATTTTTTTATAAAAATTATATTTTTCGATTTTTAATGTTGAATTTGTTATGATTTCCATAAATTATTTGAACGAAGTACTAAGCAAGATTAACGTATTTAGCAATAATTTCAAGATCGGAAAATAGTACCTAAAATAAAAAACTAAAAATTCTTTGCTTTTGAGAAATCTCCAAATATCAGTTTTTAATGAAATGTAATATATTGAACAAATATTTATTTAGTCTGTCATAGTAAATACACCACCTTGAATTTTAAATTAATTTTAGATTAGTAATATAGGCCCTTAAAACTTCCCAACACCGATATTTAAATAACTTGAGACGTAAATTTTTTAGTCCGACATATTTTATCCTGCATATTTTATCTTGCATTTGCCCAAAAAACCTCTAATATCTATTTTGGACAAAATCCGAAAAATGTAAATTGTTTAGTCCTCCATATTGTATCTGCCATATTAAGCTAACCTATAACCCCAAAAAGCCCCTAATACCAAATCTGAAAAATATGAATAACGTAAAATGTTCAACCCACCATATTGGGTCTGCCATATTCAATTTCAAGAAAATAATTTTAACCTCTTAATCTAATCTGAATCTACACCCACGAGACCCCCTAAAATTTTGAGGCGGTAAAAAAATATGCATAATTTTAAATTTGTAATTTACAAACTCAAAAACTTTTGATACTAAATTTGGACAAAATCAAAAGATAGTAAGGTTTTAGTCCGCCATATTAATTTTTTTAAAAATCATGAGAAAAGTTTTGGAAACTAAAGAAATCTTCTGGAATTAATTTTAGTTCCAATTTACAATTTCGAAAACCTATAAATCTGATTAGATATATTCTTATTTACTAGAGTAGCTACCAGTAACGTAACCAAGAGTATGTGCCCCCCCCCCCCCGCGCAGATATTTGAATGCGCTCTACTAATTGTACACCCGTCTTCATCCTACGGATTTATTCATTTTTATCAAGGGACTTGAGGGCGCCCCTGAATTGGCTGCGATCCCCTGCAGCACGAGGTCGTTATTTACGCCACTATATATATATATATATATATATATATATATATATATATATATATATATATATATATATATATATATAAGCGTTCAGGTTTGTATAACGTCTGATATTTTATTTATGCAGGTAACTAAAGAAAAATAATTGTTAGGTAATTCAAAACTTTTCTATTATATTTAGGATAGTATTTATCTTCTTGAATCTCAGAATTCTTTTTTAAAAAAGCCTCATATAGTAAAAGATCACATAACATTTTTGCTGCTAAAATTTCTGTGCTAATTGACAATATTTATCATTCGTCTTGAAGCTTAATAAAATTTTTATAAAAGTGAGCTAAAAAGTGAAAAAAACTATAAATTTTTATAGAAATTGAAATTTTTGAATTCGGCACCAAACTAATACCTGACAAAATGGGATTCGCACAAATAGATTAACAATACTTTGTTTGTAATTGCTTTCTTACCATAATTTGTATATATTAGTAGTTATTTGTTTCATTTAGAAAGAACTTGGCGCCGACTTCAAAAATTTCAATTTCATATAGAAATTTATAGTTATTTTTTACATTTTAGCGCACCTTTAGAAGTCGGTTCAATTTTTTTTATAAAAATTTTATTTTTCGATTTTTAGTTTTGAGTTCATTATGATATCCATAAATTATTTGAACTAAGTACTAATCGAGATTAGTGTACCTCGCAATGACTCCGAAGAGACAAAAAAGTACGCATTTTATCCAAAGTTGTAATCACCCTAAAATGAATCCCTAAAAATTCTTTGATTCTTAGAGTTCTACAAAAACCGGTGAAATTGTATTAAACAAATATTTAGTCTGTCGTAGTAAATCCACTCTTAAATTTCAAATTAATGTTAGATTGGTAATATAGGCCCCCAAAACATTCCAATATCGATATTTAAAGAATTTGAGACGTAAATTTCTTAGTTCAACATATTTTATAGTGCATATTGAGTTTCTATACGCTCCAAGAACCCCGCAATATCAATTTTAGGCAAAATCGGAAAACTTAAAATTTTCACTTCTTTACTCCCTTGTCAATCTAATATTGTAAAAAATTAACTTTATATTCGTAATACACGACCCAGAAAACACTTTAATACCAAATCTGATAAAATGCGAATAAGGTAAAATTCTCAACTCACTATATTGCATCCGTCATATTGAATTTCAAAAAAAATAATTTCAACGTCTTCATGTAATCTAAATCTAAACCCTTCAAAGCCCCCTAGTACCAATTTTAGATGAAATCCAGAAAATCAAAATTGCTATACCGCCATATTGCCTCTGACATATTAGATTTTCTTAAAATAGTTTTGTATTCGCTATTCACATCCTTAAAAACGATTCAGTCCCAGATTTGGACAATATCGAAAAATGTTAAATTTTTAGTCCGCCATATTGAATCCTGAAAAAATACTATTAAATTCGTAACTTACACCCTCAAAAATTTCCTATATCAGTTTTGGAGAAAATCGAAAAATGTAAAATTTTTAGGATGCCATGTTGAATCCGCCAGATTGAATTCTTTAAGAAATATTTTAAATTCGTAATTAACGCTAACAAGAATACCCCAATACTAATTTTAGACAAAATCGAGAGATGTGGAAACTTTAATCCGCCATCTTGGATCCGCCATTTTAATTTTTTTTAAATAATGGCAGATTCATAATATGCGATTCCAAAAACTCCCCCATATTAATTTTGAAAAAAATCAGACAAAATTTATTTTTTATTCCCCATATTGGATACGGCATACTGAATTTTTTAAAAATAATTTCAGATTCGTTATGTACGACCCCGAAAACTCCCCCATACCAATTTTGAAGAAAATCAGACAAAATTAATTTTTTTGTCCGCCATATTGGATCCGTTCATATTGAATTTTTTAAATATATTTTGGATTCGCTATGTGCGACCCTGTGAACTTCCCCACACCAATTTTGAAGAAAATCGGACAAAATTAAATTTTTTTGTCCACTATATTGGATCCGCCATATTGAATTTTTTTAAAATAATTTCAGCTTCGTTGTCTAGGACCCCAAAAATCCCCACATACCAATTTTGGAGAAAATTGGACAAAATTAATTTTTTTGGCCGCCATATTGTCAGCGCCATCTTGGATTTTACTGCACCAATTTCATCCAAAAATATATGTGACCACCGCAGCAACTTCCTTTACATAACGTAAAAAATTTCATTTAAATCGGTGCAGCCGTTCCGAAGTAATCGGTGTACATATATAAAAAAATACATAGTCGACGAATTGAGAACCTCCTTCTTTTAGAAGTCGGTTAAAAATAGGTACCAACATATCCAAGGGCAGCAAGTCCCAACTAACTCAAACAGCCGACAGGCAAACGAAGTATGCCATCTCAATAGTCAGACTGTGTCCGATATCTTGAAATTAATTGACTGGAACTAATAGAGATCATCAAACTTTATAAACTCTAAAACTATGACTCCAATTTTTCAAATTTTTTAATTTTTGATGTGCTATTTTGGATTCACCATCTTTAAATTTTGAAAAGTCTAATACCAAATTTAGAATCGACAATACTGAACACTATTCGAAAAGTTTGCAATCGAAGGAACTAAGGATATTTCACAAGCTAAATTTGGAAGTCTGAAAAAAAAAATTGTACTATCTTGAATTGAATTTCAAATTGACAATACAATTATCTACACTTTGAACCAAAATTCATTCCGATTCAACGAGAATTAGATCCTCTGGACTGATTTGAATAAATTGAATAAGTCCTGAATGTTCCACTGCGTGCCGAGGCCTTACATATCTCTTCTGTCTTGCATTTCCATAATAATCTAGAAAATCGACAAAGATATAAGAGAACATGTGATTTAAAAGGCGTGAGGAGCAATGAATAAGTTTTGATATGTCTACGATTGTATTGTAATCACATGAAACCATCGAAATAATCCCAGAGTCATTTTTTACCTTTTAACGCGTCTGTCCAAATTAAGAAGTGTTCTTACAGTTTTTTAAAATTATTCGCTAATACATTAAACTAATATGGCTTAGCTAAAGGGGTAGCGAAAGGAACCATTTTCCTTCTCCAGCTCCGTCATGTAAAAGATTTTGGTCTATTACTCTTTCTTCTTAGTAGGAAATATCCCGAACCCTCCTACCTACTCAAATAATCATGAAACTAGATAATATGTATATATATATATATATATATATATATATATATATATATATATATATATATATATATATATATATATATATGATGAGTACATAGTATTGTGTATAAAGCAATTTTTTTTCTGATGCCAAAATTGACCCTGAAGGAGCCAACTAAATTCCTAAACATCCAATTATTTTTCGACATTATTTGATCAATTTTTGAGAAAAAAGTTGACTTTTTCAATGAAATTTATCACTCATATTTATCACATTTAAGAAATTCCAAATGTAGCTAAATATTTAGGAATTAATTTTACTCCACCAACGTGAATATCAACACAAAAATAAATTATATATATATATATATATATATATATATATATATATATATATATATATATATATATATATATGTAACTGTTTTACATATTCCCAAATTTTCACCATTTTATGTATTGCTGGTCAAACTAAGTAAAAGTGATCAAAAATTATCCTAACATCTTCATAGTCAAAAATGAGTCAGCTATCTATAGGCAACACAAAAATAAATTATATATATATATATATATATATATATATATATATATATATATATATATATATATATATACATATATATATATATATATATATATATATACATATATATATATATATATATATATATATATATATATATATATATATATATATATATATATCGTCTATATTTATTATTCGTTATACTGCTATTCATTATTACTTTCAGTTCTATCACTTGAAATGATCATGATCACTTCGACTTAATGACAAGTAAATGCATATTCGAAAGAACATGACGTTATCAGTTTCACTTTCTTCACTATGATAACTGATGATTTAATCTAAAGAATAAAGCCTTGGTAGTTGTCATTTGTTTGTTGTGCGGTATGCTATTGTATTTTTTTTAAGTTTTGCGTTTTAATTTTGGTAAAAACAAAAATGAATTCCGTTCAGAGTTTTATTGCAGAGCCATTCTATGGTCGGCCATTAAGTGATAAGGCTGAAATAAAAAGGTTTGGAAGGCTTACTCCGAATTCAAAAATAGAACAATCGGTATCTAGCAAAAAAATTACTTTTACTAAAATGTTTAATCCGGACCTTTATGATAAACATTAGTAACTTTGTGGTTGTAAAATTAAAAATGTTCTATTTTGTTTTGGAGAAGAAGTTTCTTGGACAAAAGTAGGTTTCACCGACTTGTATCATTCGGGGAACCGCATTAAAAAGCATACGTTGTCGGCAAAACATATGAAAAATGTTTTGCAATAATCACTTTTTAGGACTGTTAGCGTAGCTGCTCAATTAAGCAGCGCTTATCAAAGAGATGTTGAACTGCACAATGAAAAATGAGACATAATCGATACATTTTAAACATTATAATTAATTGTGTGCCTTTCTGTGGAGCTTTCGAATTCTTAATTGATTTTAGTGCTGAGTTAGACGGTGCAATGAAATAACATTTGAAAAAGGTCTATCGGTATTTAAAGGTACGTCAAAAACCATTCGAAATGAAATTTTACAAGCAATGTTTATTGTATGTCAAGAGGAAATTTGGAAGTAATTCGGATTAGAGTAAATCTTTTGGTTTTGTTTGTTTTGATTTGTTTTGTTAATTTTCTTGATTGTTCCGATTAAAATTTATGAAATTTTATATAATACAGATGCTTCTATTAATGTGCACTTTTTTTTATCAGAAAAATCAAGAAAATTATCAAAAAAATTCCAAACAAACAAAACCAAAATGGTACACACCTCCAGATTTACTCTAATCCGAATTATTGCTCAATTTAATGCACCAACCGCCACTGCTTGGTACATGGCAGAATAATAATATATCTAACTTATTTAATTCGATTTAGTCTTATTTATAACATTAAACATACTGACATGGTTTGTGAATCGACGCTTAGGAAATCTAAGAATTGTTTCATCATATTGTGTAATATTGCAACACGGCAATATTCTCACAGCAATGTAACTTCTCCGCCCTAAGATGAAAACATATACTGAGTGTATGGTTTCAAATAGCTAGAAAATCCTGTTATCTAATGATATCATTACTTGAATTTTTTAAGACATTATTAGATTTCTTTAAAAATTTTTTCTACATAATAAATGCAATTATAAAAACAAATACTTGTTTTCTCAATATAAATTGGCGTTGTGTTGATTTCTTCCAATTTTCTTTTTTGATCTTCTAACTGGGGCTTGATTTATTTGGTAACCTACAAGTTTACAAAATTAAGGTCCATCGCGGGTGTATTGTACATTGTTGATCGATGCTGATTGACTATACTTAGATTCAACGTGGGCAGATTAACTTTTGAAAAGGCTAGTCGGTTTGATTTGTACATTGCGAATATCATTGATTTTATTTGATTTTTACAATTAGTTGTGGATTCCAAAAGGTATGATCGAAATAAGGGTATATTGTCTATTGATTGATGACAATTTATAATACCAATTAAACTTGTAGATATCATAATTAACCATTTTACATCAATTATTTTTGTTGTTTGAATTTCCTGTCGTTGTATCTCAAAGGCATTGATGCTTAATAAGCTGAACTGCACAAAGCGCTGTTTTCTATGTAAGTCGTATGGGCTTCTATGCAGAAGTAATTTTCCGGCTGGATTTCGAAACAGCTTTGGTCTATTTTAATTGTTTAGTGCTAGGTATGGTTTATAAAATATATTAACAAGGAATGATTGATTATTAGGAATTCGTAATAGGAATAATTTGAAATATTGATATAATTATTGTTTTACAAGTAAAAATTCCAAAACGAATATTATATTGAAATCTTTTAGAAAACCTTTAATTGTTAATAATCTTTCAAAGTTTAATAAATTTTCTCTAGGTCATCTAGGGGTAGTTTATCTAGGATTAAATAATTACATAATTTTAATATTTCTTTTAATGATTTTTCGGGATTAAAAATTAAGTAGTGAAGGACATTGATTTTAGCGAAGTTATTAAAATTTCTATTTTTACCAGAGTATCGTAAATTGATTTGTTCATTCATGTAATTTGATTTATGATATTATATATTAAATAATACTGCTCAAAATTGGTTTGTCGTAGTTCAACTTTTTTAATTATAGCCTCCGTGTGAAGGATATGTGAATTTAAGATTAATTTGTTATGTGTGATATTTGATATCTTTGCTACAAATTTATTAGTTGTGGAATATAGTATTGCTAATTGATTTATAGCATTTATTTTTAGCTTATTTTGATTTTCTTATAGGACTTTAATTTTCGCGTTAATTTGTTCAGCGTCATTTTGTTCTAGGTTTCTAGTGACAGTTTTCAAAAAGTGCTTAGAGGGTAGAAGGTTGTTTCTATGAACATATTTTAAGGGAATTATTGATTCTATGAAAATTTCTATTCTTTATTCAAATGTTTTTATGGAAGTAAGCTAGTTCGGATAGATTTCATAATAATTTGTACTGTTTTGAAGATTATAAGTTATTTTTTTGGCACGCATTTTAAACTTTTAGAATTTGGCAATTAGAGGGGTGAGATCTATTTTCTGAATATATGTCCAGAGATTGGATTCGATTTGCGTGGTTCCTAGTCTAAAAAGTAGTATTCCGAGGTGATCGTTTAAGTGATTGAATTTTACTGTACTTGTGACCGTCCAGCTCCATCTGCAACAATAAGTATGATTTTAGTTTCGTTTATTTGAATAGTTTCTTTATTTTTCATTTTTGTATCTTCAATTTCAATTTATTAGTTTCTAGTAATTTTACTCAAGTAAAGATTATTAGATATTTTGACGTTTTATTTTGATTAATTTTATCAATAGTTTTTTGTTTGAAGTTTCTTGTTTCTTGTACTATTTTTTTTCTTATAGGATCCGAGTATTATGTTTATGGTTAAATAGATATTTGGTATATACGTGAAAGAGAGTAAATCCATATGGTTCCTAGAATCCGTGTCCTAGGACAAGTTCATACGAGGTAAAATTTGTATTTTTAATATATTATATGGTTATAGACAATTATTGCGTAAGGCATAAGATTGATATTATCTCTATGAGGATCTAATTCTCTAAAGATTCTTATAGGTTCCATTAATGTAGAGTGAATTCTTTCTACAGGAGAATTTGATTCGTAGTGATAAGGGGAAGGAAAATAAATTTTTATGTTATATGATTTTAAAAAGCCATTAACTGTTTTGTTTTTAAATTCCGATCCATTGTCAGAGACAATTTGTTTAGAGATTTGTAAGAATAAAAAGAATTTAATTAATTTCTCACAGCACGACACTGCATTTCCGTCATAAGGAAGAGCTGGTACGTATTTTGAAAATTTATCTATTATTGTTAAGAATTTTTGTTTACCAACATTAAAGATGTTGATGTGTATTATTTAGAAAGGCTTGTTCGAAGTTTCAGTCAATACTAAAGGTTGATTGGGAGGTTTCCTGTTATATTTTGATCTTTGAACAGATTTCGTTTGGAAGATCGCAAAGAATGTTATTCATAACATTTTGAAAGGTTGAAGGGGCGTTCTTAAATCCGAAGGTCTTTCTTTTGATTTCATAATGACTGGTATGAGTTGAAAAAACTGTTTTAGGAATATCGATTGGTTCTATCTTTAATTGATGAAATCCCGTTATGAGATCTAAAGTTGTAAAATGCTGAGCTTTTCCTAACTTATCGAGGATATCGGAAAGGTTTGGTAAAGAAATTTGTCATTAATCAATTTTAAGTTTAATTTTAGATCTCGATTACAATTCGCCACTTGCACTGTAATCGTCTAGCAAGCTAGCGTCTAATTTTTTGAATACTATTCATACTGGACTACTTTAAAGTGAATTAGAATTTTGAATGATACTATTTTGAAGCATTTTATTAATCTGCGTCTTCACTTCTTGTTTATGAACTTCGGGATATCTATATGTTTTAGTAAAAATTGATGTTTTGCCCGTAAGATTGATTTTATTTCTAATTTGATTCGTAAAGGTAAGAGGAGTGACCTATGTATTAAAAATATATTAGTATTCATAGCAGAGATTTCTAATTGCTATTCTTCTTCATTACAATGAGATAACCAGGTTTTTAAATTATGTTTCTGTAAAATATAGTCGTTAACTTCTCTATCGCTTACCATTTTTTCTATAAAATTAATTTCATTTTTATTTAAAATTTCAATATCTAAAGGTTCTTTAAACGTGAGTTTAAAGGAGCTTTCTGATGTGTTCGTTATATGGATTGTTGCCTAGAGCCATTAATTTGCACTAAAACTTGTGGCACTTCAATATTTCCAAAATTTGTATATCTCAAAATACCAATACCGTTCTGTCGGTTAACAGGTATTTTAACTTTTTGACATGGACGTGTGGGTATTATTAGTTCGATTGTTTCAAAATTATCTATAGTTTCTTTTGATTTATTTTGAAACTAGAATGAAAAACATTTTATGTTTCTAGACTATTGTTCAGAATTCTTCAACTGATAATGAAGGGTAAGATAGATGGACGTAGAGGTTTTGAAAGGAAGCATAGTATCTGAACTGACGCTTAGAAAATCTAACAATTGTTTCATCTTATTGTGTAATATTTCAACACAGCTAATTCTCACAGTCATGTAACTAGATGTATTTTCTTATTAAAAATATACAATGTAAGAAAATATATTGTACCCAAAAAAAAACGTGTAGGTCTTAGTTTAATGACTTCTCATAGTAAATAAAAACGTATCTACATAATGTGTTAAAAACAAATTAAAAGGTTCAAAAATATTAAAGCTAATGTCGGCCATAATAATTTTTGTTAAGTGTAATATTATCCTTTGTTGGATTATTTTTATAAACTTATTAATTAAAAAGTTTCATTATTTACTTCTACCAATAATTTCGCACAAAAATTCTCATAAGAACGAACGAAATAATCTCATCTGGTGGGTTTGGTGTCTCGTCTCAACTTCAAGAAATAACAAATTATTATTTCCTCGTTCCATTCTCGGACTTAATTTCTCATCTCGTCTCGGCTAAAAATACTTCATTGTTGAAAAGTACCTAATAAATTTCCGATCATTTCTCAACTATACTAAAAACCACTAACAAAAAACAACCTAGTAGCAACTCTAGAAATCAATTTCTTATAAAAAGGTTATAACAAATTCAGAGCAAGCAAAAATTCAGCCACATACCATGATGAATTATTATTAAATATGAGAGACTTATGATTTTAGAAAATTATAATAGTTTAAAAATAGGCATTGATCTTGCCCAGTTTCCAGCTTTATTTATACCATGTTCCAAATTTTGTTCTGAAGTATTCTGATTCGGACTTTATCTTCAGTTTAAACTTTGGTACAACTTTAAAACTGGTCTAAGCTTACCACAGACATTAAAAAGGTTTCAGTTTTAAACCAGATCTAGCTGCCAAGGAAGTTGACCTGTAATATTGTTATAATTTGTATTATATAATGTGTCCCATAAATAGTGGTACACAGAGCAATAACATAAAAATATTACGATCTAGCCAAAATTAGTCCAGAAGTGAATAATAACCAAGATCCAGGATAACAAAATTAAAGTTTTATTTTCGATTTTTTCAAATAACTTTTGAAAAAATTAAATATTTGAACACAGTTTGGTGGAAGAATTCTTAGGACGTTGCTCTGTCCTCTTATAAAACACTCTGTAGATGTCGATAAATAAAATTCATTACAAAGGGAACTCACAACAAAACCTAGAAATAAGACCCTGATGTTGATAACATTTGTTTTTTCATAAAAATAAACAAATTTTTAAATTTTTGCCGGTTCAGCAATAAAATGAAACAATTTTTTATCCTTCCATTTTGAAGGTTCAAAATTTATTTGACTTAGCTGAGTTTTAACCTGGGGCGAGATCTGGAAACTAAGGGGAAAGAGTTTAAATTCACAACGGCAACAAATAATAGGAAAAATTTTGAACCTTAAAAATAAATTTTTTTACTAACAAGAAAAATTTTTTGTATTTTGCTGAGACTATTTCTCTCACCAGTTCCAAAGCTAGATATTTCCTTAATTTTTTATATAATGATTTAACTGCATGTCATATATAATACGAGTAGTAAAATATAATTGATCAAACATAAATTTTTAGTGAAATTTTCTGTCAGAATGCATTCAACTAATGAAAGAAATGTTGAATGTGTAGACCAAAACCGCTTATCCAGATTAATATGTATATTGTGCTCTATTAATTTCATGAAACACATGAAGCAGGAATTCCATAATGTAAGCACTATCCGCGACAAATAAAAGTCTCAATTTAATATGCACAAAATGACTGAAAATTACAGTCTTTTAGTAAAAAATTTTTACGTAAAATAATGTAAAACCTCCAAATATTCTTAGTCGAAGCTAACAAAATAATTAAAAATGCAGGAGTTTTTATTTAATAATTTACTTACCAAATAGGGGATTGTCGAATATTACAAATTCTTGCGTGTTAGAAATTTAAATAACTCCCACTGAACTGTCTCGGCCATTTTTATCGTTTTTATTTCGTATCGGCCTTAAACACACCCTAATATTTAGACATTTAGTCTTTTTATATTACATTATGTCTTTGGAAATAAAATTCCCATTTGAATATTTTAAGCGCTAGCCAAATTACTTTATTTTTCACAGTTAACTATATAATAGTAATATCATGTAACTAGAAAAAAGAAGAATACATAACTTCACACCTGTAGCAGTTGCTCGACAAAGCGATAGTCAAATTAACATTAACATAAGTTCAAGAAGGTACACTCAAGAACATAGTATTCTTAATCGTACGTGTTGTATATTTTTCTTGCCAAAATAAATACAGATGTGTATTTGTGTATTTGTAGTTACTCGGAAATATATCCGGATAATGGAAATTAAAGGGAGTAAACTACATTTGCGTAGTAGATCAGTGGACTGAAATTGAACTTACTTCGATTTACAAAAATGTATGTTTTTTTATATTAAAAAGTAATTTGTTGGGAGAAAAATGGTGGTAGTTCATGTTAATATGCGTGGTTATAATGCACTATAAAATATCAGATCATGTAGAATTGTTAAAAATTCTGGAACTAGAATTGTTGTAAACAACTTTTAAAATCAGGAATAATAGACATAGACAAAAAATATAAAAAACTAATAACCAAAAATATGGAGATGGAAAACTCTATAGTCTTCTGGTCAGGGAGTGAGGACAGACACGAATACGGGTGTGGCTTTGTCATAGCCAAGAAACTAAAAACAGCAGTGATGGATTTCAAACCAATTAATGAAAGATTTTGTTATATAAGAATCAAGGGTAAATGGTTCAATCTCACAATATTCTCGATACATGCCCCAACAGAAGATGCTGAAGATGACAGTAAGGAGGAATTTTAGGAACTACTAGACCAAGAGTATAAAGCAGCTCCAAAACACGATATAAAAATAGTGATGGGTGATTGTAATGCCAAAATTGGCAAGGAAGAATATCTAAAAGAAGCTGTAGGTAAACATAGCCTACACGACATAACAAACGATAACGGACACCGGTTAACAGAATTTGCAATAACCAATAACATGATTGTGAAGTCTACACATTTTGAGAGGAAGGGCATTTACAAAGTCACATGGGTGTCAAACGATGGAAGAACGCGTAACCAAATAGATCACATTCTTATAGATGCAAGACACTCTAGTAGCATCATTAATGCACGTAGTATGAGAGGAACAGACAGCGATACTGACCACTTCCTGGTTAAAACCCAGTTGAGAACAAGAATAACAACACAGAAACCGGACCACAATGAGCAAAGAAAAGAATAGGACTTAGAAGCCTTTCAAACGCCAAATAAAGAAATTGAGTATCAAATAGCCATAAGTAACAAATTCCAATGTTTAGAACATGAGGATGCTGAGGAAACGGTCTACATCAAAAAATATATGAAATCATTTTGAAAATATGGAAACAACAGAATATAAGAAAGGAAACAAGGAAGAATTTCGAAATTATAGAGGTATATCTCTTATCAACACAACATACAAAATCCTGGCAATTACTCTACTAAACAGACCGACGCCTTATGCGGAAGATATTATCGGCGACAACCAATGCGGTTTTCGTGCTGGAAGGTCAACAATAGACCAGATATTTACGATCAGACAAATATTGGAAAAAAACTGTGAATTTAACCAAGATGTCCACCAAATATTTGTGGATTTCCAGCAAGCATATGACTCCGTGAAAAGAAGCAGACTATGGCTAGCAATGCTAGAAATGGGCGTACCAAGAAAATTAGTTGATCTAACACAAATGTGCGTGACAAGGGTAGGAAATAGAACATCAGCGCCATTCAGTGTGACATCAGGACTCAGACAAGGTGACCCTCTGTCACCGTTGCTTTTCAATTTTGCCTTGGAACATGCAATGAGCAGGGTTGCGTCGGGGCTGACAGAGGGTTTTGCGAACCAAGGTTCAAAACTGGTGCTGGCTTTTGCTGATGATATCGATACAGTGGCTCATTCAACAAGAGACGTGCGAGAGGTATTTTCACAACTCGAGGAAGAAGCAGGTAATATGGGTCTCCGAGTAAATGAAGAAAAAAGAAAGGAAAAAGAAAAAACTAAATACATAGTAGTAACCAAAAATCCAAGACCTCGAATCGGGCAGAATATATCACTAAATGAACACAACTTTGAAATGGTTAAGGAATTCAAGTACCTAGGAGCGGTAATCACAGACGACAATCGAGTTGAAAAAGACGTCTCAGCAAGAATAGCGGCAGCAAATAGGGCGTTATACTCCCTCACATTATTGAGATCTAAACTGTTAAAAAACAATCCAAACTAACTCTGTACAGATCAATTATTCGCCCGGTAGTTACTTATGGCAGTGAACCCTCAATCAACGGGAAATAAATAAATTACTCATATTTGAATGAAAGGTTCTTAGAATGATATTTTGTCCCCAAAGAGATGGAACAACAGGAAATTGGAGAAGATGCCACAATGCTGAATTGCCGACACTGTATGGCAGTGAAAACATAGTCCGTTGTATGAAAGCCAACAGAATAAGATGGGCAGGCCATGTGGTAAGATCAGGGGACCACAGATTATTGAAAACAGTATTCTTTGAGAGACCAGATGGTAGAAGATCAATAAGCCGTCCCAGGAAAAGATAGAAAGATGCCGTCGAAGCTGATTTGTATAGGATTGGAGTCCAGCAGTGGGAAATGGAAGCAAAAGACCGTAGGAGATGGAGGGCGATAGTGGATGCGGCTAAGACTCACCCAGAGTTGTAAGACTAGGAAAGAAGAAGAAGAATAACCAAAAACACTCAATTCTCTAGATCGTAGTACGAGATTTATAGAACAATTTCATACACTGATGAATTGTTTAAAAAAAAACTCTGCACAAGTGTCTTATTAACTCACATAAATATTAACTTTAAAGTTTCATTAATGACACTGCACGATACAATAAATAAAAATCAATATAATTATAAGCGCCGAGGACCGAATTAACGACAACGAACGATCCAAAAATTACACTGTGACGCTGTCGCATCGAAAAAGCCAAACTATGATATTTATTTATGTGCTGAATCCCTATAGCGACTTTGTGACAATTTAAGGCATTTATTTTGTACGTATAAAGATGATTTTTTAAGCCTTCAACCCACTTCTACAGCTTTCTGTTACCTCCTCCAACCTCCTTAGTCCAAAACAAAAATATTTTAGGAAAGGCCCCCCTACACTTATCGGTTATAATTTATTTTAATTCTGGTTTTGGAAGTTGTCAATAATTTGTCGATATACATTTTATTAAAACAAAGGCCATTTGGAAATAAGAAGACTGACTTCAGAAAACCTGAATAAATCTGCATAAACTATCTTGAATCAAAATTGACTTATATCTAGCCAGAAAATTAATTTAATCATGTAATATTTTAATGACTGAAATGATCCACAAGATTAAAAACATTAATAAACATAGTAAAAAACAATTTGCGTCTGCTTTCTAAGGATAATTTTAGTTGAATTGTAACGTTTCTGCTAAATTATCCTCTACTAACTTGCCCTTCGGTCAAATTGTTTCCTCAGCCAAATGGTTTGGCATTCTGATTTCAGCATATCTCATCGTTCATCAGTGCCATGCGATTATTATAGAAAAACTGGTTTAACTTCCTGATCTAAATTGGGTCTAAATAAAAATATGTAAATCATAAAATTATATTTACTAAATACATCTAGGTGTATGTTAATTATTAGTGATCGTTTAAATTCGAGTGGAATTTAGTAAACGTAGCTTTAATGAATAGTATATATCGAAAAAGGGGCCGTTGGACTTCTTGCACTCAAAATAACTATAGTTACACAGAGCTAATCTAGATATTTTAAAAAATGAAATGGCTGTTTTTCAAAAACAGCATCAAACAGGGCACAAAATTAACAACTTTCAGCAAATATCCAACACAGAACATTACAAGATAAGATTAATTAGCAAATTCAATGAAGTGTAGAAGGACCGCACACTGAATAAAACACATTTTTAATTAGAATTTTAATATACCTAGCCAGAAAAACGTTATGAAGCTTTGGATGTAGACGATGTGTTGCTGGTGGAGTCCTCTGCAATGTACATCAAAACTGTAATTAGATCTTGATTTCACATCCTTAAAAACCCCAAAGAATCAAATTTAATGCCAGTCAAGTAGTTATTAAAACAAATATTTACAAAGTTTTAAAAAAATATAATTTTGACACCCTGTATTTCGGAAACTATCAACTTTCGACTGAAGTAAATTGGGTAGATCGTCATATTTTATCTTTTAGAGACTTTCTGTACGCCCATGGAAAAAGTTCGCCAACCAACGATTTTTTAGTGTTTTGCTACCTTGCAATAACTGTAAATTGGAAATAGTGATCTAGAATGATCTCGGAGAACTCCTTAGAATATACCAAAATTTTCATCAAAATAATTCTTTGCTATCAAAAGATATGCGTAAAACACATTAAGGAAATGTATGTAGCCTGGAATTGATAATGACTCTTACTTTTAAACATAGAGTACTTGCGGACCTACATTGATATGAACCTTTCTACAGAAATATCTAGTAAATAAGACCAACAGTACTTATTTATAATGAAATTTGAACTTCACATTACTTTTTTTAGATTAAACCCACCTCTTGAGCAATCAAATCGATTTTATGTTAGAAAAGAGCAAAACTATTCTTATCGAATTGAATAAAAGACCTGAATTCACAGATTATATTTTTAAAACAGAAATAAGTTCTTTAGATATCAAAATTATATATAATTGTATTTTTACTAGATAATTCTATAACTGGCGTTAGGTTACATTTCTAAAACCCTATATATTCTAGATAATCCCATAGATGACATTGATATCAGAAAACTTAGGTTGTTGCTGAAATGCTCTATCCTTGTTATGAACATGTAAAATTTCAAGCCGATCGATCAAATGTTTTTCTTTCTATAGCTGTTTGAAATGAACATGTTTTGCTTTTTTCTCAAAAATACAAACATGAAAAAATCGTGCAGTGATAAAATATTTATATAAAAATATATAAGGGAGATTTAATTTATTCCGCTATGATAATTGTATTAGGGAATGATGCTCCCTCATGAGCAACAGTATTTATTTCGCTTCCTGAATTTAATTGTATATTAAATGAATTACCACTTATGAAATTGCTGAGACGTCTTAAGCGAATGGGTGTGTCATATTTTGAAGAATGAATTCGGGTTCAGAAAGGTAGGTACCGCATTCGTTAAGTTTTGATCAAAAACGCATCCGAGTGAGACTTTCACAACGACATTTTGATCGATTTACAAAAAACGAAACTAATTTTGTACATCGATTTGTAACTGTGGATGAGACTTGAATTTACCACTATGATCCTGAAATGCAACAAGCCGTATAGTGAACTGAACCTGGTTGCTCTGGTCCGAAGCAGGCAAAGGGGTCAAAACTATCCAAAACGGTTATGGCATCAGTTTTTTGGGATGCAAATGGAATATTGTTAATTGATTACCCTCAAACCAGTAAAAGACTAACAAAAGGATATTATTGTAACTTTCTAGATGAGCTAGATATAAACGTCCGGGAGACAAGGCCTGAGTTATAGAAGAAAAAATAATATTTCATCAGGATAATGCATCTACTCTCAAAAGCGTTTTAACTATGGCAAAAATCTCTAAATTACGGTTCAGATTACTTGAAAATCCACCCTATTTACCAGATTTAACTCTTTATGACCGCTAAAAAAAGTTAATTGAACTTGAAAGAAAGAGAGAGAGAAATATGGAGATAGTTATATACATGTATAAACGAGTAAAATATATTAGATATTCAAGAAACTTCCAGTATTCCGAAATTTGATGATCTCTTTCATAACCATGTCGACGCGAAATTTAAAAATAGAAGTTAAAAATACAAAATAGATTACAACTACTACTGCTGCTACTGGTGTAAATAAAATATAACAGATTTATACAGCTTTCTCAAAGTTTGTTTTTATTTGCATTAATAAAGCTAGGTTACAAAAGTCAGGCAAGTCTAGTAAGTCTTTTTAAAAATGTAATCGGAGCACACCGAACAATGCATTTTTTTATTTTCTAACAAAATTTTTTAAGTTGTACTAAAATTCATTATTATTTCTGTTTTTTTTACGTAACCAGATATTTCACAGGTTGTAAAAAAAGAGAATTTTTTTAGAAGGGCCGTATTAAGCATATCTTTTACAATACTAAAATATATGAATATTTTTAAATTATAGTCTCAGGACCAGTCTTTTAGGAAACGGTTTCCAGTAAAAATCGGTATTCTTTGTGTTTTTCCAATTTAAGAATAGGCACATGGAATACCAGAAGCCTATACCCAGCTGGTAAGTGCGATAATTTGGTTCAGGAAACGCATGGGGAGGTCCATCAAGCGAATAAGTGAACTGCGATGGACCGGTTCGGGAACGTGCAAACACACGGATGGTATTTTATACTATTCTGGCAGCGAAGACGATAATACTACTCAATGGTACTCAATGGTATTGCTATTTTTATAAAGTCGGAACTGGAAAAATTTGTAAGAAACTTTGTCTCTATCAACGACAGAATAATGCTTCTACAATTAAACGCCCAGCCATTTAATATTGAGTTCTTGCAAATTTACGCCCCTAAGGTCAAAAAGAAAAACGACTACAACTAAATAACATAGTAAATAGCCTAAAACCCAATGAAATCACATATATCTTGGGTGCTTTTAATGCAAAGATTGGTAAAGGTTGTAGATCTGACTTGTATACGTGGAAGGGCCCGGGCGATAATCCGACACATAAAAGAAATCAAATTGATTACATATTGGTGAGATTCAGAAACTGCGTAAAAAAGGTCACAACATATCTAGGTGCTGATATTGGATCAGACCACAATCCTCTAACTGTCGATATTAATGTTAAATTAAAAAAGATAAAGGAAAGTACTCTGCTGAAAAAGTTTAATATAGCAGATATAAAAAAGATCAGATGGAAACAGACATCAACAACCACATAAAAGAGATAAATTTTACCAACAACATAAACGAAATGTGGAAATTATTTCACGATCTAATCACAAGGTTAATGGAGAAACATGATATAAATGACAGAAAGAGGAGAACGTATAAGAACAGCATAGAAAAATATAAAAATAAGCAAAAGGAGATCAAACAAAAGATACGTGTAGCTAAGGAGAAATTGATGGGAGACAGATTTAGAGAAATGGAGGAACTAGAGAGAAAATATGATACTTTCAATATGTATCAGAAAGTTAGAGAAGTCTCTGGATTATTCAACAGAAAGACCCTTAATATACTAAGACACAACAGGAAATATACTAAGACACAACAGATAAACAAGAAATCCTTAATGCCTGGAGTTCCTACATGAAAGACAATGTGCATGGAACTGAAGGATCGGGAATTCTGAAGTCACAGATTTTTCATGGCATAGGACGTGCAAAATCCAGAAAAGCAACCGGCTCAGGTGATATTCCAGTGGGACTCCAGAGATTTATGAAGACAATAGGGATATACTGGTTAAATTTTATAATTCTGTCTACAATACTGGAAAAATACCGGAAGAATGGCTGAAATCTGGTTTTATAATACTACCAAAAAAAGAGCGTACCAAAAGATATAACGAATATAGGTTAATAAGTCTAGATGTAACCAAGCTTGAGTTTAGAAATGCTCTTGATACTATAAAAGCGCTATTTGCTCTAAATATATTTCTTCAAAAGGGTTGAGACCAGCGTAAAGACATTTTTGTATGCTTTATTGATTACAAAAAGGCATTTGAAAGGGTACAGAATGTGAATCTCATAGGTATACTGAAGAATGCTGGTGTGGATGGCAACGATGCGCGGATTATAGAGACTCTATTTGGCGTCAGAGGGCAGTGGTCCAAGTTAATGATAAGCTTACCAAAGAATACAAAAATCAGCGAGATGTTAGACAAGTATGTATTCCCTCTCCGCTGCTGTTTAATTTACTATCGAACAAAGTTTTTAAGAAAGCTCTACATAACAAAATATTTGGAGTTAAAATCAACGGCGATCTAATAAATACGATTCGTTATGCCGATGATACGGTTATCATAAGTGATAGCCTTCAGGATCTACAACACCTCCTTGATTCTATCCATAGAATTTGGAAAGAAATAGGACTCAACATAAATGTTGGTAAACCTAAATTTATGGTTTTCAGTCGTCTACCATATCCAGACGCTTCGCTGCTGAGAAATGGAAAAATCGTTGAAAGAGTCTCCCATTTCAAGTACCTTAGATGTTATATTACTGGACAGCATGGCCCAGATAAAGAAATTAAATGCAGAATCGAATCAGCCCGCACAACATTTTTAAAAATGATACCGCTTGTGTGCAATAACAATCAAAATTTACAACTTTGCCATAGGATGATTAAATGTTACATCTGGTCAGTATTGTTGTATGGAGCGGAGGTGTTGATACCGAAGGCTGCCACAATCAGTCGTTTGGAGGTATTTGAGATGTGGTTGCATAGACGAATGCTTCGAATACCCTGAGTAGCTATGCAGACTAATATAACGATTTTAGATCGGGCAGATGTCACCCGTGAATTGCTGAAAACTGTAAAATGCAAAAACCTAGTATATCTTGGCGATGTTCTCAGAGGGGATTGGTACAGAATTCTTCAACTGATAATAAAAATTGAGGATCGTAGAGGAGTTAGAAGGAAGTAAATCTCTTAGCTGAGGGACATCCGAGAGTGGACAGGAATATACAGTGCTGAACAGCTATTTAGAAAAGCAAGGAACCTGACACACCACAGGAAGAAGAAGTTTTCTTCCCAAACAATTTAGTTTCTCCATTATTCAGCCGACCCTGGCTTGTTTGGAGAGGAAAGTAGACTTGACCACCTTCAAATGACCTGTTGATACAATTAACACCAATAACTATTTTATATGGTTGTATGTGTTACATTTTATTTTTAGGATTAAAAATTGAGGTTTCCATTAAAAGCAATTTGACCCCAAAATAACAAGGTGACGATCGAGGTCAAAATCAAGATTACAAGGAGATAACTATGTTACAATGTTATGGGTTTGTATTCAAAGTTTTTTCCTAAAACTCTTAATTTCTTATATATTCAACCTAACCGAGATTTTTTCAACACGATGTACAATGAATCTATCTGACAATTTTTTTACAAGTTGTAGAAGTAAAATAAGTCTCAAAATATTTTTTATCACTTCTTTAGGCAATTGTTTTTAGTAACCTAAGTCTCTAATTGTCTATAATTTAACACTATTACCAATGCATTCATCATTCAAATAGTTATATATTAAGTCGGGTTGTCAATATTGATGTTTAATTCTATACAACTGACTGTTTAACAAAGCTTTATATTTTTTCATATTTGTTTATATTTAAAAACAAAAAAAATTTACATTTTCTCAATTAAACATGGTGCTTAATATTTCAAATTAATATAAAATTGGCTTCCCTGTATACAAGATGCTATATGCATTTGAATCTATTTATGAGGATCTTGGTAACCATCATAGACATAAGAGTTAAATATATAGACTACAGATCCTGTAGAAGCAAGATGACTCATGCTTACAAAGAGAGAGAGCGTTTTCGATTAGTAATACCTCTCTTTTTAATGACGGTCAGGTGACAGGAGTATCCAATGACGTTTGAGGTATCGTGCTTAGCTCCCTCGTTAGAAAGAGAAGTACTACTAATCTAAAACGCTCTGTCTATTTTTAAACGTGAGCCAACTTACTTCTATAGGATCCGCAGTCTATATTATTTATTCTTATTTCTATGGTATGCAGTAGGTTAAATTGAGACAAACTGACGCAATTGCATGCAACCTACTTTCACAGGTATCCTAAAAAAAAGGAAAATCAGACATTTCGTTTTTTTTTCTAATTTTATTTGAAGCGATAGTTTGAAATTACACATGCTTGTTGTGATTTTTTTTTCTTCAGGATGGTATTATCAGATTTTAAGTCCCGTGATTCCGATTTCATGAATCACCTGGAGTTTCATTGTCTCTTAGAAAAGATCTTTTGTCTTTCAAAATTAATGAAATATTACGCTAGCCCCTAAAGAGCTTATTTCCGGCCGTTTCCAGGAGAACCTCAGGTGTTGTAGAGAGAAAGCATATTGATTTTTCGGGAAATGTTTAAAAAAGGAACTACTATGTTTTATACCACTAAATTTATCAAGAAACCAGTGACTGCAATTTCAACTCACAGAGTCATTTTCAAACTGAATTACAAAGGTAGACTAAGTATTCAATACAGAAACATGAGAAAATTTAACAATAAATAAAAACTACTTGAGATATTACATTATTACAAAGGGGAGGTACTAAATTTTGGGAACTAATTATTATTTGGCGACAACAAATAATGGGAAAAACCCAAGTTCTGTCTGGTCATTAATCCAATTTACATTTTTATTTTTACTATGTTTATATATTTCTAAAGATTCAAGAATATTTAACTTTTGGCCCTTTGTTGAATAATGTAATATGTCAATGTATTGATTTTTATTGAGATACCCGCAAAGACAGAATTTTTTTTAAATAAATACACAGCATGCAATGCGTTATTGCCCTTAAAGTCCAAAATATGCACATTAGATGACAGTGTAATACATCATCTAAAAACAATAACTATATTTTAGTCCGTGCACGTACGATGTGTGAAAATATAAAAATTCATGTTTACGATTCTAATTCTTAAATTAGGGTTAAGAATTGGAAAATAACTATAAACATAAAAATAATTATAAAAAAAAAACATTAGAGAATTGTTTTTTGTGAAACTTAATACTCGCCTCACATGGGTAAAGCTTACTTTATAAATAAAAAGTAATTAGTACTTTTAAACCCTAAAATAGGTGGGGAGCAATTTATTAACAGGATAATAAAAATTTAAAAAAAAAACGATAAATATGTTATGTTAAATGTTATATCGTTAAATTTGTATTAAGAATTCACCAAACACACCAATATACAAAAGAGCCAAGTTCTTTTCTATAAGTTTATTCAGAGAGAATGAGACCCTAAAGACAGTTTAGAGTATCAGTTACCTAAGGTATCTCACAGCAGGAATTGGAGCAACCCCTGTTACACTGGCAGCGTTGTGAAAAGGGCTCATCGGTCTCTAACCAAATTACTAACCAAGATTACATGATACCAGTTTTGACACCAAATCACTCTCTTGAGGTGCTTTTACCATGCAGAAAAGATTGGGAGAAGAACAAACTTTTCACAGAAATGAACTCTGGTGGTTTACAGACGGGTATCGACAGGATAAAAAAGCCGGTGCTAGAATGTTAGGTAAAAGCACGGGAGTCAGTGAATTTTACCCTCTAGGACACCATGCAACTGTCTTTTAAGCGGAAATTTATGCTACTCTACAATATAGCCATCTCTACAAGAGGAATATAAACAGAAGTAAGACTAGCGACATATGCTCTAATAATAGGGCAGTAATATTGCTACTCGTATCCAATGTAGTAGATTCTCGAGTAGTGTCTGAGTGCAAGGAGGTACTTGATCATCTAACAAAGAACAGCTGCACAATCACTCATGTGGTTCCGGATCACTTGAGTATACCCGGAAACAAGGAAGAAGATCGTTTGACGAAGATGGGATCCGCGATTGAACCATTTGTTCTCCAACACATTATACCTGTTCCAAATACTGTTGGGTCGGTAAGAAAAAACTGTTGTTAAAAATCAAATTTATTGAGTGCTTTAAGAAAGCCCCTGGAATGAGATGTGCTAAGGACTAATAATTAAATCTAATACGCGACATACTAGGAAGTTTCTTTTCTAGAAGAGGAAATAACTGCAGATCACCCTTATTCATTTATTTGTTCAAGTTTATTCAGGCACCGAAAAAATGAAAAAAAAAAAGTACTGAAAATATGTACTCCCTAATTACCTAACGTGATTTGAAAGTAAAAATGGTCTAAATTGGCAATAACTGATTTCAATTGACGATCGTAATAATCCAACCAAGTTATTTACCCTAATACCGGAATAAATAAATAGTTTTCTAGTATTACCAACCCTACAAAAATGGAAAATTTAGCTCCTGTTACCAATTCTAAGGCCTTATCTCTAAGTTTTCATTCTTAACTTTCTTACATAAAAGTTTGTTGATATACATAGTACAAATTATATCATAAACAAAACTGACCAACTAGATCTAACTTCCATGAAAACCAGACGAGTTTAAAAGTTTTAGTGACTCTGTTTAAATTTATTTATAATTTTCCTTAACAAGTTCGAGTATTCAACTTAAAATTCCATAAAACCGAAAACCCCCATGTAAAAGCCTCAAGATTAATTGTATTGAAATTATTTCAAAATTTATGTTATAATAATTTTCATTTAGTACTGAAACTAAAGCAATCAAATCTACCCACAGTACTTAGTTTTCTGCTTCAAAGAAAATGTTGCGTATATTTAAACGAATTTATCTGATTTCACTGTTGCCTATGGCTTATGGCCTGTTCTCTATCGACTGTTCATCAAATGTTGTAATCGAATTTTAACTAACTTCCGATTATCCAATCAAGCTGAAATTTGATGCACATACCGGGTGTCAACGAATCTATTAGACAAGTCATAATTTCTAGAGTATTATGTGTATCAAAATGAGAATTGGTACAGGTAAATGTCATATGAAGAGGAGAGTTTTCGCATATTTTCCACTTTCCGGTCACTTCCGGTTTCACCGGAAATGGCCCCGGTTTTGAATTCTTAAATAGAACACCCTGTATATTTTAACATCTTTGGATTTCTGAGACAATTCTAGATCAGAATGTGACATTTTAAAAACTTTTTACGTCTACTTCATTTTTTTAGAGCCACTTTTAAAATTGCATCTAAGTGGCCATGATCGGACGCAAACTAATCTAACGGCCTTAGGTGATGTCAAAAAAATACAATCGCAAAGTTTTAGTGACTAGTATGAAAGACAGGAATTGGATTAAAAATTTAACAAAATTAACAAAAAACTAACAAAATAAACTAATATCTTAGACGACGCACTTAAAATATTTGAAAGTACAGTAGCTGAATTTGTTAAAAAGTTTAGTGTAGTAAATGTTCAAAGTGCATTCCTTCTTTTTCACGACACATTTCAGCTCGTTCAATTGTTTCTCTCAACACGTTTTGTAGCATGTGGGGCGTTATACTTCTTAATGCCTGTAAAATTCTTTCTTCTAATATTTCAAGAGTAGCTGGGGCTGCTCCATAGTAAACCCTTTCTTTAACATATCCCCAGACAAAGAAATCGAGCATCTTGTTGAAAGTAAATTCGCCGTAAAACTGCTAAAGATATATAATTGAGATGATTTTCGATTTCATTTTGAAGAAAACCTAAGTATCTAACCCCTGTTAACTGACCTTGAAACAATATTAACCCAATTATTCTGTTTCTAACGATACCAGCCCAGACATTGACGCTAAATCTTTCTTGAAAATTGCCCTCTCTCATTTCATGTTGATTTTGTTGGGCCCAGTACCGAGTATTTTGCTTATTGAACATACCATTATTTGTAAATCGGGATTCGTCGGAAAATAGAATAAAATCAATAAAATTTGGGTTAACTGTATGATTTTGAAACAGCCAATCACAAAACACTACCCGTCTATCGCCATCCTCAGTATACAAATGTTGATGTAACTGATATTTAAATGCTCGATATCCATGCTTTTTCAGTATTTTTCTTGCTGATTCATAACTTATCTGCAGTTTTTGACTAATTTTTCTTAACGAAACTGTTTTATCAACCTCAACCATAGCAAGTACGTTTATCTCAGTCTCTTCATTTATGATAAACCTCTGTTCCGCCTCTTGATTTCCTATTTGCCTAAAACGAGTCTCGACATACGGAAAATACTGATGGGCTCGATGTTGCCGATTCGGATATCTATGAGCATACAACTCGGCAGCATTCCTTGAATTTCTATGACACTCTCCAAATATTAATAACATATCCACTTTTTCACTTTGAGTATACATTATTTTAACGAAAATTTAAACTAAACTTAACGAAAATTAAGAAACTTTTACGTCTGTTCTTAGAGCGTATGTCACTATCATTATCTACTTAAGTGAGTGCTTTGTTTTCCAAAGAAGACTTGATAAAAACAGTTGCAAATTATTATGCATCATGGCTGTCCATGGCAGACTTGTCATAAGTAAATAAATTATCCAGTATTTTGCTTAATAATATTTAATTTCTGTTCTTATGTCTAATCGAATCGCAAATAAATTAGTACCGTTAGATTCGTCAAAGAATGCTTTTTTCGAAAAGTAGTTGTCAAAAAGGGGTCGCCATTTGAAAATTAATAGTTAGAAATGAAAACGTTATTTTGTCAACTTGTCTTATTCCTGTCTTTCATACTAGTAACTAAAACTTTGCGATTGTATTTTTTTGACATCACCTAAGGCCCTTAGATTAGTTTGCGTCCGATCATGGCCACCTAGATACAATTTTAAAAGTGGCTCTAAAAAAATGAAGTAAATGTAAAAAGTTTTTAAAATGTCACATTCTGATCTAGAATTGTCTCAGAAATCCAAAGATGTTAAAATATACAGGGTGTTCCATTTAAAAATTCAAAACCGGGGCCATTTCCGGTGAAACCGGAACTGACCGGAAAGTGGAAAATATGCGAAAACTCTTTCCTTCACATACCATTTACCTGTACCAATTCTCATTTTGATACACATAATACTCTAGAAATTATGACTTGTCTAATAGATTCGTTGACACCCGGTATATAAACTTGACAATGCAATATTATGACCTCCAAACTAACCTTGAGGGTATATTTCAAGGTCATTTAAAGACCAATTTTTGCTTCCGATTATCCAATTAAGCTAAAATTTGTTACACATATAAATACCCGATGACAATACAATATTATGACCTTGAAACTGCCTTATTGGAAATTCATTTCATAAAAGGTTTCATTTCTAAAAGATTTTAATTAGTTTCACGATTACATATGTCCAATGGGTTATCGACTGACAATCACCTATTGTAATCGAACTTTACGTAACTCACTTCTAATTATCCGATCAAGCTAAAATTTAGTACACATATATAAATCAGATGACTGCAATATTGTGACCTTGAAACTGACACTGAACGCAAGTTTTAAGATCATTTTAAGGTCAGCTTTGTTTTTATAATTGGGAACACGTACTTTTTGGGACAGAAATGAAAAGTAGGGAAAATTCCTCGTCTAACGATTAAATATGTCTTGTGCTTTTTAACATCTAAAGATCATTTAAAGGTTAATCGCACTTATTTGCGAAAAACGCAAAAGGGCTTCGAAACCAAACAATTAAATTATAAGAGACATAAGTTTTCTTATGTAGAAGCAAATTAAGGTCTATGACTTTGAAATTGATCTTGCCCTAATGTTTCAAAGCCATTTCAAGAGCAACTTCGTTTTTTTTTCGAATAAAAACCCGTATTATTTTATTAAATTACATCATCTGGTGTCATTGCTATCGATTTTTAAGAAAAACGATTTTATTTTCACGAAAGTCGTACAATAAATAGTATAAAAAAATTTCTATGTAAAAATATGGTAAAAGAATATACGAAGAATAGTGGTATATAACAGATTCATAATTTAGATTACTAATTTGATAATTTAATTTGGTTATAAAATCGTGAGCTCTCTAATTTATTAACGAATGACTAAAATGTGATTAATATACATAATTCTTAATTTATGAAACTCTCACTCTCATGTGGCTCTCAAAATAAAATACAGTTATCAATTGATAGCACAATTTGAGTCAAGCAAAGGAAGCGCCCACGATTGTACCAAATTAAATTAAAATACTAGAAATTTAAACTATGAGTCTATTATATATCAGTATTTTTCGCATTTTTAACCGACTTCTAAAAGAAGGAGGTTCTCAATTCATCGAGTATGTATGTTTTTTTTTACGTATGTACACCGATTACTGCGGAACGGCGGAACCGATTTGAATAAAAATTTTTACGTTGTGTTGAGGAAGTTGCTGCGGTGGTCCCATATTTGTTTGGACGAAATTGGTGTAGTAATATCCAAGATGGCGCTGTCAATATGGCGGTAAAAAAAATTAATTTTGTCTCATTTTCTCCAAAATTGGTATGGAGGAATTTTTGGGGTAGTACACAACGAATCTGGAATTATTTATAAAAAATTCAATATGGCGAATCCAATATGGCGGACACAAAAATTTAATTTTGTCTGATTTTCCCCAAAACTGGTGTGGGGGAGTTTTCAGGGTCGCACATAATGGATCCAAAATATTTAAAAAAATTCAATATGACAGATCCAATATCGCGGACAAACAAATCAATTTTGTCAGATTTTCTCCAAAATTGGTACGAGGGAGTTACTAGGGTCGCACATAACTTATTTAAAATTATTTTTTAAAAATTCAATTTGGCGGATCCAATATAGCGAACGAAAAAATCAATTTTGTCCAATTTTCTTCAAAATTGATACGGGAGAGTTTTCGGGGTCGCACATAACAAATCTAAAATTATTTTTAAAAAAAATTCAATATGGCGGATCCAAGATGGCGGATTAAAGATTCTACATCTCCCAACTTTGTCTAAAATCAATATTGGGGTATTTTTGTTAGTGTTAATTATGAATTTAAAATATTTTTTGAAAAACTCAATCTGGCAGATTCAATATGGTGTCCTAAAAATTTTACATTTTTCGATTTTCTCCCAAACTGATATAGGGGGTTCTTGAGGGTGTAAATTATGAATTTAAAATTATTTTTTCAAGATTCAATATGGCAAATCCAAGATAGCGGACTAAAAATATTATATTTTTCGATTTTCTTCGAAGGTGGGACTGAATCGTTTTTGAGGATGTAAATAGCAAATATAAGTCTAGAAACTTTAAATTTCCAGATTTCTTCCAAAATTAGTACTAGAGGGCTTTGAAGGGGTTTAGATTAGATTAAGACCTAAAATAATTTTTCTGAAATTCAATATAGCGGATGCAATATAATGGGTTGAAAATTTTACCTTATTCGCATTTTTTCAGATTTGGTATTGGAGGGTTTTCGGGGTCGTGTATTACGAATATGAAGTTAATTTTTTATAACTATTAGGTTGATAAGATACAATATGAGGGACAGAAAATTTAACATATTCCGATTTTGTCTAAAATTGATATTGTGGGGTTCTTGAGGCGTATACACACTCAATATGCAGTATAAAATATATCGGGCTAAGAAATTTACATCTCGGGTTGTTTAAATATTGAAAATTGATATTAGGGATTCTTGAGGCGTATTCAAACTCAATAAGCAGTATAAAATATATCGAGCTAATAAATTTACATCTCAGGATCTTTAAACATCGATATTGGAAGGTTTTAGAGCCTATATTACCAATCTAAAATTAATTTGAAATTTAAGATAGTGGATTTACTATGATAGACTAATTATTTGTTTGACACAATTTTACTGGTATTTGGAGAACTCTAAGAACCAAAGAATTTTTAGTTATTCATTTCAGGGTGAATTACAACTTTGGATAAAATGGGTACTTTTTGCCACCTTGGAGTTATTGCGAGGTACACTAATCTCGATTAGTACTTAGTTCAAATAATTTATGAATATCATAATGAATTCTAAAACTAAAAATAGAAAAATAAAATATTTATAAAAAAATTGAACCGAATTCTAAAAGTGCGCTAAAAAGCTAAAAGTAACTATAAACTATTATATGAAATTGAACTTTTTGAAGTCGACGCCAAATTATTTGTAAATGAAATAAATAACTACTAATATATACAAATTATGGCAAGAAAGCCATTGCAAATAAAGTATTTTTAATCTGTTTATGCAAATCACATTTTGTCAGGTATTAGTTTGGCGCCGACTTCAAAAAGTTAAATTTCATATAAAAATTTATAGTTATTTTTCACTTTTTAGCGCACTTTTAAAAGTTCGTTCGATTTTTTTATAAAAACTTTATTTATCATATTTTTACATAAAAAGTTATTTCATAACATTTAGTGCAAGACTATCATGAAAATAATTTATTTTATTTTATTTTTACGCTTTTGGTGGAGATTAGTATTTTTAAAACGTTTACTGTAAAGCATATAAGTCCACAATTTACACAAGAAAAGATATAATGTGGATAAGGTATGGATTTTCGAGTATTTTGACCTTATAAAATTAATTCCACAAACAACGAAAGAAACTGGTTTTAAAAATGCATATTTTTCACTTACATAAAGAATTGCAAAGTTCATTTTACTTCTTACTAAGTATCCTATCATAGTGTTTATTCTATCAGTATTTGAAAAAAATTAAAAATTGCGAATATTAAAGACACAATCGCTAAAACTTTATTTTCTACTTTTTCATCAGTATACAGGGTATCCGTTAAGTACCTCCTAATTTTTCGGGAGCATACAGGGGTGGTCAAAATAACCCTACTTTGTCATAGAAAAAAAAATCCTAATGTTCGCCTTAACGGAGATACAGAGCCCTAAGAGGATATCGGCTCTAAGTTTTGAACCGACTTGTATAATTTATTAAATTTTAATATTTTATAGAGGCCATAAAGACTCATTAAACCATACTACAGTAGATGTTTTAGATCATCAGAGAAGTCAGGAACAGACTTGCAGCCACGCTAATTTAGCCTAATTTTTGACAGGTGTCATTTTACAGAGGCAAAAACTCTTTTTTTAAATACTTTGGTCATTTCTCATCAAAAAATGTACTCTTAATTTATTTCGATAAAACTGGCGGTTTTCGAGATAAATCGGTTTTTATAGGAAAAACTCAAAAGTTACTAATGCTAAACACAGACAGGTAAAAATAAAATACGCAAGGTGTGCTGATGTGCTTTAATTTATGGGAAAGTGCTGTTTTACTCTTCAAAGGCAAAAAGATGATATGTTGAAAGATTTTCAACTCGGACATTGTCAAGTCCAGAAACCTTTCAAAGAGTTGATCGGAACTCAATTAATTGACAATGTTATTAAAAAGCAAAAATAGTAAAAACGTTTAAATGTTATTTTGGCAAATGTTCAATATATTGTGTCATTATTTCAAACTTCGTTAAAATGCTGTGCTAGTAATTTTCTAGTATTTACTGGTGTTGAATAAACTAGTTCTTTTAGATATCTCAGAAATAAATCTGGAGACCTTGGTGACCATAAAACTTGCCCACCTCGACCTTTCATCGATGGCAAAAAACGTTAGATAAGTGTTGACGTACCATACGATTAAAATGAGGTGGAGCACCATCATACATATACCACATTTGCATTTTTCTATCAAGAGGTACGCCTTCCAATAAATTATTTAAATTTTGCTGCAAAAATTGAAAAAAAATCTCACTATTGAGTCTTCCTTCCAGAACAAATGGACCTATAAAGTTATTTCCGATGATGCCAGCCCACACATCACTACATAGTATAAAACAAAGTCGCTTTCTCTGTCCCTATGTCCCTTTGTATGCTTAAATCTTTAAAACTACGCACCGGATTTTGATGCGGTTTTTTTCAATAGATAGAGTGGTTCAAGAGGAAGGTTTATATGTATAATAACATCCATTAAATAGTGGAGAAATACTGTTATTTTTGAGGTTTCTAATGTGATGTCGTTAATTATCATATTTTTTTCCGCTTACATTGCAAACGCAGGCTGAACCCTACGAGATTTATCAAAATAATGTACTAATTATTTGTACACATTGAAAAGGTCTACAGAAAACTCCGCGATGGTATATGTCTATCTCTCATGGATATCCCACAATAACATTTTTTTGTCATTTACTTTTTACGACAAATAATGGCAAATTTTGAAGCGATTTTAACCAATACAGCATTAATCCTTATCCAATTAAATAGCTTAAATACATTGTTGATTTAATATAGATCTATATGGTCCTTTACAGCACAAGATTTAAATGAATATTTTCGAAGATATTACAGATTTAAAATTGCGGGAAGTAGCGCTTGCGGCGGTACTGGCCGACCGGGGCGGCGGCAGCGTGCCTATAAATAGCGCGTCGGAGGCCGATGTAATAATTGTTGTAAAAATAAAATAAATAGTCACAGTTTTTCTGTAGTGTATTTAGTATCAGCATTGCACCCGTGCGAAGCCGGGGCGGGTCGCTAGTTTACAATAAACCTTTGTTGGTGTTTGGTTTGAATTATAACGTGCGGGTTTTCATCAGTCCAAAAATGTAAAAGATGTGAGTTTATTATGCCATCTCTTGTATAACCGGCCTCATCGGTAAACAAAATAAGGTTAAAAAAATTTAAATTTATGTTAAATTGCTATATAAACCAATTGGAGTATTGAAGTCTTGCGGAATGATCATCTAGAGACATAGCTTGTACTTTTTCAAGGTAGTATGGGTGAAGTAACTGTTCTATTAGAGTTTTGAGGTACAATCCATTTTGAAACATTCTTTTGTGTCGCGAGCTTTCTTATGCTATTAAAAGGGTTGTCACCAATATCTTGCAAAATGTGTTCCTCTCGGGTCTCGTGCTCTCCTGGAAAGCCCTTTATCGCCACGTCACGGAAAAAAAACCTGAATAAAATATGTAAAAAATTAATTCGTTAACTCTAATAATTGTTTTCTAATCATCTTTTACCTCTTTCTTTTAGGCTTCGATCAACTATTTGAAAAGTTTTTGGATTTGACAATGTTCGAGCTGGAAATCTTTCAGCATAAAGTATTTTTGCCTTCGAAGAATTTGATTGCGATTCACCATACATTAAATGCATATAAGCATTTCCATTAATAGTATTCATTATGTAAATATTAACAGTAATAACATGATTTTTACCTGTTTGTCTTTAGCATTAGTAACTTTTGAGTTTTTTGTATAAAAACCGATTTATCTCGAAAACCACCAATTTTATCGAAATAAATTAAGAGTCTCCTTTTTGAAGAGAAATAACCAAAGTATCCAAAAAATCAGTTTTCAGCTCTGTAAAATGACACCAATCCAAAATAAGGCCCAACAAGTGCAAGTCCGTTCCTGGCTTCTCTGATGGTCTAAAACATCTACCATAGTATGGTTTAATAAATCTTTAAGGTCTCTATAAAATATTAAAATGTCATTAAATTATACAAGTTAATTCAGCCTTCGAACCAATAAGGTAAATCGCTTGGTGCCCGTTTAAGGCTCTGTTTCACCGTTAAGGGGCACTTTAGGATTTTTTTTTTTCATGACACAGTAGGGTTATTTTGACATCGACTGTACGCTCCCGAGAAATAAGCACTTATCGGACACCCTGTATTTAAGAATACAGTAATTTTTTCCACAAGATTACATACATACTTTGTACTGTACTGGTAATGATTGTGAATAGTTTACTTGCTTTTCTCTTATTTACTGTGATTGATTTATTTCAAACAACGCTATTTTCAATAAGTGTAATTACCAACATATGTTTGTAAATAAGTTTTTGAAATCGTATCGCTTAATTCAGTTTTTGAAGAACTCCTAATCTGAACGCTGAACAGTTGTTATCATAAAACCACCTTTATATGGCAGGAAAAGGACTGAGAAGTCAGGGTTTCCTGTTTTGCAAACCCCGCAGAGAATTAAGTGTAGCACGACACGATATTCGGCCATCACACTATGCACCACTTCTCTGATGGAAATTAAAGTTATTTATATTATTAGATGAATGAAAAATATGCTGGTCAGGATATTGCAGGGCACAAATATATTCCAATGAAAAATTTCATATGTATCATTATGATCCTAACTTCATATTTAAAATATTTTTTAATATATTTAAGTAAAAATACAAGGAAAACGAATTAAACAGCTGGAAAAGTATTCTGTCTACTAAAAAGATAAGATCGGATTAAATATTTTATAGAATATTGCAGCAATTTCAATTTTATTAGAATTTACATTTAAATTGTCCAATGTTTAGAGTAAAATATAAATACATCCTCTCTTGCTGCCTCAGCTCTTAGATCACAATGCATCCTTTCAGCTTTAAACTGGTAATTTTTGAGTATAAAGCATAAAATGATCTAACTAGTAGAAAGCCAACTTTGATTAAAATGAATTTTAGTAGTTTTTTATCAGTTCCAGTTGTCTTATTACTATCTAGACAGGGAGCTAAAAAAATAACCGAAACATTTACCTAAGCCATATGTTGATTTGTTTGTGATCTACTCTGTGTAAAATGGCCTTTTAAAAAATACCTTAACCTTTCACTTTCGAGCTAAAAGTTCTAGTACTTGATACCATAGACAATTAAAGCGTGCGTTAGCTATAATTATCGTTGGTAGTACATATTTCTTAGTTTAGGTCCTATTAGACCATCCTAACCAACTTAGGAACTGAACTCAGTATACTACATTTTGGACTGATAGGGACCTAATTAGGTTGGTCAAGTGCTGTAGATCTACCTTACTCAGTTAAAATACTAATTCGGAAATGTTTTAGGGTGGTATATTAGCGTTTCGGATACTTGATCGATGTGCTGCGAGAGACACGAACTGCCCCAGTGAATTTATGCAACAACTCCTAAAATACAAAGACACAGCGCTGCAGACGTATACACCAAAAAAGTACTGCAAATTAGATAGGACTGTTGATAAAATATTAGGTGTTTCGAAATATCGATATTATTTTTTCGAAATATGAATATTTATGACAATTATTACTTGTCAATTATTTAAACTATATTATCATAAATTATTCAAACTATACTAAATTTGACCGTTTTTTATGTATGTACATCCAATATGGAGGACTAAAATATTTACATCTCTCGATTTAGTCCGAAATTGGAATAGAAGGATTTTTGAAGGTGTAAATAACGAATTTAAAATATTTTTAAAAAATTTAATTTGGCAATCCAATATGGCCGACTAAAAATTTGAGGTCGTTCGAGAGTTTAAACACGTTATTCATATGTTTTCAAAACTGGCATTAGGAGGTTTTCGGAATTCTGTGTTAGAAATCTGAAGTTAAATTTTTACAATTTAATATGGCAGATTCAATATGGGGACTAAAAATTTTATATTTTTCAGATTTTGTCCAAATTAATATTGGGGAATCTTGAGAAGTATATTACGGATCTTCATTTAATTTTTTTTAAACTCAATATGCAGGATAAAATATGTCGAACTAAAAAAATTGCATGCCTCACGTTCTTTCAATATCGGTGTGGGGATCTAGGTTACGAATCTAAAGTTAATTTCTTAAAATTCAAGATAACGGACTTACGATGGCAAATTAAATATTCCTTTGGTACAATTTCATTCAAAACTGGTATTTGGAGAATACTCAGAATCAAAGAATTTTTTTATTCAGTATAATATAATCTATATAATCTACAACTCAAAATTACTTTTTTGCAACCTTAGAAACTCAACTCAATTCAAAATTAAAAATTGGAAAATAAAATTTTTATAAAGAAATTGAACCGATTTCTAAAAAAGCGCAAAAAACTTTTATTTTTACAGTCTGCGCCAAATTATTACTAAATAAAACAAACAACTACCAACATGAGTACATACAAACTACGGTGAGAAAGCTATTACAAATAAAGCATTTCACAATCTTTTTTTGTGACTCACATTCTGACAGGTATAAGTTTGGCGCCGACTTCAAAAATTTCAGTTTCATATAAAAATTTATATTGTTATTTTTCTTTACGCTTTCTTTTAGAAGTCGATTAATTTTTTTTATAAAGATTTTATTCTACCCAATTTTTTACTTACCTATTCGACAAGTCGAATTACCAAGTCTCCATTGTTTATGACAGATTATCTAAATCGAGACTAGAAGTTATGTTATTATTGTGAAAAGCCATGTTTCTTTAATTTTTTTAAATTAATTTAATAGGTGAAAAATAGCGAAATGTCGTAATATGGGAAATGAAGTAAATTCTTCAATTGTTTAGAACTAAGTTAAGAAAGTTAACATAAGAAACGGACCTTTATAATAAACATACATGGTTTTCTGGTTGCGGAATTAAAAGAGCTGAATTTTGTTTTTCCTCTTTATTATTTGAAGGAGAAATTTGGACAGAAATAGATTTTACCGACTTAAATCATTCGGGGGACCGCATTAAAAAGCATACGTTGTCGGCACAACATGAAAAATGTTTTGCAATATTCACCTTTTTGGGACTGTTAACGTAGCTGCTCAATTAAGCAGTTCTTATCAAAGAGATATTGAACACTTAAAGAACTTGAAAATCACGTCAAATGTAATAAAAACATACTCATTTCGCAAACATACGATGGTGTATCAATCATGAGCGGCTCATCAAATGAGGTACAAGCAATTATAAAAAACCCTATGAACATGCTGCTTACGTGCGTTGTTATACACATTAATTAAATTTGGTAATGTTAAACGCTCCATCCCCCAATAAAAATGTCCGCATATTTTTTTTTTCAATTTACAAGGGATTTACTCTTTGTTTCCAAATAGTCCTCAAAGAACCGCAGTACCAAATCAAATTGTTCCTAGACGCTTACCTCGCTTGGCCCAACAACATGAAATTTTAATTCCAGAGTTGTTTGTACCGTATTCGAATACAAAGACAGCATTCTAGAGACAATGGAAAAAATCTTAGATGACAGTAGAAACATCAATACTACGAGCCAATCATGAGGGTATGTCAAAATTCTCAAAAGCAAAAGTTTCATTGGCTAAAGCAGAACGGTGCTTTTTACCCTTAAACAGATAAAAACGTTTTTACGGAATAGTATGAGCCAAGAAAGACTTTCTGCTTTGGCAATGCTTTCTAAAGAAAGGGATTTTATTGAAAGCATACCAGATTTCAATCATCGGGTTATTAATAATTTTGTTAATGTCAAAGATCGACGTATTTATTTTCTTTATAAATAATTCACACAGTAAATTTACTATCTTCTTTATGTTCAGTTATTTAAAATACACTGCTTTGTTTAATACCGACTTAATTTTTAAAAGACTTATTTTTCCATCCACATATCTATGTTTTTAATGTACCATTGGAATTGCAACCCCTACATTTTTAACGCACCAGCCGCCACTGCCTTGTTAGAGAAGTTGTTGTTAGGTATCGCGCGAAAATAGCAAGTAAAGAAAAGAGAGTTGTCATATGCTGTCCTTATACGCAGTTCATACGGTACTGGCCATCCAGCACTTTATTTTTTCCTACAGCCGCTACAGCTAGAACAGTGCCTATTTGCGGCCCTCATGATAAATATCAAAGTCTTGGCCTGCTCGACAATAGGTACATTTACACTCTTCTAGCGCGATTCTGGCGTGGACCGCGTGGACCGCGTAAATCCCGTATAAAAGTGACGCTCCAAGAACGTTACGTTCCAAGAACGTTTCACTAAAAATGCAATAAATGAAACATTCCAAACGTCAAAGCTTATCCATGTGAATGTAAAATAAGAGAAAAACGCGTATCAGTATAAATCGAAAACCGTCAATATAAGAGCATACTGGGCAGGGCTCGTGGCATTTCAGAATTGGCGAGGTTTTTAATGCAAAATATACAAAATAAAGCAAAGAAAGGTTCAAGTGGCCTTTTGCATGGCTGTACAGATAAATTTACTGAGTGAAAGTAAACAATTTGAGTTAAATAATGAATGGAAAATCGTAATGAATATGGTTACATGCCACTATTAAATGAACTACTACAAAATTTTCTTGGCGATTTTAAGAATTATTTTCGTATGGATCCTGATACATTTAATATCTTATTGTATTTTATTTCACCTGTTAGTGCTAATTAAAACATGAATTAATATTTTTGTTATCTAAACTAACTTTTCGTGCGTATTTACCGATTTTTGTTTCCATGTTCAAATCGCGCACGACAGTCAATTTACATATGTCAAATTTACATTAGAATTACCGCTTTTCACATGTGATAAAAACGCTACATGCTAAACCCACGAGAAAGAGTGTAAGTGTAAAAGTACTTAATAATTTTTCCCTAATTTAGGATCCTGAATAAGGACGATGTAAATGGCATGCTCTAAATTTCTCTAACTCGTAAATCCTAGGAAGACTAAATATCGTGGTATCGTGTTATTTCATTGCTCCTTTATTTAAATTAATTTTTTTTTGTTTTACTGATATATTTAATCCTACTGGATCAGTGGTCTGTTTTAAATACGTCTACGGAATTCAAACTTTAAAAGAAAGTAATTTCTTATATACTTCTTCAAAGATATGATATGTACGAGGATTAATTCATATTCCCCATCTTGACCTAGGTAGAATAGGCACTAGACAAAATTTACACCTTATTTTCTACATAACTGTCACCAATCTTTAAGTTTAGGTTAAATTTTCGGTTCATCATATAGTAGATTAAATTACATTTTATGTCTTCTCGCTATATTATGAGAACGTTTGTCAAACTGGCATACTTACGAGACAATAAAAAGCTAGATTCTTTTTTATATATTAACTAACAAAATTTCATATTAAAGCAACAGTTGAAACCAAAAAAAAAAAAATAATACAAAATTTTTACTCCCAATGACTGAAGCTAATTTCAATAAACCTAAAAACTGAAAATAAAAAGTACAAATTTGCCGATAAAGAAAGAAGCTGTGAAAATTAGGAACCGACAGAAAGTAAACGCTGACATTTTTCAGTGGCTTTATTATTTTATAAACTAAGTACAAATTGCTATACTTATAGAGCTGATAACAGGATAAACCATGTTATTTTCCAGATATTTTAAACCTTTTTATTATACTCACCTTTTTTATCTCCCGAGCGTCTGTGCATTCGGTAACTTTGGACAGATCATAAATTTTCTTAATTTATTTCTACCACACCTACATTTTATTACAGCCGCCCAAAGTTTTATTCGGCTTACAACCTATAAATGGCCCAATAAATTTCTTTAATGGTCAACTATAGATGTCCTATCACATTTATGAATAAAGTATGAGTAGCTCTCTCGATAAGATTTATTAGATTTATGTCAAACTGCATCTAAATTATCTAAAAAAATGAATAATATTGTAACTAAGTATGCCCCAAGATTATAATTATAGGTAATTTTATTTAAGGAAAAAATTTATTTGATTTTTTTGAGGAAAAGTAATTAAGATTTTTAATCGGACTTCAATCAACCATTCTATCAATTTTAAATAATAAGGTTTCAAAATACTTAAATAGTGGGGAAATATGGGTATACTCCAAGTACTAAAAGAATTCGTCGATTTAACAGACAAATGACGTAAAGATGACATCAGTCATGTGATATAGGAGGTTCGAAATTTCCCTGCATCACTAAATTATGATTTTGTGCTCTATTGGCACAAAAAAATTATATTTTATTGTAGTGCTTTAAATTCGTTAACAATTTTGTAAGGAAATAAACGCAAAAAAGTTTTTAATGTTTTACGCTAACTGCTTAATATCTTTAAGTGGGATGATTTTATACAAAATGGCGAAGAAAATTCAAAGTCCGATCCTGAAGTTTATACCAACAAACGAGATTTACTCAAGCCCGTCACTAATGTCATATATATTTCTAGATTTATTTAATACTTTGACTATAAAAACGTCTTCTAATATTAACATTATGCATTATTTCGTCTCTCTTGAGAGCCAATCCTTACATAGTTTGAGTTTAGAAATACCTTTAATTACTTTACCACCTGAGGTAATATGCCAGTGAAAATATCTTGCTCTATTTATGTGTTTTCCCTTATTTTGAATAACCTTTAGTTATTAGTGATTTTAGATAAAAATTATTAATTTCATTAGCTCTAAATGAGTAATAGTAATATAATGAAAAATTAAAAGAGGAATAAAACACTTTAAATTATTTCATTTTTTTATTATAAACTTATTTATACTTGATAACCATTAAAGTTACTACCTAATCGAAACGCCGTGAAAATATACAAAAATGAAGGCAATGCAAGTCCGACAACCACATTTATGTCAGTAAACTAACTTTCGTTCATTAGTTATTGCTTTTTTAATGTATGTACCAAATCTATTAATTGAATTTAAAATTTGACAACGAAGAGCTTAAAATGCCTTTCCAAAATAAAAATTAGTGTAGGAAAATATTAAGAATATATCTGTATAGGGAGTAGTCTGTAATATATTTTACGATAATCTAAAGACCTTTTTATTAGCTCTGGACGCTGACAGCTTGTACACCAATGTTCCAGTTAAGGCGTCACTAGAGATCATAAGAAGAAACTTGAAGAAGACCAGAAAGAACATCTCCACCACCACACACCATCATGGACATGGTGGAATGTTGTTTGAACAATTTATATTTCCAAGAGAAGAATAATTTATTCATCCAGAATGATGAACCACCAATGGGATCTTCGCTCTCACCGGTGATTGCAAACATTTTCACGGAATGATTCGAAACCTTTTCAAACCAAACCAAATAAGAAACCAAAATTACGGCTTAGATACGTAGGCGATACCCTCATTACCTCGAATAAAAACAACGCAAAACTTCAAAATTTCCTTTCTCAACAATATTAGCTCAGGAATTAAACTAACTATGGGGAAAGAAATACAAAACAAATTACCATTCTTAGATGTTCTGAAAGAAATGGCAAGCAAATTAGAATTTCAGTTTACAGAAAATCAACACAGAGGACAATACCTAAACTATTCATTCAACTACTCCAACAAAACTAAATATGATATTCTAAGAAACCTCGTAGATAGAGAATTAGACAAGGGCTTATCTGTTTTTAGGTGGATGTGAAATGGAACATGGAGATTTTTGCATGAGAGCCTTCAGAATAACCTGAATAACGATAATTTTGATATGAGTACTTTCAAAAAGTTGGGCAACATTGTTTTTGTTAATAAAAATATAAAATTAACGAAAAAACAACGTTTTTTTTTTCAAATTTTCTCTCATGTAACTTTGAAGGTATTCATTTTAGAGGAAAGTTGAGAAGGAAAAAAGTTTTGTAATTAAATTTGCTATAAGATAAGGTTGGTCGGAAATCTCAAAATATATTTCCCTTATTACAAAATCGCAATAATTAGAAAAAAAAAGGTAAAAAAGCAGGTTTTAATCAATTTTTATCGACCATTTAAATTACTCTAAGGACCTTCATATTAGAGCAAAGAAAACTTTATGCCATGATAAAATTACGCGCCAAAATTCGTTAGTATCAAATCGACAATTTTTGCATAATAATTTTGCAATCCGATATCGTTTACAAAAATTGACCATTTTTCAAGTTTGTCTGAGTCCAGAATATCACATTAACGCATTGAAATTTATTTTCGACATATAGTAGGGAACTCAGGTTTTCCAACGTTTCTTTCAGAATCAAAATCGGATGATTTGGACGCCCTCAAGAATTGTTTAAAGACATTGTTGATATTTTTGCTTATAAACAAATAGATTATCTTGGCGGATTTTCATTGGATTTTTTTTTGCAATACATGGTTTGAAAGTACTTAGAAAGACGTTTCTTTTCATTAAAAAAATTGTTAAATCCGTTAATTGGTTTCCGAGATACAAACTGTCAAAGTTGACAGTCTGTTACGGTGAATCTATAAACAATAGCGACCTGATTCTTGAACCAAAAACTTTGTCTTACCGAACTCTTTTTTGATAAAAATATTTAAATGTTTATGTTTACAGAAACTTTAATAAAAAATGAAAAGAATATCGCCCACGGTGTGAAAAATTAAGAAAAAGAGGGGTGGGGAGCTCTAGTTTTAAAATTTAATTTGAAGGTTCAAAATACATGTCTGAAAAAATTTTCATTTTCTCAGCTTCTAATGGAGCGATTTTGATCATTTTTTTTTACACCGATGTACGACGAATAATGGAACTCAAATATCATAATGACATATTCCCATCATGCATTCATTTTGTTATAAACAATGACGTTATTTATGCATCATACTTACAACATACTGCACCCTACAGACTTTCCAAACGAATCTTTGTTTATTAATATAATTAAGCATACTATAACGATATATTTTTACTTTAATTATTAAAATTGTTTAAACAATCACTGTTTAAACAAATTGAAAAAAAATTGCTTTTAAATTATTTTATTCGTAAAATACAGATAAAAATAAAATAATTATTTTATATAAATCTTATATGCAAACTTAATAAGTTATAAGTAATACAATATTTCCACAAATATTTGGAGACGTAATATTTTCGGAGATAAGAGCATGATGCTTTAAAACGTAACCGTTAACATGAAAGTAGTGGGGCGGGAGTAAGAAACATATGCTCAAACTGGCTTTCTAAAGGTATAGAATAGGCATTAAAGAGAGTTAGTCTGTAATTATTATGTGTTCCTGTTTGTGGAAAGATACTGGTTACAGTGTTACCAAAAATTGTATTTTATAAATGTGCACGACATGGTATAAATTCAATTTGGAAACAAGTTTTTCAATTTGAATTAATGTCGTTTTCACCATTATATTTACTTATTAATCAAATATTATTCTAAATTTTTTCGTATAGCTGAATCTTATGAAACAATTCATTTTTGCCGAAAGGAATGATAACTGGGAATTGCATATAAAAAGTTCGCATAGAATATTGCCATATTTAAATGCCAGTGGTCAGTTTCTTTATGCCAAATCTTTGGAAATATATATGCAGGATATGCACAATCTTCCAACCATAATGAACCCCACTGAATATGACAAATTCGTCAAACAGATTATTTTATTGTTAGAAGATCTGAAAAATTCTGGTATGGTGTTTGGACAGACATGTGTAGAGAGCAGTTTGAAATATAATATTTAGTGTTAAGAGTGCCTTACTGAACTTTTTGAACATAATTTATGAAGAGTAACTATTTAAATTTTATCTCTATTTTACGAATAAAACAATTTAAAACTAAAATTTTTTTCAATTTGTTTAAACAATGATTATTTAAACAATTTTGATAATTAAAGTAAATATATAGGGTTAGAGTATGCTTAAATATATTAATAAAAAAATATTTGCTTGGAATGTCCAATACTATAGGGTACAGTATACTGTAAGTATGATGCATAAATAACGTCATTTGTTTATAACAAAATGAATGCATGATGGGCACATGACATTATGATATTTGAGTTCCATTATTCGCGGTACATCGGTTTAAAAAAAATGATGAAAATCGCTCCATTAGAAGCCGAGAAAATCAAATTTTTTTCAGATCTGTATTTTGAATCTTCAAATTCAATTTTAAAATGAGAGCTCCCCACCCCTCTTTTTTTCATTTTTCACGCGCGTGGACGATATTCTTTTCATTTTTTATTAAAGTTTCCGATAACATAAAAATTTAAATATTTTTATCAAAAAAGAGCTCGACAAAACAAAGCTTTTGGTTCAAGAATCATGTCTGTATTGTTTATAGATTCAGTGAAATAGGCTGTCAATTTGACAGTTTATATTTCGGAAACCAATTGACGGATTTGAAAATTTTTTTCACGAAAAGAAGCGTCTTTCCAAGTACTTTCAAACCGCGAACCAATAAAAATCCGCCAAGATAATCTATTTGTTTATAAGCAAAAATATCAACAATGTATTTAAACAATTCCTGAGGGCGTCCAAATCATCCGATTTTGATTCTGAAAAAAGCGTTGGAAAACTTGAGTTCCCTGCTATATGTCGAAAATAAATTTAAATACGTTAACGTGATATTTTGGACTCAGACAAACTTGAAAAATTAACACTAACAAAAATCTCCCAATACTGACTTTAGACAAAATCGAGAGATGTAGAATATTTAATCCGCCATATTAGATCCGCCATGTTTAATTTTTTTTAAATAATATCAAATTCGTGATGTGCTATCCCAAAAACTCCCCCATATCAATTTTGAAAAAAAATCGAACAAAATTAATTTTGTATCCACTATAATGGATACACCATATTGAATTTTTTTTAAATAATTTTAGAGTCGTCATGTGCGACCCCGAAAACTCCTCCGTACATAGGACAAAATTAATTTTTTTGTCCGCCATATTGAATTTTTTTAAAATATTTAAAATTCGTTATGTGCGACCTCGAAAACCTCCCCATACCAACTTTGGAGAAAATCGAACATAATTAAATTTTTTGTCCGCCATATCGAATTTTTTTAAAATAATTTAAGATTTGTTATGTGAGACCTCGAAAACTCCCCCATACCAATTTTGGAGAGAATCGGACAAAATTGAGTTTTTCGTCCGCCATATTGAATTTTTTAAATATAATTTTGGATTCGTCATGTGCGACCCCGAAAACTCTCTCATGCCAATTTTGGAGAAAATTGGGCAAAATTAAATTTTTTGTCCGCCATATTGGATCCACCATTTTAAATTTTTTAAAAATAATTTCAGATTCGTTGGGTACAACCCCGAGAATTCCTCCATGCCAATTTTGGAGAAAATCGGACAAAATTTATTTTTTTGGCCGCCATATTGTAAGCGCCAACTTGGATTTTACTGCACCAATTTCATCTAAAAAAATATGGGACAACGGAAGGAACTTCCTGAATGTAACGTAAGAAATTTCATTCAAATCGGTGCAGCCGTTCCTGAGCAATCGATGTACATACATAAAAAAAAATACATACGCGACGAATTGAGAACCTCCTTCTTTTAGAAGTCGGTTAAAAATAGTGATACAGAGTGTTGTGATTTTCGAGCAAGTCGGTTGCTTTGTTTTATTTTTGCCGTTTTGTGTTTTCGTAAAAAGCTAGTTACAAAATGGAACGATTTATATTAAATAAGCAAGTCGATAGTTTAAGTCAGAGTGATAAAGCCTCGAGAAAAAACTGCATCTCGAGACCATTCACACTCCCATGGTTGAAAAATCGCGCGAATTTTTTTATAGGAAGTTGCAAAGTTTACAAAAACAAAAAATGTGTTCACTCAACAAGCTTCAGTACCTAGCATCTTTCAAGATAGCATACAGGGTGACGAAGTGCAAAAAACTCACACCATTGCAAAATAATTTATTTTACCTATTACTCTCGACATGGTCAATATTATAGTAAGAGAATTGCCGGGAAAACTAATCACAGGTACCTTTATTTAATAACACTATTAGTCGAAGAATCCATCATATAGCTGAGGAGCTCAATGACCAGTTAAGAGAAAAAATGAAAAAACTTGGTGTTGATATTCATATTTGTTACGTACGCTATCTGGAAGATAATATTATTGTTGAAGACCTTCTTTTCTGCAAAAGCATCACTGAAGGCGCAAAGGCTCAAGACTTGTTTGAAATTCTTGACATGTTTTTAACAAAAAATAATTTAGATTAGGAAAAATATATCAGTGTATGTACTGATGGTGCTTATTGGCAGTAAATCACCGCATGTTATGTAGTCCCATTGCATCATCCATAGGGAGGCACTTGCGTCGAAGTCGATGAACAATCGAATTTTTTATTGGAAAGTATCATAGACATAGTAAACTACATTAAAACAAAGCCGCTGAAGAAAGCCAGACTATTCAAAAACTTTGTATGGACACGGGAGCTGAACACACAGCCCTGCTACATTACTGTAGTTCACAATGGCTTTCACGTCGAAATTTTTTATCCTATCAATAAATTTACATTTTTCTGGAAGAGAAAGATCATGCAAACTCCACATACTTTGCCTTACCAGACTTTTCCTAAAATTAGTATATTTGTACCATATATTTGTCAAACTGGATGCTTTGAATCTGTTGCAATAACATGCACACCTTGAAACTATTGGAGAAGACTGACGTTTAAAAGAAAACTGCAGTTGTTGATAAGAAAAATTAATGAGGATGGCGGTCAAGATTGTTTCTCTCATTTGCGTAAGTACGCGTCCTCTTGTGTTTCAAGACGTGCTGTCCCTTTTCACGGAACACCTTTCGAAGCTCTCCAAATGATTTGCAAAATATTTTGCCGAAGAAAATGTCGAGAAATTTTCGTAGATCCAAGATCCTTTCAATCCTCAAGCTCCACCAAACTTCACTTCACAAGAAGAAGAGAGTCTCATTGAACTTTCTTGCGACAGCAGCCTTAAAAACCTAATTCGCTACTTTCGATTTGGTGGAGTTTTGGAAAACCGTCAAAAATAAATATCCAACTCTAATTTTAAAACTTATAAAAATTGTCATTCCCTTTGCAACATCCTATTTATACGAAACCAGATTTTCAGCTGTAGTTTAATAAAGAACAAATATCGCTCAAAGATCAGCGTGGAGCAAGAAATGAGAGTGGCCGTAACGAGGCTTAGCACTCGCTTTGAAAAAATGTGTGGAGATCGCCAAGCTCACCCGTCTCATTGACTTTTTTTTCCATTTTTCTTTACTAATATACATTCTTGGGTATCAGTTCAATATATACCTGTATATGAGCCTTGACTTCAGGAAAATAGATCCGATTTTGCCTCCTTTACTATAGTTTATTCAATAACTAGAGAGAGTGGTAAATCATTTTTTTTTTCTTTTTTTTTTCTTCGCAAACTATCTGTGTTCTTCAGTCCTGTGTCTTTGGCAAAATCTGTTAAACACATATTTTTCGTAGGATGGGTTAAAAATTTTATAATCAAAAATACCGATCTATAATAATAACCTATTTGGGTTGGATAACAATAGATATTTGGATGTGTGAAGTGTTAAAAAGGATTTTAATCCTTTTCCTAGGCGTCGAAAGGAGGTTTATTTTATCACTAAGTATTTATGATATAGAATATTATTTCGGTAATAAACTTAGAATAAAAAAGTTTTTATAATATTGTTCTATTTCTTATGATTTTTTAATAATTCACATACATTAGAAAATATAGATAATTTTGACATATTTGTATTTTGATTATTTTTAAATATGGCATAGAAACCGTTTTAGTCACATTCAGATTAAAACGTAGCTTTTTCTCTCAAAAAATTCTAAGTTATAATTTATAAAAACTTACAAAATACCTATTGTCAAAAATACAAGAAGTTAAACATATAGAAAAAAAAATAAATTCGTCCATATAATATTAAAATTTTTTTTGGGCTCTCGGCCATAATTAATTAAAAACCTTTTTAGGATATTTGACGTTTCAGTTCATTTATTTCTTAAACCATCTGCAGAATTACAATTAAACACTAAAAAGGGATTCAGATTCTTTTATTATATGGATTTTTCCCAATTTTCTACAGTAACTTTATTCAAAAAAATCTTTCAAAAGTTCAGTTAAATTACTAATTTTGTAAGTACCTTTTACTTGAAGGAGATGTGTTCTTCTCCAACGGACATTTTCCGGACGATCTATAAGAACAAATTTCTTATCTGGTTTTTCCCAGCAAAAATTAAGTTCTCTGAGCAATTTCCAGAGCTCAGTTCTTTTAATTTCAGGAAAATCCCGATCTTCATTGATTTTAGTTAGAATTTTGTCGACGGTTGGGATCTGCTTCTCATAATAAAATGTATATACAACTCCTTTTATTGCAGTTTATATCTCTTCTTCCAACGAGGTTTTCCGTCCGCCTGTGATTGAATGTGGCATGGGCATACTAACAATTCCAGTCATTTTTTCTCCTTCAGTATTCGGTACATAGCAGATTTTCCAACTACTGTCATATTGGAACAAATGTCAAGAGAGCTTTTAACATTATTATCTAGATATTGATGTCTTAAGGCATCATAAAATTCATTGTAATAAGTTTTTCGTTGAGGAAAAAATACCCTGGTTTAACGATTTTGGAATAAATATAGATGTGGAAGTCATATCTTTTGGGTATCCACATTGAAAGATGTACTTTGCTCACTGACGGAAATTAAATTGAACTTTCAGAAATTTTATTGTTGCAGTAAATTTATAAAAGCTTATAATATTTAAATATAATTTAATATAACTAGACTTATGGCAGTCCTCAGTTACTTGCGGTACTGGAGCAGGTACATTGGAGGTTTCGGTAATAGTTTTATTACTCTCTCTAATTCTTGAATAGAGTATACGAGTATAGGAATGTGTATGCTTGCGATCGCCCCTCCCCTTCCCAAGAGCTTTGAGTTCAGCAAAATAGAACCGACGCTGCCTTTTATACTAGGAATGTGTATGTTGCTTGCATCCTCCCCCCCCCTGTCGGCAACTTGTTTTTTCTTGTGATCGCCCCCCCCTCTCCAAGAGCTTCAAATTTAGAAAAATAGACCCAACCCTGCATTTTACACCAGAAATGGGAATGTTGCTGGTGGCTACCCCCCCCCCCCCATCGACCACTTGCTTTCGCTTGCCATACTTTTGTGACATCATCGCCCCCCCCCAAAGAGAGAGGCTGGATCCGCCCCTGCTCAGATTTGTAGTTTGCTACTATCTAGTAGACAGGTTGTAAAGCACAAATCTTGTACGACACTTTGTTGAACACGACTGTTTACATATTTCGATTAGGGTGCCATGACAAAATACTAAAACTATAAGTGCGTCGCTGACTGGAAAAGTTTGAGAACCCCAGCCATAGATAATGGAACTGCCAATCCCATATCACACATCAATATATGTTCATAAAACATTTATTAGTTTGTAATACTGACAAATTTGATACTACATAAAAACGATAGCCGAAAGATGCTTTGAGATCTATAACCACCCTTCAGTTCTTAACGCTTACCATAAAATACATCGGTATATCAAGAAATAATTTTTTTAATTTTTATGCTTACTCCGAAATTTTTAATTTTACTAGTATTTAAAGTCACATGCATATTTCCTTAAAACGTCGCGCTTCACTAACGATTGTTTCAATTTTGATGAAATCTTGTCGAATCTAAATAAATTAAGTGATTCGCTACCGTCTGATAATATATTTCTTGTAGCACAACTTCGATTTTACTATTGTCAGACGATTTGAATGTGTGCAAGACTTTATAAACAAAAACAATCATTACAAAAAAATTTAAGAAAATTGGGTTGATTCGCTACCATCTAACAATATATTATTATTAAGATGACATTGCAAGACGTTTGGTTTATTATTGTCAAACGATTTGGACGTATCCAAGGGTTCATAATCGGTCAAGAACACTTTCATTATTAAGATAACATTGAAAAATGTTGATTTTATTATATGATCAATATTATTTTAGTGCAATACAATAAAATTTTCACTTATGATTGGTTATAGATACAAATTACATACACGTAAAACCAATTTATATTTTTTATTTAACAAAAAATATCCCTTATGGAACACTTCAATGATAATGATAAAATAATACTAATACAAATGAATTTTTAAGAAAATAATAAAAACTACTTTTCCAATTAAATAGAAAAAACATCTGCCTGCCTGCATGTTTGAGGCTAATTTGACGACTTTCACAAGGTAGACCTTTGGTTCTTGCATGTCACTTATTTCAAGGGGCGTTCGGGGTATTTTAAAACAATATAAAATTCAGTCACATTTAAAAAAACCAGCGAGTGTTTCCGGCATAAAAAATATATAATAACACATACGTCTGTAGAGGTCCGAATACAACTAATAATTATCTGTCTGCTGAAGTCGATTCGCCTCCTTTCGGCCTCTGGCTAGGTCTCTGTTGCGCTCTATCATTTTGGGCCCAAATTTGTGTTGGGATTCCGCTTGCCTAAAACGTCTTTGGCGCCGTCAAATCACATTCGGCTTTTTTGAATGTCTGCTGCGTTATGCCCCAATCTGTCGAATTTTAAGGGGAATTTGCATACTTCGTAATATATTTTTAATATATAAATTTTAATTTTTTTGCTAATGATATGTTAGTACCATGATAAATTCCTCATTTTCGATTAGGGATTAAAGACATTAAAATTAAGAAAAGTTTTAAAAATACTGTGAAATTAAAAAAATATGTAAAGTTACTATTTGCATCAATTTAGAGCTGTAGTGTAAACTATTATTTTAAAAGATAATCTGTCATTTAAAATGAATGGAACATTTTTAACGTTAGATATATAAGGTGTTTTTGTGACATCATAAATAACTTACATTTTTTAAAATTCTTTTTTTTTAAATGAAAGTCAAATGTTTAAATATATCATCGATATCATTACTATTACACAATAAATGAGTGTAATAATGATTTTACTGTCGTCTTTATCACTGTCCCTACATATATTGAAAAAAAAGTTCCAAGTCGTGACTGTTTGGATATCCGAAAGCTAATCTCGAAGACTACCAAATGAATTTTGATACGTTTTTTTTCCACTGATTAAGCTGTTACCTGAACAAGTTTTTGACGCTGAATACTGTCTGTTCGCTCTGAAGACGGAAGTAATACGTAATGGTTCCAACCCGTCGCTTCCTCGATTTATGATGTCTAAACTATTTAAAATAATTAACGCAATATGTAAGAAATTTTATAGGAACGATAATTCGACAACTCATTCGGAAACATTCATTTTACATACAGTGTATTCCAAATTCGATACTTTTTTGGAGTTTCTCGTTAACTAATAAAATTAGCAAAAAACTAATCCACGAACTGATTTTTCGGAGAAGCTAAAAATATCGCAAACAGAACGTAAATATTTTCTTGTGTTTTGAAGATACAGCATAAAATTCAAAAGTTGACAATTTTTATAATGCCGTGTAACCTTCTTATTTGAAAAGATATTATATTTTAAATGAATTAATTTTATAGTATTTTAGGCCTTATCTGTGTAATTACAACTTTAATATGAGGCGTATTCAAAAAGTTATTGATTCCAATTTGATTATTTTAACAAGACCTATATATTTTTAGATGATAAGGTAGAGTTTTTAATTATATTTATAACGATATACTACATTTCATGTCAAAATCGTAGTAAGCCATGATTAAAAAACAAAAGAAGGTGTTATGGTACATATACACTTCCTATTTATTATTAAAAACTCAATAGAAGAGTACTTGGAAAGAGCATTACATTCCACAAACGCTCTCATCCAAATATCGCACAGTCTTACATCCACACCACGGCAACATTACAGCTTCGTACGAGATTGGATACTTGACCATTAACTTGGGTCACTTTCTTATAAATTAACTGGTTTAAAAGCCAAATTTCCAGTCATATCATTCAAAGCTTTAAAAAGTTCATCAATACAACAAGCGAGTCTATGGGCCTACCCGACTCAAAATATGCAAAGAAGATCCCATGTTTAAGACAATGAGAAAATAGTATTTAAATATATCAAACAAGTAAATTAACAAAACATAATTTATTCTAAATAATAAGTTATATCTAGCCATGAAGAAACTCAAAAAAGGCTCCCGTTATTGTCAATACACTTTTAACAAAGTTTTGTTACAGATCTTACTGCGTTAAGAATATGAACACTTCTAATACTTTTTTAAACCGCTGTGAATTCGTTTAAGAAGTTGTTCCTGAATATTAATGGTTTCCTTATATATTTCATTTTCAAAAAATCCACATAGAAAAAAATGCAATGGTGTTAGGTCCGGAGAACGTGGCGGCCACCTCACTGGTCCCTCTAGGTGGAAAATTACTGTTTAAATACTCAGTTTCTCTTAAGGTATTACGACTAGAAGCACCATTTCCTTGAACGTAAAAATCATTCTACCAATGGTTCATCATCAGTGGCGTAAATAACGACCCCGCAGTCACCGCGCTGCAGGGGAGCGCAACCAATCCAGAGACGCCCTCTAGTCCATTAATGAACATGAATAAATACGAAGGATCAAAATGGGTGCAAAATAATAGGGCTCAATCAAATATCTACGGGGGGGGGGGGGGACGCCACTGTTCATCATCCAATAAATTCACAAGATTAATTTCTAATATATTAATGTAAACCTCTGTATTGAAATTTTCTTTGAAAATGTAATGAACACACTTATGAGCTCTTAAAAAACAACTTATGTTATAAGAAAATCTGCCCTGTTGACAACATTCTCGCAGTTTCCCTGAATTTTTTAATTACGCCACTGTTCATCATCCAATAAATTCAGAAGATTAATTTCTAATATATTAGTGTAAACCTTTGTATTGAAATTTTGTTCGAAAATGTAATGAACACGCTTATGAGCTCTTAAAAAACAACTTATGTTATAAGAAAATCTGCCCTGTTGACAACATTCTCGCAGTTTCCTCCTCTGAATTTTTCAATTACTCAAGAACCATGGCATGAGTTTTAAAATCTAAATGAAACTGATTTTGACCAAAAAATAGCTAAAAATTTGGCAACGTCGCATTTTAATAGTCTTTGTTGAGACTGTCTGTATCACCTAAACAATTTTTAAAATTTAGCCTCTTTAAATCTAGTAACAAATTTTTCCTCAATTAACAATACTGGCTTTATTTCTATTTATTTTATCTTTACTTCGAATATTTGCATATTTTTCACTAATACTTTTAATTAGTAGGTTCAGCATTTTCGGCACAGACTGATGAAAACTGTGTAGAACAATAAGTTTGGAACCACCTCTTGTTAAATCAATTCTTCCAGTAAAAAGTTTAAAATGATATTAATATAAATTAAATTAAAACCAAAAATCTCTATTTCATTTTTTAAAATTGCTTTCCCACTTTAAAAAACTGATATTGATGGATATTGCAGCCTATTTTTTCAAGTGTATATAAATAATATAACCTGCAATATTAAGCCACTGGGTAAATACCTATAGCAATATCATAGAAGTAAGAGAAATTATTATTACTTTAATATAGACTGCGGATTCTATAGAAGAAAATTGGCTCACGCTTATAAAGGGATAGAAGCGTTTCTGACAAGCAGAACCTCTCTTTCTAATGGCGGAGCTAAGAATGATACTCAAAATATCATTGGTTTCTCCTGCCACCTGACCGAAATTAGAAAGAGAGGTCCTGCCCCTCGAACGCCTTATATTTTTTTGACCATGAGCCAACTTTCTTCTATAGGATCTGCAGTCTACATTAAAGTAATATTAATTTCCCTTACGTCTATGAGCAATAACCACATAGAATTCACCACAAAGCCTATCAAAACTGCAGCAGTTTAACCTGCAATACATGAAATAACATTTTGAAATGTAGTGAAATTAAGTCAGACAAAGAATCATGATCATTTTTATTTATATGGGAGTAATTTTTGCTATTTAGTTTTAAATCAATGCCATAAACTGAATATTGTTTTGAGGTCACATTTATATGAAAAACATTGTTACATTTTAATATACTGAGTTCCTCTAAAGCAGCGTTTTCCAAGTGGGGTTCGCGAGCTTTATAAAAAGAGTTCGCGAAAAAAATATTGTAAAGGCGGAATTTTAAATTAAACTTCGCAACAGGAAACAACCTGTAACACGATGAGTCACTACGCTGCTGGCGATGCGAGTACATTCTCAAACCAGTCCACAACATTTACTTGGGCGAACCAAGACTTTTCCCGAATACGCACGAAACGACGAGAATAACATCTGCCGATATAAAATGCCTCAGTATCATATAAGGAATAGTAGTATCGAACTAAATCGAGCGATGAGTTTAAGATCCTCGAGTGATTTCAAAAAGTTAAATGAATTGGTAGTTAATGTATAGTGTGTACATAAATATTAGTAGAGTAAACAGTTTAGTGATTTCTTTTTGTGTACCTAAATTACAAAAAATAATAAAGCTTTACAAATCGCACGTGCTCATGTCAAACGTTAAAGTAAATAATTATTTCCGTAAATGTATGATGGATCGTTGATTAAAAACGGGTAGTTTTGTCAAGTCTGGCGAAAAACTGGACGTGCAATCAATTGATTCCTCTACTTCAGTCCCTGATTAGGAATCAGCACAGTGTGGCAGTTGTGGGGAGATGTCGTCTTGCTAGACTGAAAGCTGAGAAAAAATAGGCGAACAGAGTGAGAATAAAGGAAAGAAACGAAAATACGACGGTGAATAAGTGCAAATGGGTTTTTATTTTACCCGGGGGGAGAGGGGCGTCAGAACTTAAACCGCTGTCTCTAATCTGTATTGAAATCCTGGCCAACAGCAGTTTAAAACCATCTCTTCTTCGTAGACACCTTGAAACAAAATATCCAGATCACAAGGATGAACCTGTTGAGTATTTTAAAAGAAAACTGACAAGTAATAAAAAGTCAAGTGTTCCTTCTTTTTTAGCAGATTTAAACGAAGATAGTAAAATGGCCCCCGAGGCATCATTTCGAGTTAGTTACAAAATTGCAAGATCTGAACAAACGCATCCGGTGACAGAAAATTGGATTGGACCATGTGCTAAAGTCAGCATGGAAGGTATGTTTGGAGAAAAAACGGGTAAGAAAATTAACCTTGTTCCCTTATCAAATAACACAGTATCTCGAAGAATTAATGATTTCGCAAATGATGTGCAAAGTGAACTTTTAACTCTCAATTCCGCTTGACGAGTCAACCGATGTAGCAAACGAAGCAATATTAAGTATTTATGTTGAATATATTTTTAAAAATTCTATTCAAGAAGATATATTATTTGCAAAACCACTGAAAGCCTAACGACTGGTGCAGCAATTTTTGAAGTGATCAATGACTATTTAAAAATAAATAAATAAATTGGTCTTTTGTTTGAATATGGCCACTGATGGTGCAAAATCAATGACTGAAAAATTTTCTAGTCTTGTGGTGGGGGTAAAGAAGTTTAACGAGAATATTGAATGGACTCATTGCTGTATTCATAGACAAGCACTGGCATGTAAGCGTATTCCTTCAGAGTGATTCCGTACTTTAAGCGACGCTGCAAAATTGTGAATTTTATAAAATTGCGTGCTACATACTCTTGTCTATTCTATGCGCTTTGTGAGGACTTTGGAAGCCTCCACGTTTCTTTACTACTTCATACAAAAGTTAGATGACTTTCTCGTGGCAAGATTTTGACCCGGTTGTTTGAATTGAAATCTGAAGTTCAAACATTTTTTCTTAACCATCCATTTTATTTGTCCTCTTGTGTATCCTATATTCTTTGACTGCAAAAACTTTAATGCTTAGCCGACATTTTTTCTAAATTAAATTATTTAAATCTGTCTTTAAAAGGCGCAGGTATCACCATTTTCAATGTGCATGAGAGAATAGCAGTCATCCTAAAGAAATTCGACTTTTGGATTCAATGTCTGCAGGCGCATGAGCACAAATGTTTTGGTTGTCTGAGCACCATTTTATTAGAAAATGAAATTCAGCTTAACGAAAATATTAAGAGACATTACTGAACATCTCAAACAACTTCAATTAACATTCAAGGACTATTTTCCTAATAAACCTATTATATCTGAATTGAACAACTGGATACGTAAACCTTTTCAAGGAGATAAACTTCGGATACTTCTTTAACTTTATCGAAAAAAGAAGAGCTCAATACTTACCTGAAAGATAAGTACAGAAACAGGTTAAATGCAGAACGTGATCTAGGACTCAAACTTTCAGAGATCGAACCAAGTTTCTATTTGCTTTGTTCCACCAAACAGATAAAATATTCCATTGAGGGTATTTTTCAAGTTCTGTATTATTGTATTCATTTTATGTTAATTCTTTTTTGTAGCTAAATCTATCACTTTAGTTGTCTGTAAATGTTTTACAATTATCTTTTAGTTTTTCATTATGAACTGTTATTCAATATTGAAAATAAATTTTAATAACCCAATTTTACTGTTTCATTTATTGTTCCTAATGACTACACACCAATTTATTTCGGTTTTTAGAAGTGGTTCGCTAGAAAAAAATGTTTTGGAACCATTGCTCTATATAGTTCCATCGAAAATTTTCACGCAAATCAACATGAACTGCCAGCTGACTAAAATTGTCTTGAAATTAGATTATTAATCTAACCAATATGGTTCTATTTATACTGATGACTTAAAGCCGGTTTGAGTTCAGGGGTTTTTAAAAGCCACTTGAAAAAAGTGAAATAAACGCGCTTGAAAGCGATTTAAGTAGTTCAAGTAAAACCAAAAATGAAATGTAGTTGGTTTAACAAAGGCGACTACAAAATGCAGTTTAAACGATTTAATCGTCGGGGTATATGATTGTGACATTTCGTAGGTTTTTTGTTAAGGTTAAGAAAAAAATATTTATTTATTTTTGAATATATTGAAAATTAGGAAAGCTGTTTTTACTTTAAATTCTATATATTTACAGTCTGTGACATAAATTCTTCTAAATATTGCACAAAAAGTAATTATTAAGATTAGGCACATAAATATGCGAAATAATTGGTTTGAAAGTGACTTGAAATTAATTTTCAGTCTAGATTGAAGTCACCAAATGGACGAGTAAGCTTACAATTAGTTTTAAAGTCGCTTCATGGTCAATTCACCTTAAAGTCATCAATATAAACGTAGTACATGAGGCCTAGTATAATAAAAAAAGAGTTTTAAATTATCTTGCGAAAGCTTATAAATTATTATTTTAAAAATTCTCTGTGGCTAGCAATATCAGGCAAAAAACAAGATCATCTAGATTTTATTGAAATTCACAAAGAAGTAACTTTATTTTGTAATAGTTTTTATAAGCAGACTAAAAAATTGTTAAATATATCATTCATAATTTTAGTGAATTCAACAGTGGGACCAACGGCTTTAAAGTGTTCTATATGCAGACCATCCGCAGAAAACTGAAGAGCAGCACTGTCACTGAAAAGGTGAGTTGCAAATCGCACTTTCATTTTCTGTTTTTAAAGTCTATATGTTAACTTATTTGCTTAGTGAAAGTATTCCTTTTCCTATAATTCATGAAGTTACTTGAAATAACTCTAATCAATAAGTTGTTTGCCTTTGTTACCAAAAGATAATTTTTCTTTTAATGTGTTGCTAATTATTTTTTATCATAAGGGACGGGTCCAGGAAAATAGCAACTTCCTCTTCACGTAATGGCTAGTTAGAAATGATTTTTAAAGCTGTTTGATTTCAATTTCAGCCCAAGCGATTAGCCATGGTCAAGTTTGCAGGAGCTCCATCAAATATCAACCTCACAACTTTTATTCCTGTCTCGTGACATTTTTTTAGGCAATCTGAAACTAATTTTTCTTTATTCTGTTGATATTCCTGCATAATGAATATGTCTGATATACTTCAAGAAGTTTCCGGAGGAGGTGTAATTTTTAGCAACGAATTCAATAAGTCTGACTATCAGTGATAAGACAAACAATAAAAGGTATTTTATATATAAAGCGAAAAAGCATACTTTTCATCTTTTTGTAACCGTGCTAACAATTTTAGAATAACTGTATCCATTCAGATGTGGCTTCTACTATTTTTTTTAAATAAAATTTACCAATCACTCCCGGCAACGTACTTTTATTTAAAGTTTATAATTTAAATTTAATTTTTTAAATTAATTTTTAACTAAATAAATGATAAACACAATTCGTTTATATAATACATGAAACTTGATTTCAGCTAAATTTAAGGGAATATCTACACTCTAGTTCCAAAGATTTTTATGTTGGAAGATTACTAAAATATTATTTGTACAGGAAAATTTTAACACCTTTTGCATTACATTTTTTAAAAATATACATAGATATGTCTTTCGTGGTCGACTTAGTAATTAATTTTTCTTAAACTATCATAAGCAACTGGACGTGTAACGTAGATATTCAATAATAGTTAAAATACCTCTTAAAAATCTCGTTAGATCCAGTATTCAAGTAATTGGGAGTCATTGACGTAATTTGGAGGCTTACTCTTTTGATGAGACCTCGCTATAGGTGGTAGAGTCTCAGGGAAGTAACACTAAATAGGCACGCGTACAACTTACGACAACGATAAACAAATAATTATTTGCCACCACTAGGGCTCTGGAGGTCCTAGTGGATTTACCTCCTCTTTAGTTATATAAAGAGAATGAGGCCCTGAAGGTTACACGCTATCTCAGTTGCGTAGAGCACCTCGGAACTGGAACAAGAGGCTGCTCAAGTGTTTGGGAAAGCGTGGTGGAGAGATGGCCATCATTACCCATGCAAACAAATTACATGGCGCCGCTCTCGAATCATCTTAAGATACTTTTTCCAAATAGAGATGAATGGGAGGAGGAGCAAAATCTTCCGAGAAATAGATTCTCGTGGTTTACAAATGGATCTCGACAAGATGAAAGGACCGGAATGTTCAACAGGAGCACGGAAATCAGAGAGTTCTACTCTCTCGGACAACGTACAACGATCTTTTTGCAGAGAAAATTTAGCCTATTCTGTAGTATGGGCATCTCTGTGAGAGGGACATAAACAGGAATAGGATCATAATCGTATGCTGAGACAGTAGGGCTGTGATAGTAGCATTGAAGTCCAGTGTCGTAACTTCGCGACTAGTGTCAGAGCGCAAGTATGTTCTGAACAGTCTGACAAGGACGGCTGCATAGACTCGTGTAGGTCCCGGGTCACTCGGATATACATACGAATTAGGAAGCAGACCGTCTGGCAAAAATGGGATCCGCAAATGAATAGAATGAGCCCAACCAATTATATATGTCCCAATTGCCGTTGGTAAAAAGGAATTGAAATTGTTACTGGAAAGCTAATTTATTTAACGATGAAGAGGAGCTCTTGGAATGAGGAAAGCCAAGGAACACAAAACTAGACCTTAGCGCACAGCTTACTGGGGAGCTTCTCTCCTTAGGAAGGAAAAAGTTGCAAATTGTGGTGGCACTGTTGACAGGATATGTCACCTGAGGGGCTATGAAACTGTTGACCATGTCCTCAGAGAGTGCTGAGTACTCAACACATTAATGTAGAGATATTTCTGAGATACAATTTTGTCAACGAGAGCCGTTAGGCAAGTTTAATTAACGAGGCTGCTTGGATTCGCAAAGGCAATCAGCCTCTAATGACCAGCAGCAATGGTGGGATGTAAAGGGCCCAACGAGGCCTAGGCATCGATAATTAAGTATCACCACCTTTTGTTCATTCATTCATTAATTCAATGTACATCAGACTTAGGAGAGGAACAAAGTTAACGGAGAAAATAAAGTTCTATTATCATGAGATTTGCGTAGCGCCTCAATATTTGTAAATGCAATCATTAATAATTATCTTCTGTCCATGAATATTTTTTGTTTTTTTTATTTTATGTAGTACAGATTTGGTGATGCTAATTCATTTAGAAGAAAATTGTTTTTAACCTTATGTTGAAATATTTTGTATTTAAGTCGATTACACAAAAACTGCTTTCGAAAAATTTATTTTATCTAAAAAATGAAGAATAGTTTTAATTTTTACGATATTAATTTATTACAACTCGACCCTAATTTTCTTGACATAAACACCTGGCCTGTTATTAAATTTATGCTAAACCTATTCACCAATTCTGCTCTATGGGAGATAAAAATATTTGTTTTGCCTTTGTCATTTAATTGGTAAATCAGTATTAAAGTTCAATAGGTCAAGCGGTATTAAAATGTAATAAAACAAAACAGATTGTTTATATATTCCTTGAAATATATTCAATATATTAACTTGGGGAAGATGGTTTCAAAAATTTTCAGTAAGTAGACAATCTATTTTGTTTCTTTTCACTTTGATACTAGTTGACCTATTGAACAATGATTTATTAATTAAATGACAAATACAGGACAAATCTTTTTATCTCCGATAGAACAGAATTGGTGAACGGGTTTAACTTAATTTTAACAACAGGCCGAACGTTTACGTCAAAAAAATTAGTGACGAGCTGTAAAAATTAACATTGTAAAGATTAAAACCCGTTTTGTCAAAAAAATATAATCTCTATTAAAAAAAAGCAACAAAAGGTATTTTTCATTTCTTTAGAAAAAATAAACGTTTCGAGAACAGTTTTTGTGTAGTCGACTTAACGCAGAATATTTCAACATACGGTTATAAATAATTTTTTAAAATTTTCTCCTTCTAAATGAACTGTAATCGCTAAAACTTGTTAAAACCGCATTATTAAATTAAGCAAAAAAATAAAGAATATTCATGGATAGAATATAATGATATGCATTTGAAAATATAGAGGCGCTACACAAATCTCAGATGATAAAAAAAGTCTACTGTAAAATTTCAATTTAAATAGTAGCTTAAGAAAAAGAGGTTAAAGATTAAATACCAAAAATGTTATTGAAATTTACTTTTTCCGGATCCTTGTTTTACAGTAGCATACCAAAAACCAAAATTTTTTATATTTATTTTGTTCACCGATAAAGCCAGTTTTACAGACTCAACGCTACTCTTTATTTCCAGTTTTTACAGCCACAGCTTAAGTAATTTATTAAAAAATGTATTCCTTTAAACTAGAGATCCAATATGGCTCTCCGATATACTACCTCATTTTAAGCATTTAATGCGTACTTGTTAAACGCTTTTGATGTTGGTTGGCGGACCAATTTTATAGTAATTTAGGACCTTTTTTTCCTGCTAAGAATAATACGGGACTGTAATTGCATTCTTAATAATATCAGAATGTTATTCCAAGTGCAAGAGTGTTCTAATGTAAACGTATATTGAAATAATAATTACCACTTTAAATTATATATATATATATATATATATATATATATATATATATATATATATATATATATATATATATATATATATATATATATATATATCCGTGACAAGAGGGACCGTGGGGCTACGGAAGAAGAACGTTCTACAGGTCATCCTCGAGAAGGTACATTGAGAGGGACCGCGACGGTGAAAGAGACTCCGGAAGGAAAACGTCTTCCAGGCCATTCTTGGGAAGGTACAGAGAGGACTACAAATAGAAAGCGACAGAATGAAGACCCGCTATGACCTCAAGGCCAATACTGGTGGATTCATGGTTGGTGAAAGAGGTTGGTTGTACAATCCGAAAAGAACCAAAGGGCGTTCACCAAAGCTTCAAAAGTCATGGGAAGGTCCGTACAACGTAGTGACTCGACTAAACGATCTGGTGTACCGAATTCAGAAAAGCCCTCATGCGAAGATGAAAGTCGTGCATCTGGACAGATTGGCCCATTACCAAGATCAAGAAGGTTGATCGGGACGATGAAGGCTTGGAAGGGGGGCAATGTTACAAACTTTATAGCGTTATACATTTCCTAGTATTAGTTTGTGTTCGTAGTTTGTAGGGTTTTAGGTATATTTTCTAATGTAACGAACCTTGTAGCGTTTTATATTTCATAGTATTAGTTTGAGTTCGTAGTTTGTAGGTTTTTAGGTATATTTTCTACTGTAACGAACTTTGTAGCATTTTATATTTCATAATATTAGTTTGTATTCGTACTTCGTAGGGTTTTAGGTATATTTTCTACAAGTTTATAAGTTATTTAAGTAATTTTACCTTTATTATTTCCTCAGGAGACGACTATGAAAGAAGGTCTGGAACTTTTTAGAGAATTCGATTTCCTTATTTTTAACATGGAACGCCTATGATGGAAGGTCTAGAAATCGCCGGATTATTCCTTTTTTTTATTTTGATTACCCCATGTAGTATGGAAATCCTTCTAGAGAATTAGGGAATCTTCCGGTATCGACCAAAAGGGTATATAAAGGGTCCAGACCGACTTTCTCGGTCAGTATATTTCGAGAGTTTGTCGACGCAAGTTGAATTAGTTTGACAAGTGTCAAAAGTAAGGTTGACAATAAAATGTTATTAAAATTATACAGTGTGTGTAGTTTGTTTGAAGATCGGCCGTCCGGAACATTATTTTACTAGTTTGAACTATATAAATTTCAAAATATAATTCTCGTTAAGGAAGGAAAAATGATGTCCACAAATTAAACAAGGACGAAGAATATAACAACAAAATCAAGCAATATATTAATACCGTTTTGCAATATTATTGATAAAAGCACGTACAGGCGATTCAATTTTCTAACTATTCTTTAAATGTCTATTGTAAGGAGGTTATTAGTTTATAAAAAAGGAAGTAAATAAAAAAATCAATGCAAATAACAATAATTTTATATGCTTTCTTTATATGGCTAAAATATAGAGCGCAATCAACTCAGGCATGAGCCGTCTATATTTCAGAAACCGTATATATAATAATACTATCGGATAAATTGGATTCAAAATCCATTTAATTTGTTAACTTCTACGCTACAGGGAGCACATGCTTTATGTACTATAACGTTAACAAAAAATGTTGTTGAACCACCAATGAAAAGTTTCAGAGATAAATAAAAAAAAAAGAATTCCTTTTCGTTAAATATCTTAAACATTATATTTTTAAAAATTTTTGATGTTCTAAAGATTGTAGAAATTATTTATATTTTGATTTACTTTTATTTAATCGCCTTAAGAGTCCACCAATAACAATTTGGGACAAAATCGAAAAAATGTTAAATTTAAAAATTTACTTTTGTTTCGTAACCCACAACCACGAAAATTCCTTATTATCAATTTTGAAAAAATGCATATAACGTAAAATTTTTAACCCACCATAATGGATCTGCGGTATTAAATTTCAAAAAAATAATTTTACTCTTAGTTTAATCTTAATTTCCAGCCTTAAAAATCCCTTAGTAGCAATTTTAGACTTAATTCGGAAATATACAATTTTTATCCGGCCACATTACATCTGCTATATTGAATTTTTTTAAAATAATTTTAAAATCGTCATTTACACCCGCAGAAACCCCCAGTATCAATTTTGAACAGAATCGAGAGACCTCAAATTTTTAGTCTGCCATATTGGATCTGCTGAATTTAATTTTTTTTTTAAATAATTTAAATTCACAATTTCCACCCTCAGAAACCCTCCTATACCTATTTTAAAGAATATCAAGTGAGTAAAATTTTTAGTACACCGTATAGGAGCTTCCTTATTGAATTTTATAAAAATAATTTTAAATTCGTAATTTACATCTCATAAAACCCCTCAATATCAATTGTGGACAAAATTGAAAAATATAAAATTTTTAATACGCCATATTGAATTTTTTAGAAATAATTTTAGATTCGTTATGTGCGATCCCAGAAACTCCCCCATACCAATTTTAGAAATATCCGGACAGAACTAATTTTTTTGTCTGCCATATTATAAGCGCCATCTTGAATTTAATTGAATTAGTTTCAGCCAAAATGAGATGAGATCACCGCAGGAACTTACTGAACATAACGCAAAAAAAATCGTTTAGACCGGTGCCGCCGTTCTGACGTAATCGAAGTCCATACATAAAAAATGCAAGGTGGCGAATTTAGAACCTTCTTTTAGAAGTCGGTTAAAAAAAAAGTAGACTTATATTTACTTTATTTAAGAAATCGAAACCAGAGAAACAATTTTTAAAAATATTGTTCGCTCTTGCACAATATACAAAATAATTTTTACAAGTATTTATAATAATAGTAAATCAAATTAAAAGGTTCTTGAAAACGAACAATAGTTTGGTAAATTCGGTTTAAATTTTAAGCAGGTCCCCTTCACTCTGCGATTGCTACAGCAATTAGAAGAAAACTAATTAATCAAAATTTGAAGATAATTGAATAGATATTCTAAAAAGCATATTTTCGAGTTACATTTAGTAGAAGATTTCTCAAAAAATTTAAGATTTTTTTATAATGCCCTAGCAAATTAACTTTTCTATGAAGAAGTTAGAAATTTAAAAATATTTGTACATTAATTCCTCTAGCTATTCTTGTTAATAAATTCTTTATGCTAAAATTGTAGCATGTCTTAACTGATCGCACAGCACATCTAAAGGACGAACTGTGACATATAGTAAAGTCAGTGTATTTTGCTAAGGAATTTCCACAAAACCTATGAATATAAAGCTATACTGACTGAGTACGTTATCCCATTTAATCTAGTCATAATAAATATATATGATTTTATTTTCATTTATGATCATGCTTCATCTCTTACTGCTCGTACTGTAAAGCAATATTTGGATAAAGGGTAATTACTTTTTGTACTCTCTAGCGATTCACTTTGAGATAAATATTACAAATCTTGTAGCGGGTTCACTTAGTAAGCTTCTACGAAATAATACATACATTTTAAAACATCTAAGGAACCACAAATAAGCCCTTATTGAAATATGGACAATATCCATCCACAAATTCAATCAGACGGTTGTAAGTCATTTGAAAAATGTAAACTAAAAGATGAAATACACGTAGCTGTATTCTAGATATATTGTTAATTAAATTGAGTTTTAAAAACTATTAAGAAAATTTGAATGTAGATATAATAAACACAAAAATATATGATAGTATACTCTCATGATAAATACTAATCGATTGATACCGACAAGGGAAAAAAACATGTTTTTCCATATAACCCATTCGATCTAGTAGTTGAATATATAATTATATACAGATTATCCGAAAATTACCTCCTAATTGCTTGGGAGCATACGGGGGAGCTCAAAATAACCCTACTTTATCATAGGAAAAAATTTCCAAAATTAGCGATTTTCGAGATAAATCGATTTTTATGCGAAACAATCAAAAGTTACTAATGCTAAACACAAACAAGTAAAAATCAGGTTGTTATTGTTAATACCTACATAATGAATTACTATTGACAGAACTTGTCAAAAACGCCTTCAAGTAAAAATAATTTTAAAAAATGGGAAAATATTCTTACACAGAGTATGCTGATATGCATTTAATTTATGGTGAAGCGCTGTCAAATTCTTCGAAGGCAAGAAGACTTGATGCTGAAAGATTTCCAGCTCGAACATTGCCAAGTCCAAAACCTTTCAAAGGGTTGATCGAAGTCTAAGGGAAATCGGTAAAAAATGATTAGAGAATAATTATTAGAAGTAACGAATTATTTTTGCATGTTTTATTCAGGGCCATTTTTGCCGCGACGTGGCTATGAAGGCCCTCCCAAAAGAGCACGAGACCCTCACGTTAAAGGAACAAATTTTACAAGATATTGCTGACAATCCTTGAAATAGCATAAGAAAGCTCGGAACACAAAACAATGTTACAAAATGGATTGTATATGAAACTCTAACACAACAGTTACTTCACCCGTACCATGCTGAAAACGTACACGCTATGTCTCTGTATGTTTATCAATACAGCAACATAACCTAAATCTAAATTTTTCTAACCTTATTTTGTTTATCGATGAGGCTGGTTTTATAAGAGATGGCATAACAAACTCACACAATTTACATTTTTGCGCCAATGAAAACCCGCACGCTATATTTCAAAACACACACCAACAAAGGTTTATTATTGTAAATGTATGGCTTGGCTTCATCGGAAATAACCTTACAGGTTCATTTGTATTGGAAGAAAGATAATGTTGGAATATTATTTGCAGTGCAGGGAAAAATATTCGAAGAATAAAAAAAGTACATGAAGCCCATATTCAACATTTGCCTAAATAACATTTAAAAGTTTGCATTATTTTTTCATTTTAATAACAATCTAAATTAATTGAGCCTCGATCAACCCTTTGAAAGTTTTCTAAACTTGACAATGTCTGAGCTGGGAATCTTTCAGCATAACATATTCTTTCCTTCGAAATAAAAGCACATCAGCACACCCTGTGTATTTTATTTTTACCTGTTTGTGTTTAGCATTAATAAATTTAGAGTTTTTCACACAAAAACCTTTTTATCTCGAAAACCGCCAGTTTTATCGAAATATATTAAGAGTACCTTTTTGAAGAGAAATGTCCAGAGTATATGAAAAGCTTTATAAAATGACACCTGGCAAAAATTAGGCCCAACGAGTGTGGCTGCAAGTCCGTTCCTGAATTCTTTGATGATCTAAAACATCCACTGTAATATGGTTTAATGAATCTTTACGGCTTCTATAAATTATTAAAATTTCGTTAAATTATACAAGTCGATTCAAAACGTAGAGCCAATTAGGTAAATAGCTGGGTACCACTTTAGACCTCTTTTCTATGAAAAAGTAGAGTTATTTTGACCTTCCCTGTATGCTCCCCAGAAATTAGGTGATATTTACCGGACACCCAGCATACATATGAGGATCATAGAAAACTATATCAAAGTTGGTGCATTCGGTTTCAAATAAATTTTTATATTCGTGATGTAGTGTTTCCTATTGAAATAAAATGGTTTTTAAAAAACTCTTTATTTAATTCAAATATATACAGAGTAATTCAACAAGTGTAAATCAAAAAAAAATTTTAAATAATCAATATACAAAAATATAAAAGAAAAATCACAGGCTGAATATACTCTCTTATCAAGATCTCTTTTATGTATATTAATCAATAATACATTCTGAACATATTTTTTGTTAATTTATGAAAAGTTCGAACCAAGTAATTACTAAGATATTAAAAACAATATAGTGATAATTAACAGACTATAATAAAACCAGTAAACTTGGTTCCAATTAGCTACCGATCACTACCACTAGATGATTAAATTTGTCACGTTAGGTATTACAAAGGTTTTAATCATTTAACTAATTTAATTAACCATTGTAATCTAAGCGTTCTACACTTCCTAAGCATCTTGTTATTAGTTGTTTAATATTTTAAATAAAATAGTATAAAACAAATAAATCAAGTCCAGTCGTTCGGAAGATGCGAGACTCTAAGCAAGATAAATCTTTTGTCCTATCTGATAAAGTTAGTGTTCCTAAATTCAGAAATTGCTTACCAAAGAGCAAAACTAAAATTATAAAGTCTGGTAAAAAATAATTTAAATTTAAAAAGTAACATATGTATTGGTAAGGACTTAGAAAGATGTGTAAACTGAAAAATTTTGATGATTAAAAATTGTAACATGTAACGTGTAAAATTTTCTCAAAGAAAAGCTAAATCTGAAAGAATATTACAAGCTATTAGAAAATAAATAGATTCGTAATATAAGGCTATAATTTTTTCACAATCATCTCAAAACGCTTCAGATTTCGTGCGAATAATAAATCATAATTAAATTTTGTTTCAAAAATTCATATACCATAGTCTTAGTGATTAAAGTACTAACATATAAAATTATTATGTAATATATTTGTCAATATGCTTTACCAAGCAAAAGCTCATTGATTTTTAGAACTATAAATATTTTTTTTTCAAACAAATTAAATGTTACACTATGGTTGTTGCGAACTAAATTAATTTTACTTATTGTATTCTGGCTAAAAAGGAAACTAAATCCACACCACCGAAATATAGAAAGTTATAAAAAATATGAAAGCCGTGTTTCTCTGTCAACGACTTTCAGCAAATCACTACAGGAATAAAGTAGAAGACTTGGCCTCATGGGTGTAAAATTCAGGCGAGACTATATTCGCTTTAAATACACTTAAACAGATGTATATTCAAATAATATTACATTATTAGCATAACATTTAAATAATTTAATTACAACAATCTGCCTAGAGATCTTGTAAATATTTGATAAATTATTTTAACGCTATATTATTTTTTACAGTATTAATTTCGTAAAAATTCGCTCATCATTTCCCCTCTCATATTTCCTGTCCCTTATCTCCCCCTTCTCTTTTCCTAGTAAAATGTTACTTTACGCAATGAATATTTGCTTGCCTTTTGAGAAAAATATCTGAAGTTTTAAAAATGAAATAATGACAACATTATAATGAGATAATTAAATTACTTTATCTGTTTTTAAATTGAAAATTTCACGTTTTTTATTACATTTTTAAGTTCTTATTAAAAAAATATTTTTAAAACAAGCAACGTTGACAATATCAAAATCTGTATTTTAACATACAAACTTATTTATCTCAACTTTTTTACTTCAAGTGAAATTTCATAATTTCAAAATAAGCAAAGAAATTATTGTACTTATTAACTTTTAATTTGACAACTTATTTTCAAAATTATAATTAGAATGCTATTTTTTATAGTAAAAATATATTTCATTCACTTTGTGTTATATCACTTGACTGAGTTAAAGAACTAATTTTTGAACTAATAAAAAATATTATAAACAACATTTAATTACGAAGAGAATATAACTTTTTTTTTCTATTTGTTTTAAATGATGCCACTCAAGAAACGTTTTTTAAATCACGTAAAAAAATGTTGTGTTTCTGTTATTACATAGCAGGAATATCTAGTAACTAAAGTACCCCATGGGTAAAAACCATGTAACCGATAATTTAAAATAAAATTACCTAGGAAGACAAAGCCAAAAATAAAAACTATTGTTGAAGCTTAGATAACTTGTTGGTTTTGAAAAATTAGTATTTTTACTTTATTAAAAAAAAAATATTTCGTGTTTTAAAAATTGAAATAAAAAAAATCTACATCAAAAAATGTATTCTTTAACCTCATTTCATTAATCAACAATGCAACTTCCTGTCATTAAGCTTATCGAGGCAATATGTAAAATATAATTGGGTATAGCTACGATCTACCTAAACAAACAGTGATGTAAAATATAAAAAGTGAAATTAAAAAACAAAAATTTTCTTAATTTCTTAGCAAAGTAATATATTGACTCTATTTTATATATTTCTATTAAAGTTGAGAAAAACATTAAAATTTATATTTATAGTTTCTATATTAAAATAAAATGTTTTTAAAATGAAATAAAAATATTTTATACAGTGGCTAAATTATACGATAAATATATAAAACCCAAAGCTCCCAAGAACATTTGATATTCCTAACTGATTATATTATAATAAACTGAAACTCTAAATATTAATTATGTTTAAGCCGACGGATCGGATCTCGGAAGGCCACAATTATAAATTCTGGAAGATACCAATTATAAATTAGCCTAAATATATTTTACCAACGACATTGCATGAACACTCTCGAGGCTTAGCAGTAGCTTACTAGATAACCAATAATTAAAACACTACTCTTAATATTAGGTTAATCATTAGTTCACTGTATAAACCACTAGAGGGACGCAACTCCAGTAAACGCGACTTGGTTTCTTTTCTTTTTGGCGCCATCTTGCCTCGGGCTTTTTGGTAACCAACAATTATAACCTCAGTCCTTAGATATATTACCTCTATCTTTGGTATGTATGGGATCCAAAACACCCTCAGGAAACGTCTATTTTACTTGTCGTTTATTTTTGCAGAAGTGATTAAAATCAAATTAAAGTCATTGATCATGTAGGAACAATGAGTTCGTTAATTACTAGCATAAACACAATTGTTAACAAAACTTTTTATTGCACAAAATTTGAGGATCATTGTTGTCGCTGCTGATGCCACGAATCAACTAAAGTAGGTTGCTTAACATGCTTCCAATGTAATTTGTGACGAAATAAGGGGAAAATTATAAAATTACAAAATTACATTGCTCGGTTAAACTACAGTCTTTATTTATGGCTGTTGGCACACACTCTTCACTGATGGCTGCGCAGTCAAAAAAAGGAAATAAAAAGATTAGATATTAATTTTGACCAATAGGTTTCAGAATCGTGCATTTGAATAAATGTTATTAAACTATTCGTAAACCTTATTAACCATTTCAGCTTATAGGAAACAGGCTCTTTAAAGATCTCATTATAGGATTATTATATATAATTTTCGGCAAAATAAGACATTTGTATATCATTAAATTTAATGTATTTTAAAAATATAATTTCACATGTAATACTTAGGTTTTTACAGATATTAGATTATTATGCACAAAAATGGATTTTAAATTATAGTTCATATAAATACTTCAATCAAAAAAAAAAACATGTTACCGTCCAACAGCGCATAATTTGCAAAAATTTAAGTTCACCGGTTCAAGATAAAGTTTTAGATAATAAATAGAATATTTTAATTAATTAGAAAACAAATTATGGCCGGCATTAACGTGATTATACACATATGAATGAACAATGCAGTGCGAACAACCGACGGAGAAAAAATGACTTAAAATTAAAACAGATCTGGACCGTATGAAATATATATGAGATTATTACCTGGCTGATCCGAAACACGAAAGGAGAGTAATATATGTATGTATGTGTGGCCGTATTTTATTTCTTTATAGAGCTTGAAGCTTTGGCCGTTTTTGACAAATTAGATATCATTAGTTTCGCCTTAATGTCACAATTGTCACCGCCCATACAGAATAAAAAAATCAAAATGGAGGATTATAGATGCCAATTTGTATGGTGTAAAAAATATAAAATTTCCAAAACTCTTCAAATATTATATCAAACTAAAGAGCTTGAAAAAAGGAATTTAAATATTAATAATTACTAACCTCGTATTGTTAGCATTAAGTCACTCTGAAAGTATCTAAAATTACATAACATATTCTGTTCCTAACTTTATACTAATTCTGTACTTAATTAAATCAGTACACCATAAATTATAATAGGGATTTAGCTCAGGGGCGGATCCAGCCTCTCTCTTGGGGGGGGGGGGAGCGGTGGTATCACAAAGTACAGTATGGCAAGCGAAGCAAGTTGTCGCCGAGGGGGGGGGGGGACAGCAGCGACATTCCCATTTGTAGTGTAAAAGGCATGAGGTATTCCACCGATGCTACGATGCCCTCTTACTCTTTTTAATTTGCCCTTGTTAACTTTCTGGTCCCTTTGTTTTCTTGCTGGTTTTCAGGTTGGCTCTCATCATTTGTACATCTAAGTACTCTACTGCTTGCTTAATTCACTTGTAAGATCTAAAACTTCAATCATAAGTAATATACTAGTATAGACCAGGGGCGGATCCAGCCTCTCTCCTTGGGGGGGGGGGGCGGTGATATCACAAAAGTACAGTATCGCAAATGAAAGCAAGTTGTCGACGGAGGGGGGGGGAGACACCGGAAACATTCCCATTTCTAGAGTAAAAGGCAGGGTCGGGTCTATTTTTCTGAATTTGAAGCTCTTGGAGAGGGGGGATGCCAGCAGCATACACATTCCTAGTATAAGAGGCAGCATCGGGTCTATTTTTCTGAACTTAAAGCTCTTGGAAGGCGGTTATCGCAAGAAAAACAAGTTGTCAAGGGGGGGGGGGAGGCAGCAGCATACATATTTCTAATATAAAAGGCAGAATCAGTTCTATTTTCCTGAACTCAAAGCTCTTGGAAGGTGGGGGGGGGCGATAGTAAGCATACACGTTCCTATACTCTATTCAAGAACTAGACAGAGTAATAAAACTATTACCGAAACCTCCAACGTACCTGCGCTATTGCCGCAGGTAACTGAGCAATGCCGTAAATCTAATTATATTTAAATATTATAAGTTTTATAAATTTACTGCAACAATAAAATTTCTGATAGTTCAATTTAATTTCTGTCATGGAGCAAAGTACACTTTACAGTGTATTCTTAGTAATTTATCTTGTTTGTGCTTGTTTTTATATATTATTTGAGATTAGTGAGATACCCAAAAGATATGTTTATGCCAAAATCGTAAAACCAAGGCATTTTTTCCTCAACGAAAAACGTATTACAATGAATGTTTATGATGCCTTAAGATATCAGTATCTAGATAATAATGTTGAAAACTCTGTTGAGATGTGTTCCAACATGACAAGAGTTGGAAAATCTACTATGTACCGAATACTGAAGGAGTAAAAACGACTGAAATTGTCAACACTCCCAAGCCACTTTCGATCACAGGCAGGCGATTAACCTCGTTGGAAGAAGAGATAAAAACTGCAACAAAAGGAGTTGTACATACATTTTATTATGAGAAGCAGATCTCAACTGTCGACAAAATTCTAACTAAAATCAATAAAGAACGAAATTAAAAGAACTGAGCTCTGGAAATTGCTCAGAGAACTTAATTTTTGTTGGGAAAACCCAGATAGGAGATCTATTCTTCTAGATCGTCCGGAAAATGTCCGTTGGAGAAGGAAATATCACTCTCAAGTAAAAATTAGAGTTCCTAGAAATAACACAACTTACAAAATTAGTAATTTGACTGAACTTTTGAAAGATTTTTTTTCAATAAAATTATTGCAGAAAATTGGGAAAAATCCATATAAGAAAAGAATAAAAGAAAATGTGGAAACTCGGTCTCATGATCGGTGAGATAGAGGAACCAATTATAATTAATTTGAGCGAAAATAGCTTCACTGACTTTGATTACAAATTAGATACGTAATGTTTACCGGTGTAAACACAATTTATTTTTTATTTTTTTTTGTTGTATTTAATTGTTTAATGTTGTTTACATATGTTTTATATTTTTTTATTTTAGTGTGTCCCACTCTTTAGTTTTATATATATTTAATTCCAATTAGCCGTAATTTTTTTATTATTGAATTTATGTTTTTTTCTTAAGGATGTAGAATTAACATGTTTATTTTATTTTTTTGGGGCTATCGGATTTCCACATAATAAAGTAAATTAAATTAAGATGTCAGTGCAATAGAAATAAATATAAGTAGGTCTAATTGTAACTGTAACATATAAAAATTAATTACATTCGAATCCCTTTTTAGTGTTTAATTGTAATTCTGCAAATGGTTTAAGAAATAAATAAACTGAAACGTCAAATATCCTAAAATGTTTTTAATTAATAATAAAATTACCGATAGCCCCAAAAAAATTTTAATATTATATGGACGAATTTATTTTTTGATATTGGTTTAACTTCTTGTATTTTTGACAATGGGTATTTTGTAAGTATTTAAATTATAACTTAGAATTTTTTGAGAGAATAAGGCTACGTTTTAGTGCCTAAAACGGTTTCTATGCCAAAATTAAAAATAATAAAAATACAGTTGTGATTTGTGTTAAATATGTCAAAATTATCTATATTTTCTAATGTATGTGAATTATTAAGAAATCATAAGAAATAAAATAATATTATAAAAACTTTTTATTTTAAGTTTATTACCGAAATAATATTCTATACCATAAATACTTAGTGACAAAATAAACCTTCTTCCGACGTCTGTGACATTAAAATCCTTTTTAACACTTCACCCTTCCAAATATTTATTGTTATTCAACCCAAATAATCCATTATTATAGACCGGTATTTTTGATTATAAAATTTCTAACCCATTCCTATGAAACATATATGTGTCTAACAAAAAAGGGTAAAAAATGACTTATTACTCTCTCTAGTTCTTGAATAAACTGTAGTATAAGAGGCAAAATCAGGTCTATTTTCCTGAACTCAACGCTCTTGGGGGGTGGGGGGCGTTCGCCCCCTACCGCCCCCCCCCTTTGGATCCGCGCCTGATTTAGCTACAATGCCAATTTTTTTAAACCCGCTTGAGAATTTACGCATTGCAAGGGCACGTAGGTTGCTATTAAAGATCCAATTGGTTTTGTGAAATGAAGCAGGATAGACATGAAAAGTCTGCAGAGGAAAATCAGAACACTCTTGATAAAGGCACACAAACATCATCATCGTAGTGCTACTGAGCGGACAATACCACGAAGAAAGAGGTGGTGGATATTAATAAGCATTTTGGATCAACAACTAACAAACCTGCGCTTATATATATAGTCTTCTGTGTTGCACCGGGCAATATGCGACTATCCAACACCGCTGCAGTTGCCGGTATGAAGGTCGAACGTTAGATTATATAATAGGGAGATGCTAAGCATTTGCTGCATCGGAGAACAAGTAGAAACACGATTTAGCCGTCAAGATCATCCATCAAGAGTTGGCGGAGAAATTCAAACTGTTGCAGGCAGAGAAAGCGCCATACTATTATAACAGCTCGGAACCTATGCTAGAGAACAGCAGGTCAAGCTATACCGGGTTCACACTGTGCTGGCGGATCATACAGTGGCATATAACAAACAAGACCTTATTTAGCAAATAAAACATCCAAGCGAGCAACACTGATAAAAGTCGTCGTCCTTAACAATAATCATCTAAAACGTAAACATAATGAGAAGATCGCCAGAAACAGTGACCTGAAGGTACAAATACGCAGGTAGTGGGGAATGAATAGAGTCTCGATGATCCCAATAATTTTTTCAACAACCTGTGTAGTACCGATGAGTCTTTTGCTCAATATCAAGGGATTAGGCGTTAACGAACACCTGTATAAGGCTATGCAAGAATCAGTACTGCTTAAGACCGCTCGATCCATCCGGAAGTTTATGGGAAATGCAGAGGGCCATAACATCACCTAAAACCCGACAACATTAAAAGAGTCTCCACAGAGCTCTATCCTTATGCTATCCGAATATATTTGGAATGGGTTAATGTTTCCCTTGAGGGAGCACAACAGCCGTTCGGCCAAGTTTATGAGAATAATAATATCCGTCTTGTATGTTTTATGGAGTGTTTTATAACAACGCAGCAAATTTCTAAAATTAATTTGGAAACTTTAGGTGCAAGCCCTGCTTTTTTCTAATATAATGATATAAATGATAAGACTTGGGCGTATCACTGGGATTCTAAAACACAACTGGGTTTCATATTATCCACCTCTAAAAAAAAGCCACGCACAATATTCAGCTAGGAAGCTCGTGACCACAGATTTGGGATTAAATAGGAGTTATTCGTGTTAAATACTTGCCGAAAAACATTACAATAACAGTAGTTACCTAATTAACAAATTTATTTGCGGCTGTTCATCAAAAACATCCTGGTTTTTGTCATAGAAATATTCTTTAGGTGGCATCAAAGATAATTATTCTAGTTAGTGCATGTAAGAGACAACTACAAGTGACGTGAAGTCACGAAATAGACATTTATAGTGAAATAATGTTTTCATAAAACAAAGGGTGTATAAAGCCAGGTACTATTATTATAGTAGGATTTTTTTACCTGTTTCTATTTTTATTTTTTCTCTTGTGAAATACGTTTATCTTTTCAACATTGTTAATTTTATATATACATACCTTTCTAGGGGCTCCATGCATGACAGCAGCGCCAACTAATGCATGAATTAAATGACGTTGGTTTTAATAAAAGTATATGGGTTTATTAAACAAATGAAAATATTAGTTTCTTATTATTAGATATTTTTATTATTTCAGCTAAACAAAAGTTAGTATACTCAATAAAGAAATAATCAAGCTAATTGAAATATAGGTTAAGTAATGTCAAAACCAAAAAAAACTACCATTAAATAATAACGTGGAATAAAAATTATTATATAGTGCTGTGTACTTACCCTGAATGGCTATTAAAATAAAGAGAACTATTAAACGATATATTTTATCACTTAACATACGACTTTACATTGGAATTTCAAACACATGATATACTAGCGTTCTTAACATTATCTATCATTTCCATTTTGCTACTTAAAATTTATAAAAGTTTAATACATCAAAAGTACAAAATATCACCCCGAACTACTTGCATTATCCATTGCTCACTCTAGTATCGCTTTTGCTCTCTCAAAAGGGAGCTACTAAATATAAGATAAGTTATTGTTAGTTCGACAACAACTAGACGAAGATAAAAATGGCAAGTTTAAAACCAAGAGAAGTATTTCTAAAATCACAAAACTCATCGATAAGAATTTTCCAGAACATAAGTTCAATGGAACATCAAAGACAGGGAAAAAAATACGGTTCATGAATTCAATTCAAAAAATACTCCTGGTGCAATCTTTAGGTATGTATTACTTAATTATTATTTACTCAGTATCTTATCGACAAAGATGCAAGAAGTCATTAGAGGTCGGGAAGTGAATAATTCCATGCTCTTATTTCAGTCAAAAGATCAATATCATATCAATTTCATTTTCATAACATTAAGCATTAATTTTCTTTACAAGAGGCTTAATATTTATAACTTAAAATTTGTTAAATAAAGTTATGTTCTTCTCAATACAAAGTGGTGAAATAACTATAGTAATCAGAATTTATTTTTGCAAAAAAATATTCGATAGTTTTGTAATTTTGTAAGCAATATTGGATCAGTTGTTATTGAGACAATATAGCAACGTTTTATTTTTGTCATCTATATGATTTTAAAAACGTATATTATTATTAATCCTAGAATAATTTTTTGCATGACTGTTTAACGCTAAATGTATACTTTTTATGTTATGAGGTAACAGAAAGAGCACGCCTTCAATAACTTCAAATCTGTCAATCGGCGTACAGATAAGGTTAACACTTTTTTTTAAATCTACAGATGAAGGATGAAATTTTTATATGGGATTAAATAATAAAGGTAAGATATGTAACATATTTGGACATAAAATCTACAGCCCGCGTATGTAGAATATAGATTCAAGATTATGCCACTTTAGCTGAAAAACACGTCGTTATTTAATAATTTTCCGCATCGTGTATAAATAAGAAATTTTGAAAGGCTTTGGCAGCATTTTTAACTGACTTCTAAACGTAGACGGTTCTAAATTCGACTGTTTCTTTTATGTGTGTACCTCGATTACTCCGGAACGGCGGCACCGATTTTTCGCATTATGTTCAGGAAATTTCTACGGTAATCCCGTTTTATTTTAACGGAAAATGGTTCAGTAAAATACAAGATGGCGCAGGTAAAATAAAGGAGAAAAAATAAGTTTTGTCCGATTTTCTCCAAAATCGACATGGAGGAGTTTTCGGGGTCGTACAGAACGAACCTAAAATTATTTTTAAAAAAATCAATATGGCGGATTCAATATAACGGATTAAAAATATATTTTATCGAAAATTGATGTAGGAAAGTTTTTGAGGGTGTAGGTTACGAAATTAAAATTATGTTTAAAATTCAATATGGCGGATCCAATATGGCGAAATAAAAATTAAAGAAGATCTCTCCATTTTATTTATAATTGGTACAGGGGTTCCTGAGAATGTAAAAAGTGAATTTAAAATTGTTTAAAAAAAATTCAATACGGCGGTTTAAAATTTGTATATTTTCAGATTGTGTCCAAAATTAGTACTGGGAATTTTCGATGGTGTAGATTAAGATTAGATTAAGAGCTTAAAATTATTTTTTTCAGAGCGAAATCTCGATTTTCTAGATCCTTTAGGATACTTTAAGCAATTGTCTAAAGCCAAACAATTTAAACTTGTTATTTACACTCTCAGAACCCAGCAGTACCAATTTTGAACAAAATCGAGAGACGTTAAATTTTTAGTCCGCCATATTGGATCTGCTATACTGAATTTAAAAAAAAATATTACATTCGTAATTTACACTTTCAAAATCCCCCATATATCAATTTTGGACAAAATCGAGAGATGTTAATTTTTTAGTCCGCCGTACTGAATTTTTTAAAAATAATATTAAATTCGCGATTTACTCTCTCAAAATCTCCCATATACCCAATTTTGAACAAAATTGAGACATGTAAAATGTTTAAATCGCCATATTGGATTCGCCATATCGATTTTTTTAAATAAATTTAGATTCGTTATGTACAATGAAATCTTCTCCATACCAATTTTGAAGAAAATCGGACAAAATTAATTTTTTAGTCCTCCATATCAGCGCCATCTTGGATTTTACTAAACCAATTTCGACCAAAATAATATGCTTAATTAAAAGCAAGAAAGATATATGTAATGTTTCCCAAAATTTTGGAACAACTTTGTGATTTCTAAGATTGTATCAAAAATTAATTTTTATTTTGCCTTAAAGTTTTAGTTACGCTTAAGAGAAGCAAAAAGAGAAAATTTCTGGACATACATTTTTCCTGTCTGTATCTGTAGAGAATTGCATTGTGCTTGTTCATAAATTATATTTATGTTATATGATAGCATTACCCTAAATTAGTAAGTCCATTGTTTTCTAATGACTACAAATATTAAGTAATTATGTGGTAGTAATTATTATTAGATTTCGCTTAGTTATAGTAATTTAATTAGTTGACAACAAAAAGGTTAATTCATTTCGTATAATGTGAAATTACTGCTATTACTAGCTTATGCATAATTTCGATTTTCTGAAAAATGGTTGATTTTTTCCAAATAAATATAGAGTACCTCTTTTTTAGATAATTGTCTAACGTATCTAAAATATCAAGTTTTAGCTCTGAAGATTGACACCTGTTCAAATTTTGAGCTAAAGGTTTAGGGGCGAGTCCATCCCTGAGTTACTTGGTAATGTCACAGGTTGTTTATGGCTTTTATCGTTTTATAACAGCCTTTTTTTTAACTGACTTCTAAAAGAAGGAGGTACACAATTCGTCGACTATGTATTTTTTTTTTATGTATGTACACCGATTACTCCGGAACGGCTGCATCGATTTGAATGAAATTTTTTACGCTATATTCAGGAAATTGCTGCGATGGTCCCATATTTTTTTAGATGAAATTGGTGCAGTAAAATCCAAGATGGCGCTTACAATATGGCGGCCAAAAAAATTAATTTTGTCCGATTTTCTCCAAAATTGATATGGAGGAATTTTCGGGGTTGTATCCAACGAATCTGAAATTATTTTTAAAAAATTCAAAATGGCAGATCCAATATGGCGGACAAAAAAAATTAATTTTGTCCGATTTTCTCCAAAATTGGCATGGGGGAGTTTTCGAGGTTGCACATAACGAATTCAAAACATTTTTAAAAAATTCAATATGGCGGATCCAATATGGCGGACGAAAAAATTAATTTTGTCCGATTTTCTCCAAAATTGGTATGGAGGAGTTTTCGAGGTTGCACATAACGAATTCACAACATTTTTAAAAAATTCAATATGGCGGATCCAATATGGCGGACAAAAAATCGATTTTGTCCGATTTTCTCCAAAATTGGTACGGGGGAGTTTTCGGGGTCGCACATGACGAATCTAAAATAACTTTTAAAAAAATCAATATGGCGGATCCAATATGGCGGACGAAAAAATCAATTTTGTCCGATTTTCTCCAAAATTGGTATGGAGGAGTTTTCGGAGCCTCACATAACGAATCTGAAATTATTTTTAAAAAATTCAAAATGGCGGACCCAATATGACGGACAAAAAAATTTAATTTTGTCTGATTATCTCCAAAATTGGTATAGGGAAGTTTTCGGGGCCTCACATAACGAATCTGAAATTATTTTTAGAAAATTCAATATGGCGGATCCAATATGGCGGACAAAAAAAATTGATTTTGTCCGATTTCCTCCAAAATTGGTACAGGGGAATTTTCGAGGTCGCACATGATGAATTTAAAATAATTTTTAAAAAATTCAATATGGCAGATCCAATATGGCGGACAAAAAAATCAATTTTGTCCTATTTTTGTCCAAAATTGGTATGGGGGAGTTTTCGGAACCTCACATAACGAATCTGAAATTATTTTCAAAAAATTCGATATGGCCGATCCAGTATGGCGGACAAAAATCAATTTTGTCCGATTTTCACCACAATTGGTATGGGAGAGTTTTCGGGGTCACACATGACGAATCTAAAGTTATTTTTAAAAAATTCAATATGGCGAATCGAATATGGTGGATAAAAATTAATTTTGTCTGATTTTTTTTCAAAACTGATATGATTGCACATTACGAATCTAAAATGGAGAATTAAATATTCTACATCTCTCGATTTTGTCTAAAGTCAGTACTGAGGGATTTTTATTAGTGTTAATTACGAAAATAAAATATTTTTTGAAAAATTCAATCTGGCGGGTTCAATATGGTGTCTTAAAATTTTATATTTTTCGACTTTCCCCAAAACTGATATAGAGGGTTCTTGAGGGTGTAAATTATGAATTTAATAGTATTTTTTCTGGATTCAATATGGCGACCGCAATATAGCTGACTAAAAATTTTATATTTTTCGATTTTGTTCAAATATGGAACTGAATCGTTTTTGAGGATGTAAATACAGAATATGAAATTATTTTAAGAAAATCTAACGTCAGATGCAATATGACCATATAGAAATTTTAAATTTCTGGATTTCACCTAAAATTGGTACTAGACGGCTTTAAAGGGTTTAGATTTAGATTAGATTACGACGTTAAAATTTTTTTTTTTTAATTCAATATGGCGGATTCAATCTGGTGGGTTGAAAATTTTACCTTATTCGCATTTTTTCAGATTTGGTGTTAGGGGTTTGGGGGGTGGTGTATTACGAATATGAAGTTAATTTTTTACAACTGTTAGGTTGATAAGATACAAGAGACTAAAATTTTGTATCTAAAATTGATATTGCGGGGTTCTTGGGGCGTATACGAACTCAATATGTAATATAAAATATATCGGGCTAAGAAATTTATGTCTAAAATTCTTTAAATATCAATATTGGAAGGTTTTGGGGCCTATATTACCAATCTAAAATTAATTTGAAATTTAAGATCGTGGATTTACTATGACAGACTAAATATTTGTTTGACACAATTTCATTGATATTTGGAGAACTCTAAAAATCAAAGAATTTTTAGTGGTTCATTTTAAGGTGATTTACAATTATTGATAAAATGGGTACTTTGGAATCATTGCGAGGTACACTAATCTCGCTTAGCACTTAGTTCAAATAATTTATGAATATCATAATGAATTCAAAACTAAAAATCGAAAAATAAAATTTTTATTAAAAAATTGAACCGACTTCTAAAAGTGCGCTAAAAACTGAAAAACAACTAGAAATTTTTATATGAAATTGAAATTTTTGAAGTTGGCGCCAAATTATTTCTAAATGAAATAAATAACTACTAATATATACAAATTATGGTAGGAAAGCAATTACAAATAAAGTATCTTTAATCTGTTTATGCGAATCACATTTTGTCTGGTATTAGTTTGGCGCCGACTTCAAAAATTTCAATTTCATATAAAAATTTCTAGTTATTTTTCACTTTTTAGCGCACTTTTAGAAGTCGGTTCAATTTTTTAATAAAAATTTTATTACTTTTACGAATGTTTTGTTCAGATTTGAAATTTCACAAAAGATTGTATGCCTCTTGCCATCTATTGGCATCGTTCTCAACTGGAGTCGCAATTTCACTAAGTACTCTGTTAAGGGACACTTCAGAAAAAAAAAATAGAACACCAGAGTTATTTGAGGCCTTCTATACACTACCAAGAGTTTGTTATACACTAAGCGGACACCCATTATATCGTTTCAATTAATATCAAAGCCACATAAGTTTTTTATAGGTGCCAGTGGAACCAAATCTGAAATTATGACTTTTTGGTTACCGACAGTGCCAATAACGTTTAGGTAAAATTAATTGTTTTGAACAATTTGTTTCTTCAAGAACCACGATAGTGCATTTGCTCGCAGGTCTAAAAAGAATCATCAATTTAATATAGGCCCCAATTTTGCCACCTACAACTTCACTCACTCCGGAAAAAAATTAAGTGATTGGAAATATGATAAAAAAAAATCACTCACCAGGAGAAACCAGATCTTGTAGGACTTACAAAAAGGTACTTGAAGTGTCCGGCTCTGATTTTAATAAAACTTCAATATGTTGTAGAAGGTACAAAAATAAGAGTGAAGTATTTTTTTTTATTTGCGGAGATTCATTATAGCGGGGTGAAAACCGCCCCTAAAGTTCACCCCAAAAAACAGTATTTTTGAAATATCTGAGATTCTAAGTGAGATATTTTTACAAGACAAAATGAAAATTACTTGGTATTCGAAATGATATTAAACTACGTTATAGGATATCATACCTTATTTTTTATTAGGGTAAACCATATATTTACGCACGTAATTTAATTCTAAACATTACAAAATTTAATGGAATAGTTTGAAAATATTTTTTTCACGAGTATCATAAGTAATTTAAGTTAACGGGTTTCGGGGTTTCTAAAAATAAACTAGTAAAACACGGTAAGCCACCCCCAAACACGTTTTTTTTTTTTTTTTTAATTTCAGATTCTAATTGAGGTATATTTGCAAAACAAAATGAAAATTACTTATTTGAAATCATATTGAATTATGGTATTTTCACCCCCAGAGATATCATCCCTTACTTCTTATAATGGTAAACCATTTATTGTGCACGTAATTTAATTCTAAAAATTACGAAATTTAATGAAATTGTTTTAAAGTATTTTTTTAACGAATACCATAATTAACTCAAGCTGAGATGTTTTGAGGTTTCAAAAATGAAGTAGTAAAAGAGGATGAGTCACACCCAAATATATATTTTTTTCAAATCTCAAATTCTAAATGGGATATCTTTGCAAAACACAGTGGCAATTATTTGTTATTCGAAGTGAGATTATACCAAGTTGTTTGAACCTCATAGATATCATTCCTTACTTTTTATGCGGGTTAATCTTGTAATTCATTTAAATGATTTAATTCTTTAATTCTAGATATTACGTAATTAAACCAAATTTGTTGATAATATTTTTACGAATACAATAAGTAACTTAAGTTGACGTGTTTCGAGGTTTCCAAAAATAAACTAGTAAAAGAGGGTGAGTTATGATATCTCTACAAAACAAAATTAAAATTATTTGGTGTCCGAAATGATGTTAAACTTTGGTATTTTTATTCTTTATTTTTTTATAAAAGTAAACCGTCATTTCATACATATATTATTATTCTTAAAATTGTTAAATTGTAAATTAAATGAACGTTACAAAATTAGAAATCAGTATTTGTTATGAATTATAACAATTTACAGACATGAATGCTTAAACAATAAAATAAGTTTATATTTTCTTATTAATTAAAACAAAAAATTTCAGTAAGTTCTATAATGTTCCCATGAACTGAAATTTGGCAATTTTAAAAATAATTATACTTGTATGAAATGACATGCTTCGAATGGTATCCTCAAGGATGTTAAACTATAATGTTTTCACCCTCAAGGGGGAAAATACTATAGTTTAACTGCATTTCAAATAACAAGTAATTTCCAGTTTGCATCGTAAAGTTACCTCAATTAGAACTTGAGAAGTAAAAGAAGTATTTGGGGGTGGCTCACCCTCTTTTACTTGTTTATTTTTAGAAATCCCGCAAAAAGACAACTTAAATGACTTATGGTATACGTGAAAAAATGTTTTCAATCTTATTAAATTTTGTAATTTTTAGAATTAAATTACATGCGCGAATAGACGGTTTATCCGTAAAAAAAAATAAGAGATGATATTCTTGGGGATGAAAATATCTTAGTTCAACATCACTTCAAATAGCAAATAATTTCTATTTTGTTTTGTAAAGATATCTTAATTAAAACTTGAGATTTAAGAAAAAAGTATTTGGGGCTGGCTTACTAGCTATTTTTAGAAACCCCGAAACCCATCAACTTCAGTTACTTATGGTATTCATGTAGAAAATATTTTCAAGCAATCATATTAAATTTCGTAATTTTTAGACTTACATTATATGCGCGAATAGATGATTTACCCTTGTAAAAAGTAAGGGACAATATCCTTGGGGGTGAAAAAACCATAGTTTAATATCATTTCGAATTTTCATTTTTCTTTTGTAAATATATCTCACTTAGAACCTGGGATATTTCAAAAATACTGTTTTTAGAAGTGTACTTTAGGGGCGATTTTCACCCCGTTAAAATGAATCTCCGCAGATAAAAAAAAATACGTGTCTATTATTTTTGTACCCTCTACAACATATATAAGTTTCGTTAAAATCGAAGCTGGACACTTCAGGTACCGTCCTTGTTAGTATAAAAATGTTTTAATATCAGTCAAAGTAAATTATCACTTTAACTATACCAGGGTTTTGATATTAAACAACTCAAAATAACTTTTCGAAAATGATCTGTATTTTGGCATCTATAAATCTTCAGGATGGTCCATATATTATGTGATTTCATAAACACGATTTATAGCCTGTTTGAGAAAACAGAATTTACCACTATATTTAATGAATCTATTAGCGGTATCCCAACCCACCCTTAATCGAGAATATGGCTACATGGGCCCCGACTATGAAAAGTAAAATTTTTAATGGCGGATATTTCATGTTTAATAGTACTCGTTATATATCGTAGTATTTAAAATATATCTATCCTCTTTACCAAAAACCCGAAATTATAAGTTTAGTGCGACGTTAATATTTAATATGTCAATTTGTATCTTTGAAAAAAGAAAGCAAAAAAGTAAACCAAAAAGATAATTCTTTTTATAAATGTTTAAAAAAATGTCCTCGTAATTTATTTTGCTGCCATTACGAAAAAGATCTCATGTGGAACGTAATGGCGTGTCTTTAAGTTCATTAAAAATTAAATAAGCGGTAAAATAGCTTCGCTCCTGTTTAAGTTATTGATATTTCTGTGAAAGATATTTTCATTTCAGATGTAAAATTAAGTTGGAAAACCATAAAGAGGAAATAGCTAAATTAAATGTTAATATGAAACCACATATAGTTATTACGAAGTGTTTAAAAACATAAACAATATTTGAAGTAGACAATCGTAGAATAAAGTTTTTCTTCTTTTCACCGCTCTATCCTTTATATTGCAGCGATACCACAAAATTTGTGGCTATTATGAAAGTTTGGAAATCATCTAAACGATACCAAAAGTTGTATGCACGAAAAATGCATTCACATAGATATAAACAAATAAAGATCTTATTTGCTATATGAGGGAGAAGAATAATTAGAGAAATATAGAATCATATTTTGAGAAAATATATTGTTCCTTTATCAAAAATATAATATCATCATCTTATCAAGAGTTCTTTGACACAACCATATAATAAATTACATTAAAATATATATCATGACTCTTTGATAAGCAATACCTAAGTGGGGATTAATTTAGAAAAGAAAGTTACTTTTTTAGAGAGTTATTTGTTTTATAAAAAATTTACGTTGATCATGCTTATGTGAATCTCTGACCAAAAACACAACGTGTCAATGATTCAGAGCGGTGTTTGGAGCTATTTAAGCGACAATGGATGAAACATGAATCCGCCACTACACTCCAGAGTTAGCTGAGGGGACAGGAAAGGATGAAAGCCAACCAAAGTGGCCAAAAATGCAACAATCGGAAGGTTATGGCGTCCGTATTATGATATGCATATGATACAATATTCATCGACTACCTTAAAAAGGGAAGAACCATCAATGGCGAATATCTTATGGCTTTATTGGTGCGTTTCAAGGAAGAAGTCGCGAAAAAACGGCCCCAAATGAAAACGAAAAAAATGCTCTTTCAGCAAGACGAAGCACCGTATCACATAACGATGGTAAAACTTTGAATTGCTTTCGCATCCATTGCGTTCTCCAGATTTGCCCCACACGACTATTATCTTATATAAAATTAAATTAAACTTTTTGCTTCTATACTTAAATCTCTTCGCTCCTAACAATACATTTTTCATATATATTTGAAACAATCTTTCTATGGTTCGAAACGTTAGTGAAATGTGTTAATATCAGATTCTACCAATCACAAGTCGTAACTACTGCTAGACACTTTCTCTGTTTGAAAGAAAAGGGTGTAAAATTATATTTTACACCTTATCTTTTTTTCTATAGTGGTCGTGTAGAAAAAGTAGTTCAGGTTAGTGAACAAATCTCCGACAGCTCAGCGGGAGTTCAATAAATTTAAGGCGCCAGCAGCTCCCCACCAGTTGAATTGTAAACTGTTACTGGTAGTTTTGTTACTTTCTCTATAGTATCCACTTAGCTAATAATTAATTTAAGGTTTCAAATAAAAAAAAACTGGATATAAGTACTAATATCTATTAATTTCACTTACAATAGAGAAATACAGGCGCGGAAGAAAGGGGGGGCGGTGGGGCGATCGCCTCCTTCAAGAGCTTAGTGTTTAGGAAAATACATCCGATTGTGCCTCTTACATTAGGAATGTGTATGCTGTTGGCTTCCACTCCCCACCCCCACCCCCCGTCGATAACTTGTTTTTTCTTGCGATCGCCCCCCCCCCCAAGAGCTTTGAGTTTAGGAAAATAGACCCGATTCTGGCTCTTAAACTAGGAATGTGTTTGCTGCTGGCTTCCACCCTCATCGACAACTTGTGTTTTCTTGCAATCGTCCCTCCTCAAGATTTTTGAGTTTAGGAAAATAGATCCGATTCTGCCTCTTATACTAGGAATGTGTATGCTGCTGGCTTCGACCCCCCGTCGACAACTTGTTCTTTCTTGCGATCGCCCCCCCTCACGACCTTTGCGTTTAGGAAAATAGATCCGATTCTACCTCTGATACTAGGAATGTGTATGCTGCTGACTTCCACCCCTCCGTCGACACCTTTTTTTTTCTTGCGATCACCCCCCTCAAGAGCTTCGAATTCAGAAAAATCGACCAGACTCTAACTTTTACACTAGAAATGGGAATGTTGCTGGCGTCTCACCCCCCTCCTTCGACAACTTCCTTTCGCTTGCGATACTGTACTTTTGTGATATCACCGCCCCCCCTCCTAAAGAGAGAGGCTGGATCCGCCCCTGGTTAAATATAGAACTAAAATAGTTGCAATTTGTGCTAACTCACTGTAATTTTGGAGTTTTGAAGATAACCAAAGAGATTTTAAAATATGAGCTTGGGAAAATAAAAAAAAATCTTTCTAAGGCCACTTTTAAACTGAGCCAACTAATAAATTTAAGGCCTTTCAAGCTATACGCTCTATAGCAAGATGTTCCACCTGCGTATCATAAAAATAATAATAATAATAATAATAATCAGAACACAACTAATATGACAAAATTGACAAAATCTAAGTTTTATACCGCAAGCATTTGCAAATCGTGATCACGCTTTATTGCAAGTCTATTCTATTACAATTAAGGCTCAGTTACTCTAAATGTATTAAATTATCAGCCATATGTCATAATTTCTGAACTGAAAACCATCAACTATTAATCACAATTTATAGATAATAATTTTTTTATTTAATTAAAAGCCATATTAAAAGTACCAATCTTTTGAGAAGTTAATTAACGGTTAATTTCCAATAGTGAAAAAGATTCTTAATAAAAAAAAAGTGTATCTCACCCCGCGATGCAGTTCTGATCTACCAAAGCAAAACTTCAGTGTATCGTAAGAGGCTCAAATCACAACCCGAGTGATCATTGAAGGGATCCATAAACTAGTGCCAAAGTAACTGCATGAAAGTAAATGGTAGGTCGAAGAAAAACGAAAGAAACCTAAAAACACGAACGTAAAAGGAGAACCCTTAAGATTCACAAATTGTTCGGGAAACTTAAGAGTTCCGGTCAAAAAAAAAGGAGTCTCTACAGAGTTTTGAGAACTCTCATTCCGTAATATGTCTCGACGAATCTTATGAGATAAATTCTTCAGAAAAAAAGTCGTTACTCAATAATCTTCAGCAATAATCACAGCAAAGACAAAAGGTAAGGTAAAAAAAAAACAAACTCAACCAAAACGAGTAAGTTAAAGCAACCAGCCGAAAATTTCATCAAATACAGTCAAATATGTCAGACATAAGTTGCTTCTCACATCACTGCTTCGTTAATATCAAATGATCTGAGGAAATGTTTCCTTTCAAAATAAAAGAATTATTCAAACAATATAAGGCCATGATGAAATTGACCAAAATAACCACAAGTGTACATAATCCAATACAATACATGAGTACAATTGGACCGGTCGAAGTAACCTTATTAACCAGAAAAAAGACAAATTGATCAGTACAATTCCCGAAAACTAATGTAGATACTAGATGAACAAACACAACAAACTTTATTTTATTGCAGATAAAATGAGAAAAATTATTTTATCCAATTTAAATTTATTTTGGCACAATTAAACAAAATCCTGTACATTAGTCAATAAAGAAGTAACCCTTCGGCGACTATAACAAAAATAACGGTATATATATATATATATATATATATATATATATATATATATATATATATATATACAACTCATAACAGAACATTTGTCGAAGGTAATGGAATGAGCAATGTGGTGCTAAGGTAATTCAGCAAATTAAAGATATGAAGAAAAATTCATCTTATGTAAAATATTAAATCATTTAGATTATTAACCAAACTCGAAAATGTAGAATGTATTTCTAGATATTAAACGCTAAAATAAACCACCTAATGAAAGGAATTAGAAGGAGAAATAAATTCTACGTTATACATTTAATACCAATTTGTCAATTTCTATACGAATTTACATCCAATGGAATGCTCTTCGGACAAGCCAATGATCAAAATTCCTCTCATAGATCTCAAAAACCCAAAAAAATTACAAGGATTTACATAAAATAACTAGTTTTTGAAAAATTAGTGGCCTATCATTATTTTTTCATAAAAAATATTAATCCTAAAATTCGCTGGAATGCCAGTAGTCAATTTGAAAAACAATATTGTATTGTAGTTTTAAATAATAAAATAATTGTCAACAAAAGTCTGTGATATCTCCAGAATTCCGTAAAATATTTTACAAATCTTAGATGGTTATTTTAAAAACAATTTTTATTTTCAACATTTTTAACCCCGTACCTCAGAAACAAAGAGTTTGCTGACGTAAGTTCCCATTAAATTTTTTTTATTTTAACTTTAGATTCTACCATTGTATAAGATATACAATTCTACCTAATATTCTTATTTGTAAACTTCGCCTTTCTGTCAAGATTAAGGCATCTTTTATCTTGACAATCTGGCGAATTTTTTAAATATAATGCTTTTCCTTTTAATTTTAATTGAAAAAATGCTATGATGATGGTTGAACTTGGAGTTGAACCATTGAAAAAATAATAAAATATCACGGTTATAATTTACTTCTTCTCGTCTTTCCATTTTTATTTTTTTGCTTTTCATTGCCCTTCATTCTAGAGTGGGTATTAATTTTTAACTTTATTTACATAACTGTGACACGTAATTATAATTTAATCAACCAGAAAATCTAGTAGGATATTTTTACAGATTCGCTTTTTTTAATTTACATTTGATGAGGATATTTAGAATAATTGCTCGAGAGCAATTCGATTTTAACTGACGTCACTTACGCACATACATTACTAATAATTTGAAGTAAATAAAGATTTGGTAAAGAATAGGTTATAACTAGTTAAAAAGAGTATTTCTGTTGATTTATTACTTGAAAAGTTTTTCGAAATAATGACCATTTGAATTTTGAATTTATATAAACTATATTTTAGTATTCTTAAAGTGTAAATTGGTTTCTAAAAATATATATAAATTTTAAAATGTGGGTAATATTATGTAAAAAGTACCTAGATACTTCGTTGCTGCTATTGTTAAATAGGCACCAAAGATATTTAAGCAATATTTGCTATTTGTTTATATTTAAGTATGTAGTATAAGCAGATTATAAACAACACAACTTAATTCTGCTTCTTACTAATGAATGCTAATTAAACTTTTTCTAATATTCTATTGTACATTTCCAGGAACTTTTTCCATGTAAACAGAAAAATTAGATATTTGAACTATAGAAAATTAGAACTGCGCTGACTATTATCTCTAATTGCTTTAGTTTTAATTCACACAGTTTCACAAATTAATGTGTATGAATTAAAATTAAAGCAATTAGAGATAATAGTCAGTAGTTTTAATTTCTATAGTTCATATATATGGGACACTCCGCGTCAACCGGATGAGGGCTACGACCAAAATTTGAAGCAACCAAAAAAAACGACCAAGAGTTCATTTTAAAGCTTAGAGCGTCTACTTTGAAATACCGAGTGCGCCTTTGAAAAATCCAATATGGCGGCCAGAAGCCGGAGAAAAATTGAGTGTTTAGCAAAAAAAGCTTGTAAAAATAAAAATTCGCAACCGATCGAGTCATTCTTGGTTTAAATTGTAGTCGATAGACGCCCCTAAAAAGCTGGTTGTCAAAATCCCACATGGCAGATCCATTATAACGGTTAAAATTTCAATATGGTGACCGAATTTTGAAAATCACCCTGTTTGCACCAAATTTGGCATAAGGAGGATATTGAGATCGCTGATGACGAATCCGAGATCGGATTTGCAAAATTCAAGATGACAGATCGAATATGGCGGACGTATTTTTTGAAAATCAACTGATTTTCACCAAATTTAGTATATGGGCGTTTCTGGAGTCGTTGATTACGAATCCGAGGTCGGATTTTCGAAATCCAAGAGTGAGGACATAATATAGGGGATTGAGTTTCCGCCTTATTGGATCTACCATCTTGTATTTTGAAAATCGAATTCATAATTAGCAACCCCAGAAATCCCCGTGTAACAAATTTTGTACAAATCGTCTGATTTTCAAAAATATCGTCCGCCATCTTGGATCCGCCAACTTGAATTTGGCAAACCTGACCTCGGATTCGTGATCACCAATCCTCAAAATCTCCGTATACGAAATTTGATTAAATCGGTTGATTTTCAAAAATACGTCCGCCATATTGCCTTGAGAATTTTTTTAAATTTCGTAATTGGCGACGCCAAAAACCCTCGTATACCAAATTTGGTGCATATCGGTTGATTTTCAAAAAATACGTCAGCCATATTGGATCCACCATCTTGATTTTGTAAATCTAACCTTAAATTCGTAATCAGCGACCCCAAAAACCCCTATATACGAAACTTGATGCAAATCGGTTGAATTTCAAAAATTCGGCCACATATTGGTCCGCCGTGTTGCATTTTGTCAACCTCCATACCAGTTTTTTAGGAGCGTCCATCAGCTACCATCTGACCCAGAAGTGACCCGATCGGTTGTGAATTTTTATTTTTACAAGCTTTTTTTCTAGACACTCGATTTTTCTCCGGCTCCCGGCCGCCATATTTGATTTTTCAAAGGTGCACTCGGCATTTGACACTAAATGCTCTAAACTTCAAAGTGAGTTCTTAGTCGATTTCTTTTGGTTGTAATTTGTGAAACTGTGTATGAATTAAAACTAAAGCAATTAGAGATAATAGTCAGTGTAGTTCTAATTTTTTAAATTCAAATATTTAATTTTTGTGTTTACATGGAATTATTCCCTAGAAATGTACAATACGATATTAGAAAAAGTTTAATTAAAAGATTAGCCAGTAATTTTGTCTAACTTATAAATAAAATCAGTTTGAAAAAAATCTGTAAATTATTTCTTGCATCAAAGGGGTTATTGCTCCTTTCCAGGTTTTCATTAATTCGGCCACTATATGCGCTGTTGAGAAAGCCACTCCATTACTTTTTTTGGAAGTTTAGCACTTCTAATCCGTAGATATTTTGTTGTGTTTATGTCTAAATCTACTTATTATATTTTTGTGCAATAGTTTTCGTGCCATTTATTCAGATCGTCTTTGTCATTAGCTACAACAATCTAAGTGTATAAGTACGTACTTCCCTAATCCACACCCATTTCTTAACATTTGTTTTTCAGTTCTACATTGCTTTTGATATGTGTGAAAAAGAGTGTTTAATTCTTTAATGTTATATTTATCTCCAAATATATTACAGCTCTCATAACAACAAAAGACCTGAGACAATTCTAGTCGACCAAAACGCTTAATATAAGAAAGTGTCTTAATAATGTAATAATTCTACCGCTTTCAAATAAATGGTGGAGATTTTGTTAACAAAAACTCTCCAGTACATTTCTAATTTAAGAAAAAGAGAAATATTGTCGTGAATTTCAGTGTATATATATATATATATATATATATATATATATATATATATATATATATATATATATATATATATATATATATATACATATATATATATATATATATATATATATATATATATATATATATATATATATATATATATATATATATATATATATATATATATATATATATATATATATATATATACAGGGTGATTCAAAAATCGATCACGAAACTTAAGGGGGTGATTCTACTTGACAAAATAAGGGTAGAGCTTCATATAATTTTTTTTCAAAATGTCATTCGTTTTCGAGTTACAAGCCGTCCAAGTTCAAGTTTTTATTTTTTGTTTTTTGAATTACTCGCTTACAGGAAAACCGATTTGACTAATATTTGAAAGATAGGCTAAGTCTTCTGCGCTTCATCATTTTAGTAACAATTCACATTGATTGTTTGCCGCTAGAGGGCACTTTACCTACATTGAAAATTGTTTTTTTGTCATAATTTTTTAGTGTTGACAGCTACAGTAGTTTTTGGCATAATTTCTGAAAGACTGATGCCAGGCCTTTAAAAAAGGTGCTCTTTATTTACATCGCTAAACCCAACGGTTTAGACGTAAATCACCCTTAAAAATTAAGTGGTAAATTTACTTTTCTCATTTCATTACCACCAGCTACCAGGTAAATAGCTATCAAAGTATACTAGAGCTGTCAGTTTAACATCAAATAAATTCGCTTTTTAAACTATTTAATTTATAATCTTAAAATAACTAATAATGGCTAATCAGTAAATATTCATATTATGGATTATTGCGATATACATTTAATTGATAAAAATTAATGAAACAGTACTAAACAAACTAAAAAAGATTCTCAAAATGTCCCCCATTTTCTTCCATACATTTCCTAACACTCTTCAAAAAATGTCGCCTAACTCGATGAAAAATTCCTGGTGTTTCTTTAATAATTTGGCACTTTTCGATTATCCTGAAGCGAAGATCCTCGACGTTGATTACTGGAATATCGTACACCAATTGTTTCAAATGACCCCAAAAGAAAAAATCCATAGGATTAAGGTCTGGTGACTTCGCTGCCCATGCCAATGGTCCACTTCGTCCTATCCATCGCTCAGGATACGTTGCATTCAAATACTGTCGGACACGTATACTAAAGTGGGGCGGAGCTCCGTCTTGGAGGATCCACATGTTGGCCCTTACTTCCAATGGCACATCTTCCAGATACAATGGGAGACGATTTTGGATAAAATCTAAGTATACGTCACCAGTTAATGGGCCATCAAAGAAATGAGGACCAATAAGGTAATCTCCTATTATCCCTGCCCACACATTTAGTGAAAATCTACGCTGATGTTTCGTTTCTACCACATTGTTTGGGTTCTCGTAAGCATATGTGTGGATGTTGTGTAGATTTGTTATGCCATCACGAGTGAAACCAGTTCGTCAGTGAATAATATGACGCCAATTAATCGATTATCGTGTTCATACTTAGCTAGGATCTGATTGCACATTTCCAACCGTCTCGGCCGATCATCGTCATAAAGAGCCTGCACCTTTTTTGAATGAAACGGGTAGAGTTGTTCTTCTCTTAGTATCCTCCATGAACTAGCCTGACAGAGCCGCACTTCATTCCCAATTTTTCTAGTACTATTACCTGGATTATCTTCAATAATTTCAAGCACTCTTTCTTCTTGTTGCACGTTTCTAGCAGTTCTAGGTCTTCCCCTATTTCCATTATAACTTTTAAAGGAACCACATTCCGCAAGCCTCCTGTGCACACTGGAAAATGTTTGAGCATGAGGGATATTTCTTTCCGGATAACTCTCCATATAATATCTTCTTGCCAACTCTGCATTACCATTTGCTTTTCCATAACAAAAATGGATATCACAATATTCGATATTTGAATATTGGTGATTAGCCATTATTAGTTATTTTAAGATTATAAATTAAATAGTTTAAAAAGCGAATTTATTTGATGTTAAACTGACAGCTCTAGTATACTTTGATAGCTATTTACCTGGTAGCTGGTGGTAATGAAATGAGAAAAGTAAATTTACCACTTAATTTTTAAGGGTGATTTACGTCTAAACCGTTGGGTTTAGCGATGTAAATAAAGAGCACCTTTTTTAAAGGCCTGGCATCAGTCTTTCAGAAATTATGCCAAAAACTACTGTAGCTGTCAACACTAAAAAATTATGACAAAAAAACAATTTTCAATGTAGGTAAAGTGCCCTCTAGCGGCAAACAATCAATGTGAATTGTTACTAAAATGATGAAGCGCAGAAGACTTAGCCTATCTTTCAAATATTAGTCAAATCGGTTTTCCTGTAAGCGAGTAATTCAAAAAACAAAAAATAAAAACTTGAACTTGGACGGCTTGTAACTCGAAAACGAATGACATTTTGAAAAAAAATTATATGAAGCTCTACCCTTATTTTGTCAAGTAGAATCACCCCCTTAAGTTTCGTGATCGATTTTTGAATCACCCTGTATATATATATATATATATATATATATATATATATATATATATATATATATATATATATATATATATATATATATATATATACATATATATATATATATATATATATATATATATATATATATGAATTATCGGACAAGCGCTTTCGGTCTTACTTAGACCATCCTCAGGGCTCAGATCCTAGAAACAAGAGAATATGGTCGGTAAATAGGCTTTTTCAGTACTCACTAACCACACTCACTCGTTGAAGGGCACACTTCAACCTTGCCATTTGGAGAACAGTCTCGAACGCCAGCGCAGCCTTTACACATTACAAATCAAGTGCACAGTTAAAACGTCAATCCCAAATTAAAATTAAAACGGTTAAACCAATGTGAACGTCAATACTATTCTTGACGAGTGAGTACTGAGAAAGCTTATTTACTGACCATATTCTCTTGTTTCTTGGGTCTGAGCCCTGAGGATGGTCTAAGTAAAACCGAAAGTGCTTGGCCGATAATTTAAAAATATATACACTGAAATACATAACAATATATATTTCCTTTTCTTGATAATTACTTATTCATTCGTCATTTAACCAACTTTTTCAATAATAATCGATATCCCAGAGATGAGCCTAAAATTTGAAATACAGCATTCGCGTTCCCAGAGAATGCATTTTTGTAACACTTGATGCTTTGAATTGTAAAGGATTTTTTGGTACACGGAATAAATTTACATTCTTTTATTTTCAAATTAATCAATAAATATTTTTACCTAATACCTAAGGACGTAAAACAATATACTTTCCATTAAGGTTATAATCCCATCAATCAAATTTTTAATTGTTGAATAAGATTGATTATTCCTATTTGCTAATAAAATTTTACAAAGTATAAATAAATATTTGTTCTTTATATTTTTCCTATAGTTTTTATATAGTGAAGCATCTGTTATCTTATTTACGCCTTATTTGTATATAAATTATGATTACATATCAGTATGTCTAATCAACAATTTTGCAATGAATATCGAGCAAAGGGACAACACTTATACTGTGAATTTTACACCATTAAGTAATTTTTTAACAGCATTTAATCTAGTCTAAAACATGGATATTACATTTGAAAATAAGAGGATTTTAGTTACTGGCGCAGCGTCAGGTATGTATCATAAATGTTTATTTATAAACAAGAATTCTAGGCATCAATGAAAAAAGTCTTCCGTTATTATAGAAACTTGATTATCTTTTGGTTGCAGCTCAATCACGACGACTCTGAATTGAAGCATGTAATTTTAAAAAATAAAATAAAATTTAATCATAACCATATTAAATATTTATATATATATATATATATATATATATATATATATATATATATATATATATATATATATATATGCGAATTAAAACAATAAACTGCAACCTAACGGAAGGCGATTATGAAATGCAATAATTCCTTGATACTTTCTTAGTGCTCAAAATCTCTATGTAAAATTTGCATGCATCTTAATTGTAAACGTTTCAAATATTTTATGCTATTTAGAAAACATAACCAATTTAATGGAAGGCGCTAAATGGTAACAAGTAACGCATTAAAGTTCTTGATATTTTAGTAGTACACAAAATTGCTAGCCATAATTTTGTTATTATAAAATCAATGTTTTTTATATTCGTTGACAAACACGCATCTCAAAAATACTGCAACTAATTCGTAAACTTTATGACTTTTCATGAGTGTGCATATATTGATAAGATTTACTTCATATCAGTTCTTATCAAAAGAAAAATAGAGAAAATTATTTTTGATAACTGAAAAATTTTTGCGTTTATATGAAAAATTTTCGTTTAAAGACTATTGTGTCAAACGGTTTAGGATAATAAGTGGGATGGTATCTATATTTGAATTTTCATTAAATTACCAAATAATGCATTTTTCTTTAATTAGCCAAGATTATATTGAATTTCTTTTATCAATTAATATATTTTAAACTTAATTGATGCATTAATTGTTATCTTTTTCACCTGACACCCGCTATTTTATGCGTTGATCATTAAGTTTTTAATAGATTTTTAACACTGTTTTTTTCTGTGGAATATTAATTTTCAGTAACTCTAAATATAAAATGAAAGCTAAGTAGATCTGGTAGAACTTGGGAAATTCTACCATAAAGCCAATCATCAATTTTTGAATGACCACTCTTCGGTTAAACAACATGCTCCAAAACCCGTGCCAGCTTAAAGCTCAAACCCAGAACCATAGTGATGGAAAAGGAATTGCCAAACTACTTAACTGTCGAGACCGGCACTGTTTTATTTTCTCAATAAATTTATTACATTATAGCAAAGAAACAAACCTTCTAGTAAATGTATAAATGCTATGCTGAAGGTTTTGAAGTGGATAAATACGAATTCGATGTTCAAGATAGTCTAAGTTTCTAAATGCTGCAATAATCTTCTACAAAAAATTTAATGATTACACGAAATTGTCGTATAATAAATTTATAACCTAATAAATCTATTTGACAGCAATCAATTTAGCTTTTTCTTTAAAAAATTGTGATTTATTAAAAATTGAAACCTAGAATATATTTTAATTTAATCCAGTTTTGCTCCAGTAACAGATTTTAAACATCAAACCAACACAAATGGTGATAAAAGCAATATAGACCAGGAGCTAGCGATAATTTTCATGTCTGCATCTTATCCACTGCCATATTCATGGAAGTGTTTGTTTTAAACGAATAAAAAAGGTAGGTGCCATTCCGGATATCACCCGTTGAGGACAAGTGAAAAACATTTCACTTTACAGGGTATCCTTGACATATTTTATTCACCTTGATACTCACGTGGTACTTTATTTTTTAATAGTAACCCAGCCACACAAAAAAAAATCTGACCTGGCGTTCTTATTATATCTGCCAAATGATTTTGAGGTCACTGAATCCGAATCCAGGGTCCATTAAACTCAATCACGTCAGGGTTTTGCCATAACCTCGAAAATCTCAAAATTCAGGCTATTAAGCGTTATTGAACGCTTTTAACCCATAACCAATGATTTTAAACCCTAATGACCCCATGACCCAGAGACCCCATAACCTAATAATCCCATAAGCCCAAGACTCTATAAACCCATATTCATGACACTGAAATCATTACACTCAATCTCTTATAGCGGAAAAACTTGTGGTCGCCTCAATTTCTATAAACTACAGCTATTGAGTTTCATGACCCAATAATCCTGTAACCCCATGACCCCATAAACTCGTCACTCTATAACACCGTAACCATGTTACTGAAATTATTACACTCATTCTACTATAGCAAAAGAGCTTGTCCTGACATCAATTCCTTAAAACTATGGCTGTTGAACCCCATGACCCAATAACTCATAACTCTATAACCCAATAACCATGTTACTGAAGTCATTACACTCAAGCTCCCATAGCGGAAAAACTTGTCCTGGTCTTAATTAATTCAAACCATGGCTGTTGAACCCCATGACCTCATAACCCCAATGATTTCAGTAACATGGTTATGGGTTTAAAAAGAAACCCCGAAAACATATAGTAAACATAGTCAGAACCCCAGGCCAACCACACAAAAAAAATTCTGAACGCTGTTAACACAAAAACAATGCTGTTAAACACCTAATAACCTCATGATTCAAAGACAAACCAGATAATCCAATAACCCTATGACTTCAAAACTTCGTGACTCGATAAAAATCATTGGGGTTATGAGGTAATGAGCTTCAACAACCATGGTTTGAAGAGCGACAAGTTATTCCGCTATGAGAGATTGATTATAATGATTACAGTATCATGATTATGGGGTTATAGGGTAATAGGGATGTGGAGTCATGGGATTATAGGGTTATGGGGCCTTTGAGTCATGTGCTTATTAGAAGTTTAACAGTGTTGGTTTTGAATTAAAAGTGTTCAATAATGCTTAATAGTTTTAATTTTGAGGTTTTTTAAGATTATGGCAAAATTCTGACCTGATGGGGTTTAATGGACTCCGGATTTGGATCTCCTCACTCTCAAAATGTAAAAAAACACTCTCCCGCATAAGAAAAATATTCTCTATCGGAAAACTAGCATTTTCCAGTGAATAAAATGTGACATAAAATTATATTGGTAGCTCCCGATCTAATATACATATATCTAATGTCTTCATGAGAAACACTAACTCGTTTATATTATGAAATTTACCTTAAAAATTTTTTTTCTTTAGAAGTTAAATTTAGCAAAGTTGCCAAAAAATTTTTCCAGCTGAAATTTCAGTTATATCATGAAATATCAATAGTTTAATCAACATAGGATAACTGGTTGCAATTCATTGGCATGCTTATATCAATTTGATGATATTTGTTACAAAGGAAAGGTTACATCGAAACCCAACTACACCAAAAGAAATTTTGCTAAAACATTTGCATTATTTTGCACATATTAAGTACTGGAGAAAATGGCTATGAAAAAAAAAGACTTTGTTTAGGTAGAGATGACAATTCTAGGATCTCTAGATTTCTGGAATTAAAATTCTAAAAAATCTAGAAGATCTCTATAAACCTTTACCTCTTATCAAAGACATCAAAAAGTTATATTAGTAAAAGGATTTGATTCTGAGCAGAGCTTCAAGCATGAAACATAAGTTTAGCATATTAAAAAAATATGCGTGGATTAATTTCTAGGAAACTCACGTTATTCTCTTTAGCTCAAAATGGCTATAGAGTAGCTTTGTATCTGTTGCTACCTTCATTTTCTGTCACGGTCAAGAGAGTATCATCATGTCGGATAATCAAGCAGCCATCACTACACTAAGCTCTCAAGTTATCAGCTGCAAGATGGTCTGGGGTGCCTAAAGGAATTAAATGATTTCAGTAAGAATAATAAAGTCACCCTCATGTGGGTACTGGGACACACCGGGATAGAGGGGAATGAAATAGAAGACAGGCTGGGGAAGAAAAGGGCTGAGACACCTTTTCTGGGGCCAGAGCCTTTCAGTGTAATCAGTAGCAGAGTAATGCTGGAAGAATTAAAAATAGAAGAAGCAAGCAGGAGATTCAATTATTGGACGACGCTGCAAAGATTGAGACAAGCGATGATACTTCTTCTTGGTACCTACGACCAAAAGAGATTCAAAGAATGCCTAAGTAAAAATCAACTCAGAGTTCTGACAGGGGTCCTGACGGGGCACTGCCACCTGAAGGGACATCTCAAGAAACTCGCACATGTAGAAGGAGAAGAGTATAGATAATGTGAGGATGAGGACGAGACCTCTATTCATATCCCTTAAAAATAACTATCCCATTTTCACAACTTTTAGCTAATTTTAGATTTTTTTCTTTAATGTACATAGAAAAAACTAGCTACTTTAGTGGTTTTGATGATTAGTCAGTGAATCAATAACTTAATATCGAAAATAGCGATTTCTAATTTCAGGATTTATTAATCTGGATTTTTAAATTTCAAAATTTTTATATATCCTATCGGTTCAAACTTGGACCAAAGTTAAAACTGGCTAGAAATTATTGATGCGAATAGTACTCCGCGAGCATACGACATATTTAATAAGCGCGAGTGGTATTTTTAAATTACATTAAAGATGAACATTATTTACAATAGGTGTATTTTTTTAGGAATTGGTAAAGGTATTGCTACTCGCTTGGTAAAATTTGGTGGAACTGTAATCGCTTTAGATAGGAGTCAGGAAAATTTAGGTAAGTTCTTTATACTAATCTTTTGACACAAAACAGCAAATTTAATTATACCTAGAACAATCTCGGCCAAATTCGCTCTTAAATTAAAACTTATAAAATGCTACATGGTGACACATCATGCAAACTAGTAATTTTAAAAATATCGTAGAATAACATCTCACCCCCCTGTTATGAGACCAATACACATAGACGGTATTTTTTCTAACTAAACTTTGCGGGTGGATTACCAAAAAAGTATATGGCATACGAACATGAAATCTGATACATTTGCAGTTCTTTATTAACTCAACCATTCAAAAAAATTTTGTTTCAAAATTCCGTCTCATTCCTATGATCTGAGTGCTCAAAATCAATTTTGCACTTTTGGCCAGAGCAATTGCCGAGCATTCTAGAGCCTTCAAATATGAGTCTAGAACAAAAAATGTATAACAATTTTTGTTTATTATTATGCCCTCCATGAAGAGTCGTCTAGTTTTTAATTTTTTTTTTAAACATCACAACGTATTTTGTAAAAAGTGTCATTTTTTACAAACTTTTATGTAAAATACTAAACTGGGGTTCTTAAAGATTACTTTGAGGACTATTACCATAAATACACATTTTTTACATTTAGATTATGCTATATTATTTTTTTAAATATTCACCTTATTTTAAATGTCCATGTTCCATATATACATATAATAAAATTTCTGTTACTCTCTAAATTTATCCATTTATTATTTAGTCGATATTATTTTTAGACTCTTTGAAACAAGAAAATCCATCCATTGAAATTGTTGTTGCGGACCTATCACGCTGGGATGAAACACAAAATATAGTTAAGACAATATTACCCGTAGATATGTTAGTAAATTGTGCAGGATTAGTTGAAGTACTTCCCATAGCTGATGTAAAAGAAGATACTTATCAAGAGTAAGAATTATTGACATATTTTATACCGTCTATTTTTGTGCTAACGCTAAATAATAATCATAGTATAAAAAAATCCCCTGTATTTAAAGGAATTTTATTGGCTTCACACCTCTGTAACAACGAACTATAAACTATGAACTTACATGAGTTAAAACTTCTAATGGGTTTTTTTATTCACCTTCCATTCATATAGGAGGACGGTGGATGCGATCCTTCTCCCTCAAGAAATTCAAATTCAGAATAAGTAGACCTGCCTACACGCTGCATTAGGAACGTAGATCTTGCTCCTACCCCCCCCCCCTCCCGACATTAAATTAATTCTGTCAACTCGCTTTACTTGTCATGATTTTCTTTATTTTTGTGATATTGCCCCCCTCTCAAAGAGAAAGGCTAAATCCGCTCCTGTTCCCATTAGCTGAAATTTTGAACACGTGTACATAACCAGTGACAATACAATATTCCAAATTCTTATCATAACCGAAAGTGGGATAGTAGAACGCTACAACGAATATTGCTAGGAGTTCTGAGCTTGTGTTTACACACACTGCCTGCAGCACTGTGTGATATTAGATTTCGAGCGTCACACCACTCAAGTCACAGTAACATACTGAGGAATGTGTGGCACTAGGTGAAAAATATGTAAAGCATGTTACACCACCGTGATTCCCGGTACACCCAATTTTATGAGAGCCTTAACGCTCTGCATGGACTTTGGTGAGGACCACCTAATTTTTTAATACTGGTAGAAACATGAGCAATAAAAATTTAAAAAACCGGAAGTAAATTACGATGCAAAAACTAGAATACTGAAAACAGGACAAAAAAGTGGAGGATGCTTCCAAAGGTGAACAAAAAAATCGCAAACGGCCTGAACCGGAGTTATCGGAATGCGTGAACCAAATACAGTGGACAATGCCATTGTACAGGGGTCCCCACAATTTTTCAGTTAGCGGCGAACTTACAAGTTTTGTATTTTGTCGCGGCGCCCTAGTCGAAAAATATATACAATCGTATTCAACAAAGTGTCGTACAAGGTGTGTGCTTTATAACTTGCCTACTATATAGTAGCAAACTACAACTCTTCATTGAACACGACCGACACATTAACACTAATAACCAAGCACAGAAATACAACAACCATAATTTGAGGCTCATATATAGGGTGATTCTCCGGGAAATTTATCGATCGATTGTAGGAAAACTATATTAGGAAGAATCTGAAAATTTGACAGTGTACTAACGTGCTTGGGAGATAGCCGGCTAAAATATTTTCAAGATGGCGGAACTTTCGGTTATACTAAAAGTAGATGTCAACGTGCTTATTTTAAAAGGAACACCTTAAATATTATTGCATTTTTGATTTCTACGTAAAATTCTAGACATATTTCATGTATAATGTGTTATACTTAAGTCTCACCGTTTCGGACATATTTAAATTTTTACGTCAAAAATGACGTTTGCTGACCAAAACTTAACTATAAAGCTTTTCTATAAGAAAATCTTTATTATTTAATTTGGGTTAGTTTTCTTGTAGACGAAGAACGACTTTAGTAATCTTTTTATGATATTTTGAAAATTATCAGTACGAAGTGGTCAAAAAAGAAGAATAAAAATTATATTTAAAACATCATCAATAGTCAATTTTTTTAAATAGAAAGCACCTATTTTTATAATTGTATCATATTAAGCATTAAAAATAAGGGTAACTTTGTATAAGGTCGTCTATTCCAAAAATTTGTAGTTTTCAAAATATTGGCAATTGAATATTTTTCTATTGTAAAAATGCTATACGGCTTTTAAGTTTTGTTATTATTAGTAGGATTGTCATTATTTCTTGCCATTTAACATTCATTAATAATAATCATGCCGAGGCGATTAAATTATACGCACGAAGATTATTTAAACTTATTTATTATTTATGGAGAATGTGATAGACCTATTTCAAGAACTTGCGATACATTCGCAATCCGATATCCGAAGAAACAGAAACCAACACTACCAACTGTTAAAAAGGTTATAAAAAACTTCAAAAATTTTGGATCTATAAAAGCTAATAGAAATAAACCAGTTGCCATGCAATTATGTATAGGGTGTTCCATTTAAAATAATCAACTTAACATATACTTCCGATATATCCGGAAGGGCCGCCATCTTGAAAATATTTTAGCCGGCTGTCCCCTATGCACGTTAGTACACTCTCAAATTTCAAGATTTTTCCTAATTATAATTTTCCCACAATCGATCGATAAAGTTCCTGAGAATGACCCTATATAGTATGAACTGATACACAAGAATATATTATTATTATTAAAGAAAAATAGGGGAAAAAAGTCAGTGAGGCGAGTGAGCTTGGTGATCTCTACACATTTTTTTCAAAGTGAGACTTGACACTGACACTTTATTTTCTTGCTCCACGTTGATCTTTGAGCGATATTTGCTGTTTATTAGAGTTACAGCTGAAAATCCGGTTTCGCATAAATAAGTTGTCGCAAAGGGAACGAAAATACTTATAGCTTTTAAATTTAGAGTTGGATATTCATATTTGACGGTTATCCAAAACTCCCCCAAATCCGAAGAAGCGAACTTTGTTTTCAAGCTGTTGTCGCAAGAGAGTATATATATTGTTGAAAATGTACGTTTACAAAAAAAAGCGGAATAGCGGAAAAAACAATTGTAAATTGTTTTTCTTTTCTGCCTAAATGTAATAAAAGCATTTTTAAAAGAATTATGCATATTCGGCGACAAAATATAACGTTCAAATTTGCGCTTGAATATCACGTTACTTTGTCGGTACATCACCTGATTTTGGGACGTAACTTCCTGGAAAGTAACCGTCAGATTTTATACAGAAATCGGCAGTAGTAGCAGAACGGAAGTAATATTAAACGAGTAGCAGATCAGATCTAAGGAAAGAGAATATTCAGGGGGAGTAACGGAATTCATTTGCCTTAAGAAGTAGTTAACTTTCATCGCTTTTAGGACGGCTCAACAGCCAAGAAGAGGTTATAACATCGACGATCTTTTAGAGGGCTGCGTTGCTGAAAGTGATAGTGTTTTTTAAAATCATTTAAAATAAAGTATCTCCGAGGCCTCTGGACGAACTAGTAGCTTTTACCCGGGTAATTGCCAAAGGCTGGGGCGCCTGAAGACTTTAAAAATAAAAAACCTATTGCAAAAAAATCGGTTTAAATACGGTGTATCGGGAGTCCTCTATATAAAAATAAATAGTGTCTAGGTAAGACAGGTTTTATTTCCCAGAGCCCGGTAAACTACAGTTCGAAAGACGGGCGATATTCGGGATTGTATACGCGAACTGGTGTTGCAATCTCGGATCACCGTCATAAAGATCGCGTAACTATTCTAACTTGATTTTCCAATACTCAACAAACAAAATAAAAAATTTTCTCTTTCAGTCAGAAGATTAAGAAAAAAAACTAAGAAGATTTTTTGCGGAAATTTAACGTTAAAAATACTCGTTTTCGGTGAAAATCGTAAAAAAAAATTAGATTGAAAACCCTTACCCTCCAGAGACATTACGCTAGTTAAATTTTCCAAATTTACTGGCGGAAACCCCTTTATTAGTTTTTCGTGAAAGTCTAATTTTTATCTTAATTTCTTCTTAAAAATCAGATTTGTTACCCTTACTTTTTTCGACTTTGAAAATTTATAAAATTGCGTCTAAGTACAGTTACTCATACTTTTCTTGCGCATTTTTGAAATTTTACGATAAAGTCCAATTACCTATACTTTTTCTGCGTTAAAATTTCGGTGTTGAAAATCATTGAGGATTTTAACAATAAATAAATAAATTTGCGACTTGCGGTGCGACCTAGCGTTCGACTCAAGTTTAAACAATTTATCGGCAAGAAGAATAAATAAATTTATTCGATAAGGTAGGTTCGTTGCGCTCAAAAAACATTTGGCCACGACAAAGTATACTTGACCCTTGCCCCCCTATACTAATTATTTCTTCACAAAATAATTAGTATGAACCCTGAACTCTTATAAAATTTTAAAAAAAATTTGAATTTTTTTTCTTAAGTCGTTTTGTGAGCATCCACGCTCGCTTCCCAGACGCACAACCCCATAACCCCTTTTAAATTTCGACTTAAAAGTTTTTCTTTTTTCCAAATTTAAGAGCATGGCTCATCTTCCTCAGGTGCCCTCGACAAACATCAAGAAAGGTGAGGCGGCTTGGCTTTTCGCCGGGTCGTTCGGTTATGGTAGGTCCTCTCCGGCACCGCCTGCGCGGTGCCCTACCTTTCAATTTCTGGAACAACGTCCGATGTTCCAAAGTTTCCAAACTGACCCTGTGCATACGTCATCCTTTGATGCGGAGTTTAGGCAATTTCCAGGATTCATTGATGATGGTAGCATAGAGTTTAACCTAATGCCAGCTAACCCAGAAGCATCGGCATTTAGGCTTCACCAAACACAACCAAAAGAGACAACTCCTGGTGGAACAACTCACGAGTGCTACAGGACACAAACATCTCAAAATTCAGAAACGGTTACTAGCACAGATGTTATGTCAAATTTAGCGGCGATCGTATCAGATCATGGCACCGGCATACCCTTAGAACAGGTACACGAATCAAATACCGACCGACTGACGTGGCGATATGGCATCCCCGGTGGGGAAAGTTTTGCTGTTCAATTCCCAGAAAACCATGGAGGAAGAAATTCGGCGTTCAACTTTAAAGAAGATCAAAGAGCGGTCGAATATGTCCACCCTTGGGAATATAACATGCGAAATAGTCCGGCTTATGGATTTAAGTACCCGAATATCGCGGATTTGAATAACATGCGCGGAAATCCAAGTCCCACTTCTCAAAATCAGGGAAACTTCGCGGATCAATTCAGTCAGAATAGGCCAGATTTGGCACATCTCGAGTCAGCCAAAGCATTGACAGCTTTTACTCAATATTTGGCATCTCAGCAGCAAGAAATGTCGCGACGGACAACCCTACGTGCTACATTTGCGGCAAACGACTTCGAAAATCCTCACGAGTTCATTCTAGAATTGAATGCTTGGTTCGAGGAAAATAATATCCTAGAAAAGGATAAAATATATTCCGCCAGAGACCAACTTCAAGGCTCAGCCAAGAAATGGTATGAACCTTACAGGCCGTACATAAAAAATTACCAAGAATTTTGCAACAAATTCTTCGAAAGATTTGCCAGCATAGAAAGTTGGGCACATATGCAAACAGAATTGTCCGGTACTCAACAAAAAATCGCAGAATCAGTAAAGACTTTCATTCTACGCAAACATGCTTTATCCATGCGCGTAGCGCCTGGAGGTTCGATCTACTCATTCTTGCCAATCCTCATGACACAATTAAGACCTGATATAAGATCTCGATTACGAGGAGTTCCTCTCGAAAGTCTGGAAAGACTAATCATTCTATCACGAGAAATAGAAAAAGATTTGAAAGAGGAAGAACAACTCCGTCAAAGTCATGCAAGGAATATACAAAAAATGGCATTCCTAATAACCCACAACGCCCTCCAAAAAGTTCAGAAATTTGAACAATTTCCAAAAAAGGAAATTCCTGCATCAAATAAAGTTAAACTAAACAAACCAAAAACAATGATGTGTCCATGCAGACATTGCAACAGTCCACATTGGGACAAGGACTGTACTAAGAAACAGCCTAGTCAAAAAGCGACATCAGTAAACACTACTGAGACGAAAAACATTCCAAAAGTCAATACAGTTAAAATTGACAAAAAAACGAAGATTGACAAAAAATCAACGGAAAATATTGGAAATAAAAAGCAACAAAAAAATACTGAAACAGAGACGGACTCGGAAAACTCTCGCCGGGCCGATCTGCAGAAGTAAATTTTAATAATGCCAGAGTCGGCCCTGACCCTGACATCGATCATAGACCAGAAAAAGTTGATGCATCCACCATAACGTGCAATCTTCCACAAATAAATGTTAGCAGTCAGACAGAAAGTATTTCTCAAACTGTTAGCACTCAAACAGATTTCGAGTACCGAGATACCGAAAATCCTGTTGAAAGTACAGAAGTACAAACAAAGAGTCATAGTATTCCAACTGATAACTTCCTTCAGTGTGTGATGCAATCAGAGCTTCAGCATAGTATCACTGACAATTTCTATCAGTGTGCGTTTAAACCGATTCCGGTAAGAAAGCTTGATAACAAGAGGCAGCGTACAGCGGCAGAGCCTGATATTACGTACCAAGATACTAATACAGCGTGTCCAGCTACCACGACCCACCTTCAAGCCGGTACGATAAAAAGAATACGGAATGACGTCACAGCGCATAGAGATCAGGATATTCATCAAGTAAGACAAGAATTGCACATAACCACACCGAGTAACAATCAGACAGTACTGAATGACCAAGCTTTGTGCTCAGATACTTCTACTCTCAGCGATGTAGAAAAAGAAACAGATACTGTACCACCAAACTTTGGTAAGACACAGAGAGATAGCGAGATCATGCTAAAAGCTACTGGTTCCTCTAAAGATCCCATAGTAGTCTCTACTTACAAAGAAAGGGAAATAAAGATCTTGTTTGATACTGGTGCTGTCTTCAATCTAGTTTCCAGTAATCTACCTTGCGATAACATAAACACTGCTTCGTCGGAAAAAGTTCAGTTAGCCTGTACAGATACGACAACTAACGTCATCGGTACCACAATGATAGACGTTTTATTAGGACGACATCACTACACAGGTTAAATTCTGAATTATAGAAGGTCTTCATTCGGACATGATTTTAGGATATCAGTTCTTAAAACAAGAAAGAGTCATAATAGATTACGTCAGATCATGCATCTACGTAGGAAATCTACAAAGACAAACCTTATACTGGTGCAAACGTAATGATGAAACTGAACATCAAATTGAGTTACCTGAAACAGAAAATCATTTAGAATCTGTGAAAAATCTAGTAGAAGAATTCAAAGATGTTTTCCAAATAGGTTTAGTACAGCCTACTACTAGAACCACACAACATAAAATAACACTTACTTCAGATAAGGTGATTAAGAAATGTTATCCCTTAAATCCTCATAGAAAAAAGATCTTTTACGATCAAATAGACGAAATGCTAGGAAAAGGAGTGATAGAACCGACAACATCGGCTTACTCATCACCGCCAGTTATCATAGAAAGACCTGATAAAAATCCTAGATTATGTGTGGATTATCGCGAAGTAAATTCCATTAGTCTAACGGAGTCATCGAGCTTACCGAGAGTAACGGATGCACTCAAAGATATTTCAACGGCAAAATACTTCACAGTACTTGACTTAAAAAAGGATATTGGCAAATACCAATGGATTTAAGTTCAGGACAGTATACAGCCTTCAATACTCCCGATGGAGCAACTTATCAATTTACGGTAATGCCCATCGGACTCAAAAATGCACCTTCAACATTCCAGAAACTAATAACGACAGAAGTCTTAATTGGTTATCTACAAAAGTTTGTAATAGTCTACTTAGATGACATAATAATTCATAATCATACAGAAGATGAGCATTTACAACATCTAAGACTAGTTTTTGAAAGATTAGCTCTTCATAATTTAAAAGTATCAGCAAAAAAATGTCAAATTTTCAAGACAGAGCTTGATTACTTGGGCCATCACATCAAGGACGGAGAAGTACACCCGCTTGATCAGCATAAGATTAATATCAAAAAATTCCCTGTACCACGTACCAAAAAGAACATACAATCATTCATCGGATTATGTAATTGGTTACGAGAGTACATACCAGACCTTGCTTCCTTAACAGCTCCTTTAACTGATTTATTACGAAAGGATAAAAAGTTCAAATGGACAAATAAGGAACAGCAAGCATTCGAAAATACGAAACTAGCACTAGAAAATTGTAAGCCTCTGCACAGACCAGACTACAATTTACCCTTCATTTTGCGAACAGACGCCAGCAGCAGGGGAATGTCTGCGGTATTATACCAACAGCAGAATGAAAAGAAATAAATCATTTCACATGCAAGTGCTAAGTTCAGTCAAACGACCCGTAATTATCATTTTAACGAACAAGAATGTCTTACCGTAATATGGTTAATTCGACTATATAATGGATATGTTTTTTTTATGGTTAGACAAATTCAAAGATACTAAAGCCAAACTTACCAGATGAGCGATGCTCTTGCAAAAGTAGTGAATTTTACATCCACATATTACCATGGCCTAGAACTTTTTGGTCAAAGTTAAGTTCGTAGCAAGGTCGAAATAGTGGATCTTCTTATTTTTAAGAATAGTGATAATCCAGCGAAAATACTTCAACAACTCGTAGTGGACGATCTAATAGAGACCTTGACCATGACCTTCAAGGTTACTAAAAGATCCTTTTCAGTGTTTTAACCAGGATTCTCTACTTTTTAACTAACTTATAGAAGAACAATAAATTTTACATATAGATCAGACTTGAATTTAAAGTCCAGATCAATGTAGTGGACTTTTCTATGTCTGGAATAGCTATTGTCATTGAGAGACATGGCTCCCAAAGGCAAGCACGTTGATCTAGCCAGTTGATATTAAACGTAGATTGCCGGGGTGAAATCTTTCCACTTTTGTACGAGTCATTCTTTTATAACCTAACCTTGACCTCAACGTCAAGATGAAGGTCATATGGGGATGTAAAATTCACTGATCTTTCCATCTGTGGGGTCAAAAATAGGAGATCTCATTTAAAATTCTGAAGTATACCTTCAAATAACCTTGGAGGTCAAAGTCAAATTTAAGATCACTATAAGATGCACTGTTCAATTTCCTGAAAATTTGATAACAAAAGTATTTCCCCATCACCTTTAGTGATGATTTATACCAATCAATGGTATAAAGAAATTCGACCCTCAAGTGACCTCCAGATAAGATTTTACCCCCTTATGTTATTTATATTGTTGGATAGGAAATTTTCACCACTTGTCATTTTTACAATAAAAAATTAAAGTTTTTATTTAATATACTCAACTTGACCTTCTAATAACCTTAAGAGACTAAGAGAATTAAAAGGAATAGTTGAATCATCTCTCTCATTTCTTCCTCTAGCATGCTTATATGAGAATATTAGAATCAATTTTTTAAATTATGTTTCCTATTTACGTTACATCTAAACAATTAGCGTGGCAGATATTTGGAATTGTTTGAGAGGAATACATTATCAGACTAAAAAATAAAAAGCGACGTTACATGCACTTTGAAATTTATTGTAGCTATATCTGGAACTTATATTCTTGGCCAAAAAAAATAATAACATAGGAAAGATATTGTTTACATTTGAAACCTCCTTTATGTTTTTAACCTCGGAACAAATAATTGATTAATATTAGAATTTGCCTAATTTTTTCTTACAGACTTTTTGGTGTTAATGTAAAAGGCCTTATATCCGTTACTCAAACCGTGGTTGGTGATTTACTTAAAAGGGACAGTCCAGGATCAATAGTAAATATTTCATCTCAGGCCTCTCAAGCAGCACTTCTTAATCACACAATTTATTCTGCATCAAAAGGAGCTGTGGATGCATTTACTCGAACATTGGCACTAGAGGTAGGACCCAAAAATATTCGTGTTAATTGTGTCAATCCTACTGTAGTTATGACAGAACTTGGAAGAAAGGCTTGGGCTGATCCTACAATGAGATATTCAATGTTGGCAAAGATACCGTTACAAAGGTAAATTTTTAAATCATTAGTAGGGTCATATATGACTCTTTTAAATAATGATTAATTAATTAATGATTTTGGTAACGTTTTTCGGATTCTTTATTCACTTTTCAAAGAAAGATATTTGGCATTGAAGTTGATGTAATTTCCCCCGATTCACTTTTCTATTCGTTATACATGAAATTATTCAGACCAGTACCACAGTATAAAATTTGACTGAAAGTGAAATGTCAAAAGTTCTGTCATATGTCATGTTTTTAGATACGAAATTTAAATTTGGTAATTTTTTCCATTAAGTGAAATCTAGGAAAACGACATTTTTTTGAGGTCGTAGAACACGATTCTGGCCTTGGTTTTCCACACTTTTTCTTCATTTTTCCGAAAAACACAAAAACACCATGCTTCCCTTCACAAGGTCACTTTTATTTTTTGAGAGAACAGGGAACTTTTGGATTTATTTTGATATAGTACCAGTTAAAACCCATTATACGTAATATTTTTACGCAGATTTTGGCAAATCAGAAAAAACTTGTAATTTTAACAAAAAAGCAAAAATATGTTTCGTTAACTTCATCGACTCTTCTTTTACTGGAAATGCCGAATATATGCTGCGACGTTGCCACATGTAAAATATTTTCATGGTATAACATTTTATTTTTAAAAAAACTTTATAATTCAAATATTGTCTATTTTTTCCATAGTTTAATTTTCTGTAATGTAAAAAAAGTATAAAATTAATCTTAACCATCATAAATTTTTGATTATTTCAGACTAAATCAAGTTTAGCGTGGTTTCCGGTAGTTTAGAAAACTGAAACCAACCTAAACTGACCTAGATATATTAATTAAAAATGCTGTTGTCCAGCAAAAACCATGTGGAAGCGGAACAAGGCCAAAATTGTGTCCTACGACCTCGGAAGAATAGTACAGAAATAATTTTAATAAACTGCGTTTGCCTAGATTTCACTTAATCAAAATAATAACCATAACTTATAGTTTGGCAAAAAGTTGCTAGATTATAAAGAGTGATAAATTTTAATAATTGTTCTGATTATAGTATGTCCTCTTTTATTCCGAACAAGCAATATGTGCAGAATTTCTTAATTGTAAAAAGTGGTTTAAATAAAGATATGTTTAAATAAATTTTATTTATTATAAATAAATATTTGTCAACAATACACAAAAAAATAGTATATGGTCTTTTACTTACCTGATAGATTCCAATCATTTTAATAATTATGTCTTTATTTAATATGCCAAATACATGAGGCAAATATATATACTCAGCAACAGTATATGGAGAACGCCCCTCGTTAATCAACTATCGAAATTAAAAGTTTTCCAACTTCACATTCAGGGAATAAACAAATCCTGGAAATGGACATTACATCTTCTGGGACAAGACGTGGGAGAATTTTTAATTAAGATTTTTAAGCAACTTAAGGTTAATTTTGAAATAATTTTCCTGGAGTAATAGCCAACTCCTTGTGGTCATGAAAAGTGGTTTAAAAAATATCTGAAAGATTTTTTTTACTTTAATTAGCGAAAATATTTTTCCTAAATATTTTCAGCTGATTTTAAAATTTGCATTATAGAGATGAGGCTACGAAGATGTATTTTTGAAAATAAACTATAGGGGTTGCAACTGCTACGGCTGAAACTACATGTGACATCTTTTGTTAAAACTAATTTCTATTTTGTTTTACTGAGATATTTTAAAAATTTATATTGACGGGTAAAATTTGAGGGTGATTTTCACTTCCTAAATCCACCTGAGAGACAATAAAAAATATACTTATCTCTTATTTTTTCACGCTCTACAAAGTAATCATAAACCATCAAAATCAGTGCATTCGCGTTGGAGTACCGTTGTTTAAAATTTAACACTTGGGCAAAATATAACCAAAATAACGAGTAGACTCGACAACAGTTTATTTGTAAAATCATTAGGCTTACTGTATATAATTATATATATATATATATATATATATATATATATATATATATATATATATATATATATATATATATATATATATATATACATATATCACATCATTATTTATTTATTTATTTTCCAACTACACCTACAAAAATTGCACGTCCATGATTCAATATATATATATATATATATATATATATATATATATATATATATATATATATATATATATATACATATATATATAAGCAATGTTTTCGCGAAACTTCGTTTTCATTTTCAAAATCTACGTTGAAAATTAAATGTTTTCTAAAAAAATTGTTAACTTTGGCCTAGTATGAGTAAATAACTACAACAGTGTCATATAGAATATTGCTAAATTAAATTATAAGATATATGCAATAATTATATATGCCTGCTTTCTTTTACAATTTAAATTGCAAGGTAATCAAAATTATAAAATTTAAGATGTTGTCACTGCACAAAACAAGCTACAACACTGAAATATTTTCAGGTTAGAACTAATATTAGGCATTTTAGAGGTTACCGAATTTTTTTTAGAAACCGAGTTAACCTACTGGTTATTGTTGTTGTAACGTAAGTTGGAGATAAAGAATATACAGAAAATAAATTTATCTTCTATCTGCATTTTACAATTATTTTATGAGCATAATTTATATGATTGATTTTTATATTTTAGATTTGCAGAAGTAAACGATGTTGTGGATGCAGTTATTTTTTTATTAAGTGATAAAGCAAGTATGATAACTGGACACTGTTTACCGGTCGACGGTGGATTTCTGTCGTCATAAAATTAGTCAATTTTATTTAGAAAATACACCGTTGTAACAAAACTGTACTTAGATAGATATAACAGTCTCTCTCTATGTTGCCTTTAATAATATTTTTGTAGGAATTTAAAAAGTTTGTGAATTGGATACAGATATTGTTTATATATAATCATCTATACACGTTTTTTTTCTTGAGATATCTAAATTTTCTTAGTGGATTTTAAGACATTTTTATGCTCTATACATACTTTATACATACCATCAAATACATTTTTTTGTATCAGCATGATAAACTTTTTTATAATTATTTTTAAATAAAATTACCGATGTTTACAAATGTACTTTATTTATAAAGCTTATCTATGAAGAAGCTATAAAATGTCCGCATTATCAGATCAACATAGCTTGTGTAAAAAATACACGAGAGTAGTGGTCATTACCCGAAGCGTCTAATCTCCCTTGACCTTGGCCTTGACCTTTCCCTCCTTTTGGCCTCGCCCTTGACCATGATATTTGACCTTATGTTGATATGACTTTGATCTTGAAAAATGTTATGTGTTCAATGGTGTGAGCAACCTTAACCTTGACCTTATTCAAGGTCACCTTGACTTTTCTGGAAATCATCTTTGGTGTATGACCTTGAAGTAGATACTTGTGCATTGTAACAGTATGGGATGATCTTGAAATGATTTTGACCTTGCAAATTCTTCTATAAAACTGTGTGAGCTTATTTACATTCATTCAGTATGAAATATCAGATACGGAAATTTCTAAAGATAAAATTATAGAGCTAGTCGGCAGAGTGATATGTTTATATCAAAGTAATTTAAAAAGTTTGTGTGATTTTGAAAAGAAGAATCTAGCATTTTTTCCTCTCAAATAATATATTATACCCTCTTCTCGTAATTCCTCTATGTTGTCAGTGTGTCAGGCCACTTTGGAACTACACAAGAAATGTAAACGATCCACCAACTCTTTAACTTTGTTCCAGTAGACATACTGAAATGTTTGAGAAAATAGTTCCTTTTTTGTGGGTAACTTTAGTTTTTCGGAAAGATTTTTTCTTCTAACAGTTCCACCTAATTTTGTGCCCATTATCAAAGGTTTAATAATTCGTAAATATTTGTCCTATCTGGTTTCCAGTAAATCATAACTTTTTTGTAATTTTTGTAGACAGCACTCGTGGATTCCAAAAGATTCTGTACGCTGAAAGTGCATTATCAATTAATTCTTGTTCCTTGCCTAGACTTTGGGGCATTTTAAGAAATAGCAAGTCATAAAGTGCCGGTGATCCATCATATTCTGCAATATTTTTCCCCTTTTTATATAAGACAATATTTCCATTTCGAACACGCACCTTTAAATTATCAATAAAAATTTTTGGTACGATTCTGCTTTAGATACCGCAAGTAACGAATTCTCGGGGATATTACCTTTACAATATGTTATGGGATTCGCAGAAGATTGTACAAAGGGCGTTTTCAACGTAAGACAAGAGCATATTATGATGATAGCTCGCACTTATACTAATTGCTACGTCGGCGAAGTAGACTCCGAAATAATTATTGACAAAATCGAATGGAAAATTCGTCACATCATTTCAGACAATAAACAAAAATTGAAAATATTGTCTAGCATTGATAAAGGTGGAAACGATGCCAGTATTGAAATGGCATATCGTAAATGGGATCTGTACGAATTGTCAGCTTTACGACAAACAGCCTCCGACATGTGGGTCTTAAAGACGAGTAAAAGTCTAAAAATTCCCCGATATATAATTATCGGATTTCAGGACAGTAATCATTGCGACAAAAAAAGAAAAAAATGCTACCCAATTTACCCATGCCATACAATTATGTAAATTTCTAGGGGTGCGAAATAAACGACCCGATGATGATTTTTGAATATATTAAAAACCCCGTTTTTATTATCAATTGCAGTCATCAACCAGAGGCTGTTAACTCATCGACCGTGGATGTAAAATTGGAGTTCCAAACCAGAAAGAATAAAATTCTCCAAAGACACTAAAGTATATGCATTAGTTATTCACGATTCATTTTTTAGTTACGAAGCGCCTTTATATATCAAATAAACACAACGTGATTTGTTGTGTATTTCAAACGTTTGAAAAGTATGTTTAACATGACTAACATTTGCACACCACCTTACCCCCTCCAACTTTCTTGAATGTATATAGGGGCGGTATTCGATTTATTTCATCATTACACATTCGATCGTCAGGATGGAAGATACTCCAAAAAAGATTATTGGTATTGTAAGGCCATTCGTGCCCGGAAAAGTATGTATGTGTGCGAAGTGTAGGGGTACCGCACCAGCAGCGACGGCGCTGCCAGCAACGTCGGCACCGCCAGCAACGGCAGCGCTGCTCTGGTAGCCCGAGGTCCAGGTGTAGCCCAGAAGACGACCAAGGGCTACACCTAGGTCGGTGTAACTATCGTTGGGTATTACTCCACGATAAACACCCGACGCTCCCCATGCCTTTTTAAGGCCACAAAAACGGTTCTTTTCAGGACCACATTATATTTTGATCATAGTTTAGTAGTCGTCACTTATGGGACGAGATATTCGTTTAACCACGGTTTGTCTCGTCGCTTAAGTGTCAAGTTATAGGCTTGAGAACGAGGTAATCGTTTAATCTCTGACCTATGAAAATTAGTCTTATTTTCTAAGCCAAAAAAAAAATCAAATTCCCTGTTTCAAATTTTTGAAAAAATCAATAATTTTATAAGCTCTCACCAGCACACAATATTGAGAACGCGCTGGTGAGGTGGGGGAAGTTCTATATAACTGAGGCTGGCGAGTCGAGACACAGTCATATCTACTTCGACTTTGATACGACCAACATGGAAGAAGAAAGACCCCAAGCAGAGGCTATTTAGTATCTAGCGACGACACCATCGCCGGCAACGTTGAGGACCTGCAAGACTTCGACTAGGATTTTGAGATCGACGTCCTACGATGGAATGAACTAAATGAGCCAATACCACTACTCTATGACCACGATCCCGGTCTTGTATAGTTGGACAACGTGGGTGATTGGGTGCTTCAGCGCCTAGAAGACGACAGTCTGCAGTCAGAGCCCGACTCTATGGAGTACGCGATGTTGGAAATTCCAGCATCGCTGACGCTCGAAGATTTCCAGGGTCCTTCCGACCCTTTGAGCTGATGGTCTGTCAACGAGGATGTTCCACCATAAGCCTCACACCCTCCCCGGCCCTCTTTAAGAGCACAAAACGGATTTTTTCGTGACCACAAAATACTTTGATCGTAGTTTTAGTTCATATTGGTACTTAGTTACTAATATTGTTTTTATAGAATATACAATATTGGATACAAAATATTTAAAGTTTAGGTTATGGTCGAACTCGGAAAAATCGTTCGTTCGTATTCGAACCACAAACAACTTTGGTCCCAATATATAATACAACATTTGTTCTTACCCCCACCACATATATATATATATATATATATATATATATATATATATATATATATATATATATATATATATATATATATACCAATACTTCCTACAATCATTTCAATTCAACATATCGAACGAACAACAACCTATCTAATGCCCAGTGGTGGATTCCACAAACGAAAACTGCCCAGAGTGGTATTTGGATGATTCCCCGTGGGACTTCATAATACAGTGGACGGAAAACAATGGTGCTGTTGACGGACCGTGAGATTCTATAACGCCATTAAAAGTAGCACGATCAGTCCCCCAACATAACAAAACGGTCTTTTCAGGACCACAAAATACTTTGATCATAGTTTTTAGTTGGTTATAATATTTCGTAACTAATATTTTATGTTTTTTTTTTCATAAAAAACAAACAATATTAAGACGTAAAGTGTTAGAAGTTCTGGCGGCAGAACATGAACTTCTTAAACCGAACCATGTTTTAGCATAGTTGTAAACCTCATCAAAAAAAAATATTTACAATTATTGGTATTACGTAGTTCTAGTAGACTATTGACACTTTTTTTACTACCTAATATTATGTGTTTAAGGTTCTATACGAAAGAAAACATCAAAAATATATTTTTATGTAATTTTTATTTTACTTGTAGAAATATATTTGTTAAAATGTACAAATCTGTTGAACCAAACAATTTTTTATTAAACTAGAAAATATATTTACAAACTTGGTACTATAAATTAAAAGCTAATATCTACAACTACTTAACACCTAGTACAAAACCTGTCAAAGTCCGCTAATTGTCTTTTGAATCTCGCATTTTCCCTTTTTTCAGTTATAATTGTGTTTTTAATTCTAAAATTTCACTCTCGCACACACTTAGTTTTTTCACTATGTCTTTTTTTTATTTTGTATGTGTCCGACAATTTATTTCTTTGGGAGCTGGTAAAATCTTCATGCCACTCTGGTTATGATATTCCAGAATATATTGAAGAAGCAGTTTCGTTTGGGGATGGTTCTGAAGACGACGATGCAGCGGATACTTCGTCATCTTCAAAACAGTGCTTAAACCGCTTCTTTATAGGTTTGCGACATCTCAATATCGGAGACAATTCTCTTTGTATAGTGGTCGGTGCTGGTGGCGTTAGTCTATCGGGGCCTTCGATTACTTCCACTTCAACAGACAACGGCTCTCGCGGTGTTTTGAAAAGGTCTGGTTGCGGAAAAGGGACAAAGGACGCTTGAAGTTGAACTTCTTCTTTCCTTGCCCCACACCTTTAATCGTCGAAGAAAAGGTATTTTGATTGGCGATTTCCGATTTCGCCATAGTCTGAAGTTTCTTTAATTTTGAACTTTTAGGAGAAGAAGCCCAATTTGGTCGCGTCGCTTTTCGAACAACCACATCACTTAGCACTTTGGTTTTCGGCTCCTTTTCCTCACTTCAAGTTTTCAGAAAGTCTGCCGCCGACTGTACCAATTTCTCGTCATGAACATCATTAAGGGCCTTATCTGCCTCAGCATCCTCTACCTTGTGAAGCAGCCAAAACATAGACGCATATACCAAGATCTTTTCTTTTAACTTGTCGTCGTTGTAAAAGACAAGGTATCTGGTGGAGAAATAATCTCATACACAATTTCAACTACATTGACCTTCTCAGGGTCAAATTTGTACAATGTGTTTTTTGTGGCTAGTTCACTTCCAGGGCCAGGACATTACTGAACGCTTCATCCAGAGAAGAAATTGGGTGATACAAGAAGCATACTTAAGCAGAAGGAATTACCTTTGGCTTTTTTAAATTCATTTTTAATGGACTTCACATAATAAGCCTTCGCGCCGGTACCATAAAAACTTATTATTGGGTCACCAGGAAACTCGTCTTTCATTCTACCAACTACAGAATTACTTTTAATTATGTTGAAATTGTTTATTTTGGGGTAATTTGATGTACCAAATTTTTCGGGGTTTTCTGATATAGTCTGATAAAAGTTTTCTGTCTACACTTTTAATATAAGCGAATCAGTATCGGTGTAAAGTAACGAAGCATCATCGCCAAACTTGGATTTAATAAAATTATAATAAAAATCATATATTACAGTCTTTGATATATCTAATATGGAAAATTCAATATAAATTGGTTTATTGTATACTATTTTAACTTTATTTATATGTATAGCAAAAAAGTTTTCGGTAAATATCGAGCTATCGAAATTGGGACGAGATATTAATGCTCTAGGTCCAAGTTTGCCTACACTGTTTTCCCAATGCGTTACTAATTTTTAATTCCACAATTTCCATAGTTTAACCAAAAATCTCGTTATTTTTTAATTTAAAAGTGTCTTTCGCATATTTTGTGGTGGCTTTGTTACGTAAATTGGTATTAAAACTAATATATGTTTTCAGCCATTTTGATTGATTAAACTGTAATACTCGATGAGTTTGCATTACCACTAAGCCGTTGGCGGTGGTTTGTTTTAAAGTTCTATAGCATACAATGTATTTTTTTAATTTGTATATTAGGAACTAATTTGGCATTTTCTGTTGGTGGTATAATAGACTAAGTCGAGCAGCCGTCGAGGAAGCATCACTTGAAAATGCCAGCTGAGATGTTGGCGAAACGTCGTGAAGATATTTCTACTGACGAACGGATTGAAAACCGGAAAAACAAAAAGTACATATATATATACTATATATATATATATATATATATATATATATATATATATATATAAATAAATAGATAAGTGTTTGTCCGTGTAATTTAAAATAAAATAGAATCAAATATTGGCGAAGCGGACGTGAAAATTTGTCAATCTACATGATTCTCGTGTTAAAAAGTGCGGAGCACTCCAAAATATGGAAAAAATCCGGGTCCGACAAATGGCGACAGCGCTGTTTCGTCCTAATATGGGACTCGTCAGGCCACGTCATTCGGTACAAACCATCATCTCGCCTATAAAGCTGAGTTTAAAATCAAAAAACAGCAAACAAGACGACAATGGCGACATCTCGATGATCCACTTAATAACACAAGAGTAGTGAACATAACCCGATTCTCTCGATCCCCCCACTCCACGACCTTGACCTTGACCTTGACCTTGCTTCACCCTTCTTTGGCCCCGCCCACATGTCCTTGTCATTGACCTTGAAAGTGCACGTGTGCTTTGGCATTGGCCTTGTGTTCAAGGTTGTGTGTGTGACCTTGACCTTGACCTTGGTCGAGACGACCTTGACTTTGTTGAAGGTCATCTTGGGTGCGTGACCTTGAAGATATGTTACGTGGTTGGGGGTGACCTTGAATGGTTTTATATAAGGTATGGGGCAGTTTCATTCATCAGTTGGCTCTGACTTGTATAGGTAGTACATGTGTTAATATTTGACAAATAATGGCATATGTTTGTGAAAATTGCGGTTCTAAGTTTACTAATATTTATAATATGAGACGTCATCAAAGAGAATCGTGTGCGGCGAGATTTAATGAAGTGCCTGGAGGAAAACGGCTCCGAATTGAAGAGTATACATCGACGATTCCGGTAATTAATTGCGCTACATGTAATGTAGATGTTCCAATAAATCATATGTCGGCGCATAAACGAACACAACAACATAAAAATAATTCATGTTTGCCGGTATGTCATGGTGTGCAACTCGTTGAATGTGCCTTCAAAAGGAGAATTGCAACCTATCGGGTTAGCAGTGATATGGAGCATTCCGATTACGTAATGTTCTTTGCAGACATTAAATCCAAGGTGGTGGAACTTGTTAATAATTTATTGCGTGTGCATCATGCTTTAAAAGTTAACATGACAGCTGTTGGCGAGTACATGCTTCCATCACAAGAAATATTCAGTGAAAAATCCTTCAACACTGCTAATCAAATAATTAGTGTAGAAAGTGATTTGGATGCCGTTTACCATTCTTTCACCGAATTAATAAAAACGCAGGCGACAGAGTTCCAGGAGAAAGATTCAGGTATGGAAAAATCAAAACCCGATATATTAAACTGATTTTTATATATTATTTTTCTTGTTATAGGATGGGCTCTTGTGCGAATTTTATACTTGGAAGTTGGTATCAACAAGTATATGCCTATGGGTGGCTCATCATACATCAAGTTGCCGTGTTCTATTGAAAAGAAAGGAGCTGTCGTCAATGTGATTAACCAGGACGAATTTTGCTTTGCGTGGGCTGTAACATCAGCATTGTTTCCTCCAACAGCAGAGCCTTCACAGAAGACATCCTACCCCCATTTTTCTAGAGTGCTAAATGTAACAGGTATGGATTTTCCAGTAAAATTACGTGACATTAAAAAATTTGAGGAAATGAACAACATATCAATTAACGTATACGGTCTGGAATCTAAATATGAAAATAATGAAGTAATACATGAAGTTATTGGTCCACTGAGGTATGCGTCAAAAAAGTTGGATAGGCATGTAAATTTATTGTTAATTACAAAAGACTGTAGTAGTAAAGATGGCGGTGAACATTTTTGTGATACGACTTGTTCAAAGAGTAATTATTGTTGGATTCGGGATTTATCACGTTTAGTTTCAAGTCAAATTAGTTGTCAACAACATAAAATATATTTCTGTGATGGTTGCCTCATTTATTTTAGTACACCGTCAGCTTTAACTTTACATCAAAGCTACGATTGTAACCACATTTTCACGCAAACACCCTCAGTGGATTTAAAAATCGATAAATTTGGAAAGAGTGTGCCGGAAAATATTTTAAAATTCGAGGGTATAGAAAAGCAAATGCGCGTTCCATTCGTGGTTTATGCAGATTTCGAATCTGTTTTAAAACCCGTTGAAACGGTACAACCAAACCCACAAAATTCTTACACTGTAAAAAGTTTTAAACATGAACCATATTCTTTTGCTTATTTAATTAAATGCTCTTTTGACGACTCACTTTCGAAATTTGAGCTATTTCGGGGGAATAATGCAGCTCAAGTCTTTGTGGATCGTATCGAGTGTGATTTAAGGGCTCTATACAACACATATTTAAAAGACATTAAGCCTATGAAACCGTTAACGCCTGAAGAAAAAAGGGAGTTTAATGATGCTAAAATATGTGGTATATGGGAAGGCCCTTTTGAAGAGGGTGAGATTAAAGTACGAGACCACTGTCACATAACTGGTGCAAAAAGATTTGGTGCTGCACATTCCGTTTGTAATTTAAATTATAAATTAACCTCTTTTATCCCTATCATATTTCATAACTTAAGCGGCTACGACAGCCATTTATTTATAAAAGAGTTATGTAAATATGGGGATAAAATTGGTGTTTTGGCTCAAAGTAAGGAAAAGTACATATCATTTACCAAAAGCATTTATGTGCACGATTATTTTGATAGTAAATGTGGAAAAGTCAAGAGGAAATATTTAAAGTTGCGATTTATTGATAGTTTTAAATTTCTGTCAACGTCTTTGGAAAATTTAGGCAGCGGTTTAAACGACGACGATTTAATTGAAATGCGGAAACATTTTTCAAATATCAACCAATTTAATTTGATGCGTCAAAAGGGTGTTTTTCCCTATAGCTTTATTGACTCTATAGAAAAAATGGAAAATACATGTCTTCCAAGTAAAGATGAATTTTATGATAATTTACTGGAAGAACATATTAGCGATGAAAGCTATAGAAGAGCAAAAGAAGTATGGCGCTTGTTTGGGTGTAAAACTTTGGGGGACTATTCGGACGTGTATTTAAAATCAGATGTGTTGCTATTGTGTGATGTTTTTGAGCAATTTCGGAATAATTGTTTAAAATTCGATAAACTTGATCCGGCACATTACTATACCCTTCCAAGTTTATCATTTGATTGTATGCTACGTATGACTAAGGTAGAGTTAGAGCTCTTAACTGATATAGACATGATTTAGAAAGGTATACGCGGCGGCATAAGCCAGTGTACAGAAAGGAAGCACATCGCTAATAATATTTTTTTACCAGACTATGACCCAACAAAACCTTCTTCATTTATAACATACCTTGATGCTACAAATTTATATGGTCATAGTATGTCACAAGCATTACCATATGGTGGTTTTCGATGGTTAAGCGAGCGCGAAATTCTGGATTTAAATATTATGGCTGTTGGTGATGATAGTTTACATGGCTACGTTTTGGAAGTGGATGTGCATTATCCGACTGAGTTGCATGATGCACATTCTGATCTTCCATTTCTAGTAGAAAATATCATACCGCCAACAGAAAACGCTAAATTACCGAAATTAATTCCTAATTTACAATATAAAAAAATACATCGTACACTATAGAACTTTAAAACAAGCCATCGCCAACGGCTTAGTGGTAATGCAAACCCATCGAGTATTACAGTTTAAGCAATCAAAATGGCTAAAATCGTATATTGATTTTAATACCAATTTACGTAACAAGGCCACCACAAAATTTGCGAAGGACACTTTTAAATTAAAAAATAACGCGATATTTGGTAAAACTATGGAAAATGTGGAAAATCGAAAGGATATAAAATTAGTAACACATTGGGAGAACAGTGTAGGCAGAAATGGAGCTAGAGCACTAATATCCCGCCCCAATTTCAATAGTAGCTCGATATTTACCGAGAACTTTGTTGCTATACATATGAATAAACTTAAAATATTATACAATAAACCAATTTATATCGGTTTTTCCATATTAGATATATCAAAGACTGTAATATACGATTTTTATTATAATTTTATTAAATCCAAGTTTGGTGATGATGCTTCGTTACTTTACACCGATACTGACTCGCTTATATTAAAAGTGTATACGGAAAACTTTTATCAAACTATATCAGAAAACCCCGAAAAATTTGATACATCAAATTACCCCGAAATTAATAATTTCAACATAATTAAAAGTAATTCTGTAGTTGGTAGAATGAAAGATGAGTTTCCTGGTGATCCGATAATAAGTTTTTATGGTACCGGCGCGAAGGCTTATTACGTAAAGTCCATTAATAATGAATTAAAAAAAAGCCAAAGGTATCAAAAAATGTGTTATCGAGAAAGACCTTCATCAGGAAGACTACCAAAGAATTGTTGAACGGGGTGGTTTGATATTAAGGAAGATGAAGACATTTAGAAGTGAATTACATAACATTTATACCAACATAATAAATAAAGTAGCATTGTCACATAGCGATGATAAACGTTATGTAATTCCCAGTTCAACCAAAACTCTACCTTGGGGGCATGCAGACATAGATTTTTACAAAACAGACCCGGAAGAAAACTTAGCAAATTTAGTCACCGTGTTGGAATCATTTCTAAGTCAGGACAGCACGTAATCTGGAAAATCCATATTTCATTATTTGTATTGTTTTTATTATTTCTATTAAACATACAACATTAATATGTAACGATAGTATTGTAATTTTTTTTTTTAAATAAAAAACATGTATTCATTACTTGATTGCTTTTTTATTGAACCTTTATTTTAAAATTATAAATATATAATGAAGTGTCGACAAATAACAAACTGTAAAAGTTATTGTTGAAAAATTTGTCTAATAGTAAATTAAACGCACAGGTCTACGAGTAAATGTTTAATGTGAAACAGGTTTGCTGACAAGATCCTCCATAGTCTTTTCAATTTTCAACATTCTAGAGTTAAGTTCATCACGCAGTTCGTCTTGCCTAAGTTCATATATTGCAATAACAGTATCATCAATGTATCCTCTAAGTTCTTGACCGGTTTCAATTAATTTCTTGCGTACGTAACCTTCAAGTTGGTTTCTGAATATATCTTTAATAACAATTGTTGAGTCATGTAAAGATTTCTGCGTATCTTGCACACACTGAGCAAGGTTATTATCAACATAATTTCGTGTGGTCGCATCGTCTCCTTCAAGAGGTTCTGCTAAATAGCACAATCTTTTGCTTCCCATGTCGTAATCTCCATTAGGTGTAAGTTTAAAACCTATTCCTGAAGGACCTCGCATAAAGTTAAAATCCTTAAATTTTCTTTTGCGACCGAACTTATCAATAGTGTTTACTTCTGACATTGTTATGTGAGACTGATTTGAAACCATTAGATTTCACCCTAATATATGGTTCTATTTCATTAATAAACGGACTCTGCAGAAAAATATGGATTGCAAAACGTATTTTAGGTGATGTTTAATAAATACACGTACAGATTCATTTTACTACTGTTTTATTGAAAAAAAAAAATTAAAATATAACAAAAGATTGAGTTTACTTTTTATTATTAAAAAAAATTAAAAATATAACAAACAAAAAAATTAAAAATTAAGAAATAAAATACATGTTAATTTCTTCTGTACAGGTAAGCTTCTTCTATGACCCAATTTCTTCTCTGGATGGCACGTTCATTAATGTCCTTGAACTGGTAGTAAACTAGTCCACAAAAGCCGCATTTTACAAATTTAACCCTGAAAAGGTCAATGTAGTTTAAGTCGTACGTAAGATCATTTCGCCAGCAGATACCTAGTCTTTTACAATGATGACAAGTTAAATAAAAAGCTTTTGGTATATGACTGTATGTTTTGGCTGCTTCACTAGGTTGTTCATCAGTTGGCAACATGATGTTTGAATATGTTGTACTTTTCAATCGCGGTACTTTAATTATGTATTACTTTTTAAAATAACCTTGACAGGACCAAAAAAAAAAAAATCCTTGAAAATTACAACCTCGAAAACGACCCTGACATTGACGGGTACTTTGACCTTGGCCTTGGCCTCGCATCTAACAAGTTTAGTACTATATTTATATGCTTCTTTAAAATAACCTTGACAGGGACAAAAAAAAATCCATGAAAATTACAACCTTGAAAACGACCCTGGTATTGCCGGTTACGTCGGCCTTGGCCTTGGCCTTGCATCTGACAAGTTTAAATATTATACTTAATGCATCGAACAAAAGGAATAAAGGTGGTGTAGTGGGGGAAATGGGCATAAAAGCAGACTTGCTGGCTCGAGCTCTTCACAGTTCGTCAGAACACCAAACAGTACAGTGCTAAGAAAAAGTTAATTGTGTGAGTTTTAATATCGAAAATGTCGAGTGTACGGTCTCTTTTAGATGCTCTTGACGTGAGCTGCGGTTCGCAGCAAGGCATGCTGGATAACATGAGTGGTTTGGAAGTGTTAAGTCCGGGGGTATTCGAGAATTGGAATGGCGTGGAGCATAAAGATGCCGAAGACCGAGCCCTCAATGATGGTCGCGACGAAGAGTTAGTTCAGTCGGCAGCGCAATTCCTCGAATGCTGGACGGAGGAGAAGGAGCCAAACATAAATGTGATTAGTGATGTGGTTGTGCGAAAAGCATCGCGGCCTAGGGAATCTTCTCCGAAAGCTTCGAAATTGAAAAAGCTCTTGACTATGCGGAAGTCGGAAATCGCCGATAAAAAAAACATTTTATTCGGCGATTAAAGGTGTGGGACAAGGGAAGAAGAAAAAGTTTAACTTTAAGCGTCCCTCCACCCCTGTTCCATTACCCGACTTCCTAAAAACAGCACCAAAAGAGCCATTGTCAGTAGAAGTGGAAGTCATAGAAGGCCCCGATGGACCAACACCACCAACGCCACCAACACCGGCCAGCGTAGAGAAGGAAATAGTGTCGGAGGTGAAGTCTTCCCCAGCGCCACTGTCGCCGATATTGGGGTGCCGGAAACCCATGAAGAAGCGGTTTAAGCGGTGTTTTGAAGGCGATGAAGTTTCCGCTGCTTCGTCGTCGTCGTCGTCGTCATCGTCATCGTCTTCACCAAATAAAACCGCTTCTTCTTCGTTAATATATTCCGAGCCATCGCAACCGGAGTGGGTCGAAGACTTCACCAACTCTCAGAAGAGCAAATTGACAGACATTTATGACATGAAAAAACGCTTAGTGAAAGAAGTGAACGAGTGTGACAGTGACATTTTAGAACTTGAAAGACAATTAGAGATAAAAAAAGGTGAAATCTGCGCGGTTAAAAAGACAATTAGAGGACTTTAATAAATTATGTAGTAGGTGTTAGGTAGTTGTAGATATTAGCTTTTAATTTATAGTATTAAGTTTGTAAATATATATATATTGTAGTTAATAAAAAAAAAGTGATTGATCAAATTTTTATATTTTATAATGAGAATAAAAATGACTTGAAAATTTATTTTTGTGTGTTATTTCATATAGGCCCTGTCCCACATAATATTAGGTAATAAAAAAAAGAGTGAATAATCCACTAAAACTACGCAATAGCAATAGTTGTAAATATTTTCTGATAATATTTACAAGTATGCTAAAACATGGTTCGGTTTATGAAGTTAAGGTTCTGTCGCCAGAACTTCAAATACTTTGTATCTCAATATTGTATGTTTTTATGAAAAAAACATAAAATATTGGTTACAAAGTATTATAACCAACTAAAACTACGATCAAATTATTTTGTGGTCCTGAAAAGGACCGTTTGGTTGTAAAACATGCGACTCTTTTATTGTGTTGTGGAGTCGCACGGCCCGTCATCATCAGCGGGGGTGGTGGTGTTGTCCTCTGTATATTCGATGATGAACCGCCAAAGTTCATCCCATCTGGGATCGTTCAACTCCCACTCCAGACAATTCTCTGTGATAGAATCTACCACAGGGCATTGGATGGGTTGTTGTTGTTGTTGTTGTTGAGTCGCAGACATGTTGAACTAAAATGATTGTAATAAGTATTGGTGGTCGTATATATAGAGACAAATTAATGGTGGGGGGTGAAAACAAATGTCGTATTACGTATTGAGACCAAAAGTTGTTTGCGGTCTCAAATACGAACGAACGATTTAGCTGGGTTCCACCAGCACTTAAAGTTTTAATACTTTGTATCTAATATTGTATATTCTATACATACAATATTAGTAACAAAGTACTAATATGTACTAAAACTACGATCAAAGTATTTTGTGGTCCTGAAAAGGACCGTTGTTGTGTGCCCTTAAAAAGGGCCAGGGAGAGTGTGGGGCTTATGGTGCCCCATCCTCGCTGGTCGACCACCAGCTTGACGAATCGCAGGGGCCTTGTGGGTCGTCGGGTGTTGGTGATGCTGGAATTTCCAGCACCGCATCTTCCGTCGAGTCCGGCTCTGGCTGCGGCGACGGAGTTTCGAGTCTTTGTAAGACCCAATCACCCGCATCGTCTAATTTCACTAGACCCGGATCATGGTCATATACTAGCGGAATCGGCTCATCCAAGTCGTCCCAACGTAGGACGTCAATTTCAAAATCCACCTCGTCGTCGTCGTCGAAGACTTGCAGGTCTCCAACGTTGTCGGCTACGGTGTCATCACTAAAGATGGATGAGCCTCGGCTGGCGGGTCTTTCTTCCTCCATGTTCATCGTATGAGGGTTGATGAATATATGACTGTGTAACTGGCCCAGTCTCATATATATAGAACTACCCCCACCCCACCAACGGATTCTAAATGTTATGTATTGGTGAGAGCTTATAGAATTATTGATTTTTTCAAAAAACTTTAAATAAGGAATTAGATTTGTTTAGACAATAAGACTTATTCTTAATATTTTGTGAAGAATACATTACAAAAAAAATAATAGAAACCTTGTTTGGACTGTCAACATTTTCATAGGTTCTCAAGCATATAACTTGGCACTTAAGCTACGAGACAAATCGTCGTTAAACGAATATCTCGCCCCATAAGTGACGATTACTAAACTACGATCAAAATATAATGTGATCCTGAAAAGGACCGTTTTTGTGGCCCTAAAAGGGCCTGGGGGGAGGGTGGGGTGCCTACCGTGGAGTAATACCCAACGATATTAACACCGACCTAGGTGCAGCCCTTGGTCTTCTCATTGGCGGCACCGTCGTCGTCGCTGGTGGTGTCGGCGTTGCAGGCGGTGCCGAAGGTGCCGCTCCTGGTGCGGCACCCCCGCACTCCTCACACTTGCATATTTTGCCGGGCACGAATGGCCTGACAATGCCAATGATCCTTTTTGGTATATCTTCCATCTTGCCGATCGAATGTGTAATGATGAAATAATTCTAATACCGGCCTCTATATACATTCAAAAAGTTGGAGGGGGTAAGGTGGAGTGCATATATGCATTATATAAGTTTGAGAATAATATGATTTTATAACTCACCGTATCTCTGGTATGGACACAAACTACCCCCCTCCACTTTTCTAGCATATAGTACTAGACGTAGCGCGTTAGCGCGGAGCAGGCACAAAAAAAAAACCCTCCCCTACAACTTCCGCATACTCCCGTTCGGCGCTCTAGCCTCCTAACTCGAGAATTTTAATTTTTTCGTCTAAATTTTTTGTCATTTTTAAGATTTTCCAAATTTTTTTTTCACCATTGTATTCTAAAGTGCTTTTATTTTTTCTCTATCTTGAACGGTTCCCGAGCTACAGCGCTTTAAAAAATCCAAATTACTAACTTACTATAACCCTTTTCTTCAAATTTCATCTTTCCGAATTTTGAAAAGTACTACCATATGTAAAAAAAAATTCTCTTTCTAATTTCCTAATATCATTTTGCTCCAAAACTTCAACTTTGGCGCGCATTCACCATTTTTCAATTTTTTTTTTGAAAAATTTTTTTTTTTACGTTTTTACTATCGAGAAAAATGCTTGCTTATAGTACTCGATTTCCTCTATAATTTTTTCTTATAACTTTTTTCCCTATTCCTAACCGTTACTTTCATACAAATTTTCTAAATCGTTGTTTTCATATTTTGCCTTAAAAATTTTTTCTTGTGTTATTTAAGCTCTTTTTTCCACTTAATAAACCACCATTTTCTAAACTCCCGTACTCCTTTCTTAAAGAGCGGGCTTTTCCGCCAGCTTTTTTTTGGTTGGGTTTCAAATAAATATAAAACTACTACTTCACTCATTACAAATTTATTGATTCAAGAACATTATTTTGTGTTACATATAATAGATATATTAAAATATAGATTTATTGGTCACCGAACCGTTTAATACATTATAACTAAAAAATGAGTCGTGAATAACTAATGCGTACACTTTAGTGTCTTTGGGGAATTTATTCTTTCTCGTTTGGAACTCCAATTTTACATCCACTGTCGATGAGTTAATCGCCTCTGGTTGATGACTGCAATTGATAATAAAAACGGGGTTTTTCATATATTCCGCGAACGTTATCATCGGATCGTTTATCTCGCGCCCGTAGTAGCTGCTTTGGAAGTTTTCGTAATTGTAATAGGCTGCTGCGTACAGTTTCTTGGCGAAATCTAAATTCCATCTTTCGTAGGGATAAACGGTTGAATTCAGATACAGTCTAATGTCGCATAAGTCGGCGTGGGTAAACTGGGTTGCGTTTTTTTCTTTCTTGTCGCAATTATTGCCATCTTGAAACCCGACGATTATATAGCGCGGTCTTTCCAGACTTGTACTCGTTCTCAAGGCCCACACGTCGGAAGATGTTTGCCTTAAAGCTGGTAATTCGTACAGATCCCATTTACGATATGCCATTTGAATACTGGCATTATTTCCACCTTTATTAATGCGAGACAGTATTTTCAATTTTTGCTTGTCGTCTGGAATGATGTGAATTTTCCATTCGATTTTGTCGATACTAATTTCTGCCTCTACTTCGCCGACGTAACAATTGGTAAAAGTGCGAGCTATAATCATAATAAGCTCTTGTTTTACGTTGAAAACACCTTTTGCGTAATCTTCGGCGAATCCCATAAGATATTTTAAGGGTAATTTCCCGGAGAATACGTTACTTGCCGTGTCTACGATATCTTGGTTTGCTTCGTCGAGACCCCATCCGCACGTCATGAGAGATCTTTGTTGCAAACTTCCGAATGAAACCATGGTTTTTAATGTCGTCGTAACTCCAGGTTTACGAACCACGGCGACCTGCTCACCTCCCATCTCGTAGCGAATTTCATCGAACAAAAATGCGAGGGCATTATTTGATAAAAAACATCTTTTCGTTGCGTCTATGGGTTTAAATTTTCCTTCGATATATATGTAACTTTCGGCGATATCCAGTATAATATCTTGAAAATTAATGGGGATACGGACTTCATCCGAATTGTTGAATGATGGAGATCCGTATGGTTTATACGTATGCTCTTCTAGACTAATAATGGAATTGTCCAAGATGGGCTCGGAGAAAACCTCTATTTTATCGCTGGTGGTGGAAATCATTTTCGCACTTTAAGACCGATTGATTTTAAAAATTTATAGTCTTCGGCAGATAACTGTTGAGATGTTTGTGATCTAACGTCTGGACGACGACTAACCTTGACGTTAACTCTTCTTTTACTTTTATTATGTTTCGGCGGTTCCCCCATCTTAATCGACAGCACACACAATTGACGATTGAAGCAAAACCCCATTTCTATGAAAGTTTCTTCAGTTCCAATTTCACGATTATTTTCTCGCCTTGAAAATTGATTAGATCACCGCTATCGTCCAAGATGCGAAGAGTAATGTTGTCGATAAACTGACGTCCTGCCGGCATTAACGGCATATAAATATTATTTTGTGGTTCTTTACTGATTTTGTAACCGGGCTCCACGTCGATATCGAATTCGAACAAGGTATGACCTTCCACCGAATTCATATATGCTCCGGAAATTATATTACAATCTACGCGTATGATGCGTACTTTCATTATTTCCACCATCTCGGTTGATTCGTGCTTTTTGTCTCTTTTTAACACTGTATGATTAAATCCTAACATTTTACCGATACTCGCCTCTCCCCGGAAATCTATAGTATATTGGGATTTCAGTTCACATTTCAGTGTATTATTATTAGCGACCAAGTAAAAGATTCCATCGTTCTTTTCTTCAGTTGAAATCCTCAAAGCCTCCAACACAGCTTTACCTATCTCATCTATTTCATAGGCCCCAGGTGGAATCTGCAATTGTATCGACTCGGTGGTGTAACCCTCCTTCATGTAGGCAAACTTATTGTTGCTTTCGTCCAATTAAAAATTGAATTGTATGTGTAAAATCCCAGCAATGCCAGACCATATTTGTTTTCTCTATTTAATTCGACTGGTGGATAAAAATCGGCGCTTAAGACGCTCGAGTGTCCTGTTAGTGTGAACGTATAAGACATGACTAACCATTAAAACATCACACATCTCGGTTTTATTCTTAGCGGCAACATTTAAAAAGATTCATCTTCACACCTTTTCTCACTGCATTAGATAGTGATGTTTTTATGCTATTTTCTGCTTTTATGCGCACATCGCTGATTTTGCAATAACAACAAAATATTTTTCTAGCTGTAAGATCCTCATCAGCCGTAACCTCGTTTAAATTGCTGCTGCTGCTGAAATAATGTTTGCAACCGCACTGATATTTTAATATATCGATATCGCTTTTGAGGTGCTCGGGCAACTTTTCCCAAACGAATGGAATTTCATTTGGGGCTAATGCAATCATTACTTCCTTGGGCATGTTTTCTAACTGTTTCACGGTCATTTTCCTTAATCCACCGGCTAGATGAAATGCTTTCAGTGATTGCAACATTTTAGTATAGTTATTGCGATCCATTTGCGGTGTTAATGGTGACGATGATGATGACATCTTTTACGCTGATGATTCGACAAGAAACTTTAAGCACAAATGTCCACACCAGACTGTTCCAAAATCCTGCTGACGATCGTATGTATAGTAAATAATTTTTGATGGTTCCGATCCCGTTTGTAGATATCGTACCAATTAGATCGGTGGGGGTAAATCGCCGAAGCTGTCATAATATGTTACTTTAGAATTATTTTTTCTATAAGCTACCCAATGAGTCCCTGCGCCACGCGTACTATCCAAATTCACTATTGCTGCTTCGTAACGTCGAGGACCTTGTCTAGGTAATAAATCCCTCATATAAACGCCTCGAAAGTGTCCTATTCTTTTCTTTTTGGCATATTTTTCTATATCGATGTTAGATAGTGGTCTTCGAGGTAGGGATTCAATTAGTTTTTTGATCTACGATTTAAAAATAATCCCATACCTTTACGATATGGCTTTAGAAACAAACCATTTTTTTTCGATTTTAAATAAGGCCGGGACCGGTTTTATCTTCGTTGCTTTTTTTTACAGCTTTTACGGCGCGCACAATTCCCGCTGCCCCACCGGTTAATGAACCCAAAACTGATAACTCGGCAAAAATTGGTTTTAATGGTAATATTCCACCAGTTTTAGGAATCGGTATTATTCTCGGTGTACGAACCTTCCTTTTGCCACCTGCCGCTTTTACCGATCTACGTGCTGCCGACAGAGCTATTTTAGATGCATTCATGACATTTTTTTCCAACACATTTTTACTTCCGGCTTTTAATAATTCCCTTCGAACTGCTTGTCGAATAGCTGTTCCGAAACTGGCTTTCCGAACATGTCGATTTTTATTAACACCTTTCCTTTTTGTATGACGTGTGCCTTTACTAGATGTTTTTTTTGTTGATAATGATGATGGTACACCCATACCAAAACGTTGTTTTCCTTTCATAATGTTTGTAACTAACCAAGCTGCTGTTTTTTCACCTAAACTGGAATCTTTCGATTTTACTCTATTCCAAGCACTTTGTTCGAGCTCGTAATCCGCTCGATGTCTCGCACTTATGTTGTCTTTATTATGTAAATAGGCTAAATCGTGTTTTTTGCATGCGGCATCCAAAGGATTAATGCCTGGATCACCTCTTGTTACACGTTTTATTACTTTTGTTCCGGGTCCGCAATATTGATAACCAGGAATGTGTACCTCGAATGGTAATTTATTTATTAACGAATTCACATTACCGTATCCAGTTTTGTTGGAAACGTGAGACCGTCCACTTCGTTTGACGCTCGGCATCTGAATGACAGTTTTTGTGAAAAATTGCCTATAAAATATCAAATTTTCCTAAGCTGCGCGTTATCGATTTTAAACAAAAACTTCCTATTGACAATCTCGATGAAAAAGTCGGACTTGGATTTGAAAAGAAGATAATGAAGAGACACGGTCCTCTACTTCCTTCCTCTATTCGCGGCCTGTTAATTGGTCCATCCAATTGTGGAAAAACTAATGTCATGATTTCGCTGCTTACACACCCCCTTGGGCTACGTTTCGAAAATGTCTATATTTACTCGAAATCTCTGTATCAACCGAAATATGAGTATTTAAGGAAAATTTTAGCGCCCATCAAAGGTTTAGGCTACTATGCCTTTAGTGATTCCAGTAATATTGTGGAACCGTCCGATGCAAAACCAAACTCTATATTTATCTTTGATGATGTTATATGTGAAAAACAAGATGTTATAAGATCGTACTTTAGCATGGGACGTCATAAAAATATCGACTCCTTTTACCTAGCGCAAACATATTCGCGAGTGCCTAAACAGCTTGTGCGAGACAACGCCAATTTTATTATTATGTTTAAAAAAGATGAGTTGAATATGAAACACATATTTTCCGACCACGTTTCACCGGATCTAACTTTTACTCAATTTCAAGAAATGTGCTCAAAATGTTGGGATAATAAGTATGGATTTTTAGTAATTGATAAAGACAGCGATGTGAAATCGGGAAGATACCGCAAAGGATTTGATAGCTATATATTACTGTAATAATAAGAGAAAACGCTCATTTGATTGTTGAAACGTCCTTTGTTAACATCATGAATAACGCGATCGACTTAAAACGTAAACTAGTGGAAGCTACCAATGCCGTCAGAAAAAAATTTAAACAAATTAAAGCGGCTAAAGAGTTTAATGTTGTGGAATTGGAAAAGTTTTACGAACCCATTTCTAAGCCATTGACAACTATATCTGATGTGGTTAAGCAACGTCAGCAGCAGCAGCAGCAGCAACAACAACAGCAACAACATTATCCAGCTACAAAGTCACATAGTCTCAGTACATCAGTGCAGTCGACTCAAATATCAGGTTTTCCCCAACCTACACATTCCTTTCAAACCTCCACACCTATTCAGCAGCAGCAGCAGCATCGCATTTCAAAAGAAGTTATTAGCCAATCGGTGTTTGATACACCCTCGACATCAACTAATACATCTCTCGCATCCGCTGACACCACAACTTCCGATACGCACACCTGAAAGGATTACGTTCGAAACCATCTCTATACGATACTGTATATGGTGTACGTTTTGGTTCAAAAACAGATTATAACGAAAATTTTATTGGTAATTTAGAGGTGCGTTTTCGAAATGGAAATATTGTCTTATACAAAAAAGGGAAAAATATTGCAGAATATGGTGGATCACCGGCACTTTATGATTTGTTATTTCTTAAAACACCCCCAAGTGTAGGCAAGGAACAACAACAATTAAGTGATAATGTACTTTCAACGTACAAGGAAATTTTGGAATCAACGAATGCTGTCTACAACAATTTTAAAAAAAGTGATGGTTTGCGGGAGACCAGATGGAACAAATATTTACGAATTATTAAACCTCTGATAATGGGCACAAAATTAGGTGGTACTATTACAAGAAAAAATCTCTCGGAAAAACTACAGTTACCCACAAAAAAGAAATTATCTTCGAAAAAATTTCAATATGTCTACTGGAACAAACTAAAGAGTTGGTGGATCGTTTACGTTTGTTGTGGAGTTCCAAAATGGCCGGTCACACTGGACACGAAAATGAAATTATGTCAATCATAGAGGAATTACGAGAAGAAGATATAATATATTAAGCTCAATATTTAATGATATTATTCAGTTCTTCCTTCGATCTGAAACCTTTAGTATCACTAATAATATGGAGCCCAGTCTAGAAAAAATCAAGATTGTTAATGAACTACATAGAACGGCTAGAAAAAATTTTGTAAGACGGCGCACGATAATAAAAGGATACAGAGATTTGTGGCAAATTGATTTGGCTGAAATGCAACAGTATGCTGATGAAAACGATGGTTATCGTTATATTTTGGTCTGTATAAATTGTTACTCGAAATTTGTCTATACCAAAGCCATAAAAAACAAGACTGGTATAGAAGTTACTAATGCGATGAAAAGCATCATTGAAGAGGCATCATATACACCAACAAATCTGCAAAGTGATCAAGGAAAGGAGTTCTATAATACAAACTTTCAAGCCCTGATGAAAAAATATAATATAAATCATTATTCCACTTACAGCACAAAGAAAGCTGCAATTGTTGAGCGAGTCATAAGGACTTTAAAAAATAATTTATATAAACAATTCTCGACAAGAGGATCTTACAAATGGATACATATATTATCGGCAGTAACAAAAACCTATAACCACTCGAAACATCGCACCATTGGAATGAAGCCTGGAGACGTGCAAGAAAAAACACATATTAAAGCATATGATTATTTAAAAATTGTACCTAAAAAATTTAAGTTTTCCATGGGTGACATTGTGCGTATTAGCAAGTACAAAAGCTTATTCGAGAAAGGATATACGCCCTCTTGGTCAACCGAATTGTTTAAAGTTGTAAAAGTTAACGTTACAAATCCACCTACTTACTTGTTGGAATCGTTAGAAGGTCAGCCTATAAGAGGGTGTTTTTACGAATCAGAACTACAAAAAACAAGCAGTCCTGACGTTTATCTAGTAGAAAAAGTCCTTAGACAACGCAAGAAAAATCACATCGAACAATTATTTGTCAAATGGCTAGGATTTCCCAACCACTTTAACTCTTGGATAGATAAAGCTAATATTGTTTAAATAACATATTGTATGACTATATTTTTTTATTTAAAATGTGAAATAAATAAACAATATATTGTAAAATAAAGTTTTTTATTTCAATCTTCATTATTAAAAACAATGACAATAAAACATCATACACATAAATAACATTTCAATATTCTTGGAGGGAAGGTCCAATTCACCGACGACTACGACGTTATCTTCAAGGCTATGCCACTCGGAGTGCGTTCTCCTATTCTTTAACCTGCTTTTTTTAGATTTTTTTGAAGTCGAGTCGTACGACAGTGCGCTTAATGAGTCATTTAAAGGCTGATGATAGAGTATTTTCTGCATAACTTCAATTTTTGTTTTAAGCTCACTATTATTTTTGTATATCATGGGGAGGACATCCTTGTTAAATATGTCACATATTACAACTGCAAAATTGTAAAACTTTCTATTAACAAAGTGTTTTGTCACAGCATCGTCATCATCTTTAGGTTCGCCTAAGTTGGTTATGATTTTTCCACCCATATCATACTGCCCATCCGCTGTAAGTTTAAAACCAATCCCTTGTGGCCCAGGTAATATATGATATTTTTCATTATATTTCTGACGACCAAATTTATCAATTGTGTTGTTTCTTCGACTCATTTTCAATCTTTACTAAACTATTTTATTTTTATTTGCCCTACTTATATTAAATATTTCAGCTGAGAAAAAGAAACACTGACTATGATCTACTGGGTTGGTATGTTTATAAAAGAAATAAAATAAAACTGTGATTGTAACAGATATTTATTTACAGTTATTTAATTGCACAAATACAAAAATTATAAAAAATTAATTTTCCATGTCTTCGTTTTCGTTGCTCAAAATTTTATCCCATCCGACACTATATCGATCGTCAACGTCTTGGGATGTTGCTGTTGCAGAAACCAATTCATATTTTGCAGCAAGCTCACCTGGTAAATGTGGAATATTGACGAGGTATTCTTTTAATTCTTCTTCAACCATTTCAGCACAAAATGTATCCATGTCTATGGAACCATATAAAAATTTGTCGCACAAGTGTGCCCCAGCCATAAAATTGATTGTATCCCTGATCTCGTTCTTATATTGATCTTTGGCTACATCAATATGCGACCAATCATTTACGCTATCTAACATATCGTGAGCCCTATTTCTTAATTCTCCCCCCAACCAAAATATGTATCTATCTACACATTCGTTGGCGGTCGTCGTCGTCGTCGTCGCATCAGCAGACATCTTTAACAGAAATAATGAACACGCGTAAGTATTCTGACATGTGCAACTATATTTTAAATTTAATTACATCCTTTTTTTTCAAACAATTTACATACAATTTACTCCAATGAGCCAAAACGTAATAATGTTCGAGTATTGTTTCCAAAAACTCTAGTGCCCTGCCCCAAATAAGTTAGAGTGTATTTATCTTTAGTTTTACTCATAATATCTACAATATCGTCAGATAGTGTTTCGGCCACACGTTTTGGTAAAAAAGTCTCAAATGTGCTATTATCACCGTCATCGTGTAAAGCCACTAAAAGAGTTTTACCAAATCGTGTAGTCATTGAAACCATCTTTACAATTTTATACACTTTGCCTACAATCATTTCGGTAACCTTTTTTCTCTCTAAAACCTCGAAATCTTTGCTAAACATTTCATTAATTTCATCTAGAGTTTCTTTTGCAATACTCATTATTGAAAAAATGGTATATAAATCCAAAAATTACCGTGAATATAAAAGCACTTTCAGAACACTACACGAACACAATATTTGATGTTTATGCCACTGATATCTGCGACTGTTTGAAGTCACTTCTTTTCCCACGAACCTTTATAGCGGGGTTTCAAGGTCGAATTGTAACAATGGTGGGGGTAGCTTAACGATAGAAATAGTGGGAGAAGTATTCAAGGTCAAATGACGTCACACATTTAAATTGGTATAAGGATAACTTCAAGGACAAAATATAATGAAACAAATAACTACATTTTATGTACTTTATTCATTGATTTTTTTCTGCCATTCTTCTATGCGTGTAACATTATCACCTAAACCTAATTTCCTTAATTTGTTCAATAATAATTGTTTGTTTTTATTTCTTAGAAAATTCTTACAAACTATACTAGCTAAAAGACACACTTCGGCATGGTCCATATACTTAAAAAATACACTAAAGTCCTGGGCCTCCGAATCTTGCATTTCATTTGCGTAAAATTCCGAACAGGCTGCAGAAATTAGAAATTCCTCGTACATTTCTCGCACTAAACTTTCCATATTAACTACTACTACGTTAAACTTAAGTCCTACACTCTAATTTCATCTAACACAACCGGATCTGCAATGAACCTAATCAGTTTTTCCAGTCACCAAACCCCAACTTTTTTATCTCACGAACAAAGTCTTGTAAATTTATTGTTTTGCTGCAATATTTACGACATGCATTCGCAGCCTTTTCATATTCATAAGCCAAATCACAATAGCGCGACGCCCATTCTGCTCGACTTTTCATTGCATCATTGAAATAATTATTAGCCGTTTCAGTGAACTCATCGCCCAATTTTTTTACTGTCTCTTGCAAAGCACTATTCATATTATTCACTCATTTTTTACATTCACGACACTTTTTTATTGCTGGTGGTGGCCCATCTATATAATGACGATATATTTGTTCATAGTGAATGTAACAGGGTAAGCTTAACTGTAGTTCCTTGTTACACCGATATGACGCTGGCAGCTTATCCCAAATTTGCCGTAAACTCAGCGTATCAACGCAAGTTTTTAAATATTCGAGAGGAAAAAATGCTAGATCCTTCTCTTCAAAATCACACAAACTTTTTAAATTACTCTGATATAAACAAATTACTCTGCCGACTTGCTCTATAATTTTTTCTTTAGATAGTTCCGTATCTGACATTTCACACTGAATGAATGCAAATAGACTCACACAATTTATAGAACAATTTGCAAGGTCAAAATCATTTCAAGATCATCCCACACTATTACAATGCACAAATAACTACTTCAAGGTCACACACCCAAGATGACCTTCAACAAAGTCAAGGTCGTCTCGGCCAAGGTCAAGGTCACACACATAACCTTGAACACAAGGCCAAGGCCAAAGCACACGTGCACTTTCAAGGTCAATGACAAGGACATGTGGGCGGGGCCAAAGAGGGGTGAAGCAAGGTCAAGGTCAAGGTCGAGGAGTGGGGGATCGAGAGAATCGGGTTATGTTCACTACTCACAAGAACTACACAGATTAACAAAGTTTGTAAATAACCGCCATATGGTGGCGCGACGGTGAATTAAAACAGAAATATGTAAAATCGCGTTTCGTGTACTCGTACTCGCCATCATGTAGATTGACAAATTTTCATGTCCACTTCGCCAATATTTGATTCTATTTTATTTTAAATTACACGGACAAAAACTTATCTATTTATATATATATATATATATATATATATATATATATATATATATATATATATAGAGAGAGAGAGAGAGAGAGAGAGAGAAATATGTAAATATTCAGATCGTTCAAGAAAAGCCACTAAAATGAAAGCATTTAGCGTCCGCCCATTGAGGATTTTCGGAACTAGAATATGAACTTATACAACTTTCATTTTCATTTTGTTGGGATGATATACCACTCACTGCCATTATCAGTGCCATTATCAGTATTTATTTCATATGTGTATGATTTTCTCATACTACTCCACGCCCTCTATTTATTTCCCTTTCTTTAGGTTTGGGATTTCTTTATGGAGTCTTTCGGACTGTTGGGTAAAACTCCATTATTACAAATTACTTTGAACACATGTGTGACCCTTTTCACAGCACAAAATAATTTATCTATTCAATGCATGTAGCTGTCGATTGCAATGTTAACCCCAAGTCACAACTATATCCTTCTCTTTCAGTATACTTAGGTCCATATTGTAAAACAAAATTCACCCCTTGGTAGAATATGTCACCACGAACAAAGTTCCATCTATGCATAATAAAAGTCACCCTATTACGAACGTTCTTCCCATAGCACGGCACAACCATCCCGGGCTACCGTTTTTGTCTAGACTGCGTTTTTTTTTATTTTATGCAAGAACGCGGTTACATAAGTGTTGTCAATCCAAGTACCAAAATGGAAATCTGTACAGGTTGGTATTAACAACCACAAATAATGCTACCACCTCTTTTTTTGCTCTGGGTAGAGACAAGTCAGTATTTTTAAATATTTTCATGTTGCTCTCCACAACCGTAACCGGCTCCGACTTGTAAATCAAGAATAGCACACAGATTCTCTCAAGAGTCGGGACTAAATAATAATCGAACAACAAGAATAAGCGGTTGCGTTTTCTGATGATATTAAAATAACCACAATCTCAATTCGGCCTGGCTTTGCTCAATGATAACCATGTGGTAGCCACTGTGTCACTTATGTAACAGCATTTGAAATGAGAAATATCTAAATAAAAGTAAAATGATTATTTTCTTCGATGTTGAGCCCAGATTTACGGTATGGTACATTTTGGCCAAATAAAATGTATCTCAGTGGTAGAGTAAAAAATAATTTAGTTGATCACTCATTTGTAAATATAGGAGTGATGATAAAATATAAATTTTATCTATAATTTACGTTTTAAAAACAATTATCAGTAAAAAACACAATTCAGTACTTTATTGCAACCTTTAATATATAACATCAATCCAATTTCGACCGCGTGTAGACTTCACATGCCGTAGAGCACTTTTATGTCTTGTCCATTCCTGAATAGTGGTATTTTGTCGCTATTTTCAAATGGAGCGTTTCTCGACGGTAACATTATTTTCCGTATTTTATTTAGCGTAATGCATTAATATTTGCGCAACCAGACGTTCCAAAAATGAATACAATACAAAGATTGCATAAGGTAGCAAATAGCGAAATTGCGAAACAATTATGTTTGAATAGATACAATCAAATAAATTATACGAATTATACTCGTTTCCCAATTTTGATCTTTGCGACCTCATAGACTGACCTTAAAAAGATTATACTGGACCATCCATTCGTTGATTTTATTAACGGGTAACAAAAACAAAGATAATAAGTTATTTTTATTATGAAACTGGTACTTTGATATTCCAAAATGCGATCCTGAATTATATCACCATTTTCTATTACAATATAATACTTATAGCCGTATTTTCCGTTTGTCAAAATAAATGGTTTAACAAAATGTGTTGTTAAAACATCAAATATAACAATTCTGTTTGACAAAATAGATCATATGGCGAACTAATTGCGTTTAAATCAAGGAGATTGGAAGGGATATGGAAAACTACAAAAATATGCTAAATGCTTAAAAAAGCGTTTCACCATGCAGAAAATAAATGTCATAAATTGTCATCAACTGGCTATGTGGAGCAAACGCAAAAAGAAATTTCGTAGTAAATTTGTTGCATGAAGTTAACAATGTGAGATCCGGAAACCAGAGCATTGTTTGCGACACGATCAGCGTCCCGGCGTATTCTTTATTTTTATAGGGGTTGTTTTACATCGTTCTCGACGCTTATTTTCTTTGATGTGCGGTGCAGTATCATTAGTTAAATTTCGGAATTTATATTTGTGTATGTTGTCAAGACATTTGTATAGACTTTAATTTATAACAGTATATCAGTATATGGTATTGTTTTGTAAATCGCGTGGTTCGATCCCGGAAATTCATTATTTTCGGTAAGTACCTACGTTTTTTATATTACATCAATATGTAAGATTATACTGAAGATCTTTTAATAGATCGACGATTTTAAAGTTTTGTTTGCGCTAGAGTGTAGTTTTTATCATTTTTTTCATTACATTTTTTTGAACAGATATTAATTATTTTAAAGGAAGAGTAACAAATAGTTAATCCCTATGGCCAGATCCTTTTTACCATTGTAGATAAGATAGGATTTTATTTTGAATTATGTTTAAATTTTTTTTAAGGCAGTGTTTATTTCATTAATCGTTCTATAACCTGAACTTTAAATTGTAATTTTTCAATATAACAACATAAATAAGAGGTTTCTCAAATCCAGTCCTGTCCCTTGACCTACTGCGCAAGTGCAGCATAGCCACATTGAGGGGAGTACAGAGTTACATGCGGAACCAAATTTAGTTTAGGGTATTCTCCTTCCTTTTACCCCTTCCAACTTCCTTGGTTTAAATACGAATCCGCTAAATGGCATATACGAGCAAATTTTTTAATCCAGTTCTTTTAATAAATCCTTTCTAACTAAAAAAAAAATCGATTACGATGCATACAAGGAAGCAGTGGTTTTTTATTTGATTAAATTTTAATATTTATAAATATTCACATTTTTTACAAAAAATGTAATACCATGAATGTTTGACATTAATACATTGTCAAAGATTATTCACAATAACATGAATCCTCTTTGACATTGTCTCATGTTCAAAGGTTTATAATTTTCGACCGAAATATCAACAAAGAAGACTTGGTGAAAACTGCGGCAAAGTATAAGATGGCTCACCGAAGAAAGGTCAATCCCTAAAAATTATTATTTCAGCTGTCGTCCCGATCAGGGTACCTATTCTCGTTCTTGAGAGAACGATCACTTGATGGAAAGTGGGCGTGGTTCTCACGAAAAAGTATGAAATCGTGTTCTGGGTAGCTTTTCTCGTTCTCGAGAGAACGTTCATCTTGATGAAAAGTGGCCGTGGTTCTCACGAAAAAGTAAGAAACCGTATTCTGAATACGTTTTCGTACTTTTTCGGGAGAACCACGCCCACTTTCCATCAAGATGATCGTTCTCTCAAGAACGAGAATAGGTACCCTGTTCGCAATTTGTTTTTAGTACGAATCTACTCTGCGAATATACTTCTAAACATATATATAAAAGTTACGATGCTATGAATGGAAGCACTACCGAATTTATAAATATGAGGTTTTGTTTATCAAATGTTTCTAAGGTTAGGGTTCTGTAATTTGAAAAAGTATCAATGTTTAATTTGCAAAATAAAATTATTCGACTGATAGATTTATAATTGTCTGCAATGTTTCCTACAAGTACGCAGTGTAAATATTGGATGTTCAGCAGTGAGGATGAATTAAATATTTTACGAGAGAAGACGAACACTCAACACATTCAAACTTATGGGAGAAATCTTAATGTAAGTAACCCTCTAATTATTGTATTCTAAAAAGTATTTATCGGATCGAATCCTAAGATTCAACTGATGAAACTTATATGGAGAAGATTGAAAATTTCGGGATTTGATCAAAAATGACTTTATACAAATTGTAAAATACAGGATAATATTTAGATAGGAGAGACCAATGCCATTTTAAAAATATTTAGGAAGTGTCCCGAATTGATGGTATTCATACAAACTTTACATATCCTTTTTAGATATAGGATGTTATCTCATTGTCTCAAGTCTGCTTTTTGGCTTTAACTTTCTGATACTGTTCAAAATATCTTTTACACTTGAAGAAATTACTTAATAACCTATTTTTTATATTTTGAACACTTGTAGCATTGTTATGCTTCGCATTGTCTAGCTCCATTATTTAAGTTATTTTCAATGTGTTTGATATTTAACGTTGCATCTTAATAACATATATTTATTATATTTAAAATTATTTGCTTTACTCCTTACCACCAGATATTGATTTAACAACCAGATCTATGCAGAATCAGGCGGGAACTTTGGCCACCCTATTACAGTTTTTATCTTCTTTACAAGGAACAAAAGCATCAGGGCATAGGTACATATTCTATTAAAAAAATCCTTATACCATAACCATTGAAATAATCACAGATATGTTCCTTTTAGTATTACATCCCCTCCTGAGGGTCCACCATAATAACATAACAACTAAACTATAAACAAAGATCACCTAAGCTAAACTAGAGCTGTTAGATTTAAATTGACAAATACAAAAACAAATCAACTTTTTGAAATTTTACATTATGACTAAAAAAGTCCTTTTTTACTGTATAAACCAAGGTGATAAATTTAAAAATAATTTTGCAAAAGTATTTCTTGAAATTGGCTTTCTTTCTCACTTTTAAAATGATGACATTCTAGATTATTACAAATTCAACAGGGATCCTTTTTGTGACCTCTTTTTTTGCTTAATTTTTGTGAATTTTCAGATTTATAGGGCATTTGGAAAGTATCAAATGTGGACACTTAATATCTCTCCACAACCTTTAATTTTGGAAAATACTTACAAATATATAGTAGGCAGCTTTTGAGATACTTATGTATAAAATAATAGATATTTATTGTAAATAATACATGTGACATGTAAGTTTTCCTTTCTTCATTGATCGATCACTACTACACCATGGTGTAAGATACTTCATATATATTAAATACATTATAGATTTATTTATTTATTCATCTTCCTGTATGAAAATAACAAATTGTATAGGAATAGTCACCATCATAAAAATCTTATAAACTAAATTAAAATAACTAAAACTAATTAAATAAACACGTAAAGTATAAAATTAAAAAATAACAAACCATAATAGAATATAAACGCAAACCACCACATTTCACCCTACAAAGAAAACAAGCCAGTCATGTACTTATCCAAAGAATAAATACACTTCAAAACAAGGAAATGTTTTAATTTACTTTTGAATTGTTTAATATTTGTGCTTTTCTTAATTTCATCTAGCAAATGACTGAACATTTTTATACCTATAATATTAGGAGATTTATGTAATTTTGGATATTTCTCTAAATGTATATAGACATACCTCAAATATATATATATATATATATATATATATATATATATATATATATATATATATCCCTATCAGTGTTAAAATATTCATGTCTAAAAATGTTCCTCCGGAAAACATGAACCGTGCATCTAATAGTTCTCTTTTTTTAATAAATACGTTATGTGATTTGGCTAAGCGACCCCAAAAGTAAAGCCGGTATCTAAGAATCGACACAACTTTTGTATATATAACATAAAAATGTGACTCTCTGATAACACATTTCTCAAATTTAACATAACATAGTTGTTTTTAATGGTAAAAAAATGTTTAATCCTGTACCTATAGAAATAAGAAACATTGCCTGTAAAATAAAGCTAATAAAAAAAAAAGGTAAAGAGTTGCTACTAGATAAAGTGTACTACTCAACATTGGAATTTTTTGACGAAATATTTTAATTTGATATTTCTTAGTGATTTTGTGTTTTTTTTTTTTCTTTCAACACCGAACGTATGTATTTGTATTGTTGAATTTTAATTTTTTTTATAGTTTTTTGGGTAATAATTTATTGATACACGGATCTGCGATAATTTGTTCATTTGTTAATTGATGTAGATGTTAGTTCTATATCACTATTGTTAATATTAGATGATTTTATTTTGTTTGACCATGATACGTTATGACATGTATGGTGATTATTTTGGATAATTTAAATGGTTCCCCATACACTATTTGTTTAATCTATGTCTATATACCTCTTTTTAAATTTAAATAGTTTTGAAACTGCTTTGTTCATAAGATTTTTCTTTTAACAATAAATCTATATTTGATCTATTTAAGTTGATATTAAGTATATTTGTTCCAGCTCTCAATTTAGTGTAATTTTGTATGCCAATCGAGCAGGTAAAGCACCCTCTCTATTCGATATCTACTCACAAGCTGTAACAGGTATTTTATTTTGAAGTAGATTAACTGTAGCTTTTCTGCAGTTGATTCTACACTTAAATTACCCATATAAAATGCTTTACTCTCTTCTGCCGCAGAAATTGTGAAGATTTCTCGTCTTGAGCCTCTGACAAATCTTCTCATGTGAACCTGATTTTTTAAATATCTGTGGTGTTTCGGGTATATGATTTGTCAAATTAATGAACTTATTCATAGTGCCTTGGGTTGTAGCTTCCATTACACCATGGCCAATATTTTTAGAAGTTACACACTTCTCAGCTACATCCTTAACCTTTGCAGCTGTATTATTATCAGCAAAGGCTTTTATAAGTTTGGAATTTTCCTCCTTAACCATTTTTCCCAGAATTCTAAATTGACAGACAAAGTTGTAGTCAGGTTAGCTTCCAAATCTTTAAGTTGTTTGTCCTCAATAGTTCTGGACATTCATAATTCAATGTTTTCTTCAATAGATTTAACATTTTTCCTAATCTCGGCAATATAATCATCTTGCTTTGTTTGTTTTATCTGTTTTAAGTCATCTTCAATACGTTTAATTCCTTTTTCCAAGTCGTTGAACCTTGCACTGTTTTTCATTTGCTCTTATCATTCTCTATCCCATTAAATCTTTGATTTAGTTTTGACATGGTGTTAAACAATTTATCTACACAATCAGGGTAGAAATGAAGAAGAAATCTTGTCTTAATGATCAAAACATGTATCTCTGATGGACTTTTTGCACAAATTATGCTTTTACTAATGTCGAAGGGAAAACCAAATGACCTTCATGATACATGCTTTTTTGCGTTTATAACAGTTAGCTAATGTTGAAATTGGAATTTCGAAAAAAGTTAGTGGCAACGTCGCGTAATCAACACGTGATTTCTGATCAGCCGAACTAGATATATAATAAAATCCAGTTAAAACAATCGCAATCTCAAACGCTGCCTTTACTGTACCATAGATTTAACACCTTCAGCACTCTATTATCGCAAGTTTTCTTAATTAATTTCACTCAAAACTCCAAATAAAGAAAATACATTAACATAAATAAACAAACTGCACGCGATGTTACCCTCATTAACGATACTATTGGCATGTTCTGTTTTAATTTAATTATTTTTCTTATATAGGAGGCTTCTAATTATGAGTTTTTTCTTACCCCCGAAGAGGAGAAAATTATGGTAAAACGCTATGAACTACACCTTCGGGATTTTTGTAAACGGTTTCAACCTGCAATGCCAAGATGTGTAATAGGAACTGCATTTCATTACTTTAAAAGATTTTACATCTACAATTCAGTTATGAACTATCATCCAAAGGAAATAATGTAAGTAGCGCACACGTATCCATACGGTCTTACCCTATTTGGAAATTGAATATGCAAACGGGTATACGAAAACTGAGACCTAAATAAAATCACTGATACTATGTTTTTTCTATTTTTAAACCGACTTCTAAAAGAAGGAGGTTCTCAATTCGTCAACTATGTTATATTTTTTTTATGTATGTATATGGCGGATCCAATATGGCGGACGAAAAAATCAATTTTTTCCTATTTTCTCCAAAATTGGTATTGGGGAGTTTTTGGGGTCCCACATAACGAATTTAAAATTATTTTTTTAAAATTCAATATGGTATATCCAATATGGCAGATAAAAATTAATTTTATCTGATTTTTTTTTTCAAAATTGGCATGGGGGAGTTTTTGGGATCGCACATTACGAATCTGAAATTATTTAAAAAAATAAATAAATATGGCGGATCCAAGATGGCGAATTAAAGATTCTACATATCTCGATTTTGTCTAAAATCAGTACTGAGGGATTTTTGTTAGTGTTAATTACGAATTTAAAATATTTTTTGAAAAACTCAATCTGGCGGATTCAGTTTTTCGATTTTCTCCAAAACTGATATATTGGGTTCTTGAGGGTGTAAACTATGAATTTAAAAGTATTTTTCAGGAATCAATATGGCGCATCCAATATAGCGGACTAAAAATTTTACATTTTTCGATTTTGTTCAAAGGTGGGACTGAATCGTTTTCGAGAATGTAAACAACGAATATAAAATTAATTTAAGAAAATTTAATATATGAGATGCAATATGACGGTCTGGAAATTTTAAATTTCCGGATTTCATCTTCAAAATTGGTATTAGGGGACTTTGAAGGGTTTAGATTTAGATTAGATTAAGATTTTAAAATTATCTATTTGAAATGCAATATGGCGGATCCAATATGGTGGGTTGAAAAATTCACCTTATTCGCATTTTCTCAGATGTGGTATTAGGAGATTTTCGGGATTGTGTATTACGAATATGAAGTTAATTTTTTACAACCATTAGGTTGATAAGATACAATATGAGAGACTTAAAATTTTACATTTATCTATTTTGCCTAAAATTGATATTGCGGGATTCTTGGGGCGTATACAAATATGCAGTATAAAATATATCGGGCTAAGAAATTTACGTCTCAAGTTTTTTAAATATCGATATTGCAAGGTTTTGAGGCCAATATTACCAATCTCAAATTAATTTGAAATTTAAGATAGTCGATTTACTATGACAGACTAAATATTTGCTTGACATAATTTCACTGGTATTTGGAGAATTCTAAGAATAAAGAATTTTTAGTGGTTCATTTTAGGGTGAATTACAACTTTGGATAAAACGGGTACTTTTTTGCCACCTTGAGAGTTACACTAATCTCGATTAGTACTTAGTTCAAATAATTTTTGGATATCATAATGAATTCAAAACTGAAAATTGAAAAATAAAATTTTTATAAAAAAATTGAACCGACTTCTAAAAGTGCGCTATAAAATGAAAAACAACTAAATTTTTCTGTGAAATTAAAATTTTTAAAGTCAGCGCCAAATTATTTTTAATAGAAATAAGTAACTACTAATATATACAAATTATGGGAAGAAAGCAATTACAAATAAAGTATTTTTAATCTGTTTATGCGAATCACATTTGGTTAGGGATTAGTTTGGTGCCGACTTCAAAAATATCAATTTTTTTTGAATAAATTTTATTATTGACTAGGTTTATAACCTACACTGAACAGTATATCCATATAAACCATAGGTTTTCAACATTTTCTGAACTACCACCCTCTATGCAAAAAAAAAATAAATCCTGCCTCATAATAATTTTACCTAATATTAAAATGTCGTATTAAAAATGTAAATACCAAATTTATTAGAAAATTATTTATTATAAATTATATTATCAATAAAAAAATGAGATGATTGGGGCTAGTGAAGTTTTAGCTATGCAATCAGATTCTAAAGGTCGCAAGTCGCAACTACTGCTAGACTCTTTCTTTGTTTGAAAGAAAAGGATGTAAAGTAATATTTAAAGTTAATAATGGTTAGTGAGCAAATCTCCAACAGCTCGGTGTGAGGAGGTCCGGTAAATTTAGGGCGCTAGTAGCTCCTTACAGTTGAATTGCAAACTGCCGTTGGTAGTTTCGGTACTTTCTCTACAGTATCCATTTAGATAATAATTAACTTAAGGTTTCAAGGCTGTTCAATTTTTTTATAAGTGTGTTCCACTCACTAATCCCACAATATCTATTGTCTGTAAATTTTATTTGATGATTTTGTTTAATAAATGATCCATGCAAATCCTTCCATGGTTCTCCATTTACTTATGAACATGTCATAGCATTTGACACTTGTTCGATTCCGACTTTCTCGTGTCGAAATCTGATTAGATTTTATTGGAATATGGTCAAAATACCTAAATTTTAATAACTGTGATATAATATTTTATTTTTAATCACTTCTCGATTTTAGGGTTACCTGTATATATTTGGCTTGTAAAGTGGAAGAATTTAATGTTTCAATACAACAATTTGTTGCAAATATAAAGGGAGATCGTGACAAAGCTACCGATATAATATTAAATAATGAATTACTATTAATGGAACAATTAAAATTTCATTTGGCAGTACATAATCCTTTTAGGCCTGTTGAGGGATTGCTTATTGATATTAAGGTAACTATTTTTTGTTAAGTAAATAAATTAAAAAACTGACAAAGATTGTCTCAATGAAGAATATATAAATCTTATAAGCTATAAGATTATATGCGTTTAAATTACAGGAAATGTTGATAAACCTGGAGCATTAATAATATATGAGAATTCATTTATTTCTGACCATGAATATCCATTTATACAAAATAAGTTTAACATTTTGCTTTAAAAGGCAAAGCAATTAAACTTTGTATCGGAGGATTCTTCATCAGGTTCTCACCATCATTTTTTTAAAATAATGCCTGAGTTTGTTATTTTATTAATCCTTCACCTAATGAAATTAACACTTTATCTTAATTATCCTTCAAATAAAATATCCCACACAAAACAGTAGGTTACTCTCAGTTTACGTTAACAATGTGATAAACTCTATTAATTTTGAAAATATAAAATCGGCTAAATGCGAAGTCTTACCAAACACATATTTTGTAGAAAAGAAAAAAAAATAGATAGTAAGAAACTGGTTATGTTCCATTTTCCTCCTGGAAATAAGGAATATTTTTTTTTTCATTTTAGCAGCAAATAAACTCCATCCATTTTTAGTAATGGTTTATAATTGAATTGCTATCTGCACAATTTTTTTTCTGATTTAACTGACTTCATATCTGAGTTTACAACATTTTTATATTTGAAGAAGAAAAAGACGCTATAAGGAAACATAACTTTTTTGTGTTGTAATTGTCTATTTTATTTTTATCAATTTTATCTTTAAACGTGTTAATATTACTAATTTTTATATCCATACAATGATTATTCAGGTGCATCACACGTAATAGTATTTGTAACAATTGTATTGAAGTGATTGACCCAAAACATAATTAGCATTTATTATTTGACTAAATACTTTATATCACCGAGCGTTAAAGTATAGCATTGAAACGAATAAATAGGTAATTTATCCAAAACTTGTTTTTAGACACGAGGGTCACTACATGATCCAGAAAGATTAAGACCAGGAACAGAACAGTTTTTAGAAAGAGCTCTATTAACGGACGCAATATTACTTTATTCTCCTAGTCAGGTTGCGTTAGCAGCTGTTCTCCATGCCGCATCTAAACTCCAAGAGAATCTCGACTCTTATGTCACAGAGATTTTGTTTGGTGAAGGAGGAAGAGATAAGCTTGAGGTGTTGATAGATGCAGTTCGAGGTTTGTAATGGCTTTCTACTTTAAAAAAATCATTGCCAATAACTTACTCTTCCAAGCGTTAATATTGCGTGTACCTCTTGATGAACACAGCAGAGTTGGCAAGCTGAGAAGTATATCAAAATGTTTTCCTGCTACTGGAACTTTTACTTGGCAAGTTCATATATCTGCCATTTAAAACTTATACAAGCTCAACACTTGCCCAGTAAAAATTCCAGTGGCAAGTAGATATTTTTTATTTATATTTGTTAGGACTAAATTGTCTAAGACGAATCTAAGAACTTACGGGTTCAAATCACAGAAGTTTAAAAGTTATTTTTTTCTTTTAGTACAGAACATGTCACCCATTTAGATCTCAACTCTTTTGTCATTGAGGCAAACTGAAACAGCAGAAAACTTATTTATGTTAATGTTTTTGATGGAATATCATTATTTTTTGCAAAGTTTTATTTATGTTATTATTTTTAAATCCTTCTTTTTTTTTGGATCTTGATAGTCGATTTTCTTGCCGCAAAATCCTATGGTATACAAATTTTATCAAGTGTGCCCTAGTGTTTTTTTTTTTTTTTTTGAATACAACAGCAAATCTATATTGTCTCAATTATATTGTAAGAATATTGTAATTTTTAGTTTTTTTCCTTTGCTTATGCCCTAATGTTCCAAAAACAAATATCCAATAGAAATAGATGAAAGTGAATGAACGTTAAAATAAGTTGTTTTAGCGAGGCTCTAACTCGTAAACGCGTAACGATTAAAGCATGCAATTTTTACAGGGCTATGTGGATATAAATCTTAGTAAAATGTAATATATTTTTTCTCGGCCTTAACGGGGAGGGGGAGCGAGTGATTTAATTTTTTGAAATTTACAAAATGCATTTCCAAATTTAATTTTATTTCAGTACAAAAAGTTTCAAAGCCCACATTTTAATCTTCTCTTAATTTTTACAGAAGGAGGATGAATCTTATAGTTGATGTCTTATCGAGCTAAAATGATGAACGGCAGAAACTAAATTTAATATTAAACTATCAATAATAATAATGTATTTATTTTTTCTGATACCATATAAACAAATGACTTATTTAATAAGAACTGCAATTCAGCCCTTAGATGCAGTGCATCCATATGAGCGAAACATCTTTTGATCTCAATAGGTAAATCTTAAACTGATCATTACAAGTGGAATTCTCAAATTACTATTATTATTTCTTGGACACATTGAAGACCGCACAATACAAAAAAACATAAGACAGTACAGAGGCACATCTATAATGTTTCTCGGCCCCGCAGTTTACTATATTTTTCGGACTGGTATTTTTTATTTCACTATGTACCAAATTATATAATTTTGGACCCAGGAAACTGATTGATTTTTTATGAAATTCATTACTGCATCTAGGAATAAGTAAGTGTCTATTGTGATTGATTTTTGTCTTATGTCTGTAGTCTACTACAATGCAGCGTTGGCAAATTTACAATCGTTTTGTCATAAGGGAGACCAATCATGACATATGGGGCAGTAATCTGGAGTATATGGCCAATACGAGAGCCAACCTCTCGAAAGTTCAAAGACTGACCTGTGCATGTATGACAGGAACAATGAAAACCTGCCCAACGACCGCCATGGAAGTAATCCTAAACCTTAAACCTCTACATATACTTGTGGAGAGCATGGCGAAGACGACAGTTTAGGGAATGATGAGAGATGAGGTCATAAAACGAAGGCCCCAAACTGTCATCCAGAAATCAACAAATCTGTTCATGCCCCAAAATGAAATGGAAAAGAAGTTCAACTTTGTGAAAAACTTGTTGAGTTGCAAAAGTGAATGGGACAAGAACTTCATTGAAAAACTTAACAAGAAATCCATCAAATAGTATACAGATGGCTCCAAGACAACGGAGGGAACTGAAATAGGAGTGTATGGACCCGGCACTAGACACTACGAAAGCTTGGGTAATTTACTAAGCATTTTCATGGCAGAAATACATATCATTAGGAAATGTATTCATTTCAATAAAGAAAAAATCAGATTCTGTGAGGAGGACGAAACCTCTATTAATATCCTTTCAGAGTACAGCGCTTTAGAAAACCCTAGGATTCGGTTCTTGCGAACACACTAAACCGAAGAAGGGGAGCTACCCACCTTGAAGCCGTCCAACATCCTAAAGTTCCTGAGGGAAATAGGACTGGAAGACCTACTCTAACCGATAAGGTAACTCCTACGACTTGGCAGCAGTGGGGAGGCACAATAGATCTACCAGGTCACAAGGTACAGACCCCAATTTTACGCACATACATACATATAGTTTATTTTACTTTTTAAACCCTCTTGGTGATACCTATATGTTGGATCTTCAGTGTCAATTGATTCGTGGTTGAGTTTATGGCTGGTTTTGTATTTTTAGTTTGAATGTTCGCAGTTAATACAGATCATACCTGATATGTAAGCAGGGCGTTTTGACTGGTTTGTTCCCGTTTCTTTATTTTTTTAAGCTAATTTTTTTCAGTATTTTGTATTTGAATTTAATATCTACTACTTTTATATGGGTTTATATTTAAACTTTAATAGATTTCTTATTGAATCATGTCTTAATTTGTTTTGGACATAAATCTACAATTTTACTGTACTCCTTTTAGTGTATCAACGAAAAATTCGCCTTAATAGCACTTAGTAAATCATTTCAGTCAACCATGGGTTAAGTTACGTTTTCTGTGAAATACAAAAAAAAATATTTACAATTTAATCTGCTATGTTTCAAAATATTTTTCGACAATAATATGATAAAATTGTGCACGTATACGCTTTAAATTAATTCAAAGACAAACGTACATAGGAATTGCAGAAAAAACTAACTACTGCAGCAACTGGATAATAGGTCACATAATTTTGGTTTTAAATATACTAATTTTTTTTTAGCCATTAGGTCAATGGAGAAAATAGCCGATGCAGCTCCTGATAAGAACTTGACAAAAATGTTGGATAAAAAGTTGGAGAAATGTAGAAATCCAGAAAACAATCCTGATAGTGAAATGTAAGTTCTTACTGCATATATAAAAATTAAGAAAATTGTACTATCACCAGCTTTCTATTCAACGTAAAAATATTTTTCTTTTAAAAGTAGACTCCACGTTCTTTCGCGAGATGATATAGAAACTTTATATTGTATATCACTATGCAACTATACACTTGAGTGGTTTTATAATTATAGTTATTTTTAATGTAGAATTTCCATTTTGAACTAACATATTTCGTAGCCAAAATACTAATCTGTAAAGCCAGAAACCAAAAAAAAAATCTCGTCACGGGGTATTCAGGTTCACTAAGTTATATTAAAAACATACTTTTCATACAAATGTAGTTATGTTACAGGCTAATCCTCACATTCAAATTGAATCAAAATTCAGATTTAATAATATATCTCTTAAAAAAAATACCGCATTTAACCAAGTAGTCTACTGTATCAATATCATCTCTATTTTGTCATGCAAGCACAACCCCCTAATTCACTAATATGGTCTAACTTTACAGCCGGTATAAGTTGACAGTGGCGGGTTTAAATTGACAAGTGCAACAATAAGTCAAGCAAGTTTTGAACTTTGATGGTCGATTCATACTTCCAAAAATTATCAACTATTATTAAGAATTTCCACTATTAACATCCACTTGCAAATTAAATAACACACTTTACTTTCGTCTGTTCGTAGTCCCAACTAAAAATTAACAACTATTAATTATCGACTAAGAAGTTGGTCAACTTTTAACTCTTTAAAAAGTCGGCATAATTCGTGTCCGCTTTGGGGTGTTATCGGCTGAAAGAAAATTTGACAAGTACGTAAAAATATAAAAAATAACATTATAAACGAATACAAATTAGAAAAATGGTAGTTGATAATTTTTGGAAGTATAAACCAACCATAAATATACAAGGATAAAAAAATTTTTGTTTTACTGGCAAAAATGGAAAATATTATTTTTTTACGATTTCAAGTGGTTTTATCTCTAGGTTTTCATCCTTAATGTTCCTATATAAGCGATTATTTGTTGATTTAATCTAAATTAATACAATATCATTTGCATATCAAAATATACCTACTAGAAGTCTTAAACCTTCTTAATGAATCTTGCTGTAAATGTTCAAAAGCTATGTAATTTAGTCACGTTTTTGATGATAAACAACATATATAAAACCAGCAATATTCACTGTCTATTCTATAAGACGAACGGAATGTAACAATAATTCAAGAAATCTTTCAAAATGATTGTCGTTTGATATAAATCGTTTCAAATCAAGTGTATTCAACTTTAATGGTTTAGGCCACCGCTCTAAAAAATCGGTACAAAGTTAATTTTTTTTCATGCGACTGTATTTGCATAAATAAAATAATTTTTATTTTTCACACATACATTAGGGTTTTATAAATAACTTTAAAAAATTGACTATGACGAACATATGGCACAAAACAAAAACAGTACCGCATCAACGTCTCAAATATTTTTTCAAATTACCTTCATTCTGTGATTTCTCTTTTGATTACCCTTCTTAACTTTATGGCCTCTTTGTTTTCTTGGTGGATTTCAGGTTGGCTCTCGTCATTTGTACATCTAAGTCCTCTACTGCTTGCTTAGTTCAATTGTAAGATCTAACACTTCCATTATAAGTAATATACTAGTATAGCCATCATTGAATATACTAGCTGCAATATAAGATAACACACAATTCACTTCGAGTTTAAAACCAAAACCACGGAGATAAAATAGAAGCTCCGGAGCTGGGAACAACATCAAAAAATTAAGATGGAATAAGACGCTCGGTCTCAAACAAGCTAAAAAATTTATAAATCTATCGTCAAAGAACCCAAAAATGCCTCTAGATTTCCCAAAAGAGGATATTCGAGTAATAACAAATATTTTCACAGGACACCACCCTCTGAGATACCATCTCAAAAAGGTGGGGCAAAGTGAGAGCGATATTTACGTTTCTGCGATCGGGCAGCCGAAACAGCTGAACAGCGGCTGTGTGAATGTGTGGGACTGTTCTGCAAGAGACTGGCTAGCGTCACCTTGACGCCTGAAGAAGCAAAACACCTACCCTCCAGAATCTATTAGAATAATAGACTTCCTGAAAAGTCTAAATATCCCGATCTTATATTAGATCAGGGCAATGTACAAAAGATCTTAAAGGTTGAAGTTCTATAGATAGACAAAAAAAGCCTTAACGACCTACACGCAATCTACAATCTACAAGACCACGAAGGAAAGTTTTAGTAAAGTTATATCACCATCAGAAAATGCATTAATTTCAAACTCAGCGCTTTCACCGCTTTTTTTGCTGATTCTCCATTTAATAACGACTCGGCCGGTAGTGTATTTTTTTTAACTATGATAAGGACTTTCAACTGCTATTATTTTGCTTTTTCTATCCAGACTTGTTATTTCCAATATGTTTATAATTGTTTTAAATTAAAAAATTGAGAATTATTTTCGTTAAGCAAGTAATGATCTGCTTTCTACTGCATTTAAACCAACTGATCCTAGAACGTTGAATGCTGAACGATTCTAAACGAGTCCAAAATTGGGTACCTGAGTTATTTTTTACAAAATCATTCCATGATGATATCTATCGTCTTTAGAGGAGACCGATTCAAAAAAAAACTTTGTTTGCTTGCATTGGTCCGGTGATACCTGAAATGTAGATTTGTTCTCTGTCGCACTGAATTCAAATTACTATATATATGGTAATAATTCAGATTTTGATACGGGGAAACGTTTAAAATATTCTTAAAAGTACAAATAAAAAATCGATGCATTTGCTCGTCCATTTTATTTATACGTTTAACATAACTGAAACTATTAAATTTCCATTTTCACGTCAATATCCCATTTAATTTAGTTACCTAAAGTTTAATTACAATTTTTTTGGAAGCTACAAATGAGGAGCAACCTCTTGACCCGTACTGTAGTTGTATTAACCTAAACTGGATAACAACTTTAAAATTTAACAGACAGATTCACCAAGAAGTTGCCACAGAAGTTGGATCTAGTTGGCCAGTTTTATTTTTTTGTGTTGATGTTATGCTTACTATTATATATGTTGATCAATAAATTTTTATATAGATAAAGATAAAACATAGAGATCAAGCCTTAAAATCGGCAATAGGAATAATTGTCTCCGGAAAATTAGCAAAATTTTTCATTTTTGCATGTTTAGCCATAAAAGAAAAGGATTTTTTATTGTTGTATATTTAACATTCAAAACCTGCTTGACTGATTGTCTCACTTGTCAATTTAAATCCTCTGCTTTCTACTTAGACGGATTTTAAAGTAAAATCATGTTCGTAAATTGGTGGATAATTGTTTTTAATAACACAAAAAACCACTTACGATGTAGCCAGAAATAACTGTAACGTTGTCAATTTAATGATATTTATTTTTCACCAGCGACTTGCCCTGCATGACATGAGGTTGTTGTTATGTTAATTGTTAATCTACAAATTATATATTAAAAACCCCCCTCGCGAAACACTGTATCCATTAGTGAAAACCGAATTGACTATATATATATATATATATATATATATATATATATATATATATATATATATATATATATATATATATATATATATAAATATATGGTCTTTTTCCGGTTTTTAATCCGTTCGTCAATAAAAAAATCTTCACGACATTTCGCCAACATCTCGGCTGGCATTTTCAAGTGATGCTTCCTCGATGGCTGCTCGAGTCCAACATTACACATCTCACGATTCTATTTGTAATGCTCTGCAAAGACTAGGTTCTGAACCGGCAGTAGTTGCGTGGATCAGAGCAATGTTGACTCAAAGAGTAATATATACTAAGCTTAGCAGTGTTACTATTAAAACATTGTCAAGAAGGGGCTTTCTACAGGGAAGAATTTTCTCGCCTTCGTTCTGAAGCCTGCTGAGAGAACTAAATGAGGCTGGTTTTTACACATAGACCTATGCCGACGATCTGGTCATTTTGTGCCCTGGTCGCGATATCTAAAACTTGAGGGGACCAATGATACTAGCCCTCCGGTTCGCGGAACGATGGTGCCACAGTGAAGGGCTCGGAATAAATCCGAACAAGGCCGTGGTAGTACTCTTTACAAAAAAGAGAAAAACCGGGAGACTCCCCACAATTACATTGGTGGGAAGGATCCTTCAATACAAGGGAACAGTTAATTACCTGGGAATAATTCTGGACCCACGACTGAGCTGGAATGATCACATTGAGGTTCTAGCCAAGAAGGCCATATGTGCTTTCTGGGCTTGTAAATTAGCCTTTGGGTGCACATGGGGGCTGACACCGATAGTATTAATTTGGATATATACTATGGTGATCCGCTCCATGATCACGGAGGCCGCTATCGTATAGTGGCCTAGTACAATAAAGCGATCGCCCCCTCGCAAGAGCTTTGAATTCAGAAAAATTGACCCGACCCTACCTCTTACCTAGGAATATAAATGTTGTTGGCTTCTCACCCCTCCCCAAAGATAGAGGCTGGATCCATCGCTGAATGAAACACATAACTACTAGCACCAGAGACATACCAACTGAGAAAGCAATCGCCTTTTATCAGGTTTTAATTTCGAATCAACTTCAGAAATTTTAATTTCCTATTTATAGTTATTTTTCGCATTTTGGTGCATTTTTAGAAGTCGGTTCAAAATAACCTTGTTAGCAATATATCATAAGATAATACTTATTTTCAAAATTGAATTTTATGGTTGTGGCATAAATGTGGATTAAAGTTTTTATTTTATATTTTAGACCGTTGCATTTATTGCAAATTTAGCAACAGAGAGGTTGTTAGAGACGATAACAGATTGGAATTGAGTAGATCACTGGTGTAAATTCTGATAACTATGGTGCTATTTTTGTATGGATTTAAATAGATTAACCCTTTTCATAACACTTCCTTTAAGTAAAAGGGTTCATCTCTATAGTTAATATCGCATAACATTATTTTTATTTCGTGTTAAATGACAGTGTGATACCTAGCAGTTCATTACTACATACTTTTGATATACATTTTTTGCTTTAGATACAAGAAAAAAATGCAAGCAATGCTAGATGAAGACGACGATTTATATTATGCTATTTCTTCTCAAAATCAATTGAGGGATAATTCTGCTTTAAACATGAGTCTTCCAGATTCACCTGAAGTTGCATAAGTAGGTTAAAAATATATTCAACATTAAAATCATATTCAATTTTATATATTTTTATGATCAATCTTAAAATTTTTTGCTGTTAATAAAATGTGTTAATTCAGTAGTGTATTTCATCAAGATTTGAATTTATATTTAATTTTCTTATACTAGTTTCAATATAAAAAAAATTTAAAAAAAAACTTAGTTTTTCATTTGAAAGAATTGATCATAATACAAATACCGTACAAATACTGGATACATGGGTCGAAATGGGAAATTGCCGAGAGAGTCGTCGTACTGTTTGGAGCAATAATCTAAGGACAAATTTTAACCATTATTTTAAAAAATATAGGCAGGTTTACTGAATTAAAGAATGCAGTTTATTCACAAAGAAATGGGAACCACTAAAATCTTAGGGATAACGGTTGACCAGTACTTGTATGGGACACTCGCATTACTTTACTATTCAGCAAATTAGCTTCTCGAAATTTCCTCATAGTGCAACTTGCAGATCAGATCAGTGTGGATGTCTTGACATTTTATTGTGAATGTGTTTATTGTGTACTAAACTACAAAATTATTTGCTGGAGCCCTCTGTGCATGTGCAGAAAGTTTAGATTGCGTAGATGTTTTATAGGGCATTGTATGGATCATGTACTAAAGACAAATTTTTTACAATTTTTAGTAACAAATTTAAATTTGATCACTAAGGATAGGAATGTGAACTTATACAGGGTGTCCGGAAAATACGTGTACGACGTTTAATGACAGACTCTTGACGTCAAAATAGGTCGCTTTAAGCCAACTTTGTTATATTCGTTCAGGCGATAGAAGATATCAAACTTATACGGAAATGCTGGTTTTTCCAAATTTCTTGAAATCGTTGTAACTGAATTTAATTACACCATAATATACCTTTTTCCAGTGCTATAGCGACCGAACTAGTGTGTCATAAAAGTGATCATCGCTTCTGATTTTTTTATCATCAACGTTTTGACAACCCAGATATTTCTATCAAATAAACGCATGTATTTGGAAGCTTTTTTATCTCTTGTAAAATTTTCATTGGATGAGCGGCTTTACTAGGAAAAAATATTTCCAGTTACATGCATTCACCAATTTGCTATAATTATAAAACATTTTTAAAATAAATGTTGGAGGTACATGTATGCATTATAAAAAAATTGAAAAAACTAACTAGAAAGAAAACATTAATTGAGTAAATGTGCAAAATGACCGCCATTTTGCTGAATACGCTTATTAAAAATTTTTAAACAATGAAATTGGACTGTATCTAATGTCTCAGGATTATTAAAAAGGTTGCCAGCGTTTAAAATGCACGTCAATAATTCTCCACGAGTGTTCACCTTAGTCTTGTGTACTTCTGTTTTAAGAGCGCCCCACAAAAAGAAGTCATACATATTTAACTCTGGAGAACGCAGTAGCCATTTTACTGGTGCCTCATTGCTTGCACTCTTCTGACACTTATTCTCAGTATATATAAAAAAGCTTCTTGGATCTCTGTTTCAAAATATTCTTGTTCGAGTGCCATCAATTTTTTTCTTTTCAACGATTTCGATAAATTTAAGAAATCTTTATTTACAGGTCTACCTCGCTATATATTACTTGCTGTTAAATTAACTAAAAACAAAATACTTCACAAACTTATTAATAAATGTATTTTTATTATTAATGCAGTTCTTTGCTTTATTTTTAAAGTTTTTTTATATGTCCATCAGCTTGCAATTGTTAAAAAATCTTGGGATGCAATAAGAGATTAATTTCGGGACTATATTATATATCTTAACAAATTTTCTTCTGAGGCATTATTGTGCTTCCATAAATAGTTACATAATAAGTTAAGTAATCCTGAAAAATTCCATAGTAATTTTCTATACAACTATTAAAAATAGATCGAAAACAAGACAGAAAACACTGATTTTTGAAAGACAAAAATCTAGTTCATTTCGAATTTTGTTCGTTTTGTTTATTAATGATTTGTATCAAATTGTTTATAATGATTGTTTAATCGTTTATATCATTTTTTTTTAAATTTAGAGATCGGTTTTACTTAAGGTCACAGTAGCTGCAAAAATTATCATTCTGTATTTTCTTTATTTTTTTTTTATTGAATAGTAAGAATAAATTGTTTAGAAAATTTAGTGTTTAATCAATTTTTTCAACTAGAGTATTCTATTTAAATTTAAGGATCCTTAAAACAACTTAAAACATACTGTAACTGCGAAAATCACTGTTTTGTATTTTCTAGAATTGTTTGAAGAAATGTTTTTTTGTAAAAATATTTGTTATATTTGTGATAACATTTATTAAAAATCCGGTCCAGTCCTTTTCTATATTAATTAATGGATATTTGCAAACAATTATATCAAATGGATCAATGAGTTTTTGGGGTTCCCCAGTGTGCGAGGTACGCTACGCACGCATAGTAGCGGCGCCCTTGGCAATATACGTACGACATACGTTTGGTCGATTTTTTTATATGGTAAGAATTTGTCATTTTCACAGAAATAATGATTTAAAGACGGTAGATTAGCGTCAAAAGGATTAAATAATATCCCGAATATCATCAAAACTCTAATCACAAAATTAAGGTACTTTTTAAAGAATTTAAGATCATCAATGACACATAAGTAATTAATAAGATTAGTTGTAGCAAATATATATATTTGGATTTTTAAAAATTAATATTGTTTTTTTCAAAACAAAAGCAGTATTATTGTTGCTTAAACAAGATGAATAGTTTGATTTATTTTTTTGGCGTTGCCCTTTTAATTGGTAAGTTATTTTTTAAATATTCTGTTAACTAAATAAAATAACCAACTTCTCAATGTCTTTATTAATTAACAAAGATTAGCAAAATTATCGAACAAATATCTACTGTTCAAGCCATTACATTATTTTATTAAAATTTTCCAAATAGTTCTGAACAACCGATAACACTTTTTTTTATTTTAAAGCAAACGGAACAAATATATTTAAAATTATTTTTCATTTGCAGTAAAAACTATTACGCCATTTGACTTAAGAATAGACCCAGTTACTCAGTCGTTCTGTAGTTTCCAATAGGGAAAGCTTTTAAAAAACTTATTATAGTGTAATTTATGTACGCTATCACACAAGCATTCTGAAAGATAAAAAATAGCTATGTAGTGCTATGAATGTAAAGACTCTGAAACCATACAAAAACACATGTTTTCGAGTTCCTATTCTGAATATACAGGTGCAAAGTCCATCTTTACATTTGGCAGTTATATGGTTAGAAAAAAATACGTTGCTAGAGGAAGTGCCCCTATCGTCCCTTTATCTAGGAATATGATGCAAATACATTCGAATCGCATTGCTTCCTTTAAAAAGATAGCGAAAGGGTCCAAGGCAAGGATCGGTTACAGTATATTATGTCACCGCCTTAAAAACGATAACGATCGTTTCAAAACAGATTAACAGAACCCTAGATCCTAGATATTCTAAGAATACGGCGATAACACCACATCTCAAACGCTTCCTAGCATTTTATTGAAGCCTCCGTCAGAGTCCAAGCCTCCATGCTATATAGCAAAGTAGAGAAAATATAGCACATCAGGTCACGTACTCTTATATACCGACTTAAGCGCATATTACACAAGACCTTTTTGAGACGGTTATAGATCGATCTGGCCTTTTCTATGTGGCATTTGATTTCTTGCGAGTGGTCACAACTTCCACTTAGTGTACATATCAAGTATGTTGTTCCATCCGCCAATTCTAGGTAGGTGTATTTGACTTTAAATTGATTTTGTGTGTCGTCATTTTTGGTTACCATAAGAATCTTTGTATTTTACAGTTGAGTGTCATGCCGTACTCTCGCATGTTTCTACGATGCGGTTTATAAGTATTTATAATTCTTCGGGATTGTCAGCCAAGAGGACAGGATAATCAGCATATCTAATGTTATTTATTGTGTCTCCATTAACACAGATATTCTTGTTCACTTCATCTCAAGCTACCCTACATAGCATCTCTGAGTATACATTGAATCAGAGCAGCGATAGTATACAGCCTTGGCGTACCACTCGAACGGTCCCCGTTTGGTTCATATACAGATTTGTAATTATGCGCAAGTCCTTGTCGTCTGATCCGGATTTCTGGAAGAGCTGTATGAGTTTTTGGTATCGTACTTTGTAAATAGCTTTTCCAAAGTCGATGAAGCAAGTATACATGTTACAGTTTACATATCTTACTCCCTGTTTAAGTACTTCTACGCTGAACAAGGCTTCATGTGTACCAAGTTCATTTCTGAAGCCAAATTGAACTTCGCTAATATTTTGTCCCAGGGTTCTGTATATACAAGTATGCGCCATATTATGGAGTATTTTTAAGTACGTGGCTGATTAAGCTGATGATTCTGTAGTCTGTGCATTGAGTGTCATTTCTTTTTTTCGGCAATAGTATAAAAAGAGCCTTACATATTTAAGAAATATTTTCCACTAGTTCCGAAACCCTAAAAAAGAATTTTCTACAGGATCTCTTCTCTAACCATAAGATGATGCCATGATGAAGCCGAGTTGCTTGGCAAGGCAGGAAGGAAAAACACATGTAACAAAAAAATCATAAAGCTAGACTGTAACAAAGGCAATTATAGCTACAAATGTCTTTGTAGTTCGCTAGGAACAAATGACTGGAAAAAGGTATTATGGCTGATTATGGAAACTAAGATAAATTGTGTTAGAAGTATCAGTAGAATATTCTCAAGGCATCTTCAAAAGGGAAAAAAAATCCAAACTGCTATCTTAAAACATGGTGAATTTGTTTCTCCTAATATGGCGTTGGCCCTCTAGTGACGAATGAGAAAATGTTGAAAAAATATAAAAATATCTTGGAAAACCATATGCCTTTTTTCGCCAAAAAAAGTATGCCATTTACTTGAGGGTATCAACAGAATAATGATGGTAAGCACACAGTTTATTCAGTAGAATGGTAATTTCAAGAAATTTGAGTTACATTATGAAACGGTTCATCATGTAGCCCTCACCTAAACCCCATAGAAAACTTTTATGGTGACTTCAAAGTAAAAAAACTACCAATTTAAATGAATTATTTCAAGTAATCCTGGAAAAAATCCATATACTAAATAAAAGCATATATTTTAATAACCTATAGATATTGTAAACTTTATTTATTTCTTCTTCTTGATACTAATTAGTTGGCTAACATTATATGTATCCCATCAGAAAGCAGTCCTGGGAACATGCTTTTATAGTGTAAATCAGTTTCGATGGAACCTACTTTCACCCATTTGTCAAGAAAATAAAGTCAATTTTACAACTGTTACATTCCAAATTATTTAAATTTTCAACTTTTTTTCATAACCCAGAAATGTTAATAGTGACGTGATTTGCAAATTTTTAAACCAAGTTAATTAGTGATAGCTGATAAAATCAATTATTTTTATGATACTCTTTTACATAAAAGGAAAGTGTCAATGCGGAAGACATTCTAATGCTCTATTCAACCCCGCCTAGTTTTTAATATGTGAAAGAAATAGTTGTGTCCCGAAATAAAATAAAGTTCTTCATTTTTGCCGGTTTAATAATAAAACAAAATGATTTCTTGCTAGTATTTTTAGAGTTTAAGACTTAGTTGACTTATTGTTGCTTTTGTCAGTTTAAGCCCTCTGCTGTCGATTTAGGATGGTTTTAAATTTAAATCATGTTAGTGAATCCGGCTGTTAGCACTTAAAACTTTAATATTAATCGCTCATAACTCCACAACCGATTATCAAAATGTTGTAAATTAAACTTTAAAAGTAATACAAATGATATGATTTAAGACTATTTTGTTTACTTTAAAAGTTAACAAGTTGGAAACAATTTACGTCCCAACTGTGTAAGATGAAGGCGCATCGTATAATGGAATTACCGCCATCCTAATGCCTTTCAATACACAGTTGTATTTTTCAGAATTTTTCATTTTTCAGCCTACAATACGGCTGAACCATTCCGATGTTATTGGTGTGACGATTATTCAACATGTCTTGATCCCTTAGATACTAGTAAAGTCAAAGTTACAAATTGTGGTAAGACACATTCCTCAGGCCAGTTCCTTTTAGCAAAATCACCAGGTTTATTTGAAAATCTAACAGAAAGCTTGCAAGAAACTGATAATGAAGTCGTCACGGCCTGTATTAAAATTAGCGGTATATATCAAGGTAGGATACCAAAAGAAATATTTAAACAGAAATAATCTTCTCCAGTTTTTCAATTCCAACACTGAAAATAATACCAAGATCTTTTTTGAAAATATATAATATTATGTTTGTAACGTTTTAGCCGGAGCTTCTCTAGCCTTTTTCAAACGATTATAATAACCACTTAACTAATTTTTAACCCATTTGTTCTCTCGTACAACAATCTTCTATATATATATATATATATATATATATATATATATATATATATATATATATATATATATATATATATATATACTTTTTGGGTACAGATTTTTTCTAAATATAGTGTTAACTTTCCATCCTTAAATTTTTAGAGCATTTTATTTACAGCCAGTTTTACTAAGAAGGTTTTAGACTTTGACCTGATCTAGTTGTCATGGAAGTTAGATTTTTGGTTGGCCAGATTTGTTTTACTTATGATATTGTTATAATTATCAATAAATAAACTCTATTACTGGAATATTAAGGGTAAAGATCTAGAGATAATGCTTTGATATCAGTGATAGGCAGTCTTCCGAAAATAAACAAAATGTTCCGTTTTTGCCGTCCTAATAATACAAAATTATTTTCTATTGTTGTATTTGTCAATTTAAACCTTCTACTGTCAACTTAGACGGGCTTTAAAGTTAGACCATGTTAGTGAATTAGGTTTTTTCTTAATAAATTGCCTGTTATTCTTGTGCTTTAATAACTAAAAAGTAAAAGTCTATTATAATTTAAGCGACTATCTTCCATATACAGTATCAATGCCTAGTTAAATAAGATTTATGTAGTATATATTTTCTGCTTGTTTAAGTCTGGTTACTAAAACGTTCATTTTTCTTTGTTTTTTAAGCAAAAACGGTAATTCGTATGATTAGTTCAGGTTAGTGCATGTTTATGTTTCCTGGCCTAACTTTAATTGTAGAAACATTTCGTTTTATAACTAAAAATAGTTCTCCGTCAACACCCTAGCAATAACTTTGTAACTTATAATTAACAACCCAAGAAAACAATCGGCTTTACTTAACACTGTTCGGTATTTTGAAAGTTTTTATCACTCTCTGATATATTTTTGGGTTTTTTGTGTCTACTGTAATTTGTTGAAATCAAATATGAGCTTGTTTTTTTTTTTTGGGGGGGGGGGGGTTAAAAGGAAACAGAATACTCTAAAATAAATTCGGTCGGGCACGTAAAGCTGTAATCTCCTTAAAGGGGCTATACTGTACTCACGCAGTATGTCAGGTGACAGAGCTGGACTTGAGCAACCTTTTATTACGTTATTATATTGGAAAATTACAATTTAGAGTTCACTATTAAACGATTAATAAAATAAATACTGACATAAAAGATATTTAAAAATAATTCTCTTGGCAAAAATTTACATTATGGGAAATCTAGAAAACGACGTGTTTTTGAAAAAAATTCGGCACTTACCCCTATTCCGAGGCCGTAAAACACGATTTTGAGCTCCGTTTTCCATCACTTTTCCTCAGTTTTGCTGAAAACAGTGAAAGACACTTTTCACTTTAGATTCAATTTTTTGTACTAAATCGTTAAAGTTTTGTTATAACCACAAATTGCACACTGATAGAAGCCTCTGTATTATATAAAAATTCATAAATTTTCACATTTTTATCGGAAAATCAAGAAAATTATCCAAAAACAAACCAAAACAAATAAGGACAAAATGACTTCTGCCATTAAATAATGTGTAACTCATTCCTAAAACCCGAAAATTAGCGCTGTTGCCAGATTGCAGATACGATTTCTGTGAAATTCACATACATTCTTTTCTTTCACAGATTGTCCCGCCTTTTTAATTAATAAATCTAGTTTAGTTCAGGTTAGTTTCAGTTTCTCAAACTAACCAAAACTCAGCTAAACATAAACTAACCAAAACTGACCAAAAATTAAACTATATTGTTAACTGTAATGGAAGAATTTTGTAATCTATGTTACGTATATATAGTATAAGTCTAAGTCAATTTAGGTTGGTTCAGATTAGTTTCAGTTTTACAAATTAACTAAAATCAAGCTAAACCTGAACTAACCAAAAATTTTGGGTGGTTGAAATTCATTTTTCCCCGAAACTATATAAAGCATTAAAAAAAAAATTAAACTATGTTGTTGAGTGAGATGAACAAATTTTATAGTTTATACCACGAAAGTATTTTACATCTGGCAAGGTGTCAAACGAATATTGTTTTTTTTTCGCGAGTCTGATAGTCAATGGTTGATGATCTTTCCGGAAGGTATTTTTGATTTTCATTGAAAAAACAAGTTTTTCCAAATTTATTCACTAAAATTTGTGAAAAATAGTTGTAATATATTACATACATAATATATGAACTAGTACCATTGAAAATAAATATGTAAGTTCGGTGTTTTCTTCAGAATTAAAAGTATTTGACGACGCTTGGCATTTTTTGAGTCTTCCGGAAAACTGAGGAAAAATAGTGAAAAATCAAAGCCAAAATCATGTTCTACGGCCTCGAAATAGGGGGTAAGTATCGATTTTTTTCCAAAAAACGTCGTTTTCCTAGATTTACCGAAATATATAAAATATATTTACCAAAAATAATGATTAACGGGATTTACAAAACAATGCCATACATTGATGCATTGTTATAAATAAAAAGTCTATACAAATGTCTTGATAACATACACAAATATAAATTCCAAAATTTAACTAATGTCACTGCACGGCACAATAAATAATCAAGAGAATTTTAAGTGGAGGACGATAACAAACGACCACATTAAGCACAAAGAATACACCGGGACGCCGATCGCCACTTGGTTCTTGTTCTGGTTTTCTGCTTCTCATATTGCCAACCTCATACATAGCCGCTTGATGTGAATTTATGACATTTGTTTTCTGCATATTAGGATATTTTTTTTGGCATTTAGCCTATTTTTGTAGCTTTCCATATCCCCTTTAACTTACTAGATTTTTATAGAAGGAAAGAAGAATATGAAATATGAGAAACCCAAATAATAAATAAGCTATCTAGGGAATTTTAAGATTAAAAAAAAATCACTTTTGTACAAAACATACTTTATTTTATATTGAGAAAAGTATAATACAATCAAATAAATTATTTTGTTGCCTTTTTTGCTTCTATTCTTCGGAATTGGTTTCACGTTTGACGGTCCAACAGTAGTCCGCTAACATGTTTGGGGACCATTTTCCACTATACCGTTCCTCCATTTGAAGGTTGAAATTTTTCGTCATGTTCATCTGAAACTGTCATAAGATTGGATAAGTTTTTCTACTTGATCTTTGTAGTGCTCCGATACCTAGGAAGTTGCTACATACATTTTTGAAGGCAGTCTACACCCTGTTTTCTTCTCTCAAAGATATAGTTTCAAAATTTTTGTCTTTAAATGTTCTCGTATTTGCTGCTCATGAACATTCCTTCTTTAAACTTTGTGTCCCTTAAACTCACAAATTTTCCTCTGAAATAAAGAAAAGCATTTCCTTCTCTATTTAAGGCTTTGGCAAAATTTTTTATAAGCCCTAGTTTTATGTGCAGAGTAGGTAAATACATGTTTTGTTGCTCTACTAAGGCTTTATTAAGCATTTTTTCAGACTGGAAACAATGTTTTCACGTAACAGCCATCCTTTAACGACATAATCGTTTCTGGCTCTGCTATCCCATTCGCATAAAAAACAACAATATTTGGTGTAGCCACTCTGTAGTCCTGGAAGTAGTGCAATCATTTTTAGATCGGCACAGATATTCCATTTATGATCTTCGTATTTTATGCCTTGAAGTAATATACACATATTCTCGTACGTTTTTTTCATACCTACAACATGTCTCACGGGAACAGATGGTTGTTGATTTCCATTAAGCAATAAAACTACCTTTAGACTTGTCTTCGAAGACTCATAAACAGTTGCCACTTGGTAGGTTTAGAGGAAAGGCCCAGTTCGTTGAGGAAATCCCAAATATCATGACAGTAAACTAAGCCATTTGCCACTGAGAAAAATACTTCACTTCTTTTTATAAGAGAATCCACTGCTGTAAACAAGATCCAAGCAGCTGTGACTTTGTTTTGGGAAAATCCAAATCATGAATACAATCGTTGAGCCCATCTTGAGATATAAAATGGGGCAGTTTATTGCCACTACATTCGTAATCGTCATTCCTTTGAAAACTTGGACCGGTTTTTGGTTCAAAATCATCTAATTCATCTGATTCCGAGTAGATTTCATATATTTCTGGAGGCTTAGGGACAGGCATGCAAGAAGAGTCATAAGGTACAGGGTCATGGCTGAGGGGATATGGATATTCAATTTTATGTTTGTTTTTACTAGAAAACCCCAGGATTTTGTTGAACGTGAAGTTTTCTTTACTTTCCCTGCTGCTACAAAAAGGGGGTACACATTTGGAAAAATAAGTTTGAACGTGGAATGACCTTGAAGGTCCGTTCCAAGGTCAAAGTACACGCCACTGTTGAATATCTCTTTTTGAGCCCTACAACTTTTATATTTAATATTCTTCTCTATCTCACGAACTTTGAGATATATTTGAGCGGATTTTTAAAATATATAAGATATGGAAGAAGTCGTTCGCTACCTATTGGCTAAAAAAAATTAAATCGCGCGATCTTATAAAACCTGCGTCGCCCAGTGGATTACTGCACGCTCTTCAGCGTGTTATATCTCGAAAAAATAAAGATAATCCCTTGTTTATTAGTGATTTCGATGTAAAAAAATCTCAGCTTTCCACTGAAAATCCTTCAAAGAATATTAAAAATTGTCTTTTTCGAAAAACATGCAAGGTAAATAATCTTTTCCAATTTTCATCATGAAAATGAGAAAATTTCGGAAAATGCACAAGTGGAGATCTAAAGTCAAAATCAATAAAAACAATTTAATTATGTATACTAAAAATTTGTATAATTCGTTTTTTGGCTTTTTAACTTGGGTGAAAAGTATTTTACGCCTAATTACAGCTCAGGACAGTTAACCTAGCCTCATATGATGTCTCATACCAGTGATACTTAGATCATTTCTAAGAAATTGCCGTCTAAAAAGTTACCTTTTTATTCTATAAGGGGCAGTGACTGTGAAAGCTTGAAACTTCAAGCACATTTGTATTCTTATTTTTTATACACAAACTGGAATTGTCAGTTTAACATGCTAGTGAATAAAAAAGCTGGATAATAAATTTCTAAATTCTTTAAGATTACTAGAAAAAAAATATGAAAATTTCATGTTCAATAAATTCTGAAAGAATACAATCGGCACTTTTTTCTACCAGTTATATAATGTAATTGATAGGGATACTACCTGATATTTTTTTGATTTTTTTTTTGTTTACTGTAAAGTGCTGAATTCAAATATGAGCTCGATTTTCACCTATGACCCATAATTTTTTAGAGAAGGAAAGAAGAATATAAAATATGAGAAACCGAAACCATAAGCAATCTAATTAATTTTCAGAGATTAAGAAAAAATATCACTTTTTTTCACAAAATATACTTAATTTTGTATTAAAAAAAGTACAATACATGTATTCTCCGAGATCGGTTTCACGTTTGAGGGTCTAACAGTAGTCCGCTAACATGTTTGGGGTCCATTTTCCACTATACTGCTTCTCCATTTCAACAATTTGCTGGTGAAATCGTTCGCCGTGTTCATCTGAAACTGCATCAAAACTGCTAGGGAAAAATTCCAAATGGAAGTGAAGAAAATGTAGCTCAAGTGACATATTGCAACCTAATGTCTTGTAAGATTGGATAAGTTCTTCAACTAGATCTTTGTAGTTCTCCGATTTCTTATGGCATAGAAAGTTGCTATATATATTTTTGAAGGCAGTCAATACCTTATTTTCTTTTCTCGAAAGTGTAGTTTCAAAATTTTCGTCCCTAAAAAGTTTTCGTATTTGAGACCCAACGAACATTCCTTCTTTAAGATTTTCTTCACTTATACGTGCGAATTTCCGTGTCAAATACAGAAAAGCATTTGTATTTGGGGCTTTAAAAAAATTAGGTACAGAGAAGGTAAATAAATTTTCTACTGCTCTACTAAGGGTTCATTCAACACGTTTTTCAGACCGGGCACAATGTTTTCAAGTAACGGTCATTTTTCATTCGCATAAAAAACAACATTATTTCGTGTACTCACTCTGCAATCCTGTAAGTATTGCAATAACTTTTAGATCAGCACAGATATTCCATTTATGATCTTCGTATTGCTTTAAAGTAATAGACTCATTTTCTCGTACGTTTCTTTCATTTTTACAGCATGACCCACGGAAACAGATGATTGTTCATACCATTAAACAATAAAGCTATCTTTAGACATGTCTCCGAAAAGTCAATAAACAGTCGCCACTCGGTAGGTTTATAGAAAAGGCCAAATTTGTTAATTAAACCCGAAATATCATGACAGTAAACTAAGTCCTTTGCCATTCAGGAAGTTTCACTCTTTTTGTAAAGGATCCTACTGCTGTAAACAAGATCCAAGCGTATGTGACTTTGTTTTGGGAAGATCCAAATTACGAATAAGGTCGTTGAGCTCTTCCTGAGACATAAAATAGGTCTGTTTATTGCTGCTACATTCGTAATCGTCTTTCTCTTGAAAACTTGGACCGACTTTTGGTTCAAAATCATCCAGTTCATCCGATTCCGAGTCGATTTCGTATTTTTCTAGAGGCTTAGGGACAGGTATGCTAGAAGCGCCATGAAGTATAGGTCTCATGGCTGAGGGGATATTATGATATTTAATTTTATGTTTACTTTAAGCAAAAGTAGCAATCATCAACATGATTCTACGAGTCTCGCCAAACCATTGGAAATCCAAACTTTATAGACTTTTGGGTACCTAGCAGTCCTGTTAAGGTTCTTGAGCCAGTGTGACAGTAAATTTTGAGAGCCCAAGTTTTGTCTTGACCGCCAAATTTGCACCCAAAATATAATTCGTAGACTCTTCTAACAAATGGACTCAAAGTCTTTCGTTGAACCGTCAGTGTCACTTCACTACATATATCACAGAAACTGTTCGGTTTCTTCACACAGGATCGCGACGATCGTTTACACACAGCGGAAATAATAACATTACTACAAAGCTGTCACTATTCACTAGTTTTATGCAGTTCGCTCGTATATCTAATACTGATCCTCCGACGACCAGCCGCCTGCTTATATACTCGTTTCGTACATCTGTATACAGGGACCGTCCGATAAGTAGCTGGCCCTTCGGCGGCTACGGGGTATGGTGAAATTTGGAATTAAATGGGGTTTAATAGTTATCTCCATTATTTTAAGCCTTAGTGGGTTGAGGCCTCGTAGATTGGGGTCATCCCAGACGCCCCTCATGTTGCTAGAGTATGCACAATTCCCTAAACTTAGATTTGGCAACGTCACACCCTGGTATACTATAACAACTTATATATCACATAGGTATATTCGTATACCTGCTTTGCAATCAATCAAAACATGTTTTTGATGTTCTCTAGATCTTGCTTCGTGATACGACAATTTACAGGTCAGTGTAAGGGTTATATAGAAATTATCGAAATTACACATAAGTTTGGCGGGAAGGAATTTACTGCAGAACAATGTTACGGGCAATTGACAAATTGACATACCAAATGTAATATGCTTTTAGGGTTATTAATTGAAATTATCAATGTGTAAATTTTTATCGCTCATAACTGTACAAGTAGTTGTCAAAATATCGAAGCGTGTCGGTATTAAAGACGTCATTTGTATTAGTAAACTTGTTCGATTCTAAACGTAGCTCGAACAATATTGAATAATTAAGTTTTTTATCAGTGAATAATATGATCATACTATATGTTTGTATCGGATATCGCTGTCCTGTTTAACTTAAAAGTTAACATGAAAGAATTTATGTCCCCTTTGTATACTTAAGATTCAGTCGACACTTTTTCTTGTTCTAGCGATTCCACAAAATGTTATCAAAATATTGCTTCAATTTTTTGCCGACATTTATTATTGCTTTCATAATTGAGCAGCTCCTTTGCAAAGAAATATATTGCTTATTAACTTATATTTTATTGAATATGAACAAACAACAATTCATGATGAAAATGACGAAAAACATAGTATATTTTTTCTGCTTAATGTCATTTAATATTGAAAACAGAGCTTATTATTTAATTTTTTTAGGTCGACATGCAACTGCAAGAGATTGTTTTCCAAATACCTTTTGTGCTTGGGCTGAAAAATGGCAAATTTGGTCAAATATAACTTGTTACACTTGTGATACTGACTTATGTAATTCCGTATAAATCATAAGTTTATATAGAATTTAAAAATTGCGACTTTACATTAAATACAATCTTTCATTGTTAAAAAGTAGTAAATCTGTTTTAATTGCTATTTAGGAAATAATTAAACGGATTGAGTTTAGCAAAGTTTTTATTCACTATTCATATTTACCACTAGTACATAATTAACTCTAACTAATAATATAAGGATTTTAATATTAGCCACTTTGTGAATCTGAAACTATGATGCTTTTCCTGGAATTCCATCCGAGGACCATTAGACCCGTGCCATTTCCATTTTTAAAATCCTTTATTATTCTTAAGTTTATATATATATATATATATATATATATATATATATATATATATATATATATATATATATGTATATGTATATGTAACTATTAAAAGTAAAACAGTTCTTTTTTTAGCTACTCCAAACTTCCGAAAATATTTTTCTTCTTCAGGGCTCCAATAAGAAAAAAAGCCTTTATATATGAACATTCTCTTTTTAAAATACTATTGAGTACTTACTGCTTTTGGTTTAAGATGAATAAAACGAAAAACGGGAATTTCAGTGTGCATTTTTACTAGAGTTCGTCCAACATACACATTTTTTAAAATTTATTATTAATTTCAGGAGTTGACTGCTAGTTTTAGATAACTTTTAACTGTTGTTTATGTTTTTTTCTATCGAATATCAATTTTTGTTTTTTTGACATCCTATTGTGAATATTTAGATTTAAGTTATAGATTAATCAAGCCACAGTGTACATTCAGTTAGTTGACTCAGAAATTAAACCATTGTAAGTAGTTATTACTTTATAATCATTTTTGATATGATTGCACATCTCAGGCTAATGACCCTCTTGAAAATTTTGAGGGAGTAAAAATAAACCAAAAAATTATTATACTTTTATTGGTACTGTAGTGAACACGAAAAATCTGGGACTATATAAAGGAGAAAAATTATAATGAGGAAAAGCGCTCTCAGGTTTCCGTTTGTATTAAGATATTATAAAAAATTATATGTATATATATATATATATATATATATATATATATATATATATATATATATATATATATATATATATATATATATATATATCATAAAAAGGTTGGCTATAACTGGTGATAGTGAGGACCCCATAGGTGCACATCTGTTTGTTTGTATATTTGGTTACTGAACATGAAATATGTGTTTTTTAGGCAGTGTTCTGCAAGTTCAATTATATAGGCTGGAAAATCTTCGTTCATGGCGATTTGACCAAAGTCTTATCCAGTGGAATGCTTGGATATAGCAATTTTATATCGAGGCTTGCTAAGATGTCATTTTCTTTGAACAAGAGACACTGCAAAAGGCATTCTTAAAACCGAAATTTTGGAAACGCTATATGGATGATATTTTTATAATATGGCCACATGGAAAAGAACACTTGGACGATTTCCTTATATGCCTGAACAATATCCACCATAGAATTCAATTCACGCTAGAAATCGAGCAAGAAAAGAAACTTCCCTTTTTGGACCTGTTATTAACTAGAAAACCCAACAGCACCCTAGGTTTTAGCGTATATCGGAAACCTACACATACTGACCGATATCTCAATGCACAGTCACATCATCATCCCTCTCAAAAGCAGGCCGGAGTCAACACACTAGTATCAAGATCCATCTAACAGAACTTGATACAAAACAAGACGAAATAAGACATATTTCAACAGCTCTAGAACAGAATGGTTTCTCACAATCAGACATAAAGGAAGCCATAAAAAGACAAGAAAAAAACACAACAAAAACCAAAGACCAAGATCAAACAAGAAATAAAGCTATAATCCCATAGATAAAAGGAATAACGGACAGAATCGGAAGAATCTTAAGAAAACACGACATACAGCCCACATTTAAACCACAAAAAGCAATAGCCAACATCCTGGGAAATCCCAAAGACCAACCTTGAAAATCATGGCGTTTACAGCATTCCATGTGCAGATTGCCAGCAAACATATGTAGGATAAACAAACAGGCACATGTCAGCAAGAATTCAAGAACACAAAAATAGCCTCAAAAACAAACAAACAACCTCAGCTCTATTTTAACATCACCAATCCACCGGACATACCATCGACAGAACTACAAGATACGCGTAATAAGAGAGACCCTATTCCAACAACATGGAAAACACTAATAAAAAAACAAGAAACAAAATAACATAGATCAACCAATACACTAAAGACCAGCATACAAGAACCAAATATATTGCGCTCGGCAGAGGGGAGGAGCCTGCGAAGCCTTTCGTCCAATCAGAAAGCGAGCCAGTTAAACAAAACTCGAAATTCATCATAGTCCACCATCAGTTCTCAGCGAGTAACGAGACGAACCGCACTTCAAAATGCCAAATGAGATTTTGGCGAAACGTCGTGAAAACGATTATTTGAACGAACGGATTGAAACCCGGAATAACCAAACCATTCATTCTACCATCCGTGAAAACCTACGATATAATATATATATATATATATATATATATATATATATATATATATATATATATATATATATATATATATATATATATATATATATATATATATATTATAGGAAAAATTTAGTTGCATATGAAATATATGTCTAAAATAAAAATTGTAAAAAACATGAAATGAAATAAAACAAAAATTGAATTTAATTCAAATGTTTCAAATACAACTTTTTGTTGAAGTTCACCGCTCACTGAGAAATAATAATATAAAGTAAAATCACTTTTTCCCTAAATCATTTCTCTTACTATTTCCACGCAGCTCGCAGTAGTTCACACGGCCGAAATTTTGCACATGATACCCCTATTCTCCACGCGGCTCGCCGTGGTACACACGGCACAAATTTTCCCACGATAACACTATTTTCCATGCGGCTCATCGTGGTTCACATGACACAAATTTTGCACACGATACCTCTATTTCCACACGGCACAAATTTTGCACACGCTACCCCTATTCTCCACGCTGCTCGCCGTGGTTCACACAGCACAAATTTTGCCCGCAATACCACTATTTTCCATGCGGCTCACCATGGTTAACATGGCACAAATTTTGCCCGCGACACTACTATTTTCCACACGGCTCACCGTGGTTTACACGACACAAATTTTGCATACGATACCTCTATTTTCCACGCGGCTCGAAGTAGTTCACACGGCACGAAACTTATCCGGCTTTTAAAAGGGGAACTTTCCATACGAAAGACAGTTAATAGTTAACAGTTGTTGGAAAAAGTAAGTAGTTAATAACTAATGGGGTAGTAATAGAAGTTGTTGTTGAAAGTAGTTAGTCAGTTTTATTCTCTTTTTAATGCTAGCACAACACTAGAGCCAGCTTTACATCCCTTGCCAAAAATAGTATAGAATTAGTTTAAATATAAAAATAAATGAAACTCTTACGTACTTATGTACACTTTATTTACATAAAATACAAACTTTAAGAATAATTTCTTATTAAAAAAATCTTACATATAGGTACTTACATTTTTGACGTGATTTGATACCTATTCATTTTTCCATTTGTAAGTTTCAAAGTTAAACTTAATTTTTGAGGCTATCTACATTTTTTTTTATGACTATATTATAATGTCAATTCGCCAAGAGTTTCGGTTACTAATTTTTTTTACTTGACCACATTCTATAGAGCTTTGTGATGAGTGTTCATTCGTAGCGGATGTTAACACAGAAAATATTGCATACATTTACATTTATCAAGGTAAACTACTTGTTATGTATAAAAAGAATGGAGATTTAAGTTATAAAGTTAAATATGTATACATGGTGTCCCATTTTAAAAGTTGCATATGAATGTTTTTTTACTGAAACGTTTTCATAAAAAATGATCCAAATAAAGGTTAAGCCATTAAAGTGATAAACATATGAGTTATTTATACAGATCGCGGGTTCTATAGAAACAAGCTGGCTCATGCTTAGAAAGAGACAGAACGTTTTCGATGAGTAATATCTCTCTTTCTAATAGCGGAGCTAAGCATGATACCCGAAACGTCATTGAATACCGTGTCCTGACGGACAACAGAAAGAGAGGTACTATTCATCGAAAACGCTCTGTCTCTTTCTAAGTTTGAGCCAATTTGCTTCTATTGAATCCCCAGTCTATATAATTAACTTTTATGTCAATGAGTAAAGTTGACCTTGAAAGTAGTCTTGAAGGTTGTTTGGAGGGTAAGTGCTGTTTTCACACAGCTACTCCCTCTTTCATTGCAGAAATTAAAAATATGAAAAAATGCGCATTCAACCATATAAATGCATTCATTTCATTTAGAGGTCATTTGAAAGTCAAATGTGTTAAACTGAGTCTATTCAAATAAGCTGAATGCAACATTGTTCGGATGAAGGTAGATGATTACCGAGTATGTGACTAACTGTGACCTTAACCTTCGAATTTCAAATGCATTTGGATGTCGATTGTTTTATGAACAGAACCTCTAATTTTCATTGTAGAAGTAATAAATGTTGGCATCAAAGAAAGATTAAACACATCGTGCTAATCACATGAAAGTGTCTATATATATATATATATATATATATATATATATATATATATATATATATATATATATATAGTCCGCAAAATTATTTTATTCTTATTATTTCTTACCGCGGTGTATATTATAGGTATCGTTTTGACCGCTGATGATTTACAATCCGGCGAATAGTATGCAGGTGTATGCGAATAATTGCAACGATCTACGTGAAACGGAACAAACTCAGAATGCATATCAACAGATTTGACCAACTGAGGACTTAAAAAATTCGTTAGGAATTCCTCTTTCAAATAGAGTGTGACTCCTTCAGAAAATGCACAATGGTTGTAAAAACCAATTCGATTCAATTTATTTCATGTAATATTAGCTTAAAATATTAGTTACCATGGTTTTAGCAAATTTCAAGATAGATCCAATCCAATATACCTACAAGGGTCAAAAGTTCCTAAAATTCACAGGAAATTCATATTACTGATTGCATAAGGATTGAATATCGTACAACTGACTTACTAACGAGCTGATAAATATTCTAGAGTTAAATTATTGAATGTTAAAAGATCGGATCCAATATGGCGACCGGAAAGGCCAAAAATCTCTGAAATTCGCAAGAAATCCACACTATTAACAGCACAATGAATAATTTTCTTGTTAAATTGTTTAATTTCTGAAAAAAAAAATGTTTGTATTGTGAATTAGATATTGAAAAATATTATAAACAACAAAATTTCAATATTTTGATCAAAAATATTTTTAGTTCAATTTTTAAATTACCACACTGTCTCTTTTCGATTTACAAATATGGCATAGAAAGTCAAACATCATTATTTAAGTTGATTACCCAAAATTTTAAAGTCGTTATTTTAATTATAGGGCCATTACTTCGAAAACACCATTATACGTAATACATAAAACGGTGAAACAATTTTTTAAGTTAACAATAAAACTTGAAGGAATAATTTCTCAAATTTTTGTCAGTTTTTTGACTAATGTACCGTCATTAAGAATTTAGCAAAATAATAAGAACAAAATAATTTCACCATATAGGATTTAATTAATTACTAGACACTATTTTCAGGTTAAATTTTAGGAATACAAGATTGATAAATCAATGTGATAGACGTCTAACTGACAATTAAAAAATTCTAATCTGAAACATTTTTTACATATTTTGCAAGAACACTTTGATAAAAAATTTGAACAATACAATTCTTCGCTGAATCAGTTAATTTACGAGAAAAAAGTATAAAAGTTTCTCGTTGGAACAAGTCACCTCAAAATAGAGTTAATTTCACTGATTTTTTACCCTTACTGGCGCCATATTGGGTCGGCCGCTTTATCGTTTGCTATTTTGACTTTATAATATGGATCAATGATCTCGAAAGCCCGGTTATAAGCCATGTTGCGCGAAATTCACTCCTTGTACGATCAATACTATAAATTTCTGAATTTTTAAACCTTATGGACACCATATTGGATCTGTCATCTTGAATTTCGCAAGTAAACTTTGGTAACTTCAATAATACGTCAAATAGGAATATTTTATGTCTATATCTTCGCTTACGTAGCGAAGAAAAATAGACTCTCTGATTTTAATGTTTATTTACCTCTTAAGTTCTGTTATAAGAGAAGAGTTATGATTACTTAATTTATTTTGTTATTTTAATACTTATGAATTTGTTTTAAAATTGTATCATTAATGCAACAGTCAAAATAACCTTTTATCAAATGGTATAATAATATTTTATATTATTGTACAATATTCATTTATATTTACTATAAAAAACATTAACCAGATGATGATTAATCAGATCATTGTTTCTAAAACGCCTTTTTCTTAAGCTAGACATCAAGTCACGTGATTATAAAATAATATAAATTATCAAAAACATATACTAAGGAGTTTTAAATTGTCGTCCAAAATTTTGTAGTTGCATCATGGGCGAACATTCGACAATCGGTTCCGGTTGAGCATATTTTCCGTAATCTTGTGGAATAGGCCTTTGAGGTGGAAGGCGTACTTGCGTTGGTACAGAAGTCGTTGGTGGAAGAGGTATCATATTAGGTACTACTGGTGGACCACTTGATAGTCCTGGTTGACCGGGATAGTTAAAAAACCTTAAAGAAAAACAAATATTACAGTAATTGTCGCCATAAAAATCCTAATAAATGTTTTTTATTGTTACTGTTTGAACCAAAACAAAAAAAATATCATGAAATGTTTAAAGGTATACTTTTAATTAACTTCAAAATAAAATTGAAAGAGAAACACCAGTTAAGTGTTTGTCAGACACGCATTTTGTTAGGCCGTATTGGTGTTTCGTGTAATATTGGAGATTAAAATTTAAAACCTTTTTTTTTATAACTTTCTTATAAATTAGTTACTGTACTTAAATTTAAATTATATACATTTTTTTTTAAATTTTAAAATATACGGTTGGAAAACTAAAGGGAGATTTATGTCTAAAATAAATTAAGACAAATTTTAATCAAGAATTCTAAAGTTTAAATATAAACCCATATAAAAGTTGTAGAAAATATTAAATCGCATATTAAAACAAATTACGGGAATAAATTGGACTAAAAAATAATGAAACCTATAATCAGTGCTCAGTCCAACATCATAAAAGATGAAAAACAAACCAGTTAAAATAATGCGATTTCATATCAAGAAACCCCATAGGATCTGCACCCTCCGTAACATAACATTATCTTAACGGGCACATTTAATAAAAGTCACTTTTAAAATAGGTCGACAATTGTAAGCAACTTTAAAAGCGTATTTTAAAGACCTATTTAACGGCATCCCATTCGATTAGATAAACAAAAAATACAAAATTAAATTTTTAAAAGATTTTTCTTATTTCATAAATGTTTCATATATTTAGTAAGAGCTATTATACCAAATTTTTTCAGATTTTTACAATTTACCTTTTGAAAATTAAGGGAGAGAGGCATTTAAAAAGCCACTTTGAGAATTCGTATTTCTCGAATAAAGCAACTAAATAAAAAATGTAATATGCATTTTAAAATACCTAAGAAATGACATACGATTTAAATTTGTTCTTCCTTAATTTTCACACAGGGGGACATACTCAAAATACTTTTTTTTCCACTTTTACCTTAGATCTGTTTTCGGGTTACTAAAATGCCTGTGCCTTTGTGCCAAATTTCATTGCAGAAGATTGAAAACAGACAAAGTTTTAAGACTGTGATGTACAAAAGAACGGGCGGACAAACATGATGAAATTTTAATGGTCCCCTAATTAAAAAAAAGTTAAGGTACCTCTTTGTATATCGAAAATGGGAGTTATTTTAGTTTTCGGGTCCACCGTCGAGTGGGTATCGTTGAATAGGTCTTCAAAAACACAATTAAATATGTTAGATATTAGCCCCGTTGACGGAAACTAGTCAGCGATAATCAGATCGTCCAAAAACAGTTGGTTAACTGTTACCCAACTGTTTTAGTACGCACTGGTTGATGCTGAATACTTTGAGATTTTTCTATGAACAAGCCTAACATTTTTTATTTAGTCCCATCATTAGCGAGATATGACCTTCTGTATTTTCTGGCAATATGTGATCCCTCCTAATTTTCCAATTACATATTGAAAAAAAAAACTAAAACAATTTGATATAACAGCACTTAATAAAAATTTTCAATGAATATTGGTATTGTTAGGTTACACTCACTAACTTATGAAATCTCCAATATTTCAATATGATTTCTATAAAAGGTTTATCTTTTGCGATAAAGTTTTGCAGGCATATGCCTTTAATTAACCCATAACTCTATCAGAATGCGTATGCCACAGGCACTTGGCCGATTTTTTATTTTTATATTTTAAAAGTGCAAAATTTGGTTGATTTATTGTTGTATTGATGACGAGACAAGTTATTGGTTCATTGAACTATCAAAGTTTGAATACCAAAATTATCCAGATGAGGGTTGATGAATGTTAAACCAAACTTTAACCTCGATCTTCGATTTTCAAGATTATGTTGACGCCCAGATTGTTTTATGAATAAAACTCCTGAATTTCATAATAGAAATAATAGAGTTTGGCATCAAAGGATGGTTAAAAAGCTGATGCCCTTGATCTTCACATTCAAAGTCATTTGAATATCAGATAGTGCTAATCATATGAGATCCTTGCGTAGGTTAAATTACATAGGTCTATAAAAAATGGCTTCATTATAGTTGTTGAGCAGCTGGGGGTCACTTCCAAAGTAATTTGCGGCGCAAAATTGGCCTATCACGTCAGGATTTTAAGATACTTGATTTTTTTTAGCTACTTTTAAGGTTATGCACAGAATGTACAAATTTTTTTGGTATTGGGTACTCTTACCCTGCAAAATAAGTTATTCAGCCGTCACCTACGATTTTTCTTGCAAAGTTACGGCCATGCACAGGTTGGTAGGTTTTTAGAAACCAAAACGATTTTTGGCAAATTTCGATCGTCAATTTTGAATCCAACATCTTAAAAGTAAAAATTTCTATTTTCCGACATAATATTCGTAATCAATGATTCTGAAAACCCTCAAGTGACATTTTTTAAATACCAAATGTAAATTTTGATGGGCCATTTTGAATCCGCCATTTGAGAAATAAAAATTTCAAATTTTTTAACTTCATATTCATGCCCAACGATCCAAAAAGCCCCAAGTACAAATTTTCGAGAGACATGTAAAAAGCAGAAGAATGTATGCCTCAAAGGGTTAATGTGCATATTCATGACGTCGTTGGGATATATTTCATAACTAAAAATGACCGTAACTTTGCAAGATAAAATAGCAGGTGACCACTCAATAGCTTATATAATCTCAAATATTTCAAAATTCTGACGTGGTGGGCGAATTCTGACTTCGAATTCGGATTCTACCTAACAAATTACCTCGGAAATGACCCCCAGCTGTCCAACAACAGAATCTTGTAGACCTGTGTAATTCGTACGGAATATTATTCCTCACATGGGATTTTTCTTTATATGACTAAAGAGATACGAAATTCATCGTTCTGATTAATATACCTATCAGGATTCATTTAGGTATCAAAGAACTATTCACACCACCACGTGGACGTACCAGAATGGATTTTCAGGCCTCATTTCGATTCATACGATAAAGGCACGATAGTGAATAACCCAACCAATGAAAACAAAATTGTGAAAAAAAAAACATCTGTGAAGGTAATTTTCACTTACCACACAAATATATATCATCCAAGAGTGGAATTTTGGGAACTATGAGTTTATGGATTTAGAAATAGGGGTTCACTTATGACTACTATGATGGGTCTTTCAAATGACTTTGAACATTAAGGTCAAGGTCGTCAGCTTTTTTTAACACTCCGCGGATGCCAAGCTTTGTTATTTCCACTATGAAATTCACAGATTATATGTATAAATAATCAAAATAACCTTGAAAAATCATCATAGTCAAGATGACAATTGGGTCAGACATTCGATAATCATTAGTCTTAGTATGGATAATGTTGGCGTTCAAGTCTGCGTACTGGACACATACTACCTTCAAATGTCCTGTAAAATAAATAAAAACCTATAAGTCATTTAAAAGGGCAGTTCCCATTAAACAAACTCTTTCTCTTGAAATAGCCTTCAAGATCACTCTCAAGATCTAATTCAATGTCACCATTGGATATCCCCTCAAATCTAAGAACTTTTATCTGGTCATCTTTATGAAAACACATTGAAAAAAAATATTTAGCTGCAGCTTTGAAAATGGAACATCTTGAATTATACTATAAGAATAAACAATTTGTAATTAACTATTTCCATTATTTTGACCTACTGAACTTATTAAAAACACTTTTATTAATTTACATTATTTTATGTTCAATGGAGGAATAGCTTAGCTATTAAATTTGCAACCATGCTGTCTTCGGTTACATGCTGCTTGTATACCTTTCTAACATCTAACAATAGTCCGGTATTTAGCCCTAAAGCTTAATTAATGAAACATCTCTTTCAAATGAAACTTAATGATAAATCTTAGTGTTCTTTCTTGATATCTGGCTTTTTAGTGAACTCAACAAAAATAAACATATGCAACTAATATATCAGTAGTTGTAATATCTATTTTCGATGTCTATATAATATATATATATATATATATATATATATATATATATATATATATATATATATATATACAATGTACACTGTTTAGATAGAAATTTCAAACTGGTAAGTGGTGGATTTAATAGAAGGAATTTATTTGAAGATTCATTTTCACCTCAAATTTAAATTATTCATAATTCATATTTGTAAGAGAAGTTTTACCTAAAAAGTGATTACAACTTGGCGATAAATATTTAGAAGAGTAATACTTCTTATTTTTCATATGTAAATATAATGAAGTCTGATAAAAAAAAATAGAAACTTTAATTAAGTATATTTCTATCCTTAATTGAAACTACTCTTAAACGATTTCGAATTTATTCAAAAAGTAAAAATATTGAATCCCACTTCAGTTAAATGACATTTTTAAAGGACTAACATAGAAGTTCAATTTTAATCTAAACTAAACCAAATTGAATGCCTGTATGGGTAGTGTAAATGACACTCCTTCACTCGAAAATTATCAGCGCAGTTAAATGCGTCCAAAATAACAGTGAAGTGAAGTTTTTCAAGAACATTTGTTATAACCATATTATTTGAAAAAAGTGAATGGACTGATTCCTGAAGATTTTCCCTGTAGAATGCAGTTTGCAAAGTGGCTATTCAATCAGTAACGAAATAATGTAAATTTCATTAGCACTCTTCTCTTCACGGATGAAGCAGGGTTTACCAAAACTGGTATAACAAGTTTACACAACTCACATGTATGGGCTGATGAAAATCCTCATGCAACTATTATTTCACACTGGAACTTTATTTGGAGTTCCTCCAGAACGCTTTTCACGATTTAGTAGCGCTTACCACTTGAAACCTGCCGAAATATGTACTAAGTGCACGATGGGGCACCACCTCATTTCAGCATTGCTATGCGAGAGCACCTCCTCTACCTATCCAAACCATTGGAAACGTAGAGGAGGACCTATTCCTGGTGTACTAAATCTCCCGACCTAACACCGTTGAATTTTACCTGTGAAGGCACCTCAAAACCTTGGTGTATTCCATTCCAGTCGATAGTAGGGAGGAAGTTTTGCGGAGAATCACGTTTCACTGTGATCAAATAAGGAACAGTGCTGGGTTAATGTGGCGAGTACAGCAGTCCTCAATTCGTCGTGCCCAAGAGTGTATTAGACTTCACGGAGCCCATGTTGCACCCTATTACGAAGTTTTTAACTAAGCAGTTAGTTTAGCTTTTTATTGAAACTATGGCGACAGGAGAAAATTCCTCTTTTTTATATTCAACCTGACAGAAGCTCAGGGATTTACAGTCTAAATAAAATGACGTTTTTTCGAAAACAGTTAGAATTAGCGACATGAATGAAGATTATTTAATTTCTAGACAATAATTAAAGGTATGTAAAAAACGTCTAAAATTCTTATCATACAGGGCGTAAAAAAAATGGGATTATGAGTGTCACAGCTAGTCCGTCCCTGCAGCTGTGACTAATTCACAACACTTTCTTGGATAGTAATTTGAAGTGTCTTGCCTTGTATACATCATTAAAAAAAAATTGAAATATACCTGATGGTTCAACAATTATGTGTCAAAAACTTGATTCCGTTGCAGCTCTTTGGAAGCTCATGTCTCCAAACACAGAGGAGGAAAAAAGTTTATATGAACTTGTAGTATTCCTTTTACGTGTCTTTTCATATCCGGGAAATTTCCAAATTTTCCTGGACACCCTGTATATCTTCATTGATATAGACTTCTTCTAATCTATCATCACTATAAACACACTATTTACATAGTTTAGAAGCAGCAGTAATGACTTTCTAATTCGATTTTGATCATTTTGTTTATTCCACTAGGAATATTTGGCAAAACTTACACATAACTTTATTCCTTAGTACAAAACAAGTATCGTTGACTTTTCTGAAAGACATGGCGTCTATAATTTTTTTTTCTAACAATTTCTACCCATGTCCATTTCTCTTTGTATATTACTGACTTTTCCGATTCTACAAAAAATTACTTTTATAAAATTTTCCTTATATTAGACGACATAATGATCTTGAAAGACTATCATTTTCTTTATTTTAATATATCAGTGTGCTTAGATTGCGAAAACCGTTAACTGCTTATTCATAACTTATTTATGATAAATATACTTGTTATATAAAATAACTTAAGGTTATATGATTTATTTTTTACCTATTAAAAAAAATTAGATTTGACATATTTTAAATAAACAACATAACAGCTACCAACTTCGATGACAATGTTGATTTGATCCCCAACCACCTGACAATGGCGGGTGGGTTCTACGTGTATTTTAATATAACTTACCATAATCTATCTCCTAAAAAGATTGGTCGAGGTGTCATTATACCTATCGAATTATAATACTGTTGTGCTAATAGTTCTATGTCATTGGTATATTTTCTTTTCCATTTTGTTCTTCTGTTTTGAAACCAAATTTTAATCTGTAACAAAATAGAAATGTAAGCATTTAGTTTAACGTAAGGGGTAGTAAAATTCCTGTATTTTAAAAGGACATTTTACGCCGATATGACAGGGTAGAATAGGAAAATATAGGTTCAAATTTCGTACTTTCCTTTTCTTGTAAAAGAAAAAAATTTAAAATACTACTAGTCTCACTTTATTTTTATAATTGACTTTTTTTGAAATATTACTATATTTTACTTTTACTACAAGTTTTAGGTAAATATCGACGGTTTAAACCAAAGGTTTCCAAACTTTTTTTGTCCCGTAGAGCCAATATGTTGTTTTCCGTAGACTCCTCTATCTTCCTAATATTGAATTTTTACAATTTTATGAACTTAAAGTTCGCAATGCGCACTGACGCGTTTTACGTTTTATCACAAAGCCCAGGCTCGACACAGAACTACATAATTTGAAAGGGTTTACTGTAGAGTGGAAACAATTCAAAAATATATATCTTAAAAGTGTAAGAAATGTTGAGTTACAAACTTTCTTAATTAAAGCGTGTAACCACGAAGTGAATAGTTACTGACTTACACAATAATTTAATGCAATATACTTAATATATAAATAGATAATTTCCTTGTCTTTACTATTATAAGGATTATTTAAACACATAGGTGTAATCTTTGTTAGGTATATTATGATATTTACGCAACGCCTAAATTTTGTTGACTTCCATTACATCATGCATCCACAATTTTTTTCCCGTTGACAAGGGCTCCTTTTAGGTCGTAATCAGCCTCTAGGGGTCCAAATTGACCACTTTGGAAATCAATGTTTTAAACAAACTGGATAGGAACATTTATAGAATAGTCACGGTAAAAAAAATCTTTTTGTTGAAAACATCGTTTTATAAACTTAATGCGGTACATTTTGTTATATACTGCCTATAATACCAAGTAGGCATAATTAATATTTTCCCTTATATAAAATTGATTTTAGGGATGTCTAAGATAAGAATTGTGCACACAAATGTGTCGCGTTCATAAATCATGAAATTTTTAGTTGTAATATATTCCAAGTCCCTTTTTTCTTTTAAAATATGTTTGTTTTATTATTAAAAAAAAAAAAATAAAGCAAGGAGTGGCTTTACTTTCTTCTAGAAAATCTGTCCAAAATGCAGGGTATTTCGTCCCTTAATGTAATAGTAGTGAACATAACCCGATTCTCTCTATCCCCCCACTCCTCGACCTTGACCTTGCCTCACCCCTCTTTGGCCCCGCCCACATGTCCTTGTCATTGACCTTGAAAGTGCACGTGTGCTTTGGCCTTGGCCTTGTGTTCAAGGTTGTGTGTGACCTTGACCTTGACCGAGACGACCTTGACTTTGTCGAAGGTCATCTTGGGTGTGTGACCTTGAAGTAGTTATTTGTGCATTGTAATAGTGTGGGATGATCTTGAAATGATTTTGACCTTGCAAATTGTTCTATAAATTGTGTGAGTCTATTTGCATTCATTCAGTGTGAAATGTCAGATACGGAACTATCTAAAGAAAAAATTATAGAGCAAGTCGGCAGAGTAATTTGTTTATATCAGAGTAATTTAAAAAGTTTGTGTGATTTTGAAGAGAAGGATCTAGCATTTTTTCCTCTTGAATATTTAAAAACTTGCGTTGATACGCTGAGTTTACGGCAAATTTGGGATAAGCTGCCAGCGCCATATCGGTGTGACAAGGAACTACAGTTAAGCTTACCCTATGAACAAATATATCGTCATTATATAGATGGGCCACCACCAGCAATAAAAAAATGTCGTGAATGTAAAAAATGAGTGAATAATATGAATAGTGCTTTGCAAGAGACAGTAAAAAAATTGGGCGATGAGTTCACTGAAACGGCTAATAATTATTTCAATGATGCAATGAAAAGTCGAGCAGAATGGGCGTCGCGCTATTGTGATTTGGCTTATGAATATGAAAAGGCTGCGAATGCATGTCGTAAATATTGCAGCAAAACAATAAATTTACAAGACTTTGTTCGTGAGATAAAAAAGTTGGGGTTTAGTGATTGTTTGGAAAAACTGATTAGGTTCATTGCAGATCCGGTTGTGTTAGATGAAATTAGAGTGTAGGACTTAAGTTTAACGTAGTAGTAGTTAATATGGAAAGTTTAGTGCGAGAAATGTACGAGGAATTTCTAATTTCTGCAGCCTGTTCGGAATTTTACGCATATGAAATGCAAGATTCGGAGGCTCAGGACTTTAGTGTATTTTTTAAGTATATGGACCATGCCGAAGTGTGTCTTTTAGCTAGTATAGTTTGTAAGAATTTTCTAAGAAATAAAAACAAACAATTATTATTGAACAAATTAAGGAAATTAGGTTTAGGTGATAATGTTACACGCATAGAAGAATGGCAGAAAAAAATCAATGAATCAAGTACATAAAATGTAGTTATTTGTTTCATTATATTTTGTCCTTGAAGTTATCCTTATACCAATTTAAATGTGTGACGTCATTTGACCTTGAATACTCCTCCCACTATTTCTATCGTTAAGCTACCCCCACCATTGTTACAATTCGACCTTGAAACCCCGCTATAAAGGTTCGTGGGAAAAGAAGTGACTTCAAACAGTCGCAGATATCAGTGGCATAAACATCAAATATTGTGTTCGTGTAGTGTTCTGAAAGTGCTTTTATATTCACGGTAATTTTTGGATTTATATACCATTTTTTTCAATAATGAGTATTGCAAAAGAAACTCTAGATGAAATTAATGAAATGTTTAGCAAAGATTTCGAGGTTTTAGAGAGAAAAAAGGTTACCGAAATGATTGTAGGCAAAGTGTATAAAATTGTAAAGATGGTTTCAATAACTATACGATTTGGTAAAACTCTTTTAGTGGCTTTACACGATGACGGTGATAATAGCACATTTGAGACTTTTTTACCAAAACGTGTGGCCGAAACACTATCTGACGATATTGTAGATATTATGAGTAAAACTAAAGATAAATACACTCTAACTTATTTGGGGCAGGGCACTAGAGTTTTTGGAAACAATACTCGAACATTATTACGTTTTGGCTCATTGGAGTAAATTGTATGTAAATTGTTTGAAAAAAAGGATGTAATTAAATTTAAAATATAGTTGCACATGTCAGAATACTTACGCGTGTTCATTATTTCTGTTAAAGATGTCTGCTGATGCGACGACGACGACGACCGCCAACGAATGTGTAGATAGATACATATTTTGGTTGGGGAGAGAATTAAGAAATAGGGCTCACGATATGTTAGATAGAGTAAATGATTGGTCGCATATTGATGTAACCAAAGATCAATATAAGAACGAGATCAGGGATACAATCAATTTTATGGCTGGGGCACACTTGTGCGACAAATTTTTATATGGTTCCATAGACATGGATACATTTTGTGCTGAAATGGTTGAAGAAGAATTAAAAGAATACCTCGTCAATATTCCACATTTACCAGGTGAGCTTGCTGCAAAATATGAATTGGTTTCTGCAACAGCAACAGCCCAAGACGTTGACGAACGAAATAGTGTCGGATGGGATAGAATTTTGAGCAACGAAAACGAAGACATGGAAAATTAATTTTTTATAATTTTTGTATTTGTGCAATTAAATAACTGTAAATAAATATCTATTACAATCACAGTTTTATTTTATTTCTTTTATAAACATACCAACCCAGTAGATCATAGTCAGTGTTTCTTTTTCTCAGCTGAAATATTTAATATAAGTAGGGCAAATAAAAATAAAATAGTTTAGTAAAGATTGAAAATGAGTCGAGGATTGGTTTTAAACTTACAGCGGATGGGCAGTATGATATGGGTGGAAAAATCATAACCAACTTAGGCGAACCTAAAGATGATGACGATGCTGTGACAAAACACTTTGTTAATAGAAAGTTTTACAATTTTGCAGTTGTAATATGTGAAATATTTAACAAGGATGTCCTCCCCATGATATACAAAAATAATAGTGAGCTTAAAACAAAAATTGAAGTTATGCAGAAAATACTCTATCATCAGCCTTTAAATGACTCATTAAGCGCACTGTCGTACGACTCGACTTCAAAAAAAATCTAAAAAAAGCAGGTTAAAGAATAGGAGAACGCACTCCGAGTGGCATAGCCTTGAAGATAACGTCGTAGTCGTCGGTGAATTGGACCTTCCCTCCAAGAATATTGAAATGTGTGGCGGGGATTTCTCCGAGACTCTACCATTAGATTTACTACATTTTCAATAGTATTTTAGTTCGCTTGAGGTTGGATGTAATAATGAGAACACACGTAACACAACACTACATTTATTTACTGTTTAGAAAAAAAAAAAGATTATTAACAAAACTTTTCTTAACTGAAACTTGACATTACTAAATTTACTGTTACATAACCTATATATTACTTCTTCCTACTGTATGATTGCACACATCTCTGGAAGTGGCTACAGATGTGTGACATAGAAGTGGAGTAGTATAAGTTTGTTACAAATTCTCCCCCTTTACTTCACGATACGTCCCGTGAGTAGAAGTAACTAAAAATTCTTAAGGACAACAGGGACATTTTGGCTTGGAAACTAATCTTTTTGATTGGGTTACAGTTGGCATCTTTGGACAGTTTTTGTCTTCATGATTAGTGACGAGTGGAGGCAACGTAACATTGGAATCTTCAATTTCGTTTTGCCGTTCTTGACTGTGTGTGGCTAGTCGAGGTGGTCGACCACGTTTTCTAATTGGCCTAACAGGAGCTGGGTCATCATTTTGCTGAGATTTGTATACCGTTAAAGCTGATGCATGATATTTTCCTAGAGGGACATCTGGGGAACTTGGTGATGAAACTTCATAAGTGGTTGGCGATACAATCTTTGTAATAATGTAAGGTCCATCTCTTCTAGGTGCAAATTTAGATGAATAGGAATCTTTGGATTTACTGAGGACATGTGTACTAACAAGTACTTTATCACCATATTTATAACTGGGTATATCACGAAGGTGTTTGTCAGCATACTTCTTAGTTCGGTCCTGTTGTAATTCATGAGTGTCGCGGGCTTCTCGAATTGTCTTACCAAGGCTACGCAAGTATGGAGTGATTTGACTTACAAAATTTTCATTGTCCACAATAGCACGTAGGTCTCGGTTAACATCATCTGGAGTTCGTAATTTACGTCCAAAAGTAAGATATGCTGAAGTACAACCAATGGCTTGACTTTGGCTAGTATTCATGGAAAAACGAATAGCTGGTAATTTATCTTTCCATTCGGTATGATCATTGGCTACTAAAATGGATAATTGAGTTTTCAGGTCACGATTCTTACGTTCTACTGGATTAGCTTCCGGATGATATGATGGAGTAAGAGATTGTTTGAATCCAAGACAGTGAGCAACTTGCTGCATTACAGCACTGACAAACTGTACACCGTTGTCGCTTATAACTTTTCGTGGTACGCCATAACGTAAAATGACTTCATCTATAAGGACGCGGGCACAATTTTCGGCGGATGCTACTTTAAGTGGGAGCAATTCTACCCATCGGCTTGTGGTATCTTCTACAATGAATATCCACTTGTAGTTCTCAGGTGTTTCAGGTAGAGGACCAAAAAGATCAATGGGTAAGGTCTCGAAGCGTTGGCATTGTACAGGAGTTTGTAATAGTCCAGCGGGCTTTAGGTTTGAAACTTTATAACGTTGACATTCAATGCACTTATTGACGTAATCAGTAATTGTTCTGCGCATGCCAGACCAGAAGTAACGACTTGCTATCTTTTGGTAGGTACGTTCTATTCCATAGTGTCCACTTAGCGGTGAGTCATGATATTCTGCTAGAACAGTGGGAATTTGCGATTTGGGTACAACTTGTTGAGCTTCTTCTTCATCTAGTTCAGGAACATAACGGTAAAGTACACCATTTAGCATTATGTATCCTCGTTCAGTCCATTTCTTGTAATCAAGACTATCATTATCAAGGTTTTCAAAACAATGGATGATTTTAGAAACATCGGGATCATTTAATTGTTCTCGTCGAATGTCAGCGGCATTCTGTCTAGGCAATTCAACAGTAGTTAAATTGGCTTCTGTTTCTGAGATTGGAGGTCTTGATAACATATCAGCAATTATATTTGTTCGGCCTGGGGTATAATCAATTTGTAAATCAAATGGTTGTAATGCTAATGCCCATCTTGCTAGACGGCCTGTAGGAGATTTTAAGGTCATTAGCCATTTTAATGGTTGATGGTCACTTTTAACAACGACTGGAACACATTCTAGGTAACCACGAAATTTGTTAGTTACCGCCCAAACTACTGCAAAAGCTTCTCTTTCTGTAGTTGTGTAATTTTGCTCTGCTGACGTCAGTAGTCGGCTTGCATATTCAATAGGTCTTTCTTCAGGTCCCTCCCCCTGTAATAAACAAGCACCGATTGCATACGAGGACGAGTCAGTTTTCAGAATGTAAGGTTGAGCAGGATCGGCTTGCTGAAGAATAGGGCTTGATGTAAGTAGAGTTTTAAGCTTTTCAAATGCTTGTGTTTGAGTAGGGCCCCAAGTCCATTTGGCTTTCTTCTTGGTTAGAATAGTTAATGGCTTCGAAATTTGTGCAAAATTTTCTATGAATCGTCTATACCAAGAACAGGTTTGTAGAAACGATAATAGTTCTTTGACATTCTTAGGAGATGGAATTTTAGTAATAGCAGATACTTTATTTGGATTTGGCGCAATACCTTGCGGAGTGATGACGTGTCCAAGATAGTTCACTGAGGAACATGAAAAATTACACTTTTGTCGATTTAATCAGAGTTTAAAAAGTTTACATCGTTCAAATACTTGTTGTAAATGTTTAACATGAGTGTCAAAAGATTCAGATAAGATTATCAAGTCATCGAGATATGCTAGGAGATTTATATCTTGAAGACCAGAACGAAATCTGTCAATCAATCTTTGAAATGTTGAAGGAGCATTGCGAAGTCCAAATGGCATTCTGGTGTAGCGAAATGTTCCAAAAGGGCAAATGAAAGCTGTTTTGTCTCTATCACTTGGTTTGACTGATACCTGATGGTAGCCAGATCTCAAGTCTAGAGTTGTCATACAGCATGTTTTCTTTGCTGCATGTAAGGTATCGTCGATACGAGGCAATGGATACCTATCTGGGCGTGTCTTGGCATTCAGACGGCGATAATCAACTGTCAATCTTATCCCACCATCTTTCTTCGGGACAAGAACAACGGGAGCTGCATACGGAGATTCACATTCTTCTATTATCCCCTCATTAAGAAGCTTGTCAATTTCTTTCTTTAATTCTTGCTTTTTCGTTTCCGAAAGACGATAAGGAGGTACTGAGATCGGTTCGTCATCTGTCAAAGTAATAACGTGCTCAGCAAACGGAGTAGGTTCATTACTAGGTTCGAAAAGGTCTTGGTTTGCTGTAAGAATCTCATTAAGGGTATGTTTTTCTTCTTTAGTCAAGTTACTTCCTTCATCTTCACGTAGTGTAAGCAGGTTAGGACTATCTGTCACTTTTGTTGTAGTAACTTGAGTGTATGCAGTTAAAGTTGGTTCCGTTTCAAACTTGTAACTGATGTGAGGAGCATCTCCATAAAACCAAACATCATTAGGAATGTCCAATACAATGTTGGCTGTTTTAATAAAGTCTGTGCCTAAAAGAGTTCTGCTGTTTGTATGGTCTGGAACTGAAATAAGAGTCACATGATGATCTCTATCTTTTAAATTCACTGAAACATCGAAAAAGTAGGCATTTACTTTTGTAGTTTTACCATCTGCTAAAGTCATATTTAAAGGCTTTTCTTGATAAGGTACCTTCTCTCTTAATAAGATTTCTCTTAACTGAGCACCAGCAATACTTGATTGCGCACCAGAATCAAGATAAGTTAATCCATTATGACCTTGGATGTTAACGAAGGTAAGCGGTCGAGTGTTATTAGTACCCTCAGAATTGACTAAATATGTGCTTAGAAATTCAGTAAACATCGTGGAAGTTTCTGAATTAGGAACAGGTTGCTTAGAACAATTTGGACAGTTGCTTTTAATATAGCCAGGTGCTTTACAACCGTAACAAGTTACAGAAAATGGTTTAGTAGACATGTTACTATTGGAAGCTGAATGATTTGCTGACTTATTTAAAGGCATGGAAGGAGTACTTTGAACATTAGTTTTATTAGCTTCAGCGCGAACTCGAGCTAATTTCTTGCATTGTTCTTTGGAATGTCCAAAATTCTTACAGTAAACACATTGAGTTTTTGGCTTACGTGTAAAATCATTTTGAGTCAAGCTGTCAAGAGAATTATCTGAAAGCGTTTGTTCAACTATACGAGCTGCTTCAATGAGTTCTTTAAAAGTCTTCACACTCTCTCGTAATACTTTTTCTTTGATTCGAACATTAAGTAAACCATATACCATATCAAGCTGAACATGTTCAGTGCTTGCCGAATCACCTTTTAAATAAGCTAAAAGAGCGCGAGCTCTACTAACAAAAATATCAGTTTTTTCTTCTCCTTGTATTTTTGAAAACAGTTCTCTATAAATTTGATGTGGTGGTTTTGAATAACCATAAGCATGTCGTAATGATAAAAGAGCTTCATCGAAACTATTAACGGAAGATTTTATTCCTTGCCACCAAGTAGCTGCAGAGTCATGTAGTAGCATTGATAAACCTTTGAGAGCATGTTGATCTTGAATATTTAAACAATCTTTGTATACTGTGATTGCATCGATGAATGCCTCTACATTCTCATCACGATTTCCATTAAATCGAGATTTGCATGCAGAAAAGTTGGAAAAGGTACTTACATTTTGTTGTACATTTGCAGCTTGATTTACCTGCGAATTAACATTCATGTTTTGAACACCTGCTAACAATGTCTGAAGCATTTCTGGCGTCATAACAATTTGTTGGACTGCAGGAACACTTCTCTCTTCTTCTGACATTTTCTTCAGCTCAAGAATTTTACCAGATCTTAAAAGCATTCAAATTCAAAGAAATCTAAAAATTCAAAAAATAACGTTAAATTTGCGAATACTCTCTATTTTAGTGTAAAACAGTGGTATATTCGATTCGTTCTTCGGAGTAACTTCGGTGTACACTGGCTCTGGTTATTTTGGCAACGTTGGTACCTTGATCGCAGAAGAGACGTTTATTTGGCAACAATGGAATCTTGGGTTGCAAAAGAGATAAACGCTTGGCAACAATGGTACGTAAGATACAAAATAGTAACGAAAGCTGACAACAATGGATTTACGTGTCAAACTTTGAAAATGAGAAACGATCGCTTGGCAACAATGCAATTTCGGAGACGAACGTTTTACGATGAAAAAAATGAGTTTTTTTCACTAATTACTGTCACAAGGCAAGCTAAAACACAGTCATTTTAATGTTCAGTCACATTAAATACACTTATTGTCTTGAAAATGTCTCAATCTTCACATGGCATCACGTTGGGCGTCAATTTGTGGCGGGGATTTCTCCGAGACTCTACCATTAGATTTACTACATTTTCAATAGTATTTTAGTTCGCTTGAGGTTGGATGTAATAATGAGAACACACGTAACACAACACTACATTTATTTACTGTTTAGAAAAAAAAAAGATTATTAACAAAACTTTTCTTAACTGAAACTTGACATTACTAAATTTACTGTTACATAACCTATATATTACTTCTTCCTACTGTATGATTGCACACATCTCTGGAAGTGGCTACAGATGTGTGACATAGAAGTGGAGTAGTATAAGTTTGTTACAAATGTTATTTATGTGTACGATGTTTTATTGTCATTGTTTTTAATAATGAAGATTGAAATAAAAAACTTTATTTTACAATATATTGTTTATTTATTTCACATTTTAAATAAAAAATATAGTCATACAATATGTTATTTAAACAATATTAGCTTTATCTATCCAAGAGTTGAAGTGGTTGGGAAATCCTAGCCATTTGACAAATAATTGTTCGATGTGATTTTTCTTGCGTTGTCTAAGGACTTTTTCTACTAGATAAACGTCAGGACTGCTTGTTTTTTGTAGTTCTGATTCGTAAAAACACCCTCTTATAGGCTGACCTTCTAACGATTCCAACAAGTAAGTAGGTGGATTTGTAACGTTAACTTTTACAACTTTAAACAATTCGGTTGACCAAGAGGGCGTATATCCTTTCTCGAATAAGCTTTTGTACTTGCTAATACGCACAATGTCACCCATGGAAAACTTAAATTTTTTAGGTACAATTTTTAAATAATCATATGCTTTAATATGTGTTTTTTCTTGCACGTCTGCAGGCTTCATTCCAATGGTGCGATGTTTCGAATGGTTATAGGTTTTTGTTACTGCCGATAATATATGTATCCATTTGTAAGATCCTCTTGTCGAGAATTGTTTATATAAATTATTTTTTAAAGTCCTTATGACTCGCTCAACAATTGCAGCTTTCTTTGTGCTGTATGTGGAATAATGATTTATATTATATTTTTTCATCAGGGCTTGAAAGTTTGTATTATAGAACTCCTTTCCTTGATCACTTTGCAGATTTGTTGGAGTATATGATGCCTCTTCAATGATGCTTTTCATCGCATTAGTAACTTCTATACCAGTCTTGTTTTTTATGGCTTTGGTATAGACAAATTTCGAGTAACAATTTATACAGACCAAAATATAACGATAACCATCGTTTTCATCAGCATACTGTTGCATTTCAGCCAAATCAATTTGCCACAAATCTCTGTATCCTTTTATTATCGTGCGCCGTCTTACAAAATTTTTTCTAGCCGTTCTATGTAGTTCATTAACAATCTTGATTTTTTCTAGACTGGGCTCCATATTATTAGTAATACTAAAGGTTTCAGATCGAAGGAAGAACTGAATAATATCATTAAATATTGAGCTTAATATATTATATCTTCTTCTCGTAATTCCTCTATGATTGACATAATTTCATTTTCGTGTCCAGTGTGACCGGCCATTTTGGAACTCCACAACAAACGTAAACGATCCACCAACTCTTTAGCTTTGTTCCAGTAGACATATTGAAATTTTTTCGAAGATAATATCTTTTTTGTGGGTAACTGTAGTTTTTCCGAGAGATTTTTTCTTGTAATAGTACCACCTAATTTTGTGCCAATTATCAGAGGTTTAATAATTCGTAAATATTTGTTCCATCTGGTCTCCCGTAAACCATCACTTTTTTTAAAATTGTTGTAGACAGCATTCGTTGATTCCAAAATTTCCTTGTACGTTGAAAGTACATTATCACTTAATTGTTGTTGTTCCTTGCCTACACTTGGGGGTGTTTTAAGAAATAACAAATCATAAAGTGCCGGTGATCCACCATATTCTGCAATATTTTTCCCTTTTTTGTATAAGACAATATTTCCATTTCGAAAACGCACCTCTAAATTATCAATAAAATTTTTGTTATAATCTGTTTTTGAACCAAAACGTACACCATATACAGTATCGTATAGAGATGGTTTCGAACGTAATCCTTTCAGGTGTGCGTTTAAAGTATCGGAAGTTGTGGTGTCAGCGGATGCGAGAGATGTATTAGTTGATGTCGAAGGTGTATCAAACACCGATTGGCTAATATCTTCTTTTGAAATGCGATGCTGCTGCTGCTGCTGAATAGGTGTGGAGGTTTGAAAGGAATGTGTAGGTTGGGGAAAACCTGATATTTGAGTCGACTGCACTGATGTACTGAGACTATGTGATTTTGTAGCTGGATAATGTTGTTGCTGCTGCTGCTGCTGCTGACATTGCTTAACCACATCAGATATAGTTGTCAATGGCTTAGAAATGGGTTCGTAAAACTTTTCCAATTCCACAACATTAAACTCTTTAGCCGCTTTAATTTGTTTAAATTTTTTTCTGACGGCATTGGTAGCTTCCACTAGTTTACGTTTTAAGTCGATCGCGTTATTCATGATGTTAACAAAGGACGTTTCAACAATCAAATGAGCGTTTTCTCTTATTATTACAGTAATATATAGCTATCAAATCCTTTGCGGTATCTTCCCGATTTCACATCCCTGTCTTTATCAATTACTAAAAATCCATACTTATTATCCCAACATTTTGAGCACATTTCTTGAAATTGAGTAAAAGTTAGATCCGGTGAAACGTGGTCGGAAAATATGTGTTTCATATTCAACTCATCTTGTTTAAACATAATAATAAAATTGGCGTTGTCTCGCACAAGCTGTTTAGGCACTCGCGAATATGTTTGCGCTAGGTAAAAGGAGTCGATATTTTTATGACGTCCCATGCTAAAGTACGATCTTATAACATCTTGTTTTTCACATATAACATCATCAAAGATAAATATAGAGTTTGGTTTTGCATCGGACGGTTCCACAATATTACTGGAATCACTAAAGGCATAGTAGCCTAAACCTTTGATGGGCGCTAAAATTTTCCTTAAATACTCATATTTCGGTTGATACAGAGATTTCGAGTAAATATAGACATTTTCGAAACGTAGCCCAAGGGGGTGTGTAAGCAGCGAAATCATGACATTAGTTTTTCCACAATTGGATGGACCAATTAACAGGCCGCGAATAGAGGAAGGAAGTAGAGGACCGTGTATCTTCATTATCTTCTTTTCAAATCCAAGTCCGACTTTTTCATCGAGATTGTCAATAGGAAGTTTTTGTTTAAGATCGATAACGCGCAGCTTAGGAAAATTTGATATTTTATAGGCAATTTTTCACAAAAACTGTCATTCAGATGCCGAGCGTCAAACGAAGTGGACGGTCTCACGTTTCCAACAAAACTGGATACGGTATTGTGAATTCGTTAATAAATAAATTACCATTCGAGGTACACATTCCTGGTTATCAATATTGCGGACCCGGAACAAAAGTAATAAAACGTGTAACAAGAGGTGATCCAGGCATTAATCCTTTGGATGCCGCATGCAAAAAACACGATTTAGCCTATTTACATAATAAAGACAACATAAGTGCGAGACATCGAGCGGATTACGAGCTCGAACAAAGTGCTTGGAATAGAGTAAAATCGAAAGATTCCAGTTTAGGTGAAAAAACAGCAGCTTGGTTAGTTACAAACATTATGAAAGGCAAACAACGTTTTGGTATGGGTGTACCATCATCATTATCAACAAAAAAAACATCTAGTAAAGGCACACGTCGTACAAAAAGGAAAGGTGTTAATAAAAATCGACATGTTCGGAAAGCCAGTTTCGGAACAGCTATTCGACAAGCAGTTCGAAGGGAATTATTAAAAGCCGGAAGTAAAAATGTGTTGGAAAAAAATGTCATGAATGCATCTAAAATAGCTCTGTCGGTAGCACGTAGATCGGTAAAAGCGGCAGGTGGCAAAAGGAAGGTTCGTACACCGAGAATAATACCGATTCCTAAAACTGGTGGAATATTACCATTAATACCAATTTTTGCCTGGTTATCAGCTTTGGGTTCATTAGCCGGTGGGGCAGCGGGAATTGTGCGCGCCATAAAAGCAGTAAAAAAAAGCAGCGAAGATAAAACCGGTGCCGGCCTGTATTTAAAATCGAAGGGAAATGGTTTGTTTCTAAAGCCATATCGTAAAGGTATGGGATTATTTTTAAATCGTAGATCAAAAAACTAATTGAATCCCTACCTCGAAGACCACTATCTAACATCGATATAGAAAAATATGCCAAAAAGAAAAGAATAGGACACTTTCGAGGCGTTTATATGAGGGATTTATTACCTAGACAAGGTCCTCGACGTTACGAAGCAGCAATAGTGAATTTGGATAGTACGCGTGGTGCAGGGACTCATTGGGTAGCTTATAGAAAAAATAATTCTAAAGTAACATATTATGATAGCTTCGGCGATTTACCCCCACCGATCGAATTGGTACGATATCTACAAACGGGATCGGAATCATCAAAAATTATTTACTATACATACGATCGTCAGCAGAATTTTGGAACAGTCTGGTGTGGACATTTGTGCTTAAAGTTTCTTGTCGAATCATCAGCGTAAAAGATGTCATCATCATCATCGTCACCATTAACACCGCAAATGGATCGCAATAACTATACTAAAATGTTGCAATCACTGAAAGCATTTCATCTAGCCGGTGGATTAAGGAAAATGACCGTGAAACAGTTAGAAAACATGCCCAAGGAAGTAATGATTGCATTAGCCCCAAATGAAATTCCATTCGTTTGGGAAAAGTTGCCCGAGCACCTCAAAAGCGATATCGATATATTAAAATATCAGTGCGGTTGCAAACATTATTTCAGCAGCAGCAGCAATTTAAACGAGGTTACGGCTGATGAGGATCTTACAGCTAGAAAAATATTTTGTTGTTATTGCAAAATCAGCGATGTGCGCATAAAAGCAGAAAATAGCATAAAAACATCACTATCTAATGCAGTGAGAAAAGGTGTGAAGATGAATCTTTTTAAATGTTGCCGCTAAGAATAAAACCGAGATGTGTGATGTTTTAATGGTTAGTCATGTTTTATACGTTCACACTAACAGGACACTCGAGCGTCTTAAGCGCCGATTTTTATCCACCAGTCGAATTAAATAGAGAAAACAAATATGGTCTGGCATTGCTGGGATTTTACACATACAATTCAATTTTTAATTGGACGAAAGCAACAATAAGTTTGCCTACATGAAGGAGGGTTACACCACCGAGTCGATACAATTGCAGATTCCACCTGGGGCCTATGAAATAGATGAGATAGGTAAAGCTATGTTGGAGGCTTTGAGGATTTCAACTGAAGAAAAGAACGATGGAATCTTTTACTTGGTCGCTAATAATAATACACTGAAATGTGAACTGAAATCCCAATATACTATAGATTTCCGGGGAGAGGCGAGTATCGGTAAAATGTTAGGATTTAATCATACAGTGTTAAAAAGAGACAAAAAGCACGAATCAACCGAGATGGTGGAAATAATGAAAGTACGCATCATACGCGTAGATTGTAATATAATTTCCGGAGCATATATGAATTCGGTGGAAGGTCATACCTTGTTCGAATTCGATATCGACGTGGAGCCCGGTTACAAAATCAGTAAAGAACCACAAAATAATATTTATATGCCGTTAATGCCGGCAGGACGTCAGTTTATCGACAACATTACTCTTCGCATCTTGGACGATAGCGGTGATCTAATCAATTTTCAAGGCGAGAAAATAATCGTGAAATTGGAACTGAAGAAACTTTCATAGAAATGGGTTTTTGCTTCAATCGTCAATTGTGTGTGCTGTCGACTAAGATGGGGGAACCGCCGAAACATAATAAAAGTAAAAGAAGAGTGAACGTCAAGGTTAGTCGTCCAGACGTTAGATCACAAACATCTCAACAGTTATCTGCCGAAGACTATAAATTTTTAAAATCAATCGGTCTTAAAGTGCGAAAATGATTTCCACCACCAGCGATAAAATAGAGGTTTTCTCCGAGCCCATCTTGGACAATTCCATTATTAGTCTAGAAGAGCATACGTATAAACCATACGGATCTCCATCATTCAACAATTCGGATGAAGTCCGTATCCCCATTAATTTTCAAGATATTATACTGGATATCGCCGAAAGTTACATATATATCGAAGGAAAATTTAAACCCATAGACGCAACGAAAAGATGTTTTTTATCAAATAATGCCCTCGCATTTTTGTTCGATGAAATTCGCTACGAGATGGGAGGTGAGCAGGTCGCCGTGGTTCGTAAACCTGGAGTTACGACGACATTAAAAACCATGGTTTCATTTGGAAGTTTGCAACAAAGATCTCTCATGACGTGCGGATGGGGTCTCGACGAAGCAAACCAAGATATCGTAGACACGGCAAGTAACGTATTCTCCGGGAAATTACCCTTAAAATATCTTATGGGATTCGCCGAAGATTACGCAAAAGGTGTTTTCAACGTAAAACAAGAGCTTATTATGATTATAGCTCGCACTTTTACCAATTGTTACGTCGGCGAAGTAGAGGCAGAAATTAGTATCGACAAAATCGAATGGAAAATTCGTCACATCATTCCAGACGACAAGCAAAAATTGAAAATACTGTCTCGCATTAATAAAGGAGGAAACAATGCCAGTATTCAAATGGCATATCGTAAATGGGATCTGTACGAATTACCAGCTTTAAGGCAAACATCTTCCGACGTGTGGGCCTTAAGAACGAGTACAAGTCTGGAAAGACCGCGCTATATAATCGTCGTGTTTCAAGACAGCAATAATTGCGACAAGAAAGAAAAAAACGCAACCCAGTTTACCCACGCCGACGTATGCGACATTAGACTGTATCTGAATTCAACCGTTTATCCCTACGAAAGATGGAATTTAGATTTCGCCAAGAAACTGTACGCAGCAGCCTATTACAATTACGAAAACTTCCAAAGCAGCTACTACGGGCGCGAGATAAACGATCCGATGATAACGTTCGCGGAATATATGAAAAACCCCGTTTTTATTATCAATTACAGTCATCAACCAGAGGCGATTAACTCATCGACAGTGGATGTAAAATTGGAGTTCCAAACGAGAAAGAATAAATTCCCCAAAGACACTGAAGTGTACGCATTAGTTATTCACGACTCATTTTTTAGTTATAATGTATTAAACGGTTCGGTGACCAATAAATCTATATTTTAATGTATCTATTATATGTAACACAAAATAATGTTCTTGAATCAATAAATTTGTAATGAGTGAAGTAGTAGTTTTATATTTATTTGAAACCCAACCAAAAAAAAAAAGCTGGCGGAAAAGCCCGCTCTTTAAGAAAAGAGTACGGGAATTTAGAAAATGGTGGTTTATTAAGTGGAAAAAAGAGCTTAAATAACACAAGAAAAAATTTTTAAGGCAAAATATGAAAACAACGAATTAGAAAATTTGTAGGAAAGTAACGGTTAGGAATAGGGGAAAAAGTTATAAGAAAAAATTATAGAGGAAATCGAGTACTATAAGCAAGCATTTTTCTCGATAGTAAAAACTTAAAAAAAAAAAATTCAAAAAAAAATTGAAAAATGGTGAATGCGCGCCAAAGTTGAAGCTTTGGAGCAAAATGATATTGGGAAATTAGAAAGAGAATTTTTTTCTACATGTGGTAGTACTTCAAAATTCGGAAAGATGAAATTTTAAGAAAAGGGTTATAGTAAGTTAGTAATTTGGATTTTTAAAAGCGCTGTAACTCGGGAACCGTTCAAGATAGAGAAAAAATAAAAGCACTTTAATTACCTAGAATTTTGAGTAGAATACAATGGTGAAAAAAAATTTTGGAAAATCTTAAAAATGAAAAAAAAATTTAGAAGAAACAATTGAAATTCTCGAGTTAGGAAGCTAGAGCGCCGAACGGGAGTATGCGGAAGTTGTAGGGGAGGGTTTTTTTTTTTTTTTAGTGTGCCTGCTCCGCGCTAACGCGCTACGCGGCACACCCTCCTCCCACCCCAGGCCACCCATCCGTGGCGTGAAATAGTTTTTTGATGGTTTCAGAGCGATTGCGCGGCTCCTTCACCATTTTTCGCAATTTTTGAGGTATCGATTTTTTTATTTGCGGTGACAGAAGTTCGGAAATTTTTTTTTTGGATTCTAGAGAAAATTTCCCACAATATATGTATTTTTCCAATTTTTTATCGTCAACCGTTACGTCGCCAGAGCCCATCCAAAATGAGATGAAAAAATTTTTTTTATATTAGAGAATCGGAAAAAATAGTGTGATATACTTCAACTCTTCCTTGTTACGATTCCGTCAAAACATTTTCAAAATTTTCCTTACCTTGCCTGAAAATAATTAAAATATATGCATAATTTGCATTTTTTGTAAATATGTAGCAAAGTAATGGTTAGAAATATCAAAAAAATTTTTTTGAAAAAAATGTAGAGAAAGTCTAGTACTATATGCTAGAAAAGTGGAGGGGGGTAGTTTGTGTCCATACCAGAGATACGGTGAGTTATAAAATCATATTATTCTCAAACTTATATAATGCATATATGCACTCCACCTTACCCCCTCCAACTTTTTGAATGTATATAGAGGCCGGTATTAGAATTATTTCATCATTACACATTCGATCGGCAAGATGGAAGATATACCAAAAAGGATCATTGGCATTGTCAGGCCATTCGTGCCCGGCAAAATATGCAAGTGTGAGGAGTGCGGGGGTGCCGCACCAGGAGCGGCACCTTCGGCACCGCCTGCAACGCCGACACCACCAGCGACGACGACGGTGCCGCCAATGAGAAGACCAAGGGCTGCACCTAGGTCGGTGTTAATATCGTTGGGTATTACTCCACGGTAGGCACCCCACCCTCCCCTCAGGCCCTTTTAGGGCCACAAAAACGGTCCTTTTCAGGACCACATTATATTTTGATCGTAGTTTAGTAATCGTCACTTATGGGGCGAGATATTCGTTTAACGACGATTTGTCTCGTAGCTTAAGTGCCAAGTTATATGCTTGAGAACCTATGAAAATGTTAACAGTTCAAACAATTTTTCTATTATTTTTTTTTTGTAATGTATTCTTCACAAAATATTAAGAATAAGTCTTATTGTCTAAACAAATCTAATTCCTTATATAAAGTTTTTGAAAAAATCAATAATTCTATAAGCTCTCACCAATACATAACATTTAGAATCCGTTGGTGGGGTGGGGGTAGTTCTATATATATGAGACTGGGTCAGTTACACAGTCATATATTCATCAACCCTCATACGATGAACATGGAGGAAGAAAGACCCGCCAGCCGAGGCTCATCCATCTTTAGTGATGACACCGTAGCTGACAACGTTGGAGACCTACAAGTCTTCGACGACGACGACGAGGTGGATTTTGAAATTGACGTCCTACGTTGGGACGACTTGGATGAGCCGATTCCGCTAGTATATGACCATGATCCGGGTCTAGTGGAATTAGACGATGCGGGCGATTGGGTCTTACAAAGACTCGAAACTCCGTCGCCGCAGCCAGAGCCGGACTCGACGGAAGATGCGGTGCTGGAAATTCCAGCATCACCAACACCCGACGACCCACAAGGCCCCTGCGATTCGTCAAGCTGGTGGTCGACCAGCGAGGATGTGGCACCATAAGCCCCCACACTCTCCCTGGCCCTTTTTAAGGGCACACAACAACGGTCCTTTTCAGGACCACAAAATACTTTGATCGTAGTTTTAGTACATATTAGTACTTTGTTACTAATATTGTATGTATAGAATATACAATATTAGATACAAAGTATTAAAACTTTAAGTGCTGGTTCAACCCAGCTAAATCGTTCGTTCGTATTTGAGACCGCAAACAACTTTTGGTCTCAATACGTAATACGACATTTGTTTTCACCCCCCACCATTAATTTGTCTCTATATATACGACCACCAATACTTATTACAATCATTTTAGTTCAACATGTCTGCGACTCAACAACAACAACCCATCCAATGCCCTGTGGTAGATTCTACCACAGAGAATTGTCTGGAGTGGGAGTTGAACGATCCCAGATGGGATGAACTTTGGCGGTTCATCATCGAATATACAGAGGACAACACCACCACCCCCGCTGATGATGACGGGCCGTGCGACTCCACAACACAATAAAAGAGTCGCATGTTTTACAACCAAACGGTCCTTTTCAGGACCACAAAATAATTTGATCGTAGTTTTAGTTGGTTATAATACTTTGTAACCAATATTTTATGTTTTTTTCATAAAAACATACAATATTGAGATACAAAGTATTAGAAGTTCTGGCGACAGAACCTTAACTTCATAAACCGAACCATGTTTTAGCATACTTGTAAATATTATCAGAAAATATTTACAACTATTGCTATTGCGTAGTTTTAGTGGATTATTCACTCTTTTTTTTTATTACCTAATATTATGTGGGACAGGGCCTATATGAAATAACATACAAAAATAAATTTTCAAGTCATTTTTATTCTCATTATAAAATATAAAAATTTGATCAAACACTTTTTTTTATTAACTAAAATATATATATATATATATATATATATATATATATATATATATATATATATATATATATATATATATATATATATATATATATATATATATATATTTACAAACTTAATACTATAAATTAAAAGCTAATATCTACAACTACCTAACACCTACTACATAATTTATTAAAGTCCTCTAATTGTCTTTTTAACCGCGCAGATTTCACCTTTTTTATCTGTAATTGTCTTTCAAGTTCTAAAATGTCACTGTCATACTCGTTCACTTCTTTCACTAAGCGTTTTTTCATGTCATAAATGTCTGTCAATTTGCTCTTCTGAGAGTTGGTGAAGTCTTCGACCCACTCCGGTTGCGATGGCTCGGAATATATTAACGAAGAAGAAGCGGTTTTATTTGGTGAAGACGATGACGATGACGCAGCAGCGGAAACTTCATCGCCTTCAAAACACCGCTTAAACCGCTTCTTCATGGGTTTCCGGCACCCCAATATCGGCGACAGTGGCGCTGGGGAAGACTTCACCTCCGACACTATTTCATTCTCTACGCTGGCCGGTGTTGGTGGCGTTGGTGGTGTTGGTCCATCGGGGCCTTCTATGACTTCCACTTCTACCGACAATGGCTCTTTTGGTGCTGTTTTTAGGAAGTCGGGTAATGGAACAGGGGTGGAGGGATGCTTAAAGTTAAACTTTTTCTTCTTCCCTTGTCCCACACCTTTAATCGCCGAATAAAATGTTTTTTTATCGGCGATTTCCGACTTCCGCATAGTCAAGAGCTTTTTCAATTTCGAAGCTTTCGGAAAAGATTCCCTAGGCCGCGATGCTTTTCGCACAACCACATCACTAATCACATTTATCTTTGGCTCCTTCTCCTCCGTCCAGCATTCGAGGAATTGCGCTGCCGACTGAACTAACTCTTCGTCGCGACCATCATTGAGGGCTCGGTCTTCGGCATCTTCATGCTCCACGCCATTCCAATTCTCGAATACCCCCGGACTTAACATTTCCAAACCACTCATGTTATCCAGCATGCCTTGCTGCGAACCGCAGCTCACGTCAAGAGCATCTAAAAGAGACCGTACACTCGACATCTTCGATATTAAAACTCACACTATTTACTTTATCTTAGCACTGTACTGTTTGGTGTTCTGACGAACTGTGAAGAGCTCGAGCCAGCAAGTCTGCTTTTATGCCCATTTCCCCCACTACACCACCTTTATTCCTTTTGTTCGATGCATTAAGTATAATATTTAAACTTGTCAGATGCAAGACCAAGGCCAAGGCCGACGTAACCGGCAATACCAGGGTCGTTTTCAAGGTTGTAATTTTCATGGATTTTTTTTTGTCCCTGTCAAGGTTATTTTAAAGAAGCATATAAATATAGTACTAAACTTGTTAGATGAGAGGCCAAGGCCAAGGTCAAAGTACCCGTCAATGTCAGGGTCGTTTTCGAGGTTGTAATTTTCAAGGATTTTTTTTTTTGGTCCTGTCAAGGTTATTTTAAAAAGTAATACATAATTAGAGTACCGCGATTGAAAAGTACAACATATTCAAACATCATGTTGCCAACTGATGAACAACCTAGTGAAGCAGCCAAAAGATACAGTCATATACCAAAAGCTTTTTATTTAACTTGTCATCATTGTAAAAGACTAGGTATCTGCTGGCGAAATGATCTTACGTACGACTTCAACTACATTGACCTTTTCAGGGTTAAATTTGTACAATGCGGCTTTTGTGGACTAGTTTACTACCAGTTCAAGGACATTAATGAACGTGCCATCCAGAGAAGAAATTGGGTCATAGAAGAAGCTTACCTGTACAGAAGAAATTAACATGTATTTTATTTCTTAATTTTTAATTTTTTTTGTTTGTTATATTTTTTATTTTTTTTTTTAATAAAAAGTAAACTCAATCTTTTGTTATATTTTAATTTTTTTTTTTTCAATAAAACAATAGTAAAATGAATCTGTACGTGTATTTATTAAACATCACCTAAAATACGTTTTGCAATCCATATTTTTCTGCAGAGTCCGTTTATTAATGAAATAGAACCATATATTAGGGTGAAATCTAATGGTTTCAAATCAGTCTCACATAACAATGTCAGAAGTAAACACTATTGATAAGTTCGGTCGCAAAAGAAAATTTAAGGATTTTAACTTTATGCGAGGTCCTTCAGGAATAGGTTTTAAACTTACACATGGGAAGCAAAAGATTGTGCTATTTAGCAGAACCTCTGGAAGGAGAATATGCGACCACACGAAATTATGTTGATAATAACCTTGCTCAGTGTGTGCAAGATACGCAGAAAGCTTTACATGACTCAACAATTGTTATTAAAGATATATTCAGAAACCAACTTGAAGGTTACGTACGCAAGAAATTAATTGAAACCGGTCAAGAACTTAGAGGATACATTGATGATACTGTTATTGCAATATATGAACTTAGGCAAGACGAACTGCGTGACTTAACTCTAGAATGTTGAAAATTGAAAAGACTATGGAGGATCTTGTCAGCAAACCTGTTTCACATTAAACATTTACTCGTAGACCTGTGCGTTTAATTTACTATTAGACAAATTTTTCAACAATAACTTTTACAGTTTGTTATTTGTCGACACTTCATTATATATTTATAATTTTAAAATAAAGGTTCAATAAAAAAGCAATCAAGTAATGAATACATGTTTTTTATTTAAAAAAAAAAAAAAAAATTACAATACTATCGTTACATATTAATGTTGTATGTTTAATAGAAATAATAAAAACAATACAAATAATGAAATATGGATTTTCCAGATTACGTGCTGTCCTGACTTAGAAATGATTCCAACACGGTGACTAAATTTGCCAAGTTTTCTTCCGGGTCTGTTTTGTAAAAATCTATGTCTGCATGCCCCCAAGGTAGAGTTTTGGTTGAACTGGGAATTACATAACGTTTATCATCGCTATGTGACAATGCTACTTTATTTATTATGTTGGTATAAATGTTATGTAATTCACTTCTAAATGTCTTCATCTTTCTTAATATCAAACCACCCCGTTCAACAATTCTTTGGTAGTCTTCCTGATGAAGGTCTTTCTCGATAACACATTTTTTGATACCTTTGGCTTTTTTTAATTCATTATTAATGGACTTTACATAATAAGCCTTCGCGCCGGTACCATAAAAACTTATTATCGGATCACCAGGAAACTCATCTTTCATTCTACCAACTACAGAATTACTTTTAATTATGTTGAAATTATTAATTTCGGGGTAATTTGATGTATCAAATTTTTCGGGGTTTTCTGATATAGTTTGATAAAAGTTTTCCGTATACACTTTTAATATAAGCGAGTCAGTATCGGTGTAAAGTAACGAAGCATCATCGCCAAACTTGGATTTAATAAAATTATAATAAAAATCGTATATTACAGTTTTTGATATATCTAATATGGAAAAACCGATATAAATTGGTTTATTGTACAATATTTTAACTTTATGCATATGTATAGCAACAAAGTTCTCGGTAAATATCGAGCTACTATTGAAATTGGGGCGGGATACTAGTGCTCTAGCTCCATTTCTGCCTACACTGTTTTCCCAATGCGTTACTAATTTTATGTCCTTTCGATTTTCCACATTTTCCATAGTTTTACCAAATATCGCGTTATTTTTTAATTTAAAAGTGTCCTTCGCAAATTTTGTGGTGGCCTTGTTACGTAAATTGGTATTAAAATCAATATACGATTTTAGACATTTTGATTGCTTAAACTGTAATACTCGATGGGTTTGCATTACCACTAAGCCGTTGGCGATGGCTTGTTTTAAAGTTCTATAGTGTACAATGTATTTTTTTTATCTTGTAAATTAGGAATTAATTTCGGCAATTTGGCGTTTTCTGTTGGCGGTATGATATTTTCTACTAGAAATGGAAGATCAGAATGTGCATCATGCAACTCAGTCGGATAATGCACATCCACTTCCAAAACGTAGCCATGTAAACTATCATCACCAACAGCCATAATATTTAAATCCAGAATTTCGCGCTCGCTTAACCATCGAAAACCACCATATGGTAATGCTTGTGACATACTATGACCATATAGATTTGTAGCATCAAGGTATGTTATAAATGAAGAAGGTTTTGTTGGGTCATAGTCTGGTAAAAAAATATTATTAGCGATGTGCACTTTCTTAAAAAAATGTATCATGTCTATATCAGTTAAGAGCTCTAACTCTACCTTAGTCATACGTAGCATACAATCAAATGATAAACTTGGAAGGGTATAGTAATGTGCCGGATCAAGTTTATCGAATTTTAAACAATTATTCCGAAATTGCTCAAAAACATCACACAATAGCAACACATCTGATTTTAAATACACGTCCGAATAGCCCCCAAAGTTTTACACCCAAACAAGCGCCATACTTCTTTTGCTCTTCTATAGCTTTCATCGCTAATATGTTCTTCCCGTAAATTATCATAAAATTCATCTTTACTTGGAAGACATGTATTTTCCATTTTTTCTATAGAGTCAATAAAGCTATAGGGAAAAACACCCTTTTGACGCATCAAATTAAATTGGTTGATATTTGAAAAATGTTTCCGCGTTTCAATAAAATCGTCGTCGTTTAAACCGCTGCCTAAATTTTCCAAAGACGTTGACAGAAATTTAAAACTATCAATAAATCGCAACTTTAAATATTTCCTCTTGACTTTTCCACATTTACTATCAAAATAATCGTGCACATAAATGTTTTTGGTAAATGATATGTACTTTTCCTTACTTTGAGCCAAAACACCAATTTTATCCCCATATTTACATAACTCTTTTATAAATAAATGGCTGTCGTAGCCGCTTAAGTTATGAAATATGATAGGGATAAAAGAGGGTAATTTATAATTTAAATTACAAACGGAATGTGCAGCACCAAATCTTTTTGCACCAGTTATGTGACAGTGGTCTCGTACTTTAATCTCACCCTCTTCAAAAGGGCCTTCACATATACCACATATTTTAGCATCATTAAACTCCCTTTTTTCTTCAGGCGTTAACGGTTTCATAGGCTTAATGTCTTTTAAATATGTGTTGTATAGAGCCCTTAAATCACACTCGATACGATCCACAAAGACTTGAGCTGCATTATTCCCCCGAAATAGCTCAAATTTCGAAAGTGAGTCGTCAAAAGAGCATTTAATTAAGTAAGCAAAACAATATGGTTCATGTTTAAAACTTTTTACAGTGTAAGAATTTTGTGGGTTTGGTTGTACCGTTTCAACGGGTTTTAAAACAGATTCGAAATCTGCATAAACCACGAATGGAACGCGCATTTGCTTTTCTATACCCTCGAATTTTAAAATATTTTCCGGCACACTCTTTCCAAATTTATCGATTTTTAAATCCACTGAGGGTGTTTGCGTGAAAATGTGGTTACAATCGTAGCTTTGATGTAAAGTTAAAGCTGACGGTGTACTAAAATAAATGAGGCAACCATCACAGAAATATATTTTATGTTGTTGACAACTAATTTGACTTGAAACTAAACGTGATAAATCCCGAATCCAACAATAATGACTCTTTGAACAAGTCGTATCACAAAAATGTTCACCGCCATCTTTACTACTACAGTCTTTTGTAATTAACAATAAATTTACATGCCTATCCAACTTTTTTGACGCATACCTCAGTGGACCAATAACTTCATGTATTACTTCATTATTTTCATATTTAGATTCCAGACCGTATACGTTAATTGATATGTTGTTCATTTCCTCAAATTTTTTAATGTCACGTAATTTTACTGGAAAATCCATACCTGTTACATTTAGCACTCTAGAAAAATGGGGGTAGGATGTCTTCTGTGAAGGCTCTGCTGTTGGAGGAAACAATGCTGATGTTACAGCCCACGCAAAGCAAAATTCGTCCTGGTTAATCACATTGACGACAGATCCTTTCTTTTCAATAGAACACGGCAACTTGATGTATGATGAGCCGCCCATAGGCATATACTTGTTGATACCAACTTCCAAGTATAAAATTCGCACAAGAGCCCATCCTATAACAAGAAAAATAATATATAAAAATCAGTTTAATATATCGGGTTTTGATTTTTCCATACCTGAATCTTTCTCCTGGAACTCTGTCGCCTGCGTTTTTATTAATTCGGTGAAAGAATGGTAAACGGCATCCAAATCACTTTCTACACTAATTATTTGATTAGCAGTGTTGAAGGATTTTTAACTGAATATTTCTTGTGATGGAAGCATGTACTCGCCAACAGCTGTCATGTTAACTTTTAAAGCATGATGCACATGCAATAAATTATTAACAAGTTCCACCACCTTGGATTTAATGTCTGCAAAGAACATTACGTAATCGGAATGCTCCATATCACTTCTAACCCGATAGGTTGCAATTCTCCTTTTGAAGGCACATTCAACGAGTTGCACACCATGACATACCGGCAAACATGAATTATTTTTATGTTGTTGTGTTCGTTTATGCGCTGACATATGATTTATTGGAACATCTACATTACATGTAGCGCAATTAATTACCGGAATCGTCGATGTATACTCTTCAATTCGGAGCCGTTTTCCTCCAGGCACTTCATTAAATCTCGCCGCACACGATTCTCTTTGATGACGTCTCATATTATAACTATTAGTAAAGTTAGAACCGCAATTTTCACAAACATATGCCATGATTTGTCAAATATTAACACATGTACTACCTATACAAGTCAGAGCCAACTGATGAATGAAACTGTCCCATACCTTATATAAAACCATTCAAGGTCACCCCCAACCACGTAACATATCTTCAAGGTCACACACCCAAGATGACCTTCAACAAAGTCAAGGTCGTCTCGACCAAGGTCAAGGTCAAGGTCACACACAACCTTGAACACAAGGCCAAGGCCAAAGCACACGTGCACTTTCAAGGTCAATGACAAGGACATGTGGGCGGGGCCAAAGAGGGGTAAGGCAAGGTCAAGGTCAAGGTCGAGGAGTGGGGGGATAGAGAGAATCGGGTTATGTTCACTACTTGTAATATAATTTTATACTTACTTGTGTTTCTGTTAATTTTAAAGTTTTTGAGAGCTGACATCTTTTGGCTACTGAAAGATATTTGTTTTTCTCAAACTCCGCTTCCAGTGATTTTATTTGGGATGCTGTAAATGCAGTCCGAGGCCGTTTTTTTCTTTCTTCATCAGATTTGCAATCTGAGTAAGTGAGATCTGTAACAACGAAGAAATACAGCACAAGTTAACATTTTTCTCCTAAAAGCTATTTAAAAAAACAATCATATTATTTTAATGATCCGGATTTATTTAGTTACTAATCCAAGGGGAATTTATTTAAATTGTTTAATTTTTAACATAAATATGAGAGCTGGTTGATATATCCGGAACTTGGAAAACAAACTCGCTCTAGTCACAAGCTTGGTTTTATTTTAACGCATGTCGATTTATTTAATAGTAGTTAGTTTAAAAACGGATAAGTTTGTGTTTACTAACCAAAAAGAAAGAAAAAGAATTCAATTTGTTAATAAAACACTTTATTTTGGAAGGAAAAAAATTATAAAAATTGAAAAGAAAAAGTATAAAACCTCATGGAGATTCTTCTAACCCTTGGAATGGTTCACAAATGGCCATACGAGCACAAATAATGCTGAACGGCCGGGGCACTCAATAAAAATCACAAATGAAGCTGTATTTTTCTTTTAGGCCGTTAAAAGAAAAAGATAGACTGTTTATTTAATGCAAATTCAACTCTAACTCTGTCTCCATACGCGCTTTAATTTGCAGAAAATACACTATCTATCTTTTTCTTTAACAGCCAGAAGGAGAATAATTATTTAAATAATATTTTTATATACCACGTTTTTAAAACGGAATAAAAAGTATAAAATAATTTGTCACGTTGTCCTGAAAATCTGTGACTGTAAATTTTTAATAGGTATGAAAATACTTGAAAGATTTAAAACGAAAAACGTGGCATGCAATAGATAATAGTAAGGAGTGTACAGAATAGCTGTCATTGAGAAATCTCACATAACAGTTATTATCTATTGCACCTCACGTTTTTCGTTTTAAATCTTACAAGTATTTTCATAGTTATTAAAAATTCACAATTACAAATTTTCAGGACAGTGTGACAAAATATTTTAATTTCTTAGTCCGTTTTAAAAAGATGGTATATTCAAAATTTTCTTTATTTATTTTCTGCCTTTTAATCTTTAGTTTAAAATCGATTGATAAATTTATACTGAACAAACAAATTCTGAGCTATATTTAAAGTTTCAAATCTCTAAATCATCGGTTCGTTTAAAATTGACTATAAAGTTTGTACCGAACAAATAAAGAAACAGACAACAAAGCAAGTTAATAAAAACATGATAAAAAGACAAATTTGATCTTGAAATGATATATACGTCAGCTTCAACGCCATAATACTTCATTGCTATTGGGTTTATATATGTGTACCAAATTTCAGCTTGACTGGATAATCGGAGGTGTGGTTAACTTTGAAATATACTTTTAAGGTCATAATATTGTTTTGTCATTGGGTTTATATATATATATATATATATATATATATATATATATATATATATATATATATATATATATATATATATATATATATATATATATACCATATTTTAGCTTAATTGGATAATCGGAAGTAAAGTTGACCTTGAAATAACGAAATAGAAGTTCAAGTTCAGCTTCAAGATCACGGTATTGTATTATAATCAAGATCATATATACGAGTACCAAAATTCCAGCTTGGTTGGATAAACAGAAGTGGAGTTGACTTTTATGTGACCTTAAAATATACCTTTAAGGTCATAATATTGCATTATTTTCAGGTTTATATGTTTATACCAAATTTTATATTGATTGGATAATCAAAAGTGAAATTGACCTGGAAATAATCTCGAAATATACGTTCGTTCTGTTTCAAGGTCATAATATTGCATTGTAATCGGATTTATATATGTTTACCAAATTTCACCCTAATCCGATAATTGGAAATGGAGTTGACGTTGAAATGACCTTAAAATAAAAGTTCAAGGTCAGTCCCAAAGTCATAATATTCCATTGCCCACTAGTTCTGAACTATCTTCAAAATTTCAACTCTCGAGCTCATCCGAAAGTTAGTTTAAAATCGATGTCAAAATTTGTATTAATAAGAAAACGAATTAATAAAAACGTGGTAAAAACAGCAACTTATTACACTAATTCTACGACCGTAAAGATTTCTTTTTTCTTTTCTTACCGACATGTCTTTAAATTTAAATTTTATATAAACAGTGAATTTTGCTCCTAGTTCTTTACAGCTCCACTGAGGAAACCATTACATGATTGAAATGCGTATGTAGAGAGAACCAGACTTGTATTTGCAGGAAATAAATTGTCTCTTCTTTTCTACGGCCGTAAAGATTTCTTTATATATCTTAGTAAAATTTTAATTTTCAAGAATCCACTAATTATGTCGTGGTAAAAAAAACCAAATAAAGATATGCGAAAGCTAAAATACTAAATATCTTAGAATATTGCACATCCACCCTTTTCTCCATATTTGACCTTCCGCGAATTGTTTCCTTCCAAAACATAGAGAAATGGCTAGCTGGGAAAACATTTGGATCCAACGAAGTCATATCTCAAACGTATACTTATTTTTTAAAATGAAAGCCTTCAAAAAGGGTGGAATATCATTGCATCAAGCTGAAGGATGATGATGATGATGTAAAAAAATAAATAGAATTTGCTAAAAATATTCAGTCACTGATTTCCGAAATACCCCTAGTATAGTCCTTTAGAAGCATGAGAAGTTCTTTAAAAATTTTCAGTTATTGGTTTAAAATTTTGTCTAATCCTCAAGACGTCAACATGAGATTAAATTCCTTTTAGGTAGTTTCTTTACGAAAATAAATTATTATCAGATAAATATAATTAAGAAAATTATATCAGTTCTATATTTTGACAACTAATATAAAAATAGGATTAACTTGTCCCACAGGCGGATGCAATGAATGATATTATAATGTTTTTAGTTAATACGTGAAATTTAAATTTTAATACCCTACTAACGTTGTTTAGGTTGATAATCAAGGTTTTTAATTGTTCAACTTTTGAACCTTAAAAATATAAGAATTTAAATTATCGTTCTTTTTTTTGGATTATTAAACAGCAAAAATGAAAAATTTCGTTTTCGGGATACAAGCATTCCTCTTACCGATTCCATAATTCTATATATTATATAAACGTTTGTTAAAAGCAAAACAAAACTGCATAATTGAAGGATCTAACTTCTGCAGCAACTAGGTCCAGTTTTAGTAAATATAGCTGAGGTGTTAGAAAAGTCTTTTAAAAAACATGAGTTTGATTTCTGAGATACAGGCTATAAATAAATACTGGCATAACAGTAGTTCCCAAATGGTAGCTCGCAAACTCCTTGTGCTTGTAATATAATTGTTATACCCCGAAGAAATTAATAACTGAACGAGAATTATTAACTTTTTACTGTGAACTTAACACTTTTTGGTATATATTATTACTTAAAATATCTAGGTTCATATCTTATTTTTGAATCATATGATAATAAACTTTAGATTTATTCCGTTCCTACCAAAAAAACCTTAAAGTTATATGCCAAATTTTATTGGTCTGTAATTTTAAGGAATTTTACAGTGCACAAACGAAATGACTGAGCAATGGTTTTATAAAGTTTAAGCAGATGATTTAAACTGATTTACCAAAAGACGTAAATATTGGTCAATCATTTTATTTGTTAACTAAACCATCCACCTATTGTAGCAAGCCAAATTTCCACCTATAATTTTTTTTTTTAGAAAATATCCGTGGTAGGGTGATTTTACTACAATTACAATCTTATCAGTTGTAAGAAATGAGTATTTTTCAACCTAAAGTACTAGAGTTCATAACATAAAACTAAAGTCTTACTCAGCCAGCAGTAATCCTTAGGTTTAATTAACTTAAATACACTTGATATTAGTGGTATATGTACAACAAATATTCCGCAAGAACAATAAAATAATTATTATTAATTGAACCCTTTCAGTCAAAAAATAAAAAAAATTATTCGAATTAATTTAAAATTATGATGATAAAATATCTAGTGTTTTTCTTCGAAAAAATCGGTCAGTAAATATAATAACTGTTATTAAAAATACGTTAAAGAAACAGACGAGTTATATTTCTATTTAAACAGTAATGTTGCACAAAAGATGTAAACTTTTATTTGCAGTAAAAGGTGATGCCGTTTTATACAATATAAAACCGATAACAGGGGCGTTTCATTTGAATTAGTTCGAGATCAATTTAAATAAAATTGAAGAAAACTTGTATTAATTTTAATAATATATAATATTAAAAACAATTGTGTATATACCAATATTTGAACTTACACTCACATAAAATTCAAAATATAATTTCCCTAGACCCCTGACTTCTGAGCCACTTATCACATTAACTCATCTGTGAGAGAGAGACTTCGGAAAAGATGTCTGCGCCATTTGCTTTGTGAGTATCAGAATTAATCTTTGTAAATAGTGATATTTACGATTGGCGACGCTTTCTAACCAAGAACGAGGTTTCCATATCGAATCTATATTCGTTGCTTACAGTGAATTATCTGGTATCGTTTTCATTTGTAGTTGCAATGTTGATCTAATCATAATAATTATCAAACAATGATAAAAGAATATGGCGTATAGTCACGATTTAAATTATGCTACCGGCACTCGCAACCTGCAATCGTGTTAGATACGAAACTTGACGCCAATAAAAGTTTTATTATTTTGTTGTACGTGATTTTGGATTAATTTTTACACTTGAAAAGGAGTCGATTTTCGACTTTCCCGTCTTTATCTAATGTTTACTATTCGAATATGCGTCCATTACATCTGTAGACGTCGTTCCTAAAGAAAATCATAATGTAAGATAATATGTCATTACTCTTCGTTGTAATTTTTATTACTGTAATTCTTGTCAAGAAAAATGTATATATAGCTTTCAAATCCGCTCTCATTTTTCCATCGATATCTTCTAAATCGTCGGTGTCTTGTTATTGCATGATTATGCGTATATTGCACAAGTTTTCTTTGGGAAATTAGTTAGTTAACGAGCCTTGCAAAAATAAAAGCAAAACCTATATATCTGCGGTGGAAGCTATGAATAGGTGTTCCACAAATAATGAATGAATGTTTTAAGCTTTGGAGTAACATGTAATATAGGAATCTTCCTAGAACTGAGAATTTGATTATGTTGTTTCATTTAAATGCTTTAATTATACTAATATTGTTCAAAAAAGTTTATTTATTCTAGGTACTATTTATAAAATTTTGTAATACCGGTTAATTTTGCTTCAAAAAATTATTTCTGAAAATCTGTTGATTTAAATTTACTATATCCTTAGCATTTAAATCGTTACACGCCTAGACAAAAAAAACTGACAAAAAATTTTAATCAAATTTAATCTTTTGTATCAATTTTGATAATTTTTTCTCAAGTTGTAGGCGCTTTCATCTTGATCTTATATCAAGTTTGTATTATATTTGAACACCGTCTAGAAACTTTAAACGACACAATATTATATCAGTTTATTCAATTTTTAAGTCTCGTCATTTCTTAATATTTATTTTGTTGATTTATATCAATATCTTATATGATGAGCCAACTCCTCTGGCTGTTATCGGATTACCAGATATTCTGGATATCTTTTTGACCAAAAATACCGGCGGGTTGTCAAGACCGTTAGTTCTTCATGAGCAGACATCGGACCACCTGCCGGTGTTTATTGAATATGGCGATCCCAGATCCAAGCATGATGGCTGTAATTTGAAAACCTTCAATAACTGGATAAGATACAGGGTAATTCTCGAGGAGTCCGATTATCCGGAGCTAGTTCCGGGTATTTGACCACTTGAGGACTCTGTTAGACAGTTAACCTATTTAATTACGGACGCCATGGCCAGATCTTCGGTCACTAAGGTATTCAGATATTCGAAATATGGGGAACTTCCGACAGATTTGCGGGAGCGTATACGCGCGAAAAACAGACTTAAGAACAGAGCTTATAGAACAGATGATCCTGCAATTAAGAGGCAAGCCAACCAAGCCTCTGACCTGATAAAAAGGGAGCTCCAGATCCTTTATAATCAGTGCTGGGAATCGAAATTAGAATCTCTGCAAATAGATGGTGGTAGTCTTTTCAGGATGACTAGATGTTTAACCAAAGGCAGTAAAATACCTCTTGCGCATATTAGAACGGAAAATGGGGTTCTAACTGATCCTCAAGACAAAGCCAATGCATATGCAGAGAACTTTCATGAACAATTTAGCCCAAATCCAAGCACTAATTTAACCAAGGAAGAAAGGATCAATAATGCGGTACGGATCTACAAGACCATATTATTATTAGCTCGACATACCGATTATTAGCCTTGCTGAAGTAAAAGAGATCGCCGGAACTTTAAATGTTAAGAAAGCGCCAGGCCTGGATGCTCTCCCAAACGCTGCCCTGAAACGTGCGCCGAACAAGACCCTCGCTGCTATAGCTAATATAGCTAACGCAGTTATGCAATCAGGACATTTTCCCTCGGATTGGAAACTGACTAAGTTAATTCTTATTAAAAAGTAAGGCGAAAGGGCCACAAGTATAAACAGTAACAGGCCTATTAGCCTGCTTTCCAATATTGGGAAAATAATTGAAAGCATCATTTTAAATCAAATAACTGATTTCATAACAGAGAGGAACATCTTGCCTCCGGAGCAATTTAGTTTCCGGAGCAATCATAGTAGCGTTCAGCTGACCACCTGGATGGCCTCGATGATCATACATAGATTCAACACAAGATTCCACACGGGTACGATCTTCTTCGATATCAGCAAGGCTTTTGACAAAGTATGGCATACCGGTCTTGTGATCAAACAGATAGGCTGGGAATTCCGAACTACTTAATAAGACTAGTTTCCAGTTTTCTAGAAGGCAGATCATTTGTGGTGTCAGTTGACGGCACAATGTCTGAAGTTAAGCCGATAAGAGCTAGGGTACCGCAAGGTTCTCCCCTGCCTCCAACTCTGTTTAACCTTTATACTGCAGACATACCGATCGATAACCGCAGTAAACTCTATTTATTTGCCGATGACACCGCATTTGCGACGTCTTCTGGATCTTTTCGCTTGATTATTTTAAGGTTGAAATGCCATATCAACAAATTAGAACGATGGAAAATAAAATTGAACCCTGATAAGACTCAGGCAATTATATCATCTCACTAGTTTATGACTCATGACGAAAGCGACTTATCTTATATAGTGCTTCTGGTTCTACCCAAGACATTGGCAATGTAGCGTACTATGTATAATATCAGGAACATCGTCATTCAAGGCAACAGTCTATGCAACAGTCCATGCAACAGTCCAATCGTAACGTGGTTACCTAACGAAATACCAACGTTGCTTGACTTGCTTAACAAGAAATGATCATAATCGATACCAAACAGACTATAGGGCTATTCTTTTGAGTCATTATCACTTTCACTTCTATCACTTGAAGTAATCATGATCACTTCAGCCCAATGACAAGTAAATGCATATTCAAAAGAACATGAATTTATCAGTTTCACTTTGTTCAGTTTGATCAATTGATAATTACTCAAAAGAATATAGCCTATGTCTAGTTTGTCCAGGAGTGTACTTTAATTGGTGTTGTTTATTCTTTTTTCAATGTTGTCATCAATGGAGAACGTTTCTTTCAATTATATTTATCACCTTTGCATGCATGGATACAGAGTGCAGGGTATTTTTCGTTTAAGTTAAAAATTGTAAAGTGCAAGCAAGGGAACCAAACTGTAATTACGAACTGAAACTGGGTCTAAATATAAGTAAACCCAAGCAAGGTGGAAGGAGGGTCGTCAACTACCGGAAATGAGGCTAAACCAATATTAATAGTCCGGAATTTAAGGTCACTTTTTAATTTGATTAAAGTTAATAGGTGTTTGATTAACAACGCCGATTTTACTAAGGGATGACCTCACTAATTCATTTTTTGGTATATACTAAAGGTCTCTATGACATCTCGAAAGGTAAATAAACCACTAAAAGCCAGTTTGTTATCACCTATCACTGTTCAAAAAACATAGTTTTTTATGGTGTAGAATTTTGTACTTGGAAAAGGCGTTTTGCGGTGAAGTTTGATAAATTTCTTTCATTTAAAGGAAACAGCTGCTGAAAGTTATCGATTGTTGGTTAAAGTTTCTGATGAGAATGTTTTAACCCAAAAGACTTGTAAACGATAGTTTAAATGTTTCAAAAATGGTGATTTTGATGTAAAAGGCAAGGAGCGTCCAGGACGATCGAAAAAGTTTGAAGACGCAGATTTGCAAGAACTATTGGATGAAGACTCAACGTTAAAACAATTAGCAGCAGCAAATGTTTTCCAATCCACTGTTTCCGAACGTCTATACTCATAGGGCAAGAAAGAGAGAAGATGGGTTCCGAAAGAATTTAAGAGAAGAGGCATTGAAAGGCTTGTGATATTTTGCTTGCTAGACAGAAAAAAAAGGTCTTTGCATCGAATCGTGACAGATAATGAAAAGTGAAACTAATTTAACAACAACCCGAAAGGTAAAAAATCATGGGTAGATCCAGACCAGTCTTCAACATCACAACCAAAGCAATATACATGGTAAGAAAGCGTTTCTGTGTATTTGGTAGAATGATGAGGGAACTGAGTATTACGAACTGCTAAAACTTGATGGACAATTGCTGGCGATCGATATAGATAAAAGTCGATAAAATTAAACCGAGAATTGAACGAAAAACGACCAATATACACCAAAAAACACTATAAAGTAATTTTTCGACATGACAATGTTCTGCCCAACATTTCAAAATATGTAAAAGGCTATTTGGAAAACGGTAAATGGGGTACCTTAGCTCACTTGTCGTATTCACCGGACTTAGCCCCTTCAGACTACCACTTATTTCGATCAATGTAGCACGGACTTTCAAAACAACAGTTACGTTCTTACGAAGAAATGAAAATTTAGCTTGATGAATAGTTGGTCTCAAAAAACGAAGAGTTGTTTGGCGCGGGATAGAAAAATGGAAGAAAATCATAGCTAACAATGGTCAATACTTTGATTATTGAGGTAATTCATTTTGTTCTGCAAACGAATGCTCAAGTTTTGCGAAAAAGTCGACATTCCTAATCGAGACACCTATTAATATAGAAAAGATTTGATATAAAATTTTATATACGTATATATATATATATATATATATATATATATATATATATATATATATATATATATATATATATATATATTTATATATTTAGAGATGGTACCATTGTTTTACCATTTTGTTTTTCTAAAACAATCAACATATAAGTCATTATTGAAGAAGCCTATTAAAATATAAATATAAAATGGTCCATATAACTGAACTTTTGAAATGTCCAACACTGCAAAATAATATTAAATAAATTTAGACATAAATACCTGTCACAATATTTTAAATAAACATATCAAATAAATAAATGAACACATTTTTCACATATAAAAGTTACCATTCCTATTTTTCACTTTTAATTGGTGGACGGAAATTGTTTATTAAAATAAGATGTATAGTGTCTTGTAGAGTCTTTATCAAAGTGACGGCGCTTCAAATTTTACACCAAACAGTTGTTTTTAATTTGCCGTGGCGAAATTTATGTTTCTAATGTCGGGTGGGAAGTGCAGACACGTTAAGAAGACGCTAATTTGCGCCAGGGACAAAATTAGATTTTAAACGGCTAACGATCCAACGAGCGTTGAAAAATGATACAAAAAAACAAACGATCCTATCTTCCAGCAATAAATTTCCAACTAACATGACGCTTAGCCTTAAATTTAACATTATTTAGGGTCACTATTGCCTCCGACGATTAGAGGCGTATAACTGGCATTAATTTCAGTTATAAACGACATATAAGAATCCTTAAGAACTAAATTAAATTTATCAAGACTTTTGAGCGTTTTAAGTGAATTTATGACTGCTGTTAAACTATTTACAGGAGCTTAATTAGTTTGGATATCGTTTTAAGCCAAAGCTGAATTTTAATGACGGGTGTCATGCGAAAGCCGAAATTTATTAGAAAACTCATTTAATTCACCAAATAGGTTTAAAATATTTATATATAAACTGTAATATTGTTCATATTGTGTGTGTATTAGAACAAAAATAGGCTTGTGCAGTGAAGAATTAGCCAAGAAATGGTACACTGAGCCACATCTAGATAAATATAACAGGTGTATGGCACAGGGCCCAGAAATCGCTTAGACTAGGTAGCTACGTGTAGAGAGACGAGTAATTCTTTTCACTCACCCGTAGAGTCCATGAAAATCTAATGGTAGTACAGACGATACGGAAAGAGAACTAATGCACGCTGTCATATTTTAAAGTAAATTATTTAAATATTAGTAAATGCAGTTACAAAATAGTTTGCAGGAATCAAACATTAAATCTATTTTCTGTTTGAGTGTCATCTCGGTACATATGGCAATAACAATGTATTAAATGCATGTGAAATTGAGATAGATGTATTGTATAGATCAGTGGTATCCAAACTTCAGTCTAAAGAGTATACTGAATCCTCCATTAAGTCCCAAGAGCGATCATACTAACATAGTTTAGTTATGAAATATGTTCAAATTCTTGAATTGGGACTAGCGGCGAGAGATATCTAGAACTCGAGGGTAGACTGCGCTCCTTTCACAATTTCGGTTAGTATTTATAGGCCGTCAGCCATCCATGAGCTCATTTATTTTGTCTTCCCTTTGGAGGGCTAAAAGATCTAAGTAAGTTCGTGAAATGAGTCCATGGTATCAACAATGCCAGCCTCTTCGAAAATTTGGAATCACAATTTTCCTTTACAAGACAAAATCTGTTTTTTCCTGATCCCAAATTGTCTACCATTAAAGTGAAATGATAGTCACCCAAATTGAAATGATGGAAAAAAATAGCAGACAAGTTGCAATGATCAAAGGGGAGGAAACGTAGGTATGAAATCGAAGAAATCGTGATTTATTTTCGTCTGTCAATGAACAATATGAAAGATAGAGTAACAAATTGGGTGGAAAATAAATGGCAGACAGTTTGCCTATAAAGAAATCTTTTTTTCGGTGGAAAATTATGAGAAAATTTCGACCAAGTTTTTACGGTCAGAATTTGTCTGCCAATGTGGCTACTTGAAGATAATGCTAATATATAGGTTATGAATTTGGCAGACAAATTGGAAGTGGCAGATAAAGGGAAAGTCGACAAAAAACTTTTTATGTTTTCCCTGATTTATTTTTGCCTGCCATTTTGTATTTCGATTAGAGTTATCATAAAATGTTCATACCTACATTGGCAAACAAGTACAGCACTTCGCAAATTTATAAATAAATAAAAAAGTTAATACTTGAAAACATATGTTACAACATGCAGATTTCATGTTTATGAATAATTTCCCTGATTTTGTTTTTTGGTCTGCCATTTTGTATTTTGGTTAAAAATAAATATTTTTGACGATAAATGTAGTTAAAAAGTTGCACAGGCGGACGAAGATATATAATTCCGTACAAATCTTAATTTTTGTGACTTTGAAATTTGTTAAAATAAATTGCTGAAGAGAAAGTGGCACTTTTCGTCTTATACACAAACAATATATCGGCTTTGTTTTTATCTAGTTTAACGTTGATGAGATTATAACAGCTTAAATTGAATGTTTCTTGTATCATGAATAAAATAGCGTTTAATTAATTTAAAAACGAAGAATTTTAAAGACGTTGAAAGTATCGAAAAAATAACAACAATTATTTTTATTGACAATTTTTATGTTATAACAATTATTGCAATACGATATTTGCAATGAAGTCTAATTGAAATTAGTTTGTGTATTTCATCGTCTGAAACTTTAATTCCAACAAAGCGCGCTGTTCGTTGTACAAAACGTGCCAGTGACGTTGCTTTTTAATATAACTATCAATTTTTTCTACCAAAAATTTTATATTTTACAATATAATGTAACATTGCAAACATAAAAAATGGCGCATAAAAGTAAGCCAAATTAATCATAAATGTATTTACTTACTAGTACTCTGATGCCTAAATTATGACGAAACGCTATCCGTAGGAAGCCTCGTAGACGCATAGTTAGTTGCCTTTTTTGTAGAAAAAGATTGCCCATGAATTTCGAATATTTAAAATAAAAATCACACACTCAAAGACATGATATGAAAACATAAAAAAAAACAATAAATTTCTGTACCTACACGTATATATTCAATACCAAGTATATATTCTAAAAATTTTGATGTTATAATACAAACATGTATCTGATATATGAGAGATAATTTTCAACTGTTGATTCATTTGCGAAGCACTTGTCTATCAATATAGATATGAACATTTTATGATACCTTTAATCGAAATACAAAATGGCACACAAGAATAAGTCAGGGAAATTTTCAGATGCTATATTACACACGTGTATCTGTTATATAAGAGATCATTTGCAACTTTTGATTCATTTGCCAAGCGCTTTACTTGTCTGCCAATGTAGGTATGAATATTTTATGACACCTTTAATCAAAATACAAAATGGCAGACAAAAATAAATCCGAGAAATTTTCACTTTTTTCAACGACTTTTTTATTTATTTTTAAATTTGCCACGCGCTGTATTTGTCTGCCAATGTAGGTATGGACATTTTATGATATCTTTAATTAAAATTAAAATTGACAAACAAAAATAAATCAGGGGAATTTTCATTTTTTTCAACAACTTTTCTATTTATTTTTCAATTTTCGACGCACTCTACTGGTTTGGTAATGTAAGTATATGAACATTTTATGATACCTTTAGTAAAAATTCAAAATGGCAGGCAAAAATTGATCAGAGAAATTTTTAGATGTTATATTACACACGTGTATTTTGTGTATGAAATATAATCTGCGACAGTTGATTCATTTGCGAAGCGCTTTACTTCTCTGCCAATATAGGTATGAATATTTTAAGATACCTTTAATTAAAATACAAAATGGCAAACAAAAATAAATCAGGGAAATATTCACTTTTTTTCAACACCTTTTTTATTTATTTAAAAATTTGCGACGCGCTGTACTTGTCTGCCAATATAGATATGAATATATTATAATAAGTACGTGAGTCTTAATTTTATGTAGATTCTATCGTGGAAACTTGATCGAAATTTTCTCATAGTTTTCCACTGGAAAAAAAGATTTCGTTATGAGCAAACCGTCTGCCATTTTCTTACACACAATTTATTACTCAATTTTCCATATTGTTCATTGGCAGATGAAAATAAATCAGGATTTTTAATTTTTTTTCTTGTAAGTTCATCCCTACATTTCCACCCCTTCGACCATTGCAACTTGTTTGCCATTTTTTTCCGTGACTTCAATTTGGGTGACTAAACTATCACTTTAACGGCACATAATCTGAGATCAGGAAAAAATAGATTTTTTTGTTCAAATGAACATTTTCCAAATTTTCGAAAGAGCTGCCAGGGTTGACCCCATGGACTCTTTTCACGAACTCACTTAGATCTTTTAGCCCTCTAAAGGGCAGACAAAAAAAATTAGCCCATTTCACCATATGGATAGCTGACGGCCTATTACGGTCGTTTTGGCAATTGAAGTTTTGGGTGATTTAGAAATCAATATTGAGTCTCCTTTTCTCAGATTTTGATGCAATTGCAAACAATATCAAAATTTTTCAAAACCCTTTTAAAGCCAATATAGAAACCCTTACCTACAAGGAAGGTACTTGAAGTGTCAGATTCCGATTTTAATGAAAGTTCAATATGTTGTAGAGGATCTAAAAATAAGAGACGTGTATTTTTTTTATCTGCGGAGATTCATTATAACGGTGTGAAAACTACCCTTACGATTTACCGCTAAAAGCAATATTTTTGAAATATCTGAGATTCAAAGTTAGATATTTTTACAAAACAAAATGAGAGTAACTTGTTATTCGAAATGATGGTATTTTCAGCCCCAAGGATATCATCCCTTATTTTTTATAAGGTTAAACCATATATTTACGCATGTAATTTAGTTCCAAAAATTATGAAATTTAATGGAATTATTTGAATATAATTTTTTCACTAATACCTTAAGTACCTTAAGTTGACGGGTTCGGGGTTTCGAAAAATAAACTAGTAAAAGAGGGTAAGCCGCTCCCAAATACGTTTTTTTAATTTCAAGCTCTAATTGAGATATCTTTACAAAACAAAATGGCAATTTCTTCTTATTTGAAATGATGTTGGAATATGGTATTTTCACCCCCAAAAAGATAATCCCTTATTTCTTATAACGGTAAGCCATATATTAACGCATGTAATTTAATTCAAAAAATTACGAAATTTATTGAAATTATTTCAAAGTATTTTTTCACGAATACCATAATTAACCCAAGTTCACATAGTTTGGGGTTTAAAAAAATGAAGTAGTAAAAGAGGACGAGTTACCCCGAAATATTTTTTTCAAATCCCAAATTCTAATTGAGATATCTATACAAAACAAAGTGGACATTATTTGTTAGTTAAAATAAGGTTTTGTTAACTCCATAGACATCATTCCTTATTTTTTATGAGGGTTAATCTTGTAATTCATTTATATACTTTAATTCTGGACATTACGAACCAAATTTGTTGATAGTATTTTTTTTTCGAATACAATAAGTAAGTTAAATTAACGTGTTTCATGTTTTCCGAAAATAAACTAGTAAAAGAGGATGAGCCACCCCCAAATATGTTTTTAATATATCCAATTCTAATTAAGATATCTTTTCAAAACAAAATTAAAATTACTGATTATTCAGAATGATATCAAACTATGGTATTTTCACTCCCAAGAATATTATTCTTTATTTTTTATTTTCATTTTATTTCATACATATATTATTATTCTTAAAATTGTCAAATTTTAATTTAAAGGAACGTAACAAAAATTGGAAAAAAATTCAGTAAGCTCTGTTAAGTTCGTATCAACTGAAATTTGGCAATTTTAAGGTTAATTATATACGTATGAAATGACATATTTCGATTGATATCCTTAAGGTTGAAAATACTATAGTTGAACTTCATTTCAAAAAACAAGAAATTTCCAATTTGTTTCGTGAATTTATTTCAATTAGAACTTGAGATGTAAACAAAAGTATTTGGGGATGGTTCACCCTCTTTTATTAGTTTATTTTTAGGAACTCCGAAGCATGACAACTTAAGTGACTTATGGTATTCTTGAAAAAATATTTTCAAACAATTCCATTAAATTTCGTAATTTTTACAATACAAATATACCGGGTGTCAACGAATCTATTAGACAAGTCATAATTTCTAGAGTATTATGTGTATCAAAATGAGAATTGGTACAGGTAAATGGTATGTGAAGGGGAGAGTTTTCGCATATTTTTCACTTTCCGGCCACTTCCGGTTTCACCGGAAATGGCCCCGGTTTTGAATTTTTAAATGGAACACCCTGTATATTTTAACATTTTGGATTTCTGAGACAATTCTAGATCAGAATGTGACATTTTAAAAACTTTTTACGTTTACTTCATTTTTTAGAGCCACTTTTAAAATTGCATCTAGGAGGCCATAATCGGACGTAAACTAATCTAAGGGCCTTAGGTAATGTTAAAAAAATACAATCGCAAAGTTTTAGTTACTAGTATGAAAGACAGGAATAAGATAAGTTGACAAAATTACGTTTTCATTTCTAACTATTAATTTTCAAATGGCGACCCCTTTTTGATAACTACTTTTCGAAAAAAGCATTCTTTGACGAATCTAACGGTACTAATTTATTTGCGATTGGATTAGACATAAGAACAGAAATTAAATATTATTAAGCAAAATACTGGATAATTTATTTACTTATGACAAGTGCGCCATGGGCAGCCATGATGCATAATAATTTGCAACTGTTTTTATCAAGTCTTCTTTGGAAAACAAAGCACTCACTTAAGTAGATAATGACAATGACATACGCTCTAAGAACAGACGTAAAAGTTTCTTAATTTTCGTTAAGTTTAGTTTAAATTTTCGTTAAAATAATGTATACTCAAAGTGAAAAAGTGAATATGTTATTAATATTTGGAGAGTGTCATAGAAATTCAAGGAATGCTGCCGAGTTGTATGCTCATAGATATCCGAATCGGTAACATCCAGCCCATCAGTATTTTCCGTATGTCGAGACTCGTTTTAGGCAAATAGGAAATCAAGAGGCGGAACAGAGGTTTATCATAAATGAAGAGACTGAGATTAACGTACTTGCTATGGTTGAGGTTGATAAAACAGTTTCGTTAAGAAAAATTAGTCAAGAACTGCAGATAAGTTATGAATCAGCAAGAAAAATACTGAAAAAGCATGGACATCGAGCATTTAAATATCAGTTACATCAACATTTGTATACTGAGGATGGCGATAGACGGGTAGTGTTTTGTGATTGGCTGCTTCAAAATCATAGAGTTAACCCAAATTTTATCGATTTTATTCTATTTTCCGACGAATCCCGATTTACAAATAATGGTATGTTCAATAAGCAAAATACTCGATACTGGGCCCAACAAAATCAACATGAAATGAGAGAGGGCAATTTTCAAGAAAGATTTGGCGTCAATGTCTGGGCTGGTATCGTTGGAAACAGAATAATTGGGCCAATACTGTTTCAAGGTCAGTTAACAGGGGTTAGATACTTAGGTTTTCTTCAAAATGAAATCGAAAATTATCTCAATGATATACCTTTAGCAGTTTTACGGCGAATTTACTTTCAACAAGATGGAGCACCGCCTCACAATACTAGAGAAGTTCTTGATTATTTAATAGAGCATTTTAATAATCGAATTATTGCAACCAATGGTCCGGTAGAGTGGCCAGCCCGCTCACCGGATCTTACTGTGCTCGATTTCTTTGTCTGGGGATATGTTAAAGAAAGGGTTTACTATGGAGCAGCCCCAGCTACTCTTGAAATGTTAGAAGAAAGAATTTTACGGGCATTTAGAAGTATAATGCCCCAAATGCTACAAAACGTGTTGAGAGAAACAATTGAACGAGCTGAAATGTGTCGTGAAAAAGAAGGAATGCACTTTGAACATTTACTACACTAAACTTTTTAACAAATTCAGCTACTGTACTTTCAAATATTTTAAGTGCGTCGTCTAAGTTATTAGTTTATTTTGTTAGTTTTTTATTAATTTTGTTAAATTTTTAATCCAATTCCTGTCTTTCATACTAGTAACTAAAACTTTGCGATTGTATTTTTTTGACATCACCTAAGGCCGTTAGATTAGTTTGCGTCCGATCATGGCCACCTAGATGCAATTTTAAAAGTGGCTCTAAAAAAATGAAGTAGACGTAAAAAGTTTTTAAAATGTCACATTCTGATCTAGAATTGTCTCAGAAATCCAAAAATGTTAAAATATACAGGGTGTTCCATTTAAAAATTCAAAACCGTGGCCATTTCCGGTGAAACCGGAAGTGACCGGAAAGTGAAAAATATGCGAAAACTCTGCTCTTCACATAACATTTACCTGTACCAATTCTCATTTTGATACACATAATACTCTAGAAATTATGACTTGTCTAATAGATTAGTTCACACCCGGTATGGTTTACCCTAATAAAAAAGTAACGGATGATATCCTTGGGGGTGAAAATGTTTTAATATCAATTCGAATAACGAATAATTTTCATTTTGTTTTATAGAGTTATCTTAATTAGAACTTGAGATATTGAAAAAAAGTATTTGGGAGTGACTCACCCTCTTTTATCAGTTTATTATTGGAAACACCGAAAGAAGTCTACTTGAGTTAATTATGGTTTTCGTTTAAAAAATAATTATTCAAAGAATTTTATTAAATTTCGTAACTTTAAGAATTAAATTACGCGCGCGAATAGATGATTTACCCTTATAAAAAATTGCGGATAAGCATAACTTAGTTCAATATTATTTAAAATAACAAGTAATTTCCATTTTGTTTTGTAAAGATATCTCAATTAGAACTTGAGATTTAAGAAAAAAAATTATTTGAGGGTGGCTAACCCTCTTTTACAAGTTATTTTTAGAAATCCCAAAAACCTGTCAACTTAAGTTACTTATAGTATCCGTGGAAAAAATATTTTCAACCAATTATATTAAATTTTGTAACTTTTAGAATTAAATCACGTGCGCGAATAGATGGTTTACCCTTATAAAAAATAAGGGTTGAGATGTTTTAAAAATACTGTTTTTAGAGATGAACTTTAGGGGCGGTTTTCACCCTCTTATTTTTGTACCCTCTACAACATATTTAAGTTTCATTAAAATCGGCCAGACACTTCAGGTACCTTCCTTGCCAGTACGGGGTAGATAAGCGGTGCTCGCGGGGCGGAGTTGGCCTGCAAGCCGTAACTTGGAGACCTCTGGTATAGAGCAAAGATCCTAGAATAGTACCCTATGGTACTCTAGACACCCCATTTACGGCACTCGATTTGTTTTCATTGAGGATTAGTATCTGATCTCAGTTAGACGAAAAAGATGAAATTAGTCCTAAAACATTGAAAAAACTTATGCAATTTAAGATCAATAATAAAATTTAGTGATTGAGCATGTCAAAATCTGTCGTAAAGTTGAGTAAAATTAAAATAGTTGCCCTGTTATGGTTAAGATCCGTAATTATGCCATCAGTTGCATTAGAGAATGCAGTAGAGTGACTGTATTCCGATCTAAACCTTGACTAGCTAAAGGAAATTTTATTATTTGCAACAAGAAATTTACAACCTATCCATAATTTTTTCCAAGCTTTATGAAGGAATGAGCAGTGGATTTAAATCCGTTGGGAGATAATTTTAGGAAGCGGAATAATGCTAGCTTTCAATACAAGTAGTTATTTTACATTGTGAGTTAATGGACGTAAAATAACCGGATAAAAAATAAAATTAATGTTATAGTGGGTTCATCAGAAACAAATTCTTTAATTTTAATACATTTTAACATATTTATTATTGTTCATTCTGAAATCAATACAAACAGTAATTCACTACTTGTTACTTGTACAAATAATAACTTTATTATCTATATCCTTCATTCTACACATTACTTCCCACAAGAGGCGTTCAATGCCGTAGAGAAATTGAGCTATATTTACGTTATTTATTTGCCTATAAGGAAAGGTGTTAATTTGAAATTCAAACTTGCCATATGTTATGAAACTTTACATTTATAAGAAAGTTTGAGTTTTTACTGTCAATATGCATTTCTATAAAAAAAATCTCCCAATATATTTATCAATTTAGATTTGGTATAAAAATCTGTGAGGATAATCTTCAAATAACATTCATTACTTATGTAGGAGGTATGCGTATTTTATTATTAAATTATTAAAATAAAAGCAGACAAACGTCTAAAATAACTTGGTGATAAAAAAATATGTAAGTTTCAGCAAGCTCCGAAGAACAAGAATTTAAAGATACAAAAAAAATTTTAATATTAAATGTAGTCACAGAATGACCATTTAAATAATAACAAAATTTTCAAAAATTTACGTACGTATTTTTATGTATATTAAAAGGAACGGAAATAAAATTGAAATAGTATTGATTTTAACAGAACTCAGTACTGTTCTAGCATAAAAAGACCAAATTAAGAGAAAATCAAATTGTCATAAAAGTAAATTTCTTGTTACTATATATTCATAAGTATTAATTCCTTTTTCATATCACGAAGTATAAGCAATGAATAGATAATAAATAAATATGAAAAACTGCATAAAATTGAAATATTCTAATAACTTTTGCTATTTGTATATTACTAAAAAAAGTACAACAAAATGTTGCTGGTTCTTAGTATGATTTTAAACGTCGTTCTTTTGGATTATTTTATTTCAAATATTATGGACAAAATGGAAATTTCAGTCCTCAATCGACGTTTAATTGTTAAATTGCGAAATCAATGGAAATCTTACGTAGAAATGACGAAAACTGTTGGAACTCAAAGTACAGTTCAATTACTACTCTAAGAAGAAAATTACTAAATTATAACTAAAACCGACAAAAAAGATTTTTCCAATATCTATCTTGACAAGGATTTTTAATTTTAAAAATTAGTCCTCTTTACAGTGAAGGTAAATATTTTTGTTTGTAGTATAAAAATTTGACGTAAAGCTTATAAATAAACCCACACCGAAAAGTTAGTTCCAAAGTGATAATAGCATTTTTTTGTCTTCAATGGCGATGCCTGGAGTAGAAAAGTTAGTTTTTATTGAGAATACAATTGAACATCGACAGTATTTCCAAATATTGTAAAACCATTTACTTGAGTCAATATGACAACTACGGAAACACGGATTGTGCGAGAATGGATCCTGCATAATTTGCCTCAGCAACTGTATTCTCCTTCTCAGACTCCCAATTTGAAACCTATAAAATATGTTTGAGATGACCTGAATGAAGAATAAGAAAACATTACCAATAACGAATCATTAAAAAGTTCCTTACGAATTGCGTGGCAGAAATACCTTCATCGGTTACAAAAACTAGTGACAAGACGAGTGCAGACTGCCTTAGATGCAAATGGAGTGACTAGAAAATATTTTATTGTTTTTTATGTAGAGAGAATATATATATATATATATATATATATATATATATATATATATATATATATATATATGTAATCGAATGTTTCGGTGAAATCTCATTCACCATTTACAAAACTCACTGTATGGCGTCTACGAACGAACTGACGCCTTCGACTCGGGTGCTGTCGGTTCCGTATGTACGTCGGGCGCGTTCGTTTTCCGAATGGTTCTGGCCAATCAGGTTGCGAGACCTGCTGCACGTCATCGGTCCTGTTGCCAGTGCTTGGGGTTGCGTTGCCGAGTTATAATCTGTTTCGTTACTAAGTGCTACTGGTTGATGTTTTGTAAGTAGAAAATGGTGAATAAGATTTCACCAAAACGTCAGCTGCTTGAGAGGGATGCCCAAAAACCTTCAATTACACATCACACCCATGAGAATATCCGACATTATATATATATATATATATATATATATATATATATATATATATATATATATATATATATTTCTGCAAATACAACTCTGATTCTCTCTCCATATGAATTTCAACTACCTCATAGTCTCGTTAGTAGAGCTGTATTGAACCTAGAGCAAGATTCGGAGGAAACAGCTATCATATGAAAAACATGTCGACTTTCATGTCAGACTGAAAAATATCGCCAGTCGAAATGACCTGTGTACATTCACCAGAGGAATGCTAATTTTTTTTAAAAATCAAGTAAAAAATAAATGAAATCTATCTGCCGTGTTTAAATAGTTACTTAAATGTTATTCTCCTTTCAGAAAGAGAAAAAGGAAAAGATACATATAAACAGGTTGTTGCCTGCAAATACAACTCGGGCCCTCTCTCCATATGTGTTTCAACCACACCATGGTCTCGTTAATGGAGCTGTATCGAACTAAGAATGTTATTAAAAAAGACAACGTAGAAAATACATTCATATATATACATATATATATATATATATATATATATATATATATATATATATATATATATATATATATATGTATATATATATATATATATATATATATATATATATATATATATATATATATGTATATAAAAGGGTTTAAATTTGATATAGAATAATATTATATGTACTGCTGAATGCCACCCTCAATCTGCACTCCGTAAATAACCCCTGCAATCTCAACGCACCCAATGCTATTCAAATATCAAGCTTTCTCAGAAGAAAATTTAGCAACGGACACTTCCGGGAGTTTTCAACGATTTTGTTTAAGGTTTTCCTTAATGAATATTTTAAAAATTTTAAGTGTTTGCTCCTAATTTAATAATAGTAAATTTATTTAACCTTTTGCAGTTGACGCGCCAGTAGCTGTAGAGTTTATTTTGAAATTAATTTTAGGGGAAGTGGTATCTTTTCCGTATCATCTTTATATTGTGGCCATAGCTTGTGATTTGTGTTCTATTTTTTTTATCGCAGCTAAAAGTATATCTGTGCAGTTTGTAGGTATTGTCCATAAATTTTTAATTTTAAATCGAGAATGATTGAAAAAAAGATGCTCTGCTGTTTGACGCCGGCAGAACACATTCATGTTGCTTTAATGCACATTTTTTCTCCGAAATTCAGAATCATAGTTTTTCCAAGTAAATACATCATTATTAAATTAATTGGAATGTAAAACAGTTGTTAATTAATTTTTTAGTGATTTATTGATTTTTTTTAATTAATTAAATTTTTTTTTAATAATTTTTTTATATTATTCTTTTATTCTTTAAAACAGATAGGGTCAGTAACAATATTATAAGAATACGAAATAGCAGTTAAATAAGAGGGAAAGGGGAAGAAATTTCGTTAAGATGAAATAAATTTGCCGATAACTTGAAAAGATACAACGATGAAGTTCGCTAACCAAAAATATTTTTCAGTTTACTTACCATGAAATAGAACAGGCAACTGCTCAATTTACTATGCCATAGAAAAGGCAACTACAGGAAACAATCAAATTGTATAAATATAATAATAATATATAAACAATATTAACATATCGGTCAAAATTTATTTGTATCATAAAATAAAATAGAGTAAATATATATTCTTAGAAACGATTAAATATTAATAATATATTTATACAAAAATATTTTGTTGAAAAGGTAAAAAAATCTTGTTCATCTACAAACAGTTAATCAGATTCATCTTACTCAAGTTCTGAGGAATTACTACGTCTACATGTAAGAGTGTGGAGTCCCCAGTAAATTCTCTTGGTTTCAAATTATCATCCATGAACCGGCCGTAATTTTTAGGATATAGTTTAACAGACACAGCAAGGATCTGTTGCATTCATCCACAGTATATAGTAATTAGAATTTTTTACTTCAGGGATATCCAGCGTGATAAGATCATATTTGGGTCAAAGCTTTTAATCTTCCTTATTAACAGTTCCTTATTAGCCTTCATAGTAACATAAGTTTTTAGGAAAATGCGATGTGTTGCGTCATTCACACGAATACAATGCTTGATATCATTCACAAGACCAGGGAATCTCTGAATCACATCCATTTTTTCGTTAATGATAATGTCGCCATCATCAGATAATGCCTTTCCCACTTTTGGAAAAAAAATTAAAAGGCCTGACTTTTTCTTTATTGCAAAAATCTGAAAAAAAAATGTATGAAAAGTTGATAAATTTAGGCATAATGTGGATCCCAACTTTAACGCTAATTCAGTGTAATGTAATTAATGCAATCCAGTTCTATATCTTCTGCGTGCTTAGTCATTGAACTTGCTAACCAAATTGATAATTTAGTAAGTTTGTGCATATTAACCTATAAAATTATTAAAACTTCAGTATCAGAGGCTTTTATCAAAATTCCCGAGGCTGATGGTACTTTGGATACATGAAACATAATTCGCTTATCAGCTTCCTCGTGATGACATAAATAATCAACTTCTTCAGCTTTTACAAAATGATTTTCTTCTATGCGATAAAAATAGGACCGATCTTTTACAGTTATAAAAACTTTTTTTTGTTTGTGTTATTGATGCTTGATTCTCCCAGGATTTAACCAAGAATTGTAGCAAAGTCTCTTTAAAGCCGTAATTTTTAAGACTTCCTAGAAATTCGGTGATTCTGAATTGTAGAGGTCCTGTTATTTTGTATGGAATATATGGTGACATGGATATCCAATAAGGTGCAAGAAGAAGAAGCCATCAATTATCTCAACATCGTTTTGTACTGGCTCAGACAATTTGACTTGATACTTTATTATGTTAGCGCATTCCGATTTCTGTTTTTTTAGATGTTTAACCAATACACGAGAAAAGAGCAGGCGGCATTGATGTTAGTAAGTACGACAAACAGCCACACTACTTTCAGTATACATACATTCGATGTGGATGCATGTAACTGATCCTTGCTGTGTTAAACTATTTCCTGAAAATTGCGGCTGGTACATAAATAACTATTTAAAACCAACAGAATTTGTTGGGGACTCAACACCCTTATATGTAGAGGATGTATTGCGCACAACAGCCGACAATAATAACGATAATTCCTCAGAATTTATGTCAGACGAATATAATTAACTGCTTGTAGATGTACAAGAATTTTTTGCTTTTTTAACAAAATATTTTTGTATAATTATGTTACATATATTTCATTATTTTCTAAAATATGTATTTATTTATTTAAATTGCCTATTTTATTTTATGAAATAAATAAATTTTGACATTTTGATATAGTTACTTAACACACCACTGCTATGCTCTATTCATAAAACAGCCACACTTCCCATTTCCCACCTTGAACCGAGCAGTTGGAAATCAACGTTGACATGAGCAAATACAAAAAGCAATACAGTCATCCCAAAATTCTTCAAGACCATTTTAAGAATACTACAAACTCTGCTTTCCCCAGTCATAAAATAATCTATTCAGATGGATCAAAACCTAAACAGCGCATCGGATCAGCACTTTATAGCTCAGACTTTAGTAATTCCTACAAGTTAAATCCACTCAATAGCATTCTAAGCGCTGAGCTCCATTCTATCAAATCTGCCATTGAAATCATTCTTGATATACAAGTGGTTGATCGCATATGATTCCATGAGCTCATTTACCTCCCTGGGTACATTTCAACCTCACCATCCAATTGTAACAGATATATTCAACCTCATTATCCATTGTAAAATTAAGAACATACATATATCATTCATCTGGATACCAAGAAACGTCGGAATTTATGGAAATGAACGTGCTGATCTAGCCAAATCGTCTATTTAAAATCACAACGATACAAGCTGTATTATATATCATAAAGATCTAGTTCCCCTAATAAACATTACGATGCATAATCTCTCTCAGATAGACTGGGAGATACTGGAAGGAAATAATAAGCTACAGAGTCTTCTTCCAAAATTACCCAATACAGCTATTTTCCCAAATTAATCACGCAAAGATTAAGTTATACCCTGTCGTCTCATAGGATAGGACATACAAAATTGACGCATCTATAATTATTAAAAAATGAGGAACATCCTAGATGTCCAAAATGTAACGACTTTCTCACTGTAAAGCACATCCGGATGGAATGCAGAAAACTTATTGCCATCCGATTCAAACACAACATCAACTTGGAACTTTTAGGTAATTCAATTTTCTTAAATCCAGCAAATCTTAATAAATTAATAGCATTCCTTAAAGAAATAAACTTATACAAAGCCATTTAAATATTGTATAACATAAATAACACAATTAAACATCTTACTTACATACAGAAAAGTAAATATTTTCGTTAATATAAAGCGAAATAGTTGGTAAAATACACTGAAGGCATATCTCTCTCTCTCTCTCTCTCTCTCTCTGTTATAAATACCAGCAGATTAGATGAAAATTCTACAGAAGACATGGATATAAATGAAAGGAACCAACAAAATTCTGGTAATGTGCTTCTGACACAACCAAAAAATAATATACCCATTAACTCATCAGGGGTTTCCGTAAGTAACAAAATACAATTTCCAATAATAAATATCTTATACAGTTACATAAATACAGGTAAATTACTCGGGAATTTAAAGAAAAGTTGAATGCAATTAAAGTATGTGAAATTAAACTTCAAAATTATCAACAAATAGATAGTAAAATTAAACAAACTGAGAAAATAGGCCGTAATAGAATACAAGTAACTTTAAAATATCCACAGTCAACAAATAATTTTAAAAATCTCAAATTTTAAATAGATAAAAGGTTATATACAAAAATATATTTTTCAACAAAAAAGGTGTCATATACAATATCGGCATGTAGAAGATCTTCATAATAGAATTTCTGCTTTCGATATGCACTGTAAGTTTACGGTGGAATCAGTAAGAAGGTTCTCAAAAAAGTATTTGATAAAGAGGAAAATAAATTTAAACTAATAAAATAACTTAAACGAGAACTTAATTATTGTTTTAGTAATAAATATTATAAATAACTTTTATTTAATATTCAAAAACCGGACTTAATTAATTTAATTAAAATAAGACTAGAGCCACATACAAAGAACTAATTTTAACATCTTAGAATAGATAGTCTACTGTTTAGTTAACCCAAGTTAAAAAATATAAATATAAAATTGATATTGCCAAAATGCCAATAAAAAAAGTCACAATATATCAATGGAACTGTCGTTCCTCTATTTCAAATGAAGCTAATTTGGAACAAACATACTTTTAAGTGAGACATGGTTCAAACCAGGAAAAAACATTCCTAAATATAATATTGAGAGGACTGACCGACAAGATAGTCATAGAGGAAGTATCGTTATTTCAATTAAAACACATACCATGCTAACGGAAAATTATCCATTCATTAATAATACTAGCTATATAAATGTAGAAATACCTATATTAAATAAAAAATATGTGTTTCTAATTTCTCTGTATGTAAAACTTCAAAGCAATATATCAACAAACATACGGAATCAGTTCTTTACTAACATAAAAGACTCCTTTATTGTCTGTGGTGACTTCAACACACACCATATTGCAGGGGGCTGCGTAACAAATAATATTGCGGTTAGTAGTTTAATAGAATCGTTTGAAAGTAATCATATAATATTCCTAAATGACGGTTCACCTACCTATATGGAAAAACAAACTAATTAGAACAGTGCTATTAATCTAACTCTTCACAATGTATACACTATCTCTTAAACTGATTTACTTTGGGTGACATCCGTCCGATCATATTCCGATCATTCTTTCTTGTCTTTTCGAAACAAACAATCGAATTTACAAGAACAACAAAAAGTGGAATACAAAACAGACAAATTGGCCTCATTTTTACGTATATTTTAGACTTTGAAAAAAATATTCTGATTTTGTTAAGGAATAAACAACTCTTTAGAAAAATCTTCCGAAATACAAAAACTCATCCAAAAAAAAAACAGGCAAATCCTGGTGGAACGATAATTGTGACAGAGCTGTACAGTTACGTAAAGGAAAATATACAGAAAAAAATCCAAATTTAGATAATCTATTTTCATATAAAAAAGCAGATTCTCAGGCTAAGAAAATATTAAAATAAGATAAGAGGGAAGCGTGGCGCAATTATTCTTCCTCCTAAATAAAAATGTTCCGATAAAAACAATTTGACGCAAATTAAACAATTTTAAAAATAAGAAACAACAAAATATACATTATGTGGATATTAATGCGAACCGAGTCTTGGATTTCCATGTTCGGTCGGCGCAACCTTCGGTTAATATTGAGGGGGGATTTCAAAAAAATAAAACGGATGATGAGGATCAGAGTTTAGTTGGAGCTATCAAGATTAGTGAGATTGTAAGAGCTTTAAAATAAAATAATTTATCAACACCTAGAAAAGACTGTATACAATATTCGCTGCTCTTTAATACACCAGATAGCATCAAAAGAAATTTGCTGTACATATAAAATAAAATACTTAATAACTGAAGACTGAATTTAATATTTGATCGTCCCAATATTAAATCCCAACAAACAACCAAATATATCAACATCTTATCGACCAATATCATTAGATTAGGGTTCTGGCTAGAAAAATACAAAAAACTGCCATCATCTCAATTCTCATTTCGTAAGAAGCAATAACTCCTAGCACATATTGTGACGAACATGCAATTGGATTTCTCCAAAAACAAATCCACTTCTGCTCTATTTCTGGATATACAGGGGACATATGATAATGTTCACTTGGATCTTCTCGGGAAAAAATGGAAGATATAGACATTCCTGAACAAATTATATTGAATATATCGGCGCTTTACATCTGCAGACAACTTTATATAAAAGCTTTCAATAGTATTCTCCTCCCTGGCAGACAAGTAAAGAACTGGGCCAGAGAAGCATTGTAAGCCCACTATTATGATCTAGAACTATTGTTTGACGATGAAACAAAAAGTTTACAATTCGCTGATGATGTGTATATACCGGGTGTCAACGAATCTATTAGAAAATTCATAATTTCTAGAGTATTATGTGTATTAAAATGAGAATTGGTACAGGTAAATGGTAGGTGAAGGGGAGAGTTTTCGCATATTTCCACTTTCCGGCCACTTCCGGTTTTACCGGAAATGGCCCCAGTTTTGAATTTTTAAATGGAACACCCTGTATATTTTAACATTTTTGGATTTCTAGATCAGAATGTGACATTTTAAAAACTTTTTACGTCTACTTCATTTTTTTAGAGCCACTTGCATCTAGGTGGCCATGATCGGACGCAAACTAATCTAAGGGCCTTAGGTGATGTCAAAAAAATACAATCGCAAAGTTTTAGTTACTAGTATGAAAGACAGGAATAAGATAAGTTGACAAAATTACGTTTTCATTTCTAACTATTAATTTTCAAATGGCGACCCCTTTTTGATAACTACTTTTCGAAAAAAGCATTCTTTGACGAATCTAACGGTACTAATTTATTTGCGATTGGATTAGACATAAGAACAGAAATTAAATATTATTAAGCAAAATACTGGATAATTTATTTACTTATGACAAGTGCGCCATGGACAGCCATGATGCATAATAATTTGCAACTGTTTTTATCAAGTCTTCTTTGGAAAACAAAGCACTCACTTAAGTAGATAATGACATACGGAAAATACTGATGGGCTGGATGTTGCAGATTCGTATATCTATGAGCATACAACTCGGCAGCATTCCTTGAATTTCTATGACACTCTCCAAATATTAATAACATATCCACTTTTTCACTTTGAGTATACATTATTTTAACGAAAATTTAAACTAAACTTAACGAAAATTAAGAAACTTTTACGTCTGTTCTTAGAGCGTATGTCACTGTCATTATCTACTTAAGTGAGTGCTTTGTTTTCCAAAGAAGACTTGATAAAAACAGTTGCAAATTATTATGCATCATGGCTATCCATGGCGCACTTGTCATAAGTAAATAAATTATCCAGTATTTTGCTTAATAATATTTAATTTCTGTTCTTATGTCTAATCCAATCGCAAATAAATTAGTACCGTTAGATTCGTCAAAGAATGCTTTTTTCGAAAAGTAGTTGTCAAAAAGGGGTCGCCATTTGAAAATTAATAGTTAGAAATGAAAACGTAATTTTGTCAACTTATCTTATTCCTGTCTTTCATACTAGTAACTAAAACTTTGCGATTGTATTTTTTTGACATCACCTAAGGCCCTTAGATTAGTTTGCGTCCGATCATGGCCACCTAGATGCAATTTTAAAAGTGGCTGTAAAAAAATGAAGTAGACGTAAAAAGTTTTTAAAATGCCACATTCTGATCTAGAATTATCTCAGAAATCCAAAAATGTTAAAATATACAGGGTGTTCCATTTAAAAATTCAAAACCGGGGCCATTTCCGGTAAAACCGGAAGTGGCCGGAAAGTGGAAAATATGCGAAAACTCTCCCCTTCACATACCATTTACCTGTACCAATTCTCATTTTGATACACATAATACTCTAGAAATTATGACTTGTCTAATAGATTCGTTGACACCCGGTATACAATACAGAAAAGAACATAGATACCTACAAGAGAAGTTTGGATCAAAATTCGACGAAACTTGACAATGATTTAATAATAATGCATTAACTATTGTTCCAGAAAAAAATACAGTGTGGCTTTTTTAATAGAAGATTTTCTCCTCCTAACACGATCAAACTACAAAATATGAATATTCCATGTAGATCTAGTGTAAAATATCTAGATGCAGTTCTTGATAAACAACTACTTTGGCAAGAAGAAATTAATAGGGTTATCAAACGGACAGAAAACGGATTAAATGTAATAAGGATATTTTGCAAACAAAAATAGCGAGCTGACATTGGCTTATTCTACGAATTCTTAATTATATCAGTCTTGGATTATGGGAGTATTTTTTTTTGGATCAGCGGCGAATACTCACTTGAAAAAATTAGAATCAATAAAAAAACAGTTGTCTCAGTATGAGTGTAGGATATCTGCGAGGCCACACTAAATGCAATGGAATTGGAAACGTTGGAGTCCTCACTATAACTCAGACGAAACCTTTTATGCGGTAAATATGTTCTCCATCTGATAAAAACAAAGAGCCCATTGAAAAAAATAAACGACGTCACTGTTTTACCGGTTACCAGTAAATAGTCAACTCACAAGAAAACGCCAAATCTGTTTCAAAGCTCTATATAGATAGCAGAAATTAAAGAAAAAATTTGGGAATTAAATATTGCTTTTCCATTGACTATGATGCCTATAATATTGTTATAAATATTCACCTACCCAAAGAAGCAGAAACAGACACCCACGCGTTACTTAAAAACAATTTTCTACAAGAGCTATACATACAATGACAAGGATATGAACACATCTACACAGATGGATCTTTAATAAACAAAACGACAGGATGCGCCTATTTTCACACTATATAAACGAAAAGAAAAAGTTTAAACTACCAAAAAACATATCAATATATACAGCCGAACTCGTAGATATAAGGGAAGCATTAAGATGTTATTTAGAACATGAAGTAAATAATAAGTACGAAGTAGTAGCTATCTGTTGGACTTCCAATATCTTTATTTTCGTTGAATATCACGACGTTTCAGCTAGTAGTTATCTCTAGCCGTTTTCAAGTGTTTTCAGTTTCACTTGAAAACGGCTAGAGATAACTACTAGCCAAAACGTCGTTATATTCAACAAAAATAAAGACAATGGAAGTGCAACAGATATCTACTACTTCGCAGGAAACATCATTGTCTATGACCTTTAAGCAAACACAAATAATAATTGTTTGGTAAAAAATTGAAAGTAGCGTAATTTCATATCCCACAAATAACATTATTTGTCACACCATATTACTTAATAAATTACTAAAACACGCACAAAAATGTTCATTTAGTTTGGGTGAAGGCTCATATCGGAATTAGCGCAAATAAAAGGGTAGATCAGCTTGCAAAATAAGCTACCGAGGAAAGATTTTAATTGGATCCTTTTACAGATCTTCTCAGTATTAATAAAAACAAAAATAGCACAGATGGGATATACAAAAACAAATAATTGTAACTGGTAAATATTTTATGTCTTTATAATCATAAGAAAACAAAAAAAAAAGACATGCTTTTACTCTATATGTAACAGAAACTTCGTTCGAGTAATTTGTACACTTAGAATAAATAGCACACGCTCTGATGCCAGCCTATTTGTATAAGATTAGAAAAGGGGTCAATAGCAACTGTGATTACGGAAAATTTGGGGACGCACAGCATTGTATATTTAATTATCAATTATTATAGTACTACTGTCCTCTTCTGGCCAATTTATCAAATCTTCTGGCCACCGGAAGTATTGAAATATACAAAATCTGATGAGATCATATTAATGATAATACAAAATGATAATAATAAATAACGAAGAAATATCGGAAGTTTATCATCAGTGATCCCTCAATGATATGGCTGTCGAACATCAGGAGGATGCCAAGCCTTTGCCACAACCGAATATAAAGAAAGACACGACTCAGCCGCTAAGATACTCCACCAAGAGTTAGTAGATAAGTTAAAACTAGTGCAGATAGAAAAACTTCATTACTACAAATGCAATCCAACGTCTATTCTTGAAAACAACGAATTAAAGTTATATTGGAACGGAACGGTTCTAACAAATCAAACAGTTGCTCATTATAGACCAGACATTATACTGACCGATAAAATGTCTAGGCGAACTACACTGATTGACATTGCTATACCTAATAACAACAACCTAAGACCAAAATATAATGAGAAGATCGCCGAATACAGAGATCTGGGGGTGCAAATCCGCAGATAATGGCCAATGAATCGCGTCCACATGATTCCCATAATACTATCAACAACTGGAGTGATACCAAAGAACCTCCTGCAGAACATCAGTGGACTGCGCCTTAGTGAGCATCTGTATAAACTGATTCAGAAAGCAGTTTTCCTTGCAAACGCGCGGATCGTCTGAAAGTTTGTAGGAAGTACAGACAACCACGTCACCTAGGACTCGATAACATGGAAAGGGTCCCCACAGAGCTTCATACTTTTGGTATCTGATATGAGCCATTCCTGGTAGTCAATAATCCCTAGAGGGAAAAAATAATAATAAAAGAAAAAATAATAATAAAAAATAAATAAATAAATAAATGAAATAAAAAAAAGTTGTAAAATATATACACATATATACAGGGGCGGATCCAGCCTGTTTCTTTGTATGGCGAGTTGTTGACGGGGAGGTGGGTCCAACGACATTCAAGTTCCTAATGCAGGAGTCAGAGGAAAGTCTTTTTTTTTAATTTGAAACTCTTGGGGAGGGCCCCCCCTTGGATCCGCGCCTGCATATATATATATATATATATATATATATATATATATATATATATATATATATATATATATATATATATATATATATATATATATATATATATATATATAATTTATTTTTGTATCTTAAACGTCAGTAGACAAATCTTCACGACGTTTCGCCCGATATATCAGCTAGCATTTTCAAGTGATACTTCCTCGACGGCTGCTCGGTTTGGAAAAACACCACTATCTATGAAAACTTGAAGCCGGATGTACTGCCTAGTACTAGCCTAATGTACTCACCTTTGACTTACAGCCACTGTGTTTACTTAGCCTGCTGAACCAATTTGTACAAGTCCGCTAAGGAGTGTGTTAGTATTTCATTCGGTTCCAATTTTGTTGACCTGAAGGTTTGTTATCTTTTTCGATCTAGTAACTCGCAATCCCATTTTATTCAGATGAATCTTGACGGTCATTGGTCCCGTACTATGCCTATGATTACTCTTAATTGTTTCCTGCTTATTTAAAATCAGGATTCCTAATAAAAAGCCTACTTTGGTTCAATTCCTGTCTAACTGTCCAGTGATTTTTGTGTTCTTTTTTGATCCATCCATTGTTTAACAGCCTCTCGTGCCGCACACCGTGGCACCCCAATAGCCGGTTCTGGACCAAAACATTGAGGTGATGAGCAAGCTCTCGCCAGCTCATTAGCTTCTTCATTTCCATGTATGCCTTCGGGTCCTGGTAGGTACCCACTTTAACATAACCCTGTTGTTTTTTGCCAGAGTTGTAAGTTCATTCTGACATTCCCAAATTAATCTAAATGATATCTTTTGACCCTTAATATCCCTCAGGGTTGCTTGGCTGTCGAAATGAATGCAAATCTGCTTCCCTTTGTAAGCTCTCCTATTTATTTCATCGAAAAATTGTAAGATTGTATATACTTCTGCTTGAAATACTGTTGGGTAATTTCCCAAGGGAAAATAATTTCTCTTCTTGGTTATAACCCATATATCCCAGCTCCGGTACCCTCATTTGCCACCAGACTCACTTTTTTGCTCGTCTATTGTGAATTTCATAATGTCATTCATCAAAGGGTGCTTTTGCTTCTAAGAATTTCCTTCTATATTCTAGATCTAGAACAGATGCTTCCTTTAGGTATATTTTATGAATCAAGACAAATCCAGCTTGTTAATATATTTTTTACCATCAGATTTGAAATATATGACCCCAACCTCCTGTGTGGGAAAAAGAAATAGTAAGAGAATGCTAGGGTCTGCATTCGATCAAACTCGCTCTAAGTGTGTTTAGCGGTGTTGTGTTCTTTGTTTAATTGACAACATGATATTTAAATATTTTATGTTTTTTAATAAGCAATAACTTGCCTACATATTTTAGCTATTCTTTCAATTACTATTCGTAAATCACAGAAATTCACATTTTTCTACTAAAAGGGAGAACTGTCGTACTACTGGGTATAATTTCCAAAGCCGTGTTAATTTTATTTCCCAAATCTTTGATGTCCTGTCCCTAACATATACTAGATGTATAACCTTATCCCAATATACACATATTCGTATACTAACAAATCCTCAACATAACCCATTATTCTTACCTCATCTAAAAAAACGAAAAATACTACCATATAGATGTTAAATAGGATACCGTGTGGTAAACTCTTAGTTACAAGGAACCAAAATTGCTTCTACTATATTTTCTAAAATTTCGTAAAAAACATTATATAATTCTGACAAGATATCTAGATCAATTCTGATATAACTTAAATATGTTGACATTGTCGTAGGCAGCTTTAATATCAAAAATAGATCCGTCCCGAATGTTAGCTTCTGTTCCAGTTGCTACTTTAATCTATTTTTGATCATAATCTCTAATGTTTTACAAGATCAGGAAGATAAAACAATGAATCTATAACTTTGTGAATTGACGGGATCCTTATTTGGCTTTAAGAAATTGCAAGAAGCAAAATTTAATAACAAACAACTGTACTTGCTTACCTTTAACCCAAAACAAAATATTACAGAAATTAATAGGTGAATAGAAAAATCTCCACTATATGTTTTTTCATTTCTTTCTCCTCCCCCCTCCCCTAGGATATTCGACCCCCTAGGATTCGTCGCCTAACTTTTCCAGTGTACCTCAACATTGTATTTGTATTTTGCAACGACTATGAATCAGTATAAGCTTTGAATCACTATTTTTCATTTGTATTGTTCTTCCCAGATAATAGAATTTCTCTCGAATTTTTTGAAGGATTTTTCCAGTCTCTAAACCGTCGCTTTTCTAAACTTGCACCTTTTTCTAAAGCTTGTAATATTTCCCGAACATTGTTGAAGGTTTTCTAGACTTTTTTAAAAGACCAATTTGCATGATCACGGAATGGCATAATGCCCAATTACCTTAAATTTCCTTAGGTTTGACAAAATGTACTAGTGCATCTTGTTTTTAACTACAAGATATAGTATTCTTTGAAAACTATTTCATTCTTATAATATTACAGTAGTGTTATCCTTCAATAAAAATATATCATAATTCTATTATTTTTTGTGTTCATTAGAGTGCTTACGTTCATCTAGACAAGATCTTCTCAATAAAGTGTTAAATTAACATTTTTATAAAACCTTCTCCACGATAATTTTAAAGTTGAAAGCGTTTTAACCACCGTGCTGTTTAATCTTTAGGATATTTAAATTGCAATAACCACTTCTGTAGTCGAAATTTTAGCTCGCATAAGTGTTTGTGAAAATATTCTCACTTGTTCATAACAGCAGACAGTTATTTTCTTCTTAAACAACCATTCAGGTTTACTAAAAGAGGTAATTTCTATTTTTTCCTGATTCTGTATCTTAAATAAAATTCCACCTAGACGAGTGTTACCAGCATCCTTACACATAATAAACATCTAAGCAGGTTGAAGATTCAAGATTCTTTATTAATGTCAATTTACAAAAACCTACTTACACAAATCAAGATAAAAGTATTGGTATACAAAAGACTTATATACTAACAAAAACTAGTGAAATTACAAATATAAAATTTAATGAAAAAGATCAAATAACAAACACATATACATTTAATAAGTTTAAAATCGTAAATGATAAAAAAACACTGCAAGTGGCAACCTATGAACTCCTCAAATGAGTAAAGGGCATTCTGTGGTAATATCGTGAACCTCTGCATGAGTCGCATAACCACGTCTGTTTTTATAGACATACGGTGAACTTTCAAATATACACTGAGAAGAGACAATCAGTATACCGAGAGCCCTAAAGACCCCCCAGTGTCTATAGTTCAGAATCCCAAAACCCTGATAGCTCTTCTCTGTATTTTAAATATAGGTTTGCAGTAGGTGCATGCTCCCAGGTCAATATGGCATAGGAAACAGTAGGATAAAAAGTCCAAAGTATGCCGTTCTTAATGCAGTCTCTGAACAACACCCTGATAAGGAGCGAAGAGCATATAAGGAAGAATTTAGTTTTCCAGCCACTTCCTGAATATGCATGCCCCAACTCATGACCTCGGCCACCCGAACCTCCATAAATTTGACATTCGGATTACCATTCACCCCTCCATACTTTTAGGTGAAAAAAACATTTCATTGATTTTGATGTTAGTGAGAAGCAGCTTGTTTGTACAAAACCACGTCTCTGTATTCTACTAACCTCGTATGTTTTAAGGACTCCGTCGACACAGCCACCGTAATGTCATCCAGAAACAGAGTGAACTTCGCTTCTGGTTCAATAAAAGGTAAATCATGTATATATATTAGGAATAGAGGGGTCCCAAGACGGAGCAACCCCAACAACCTGCGTTCTATTATCTAGATATGGCTATAAAAATGAAACACTTGTATTTAAAAAATTATATTTGTTGAGTTTCTGAAGTAATATTTAATGCATGATTCAATATTTGATTACTCAAGTCACAGAATAAGGCACCATATTATTAAAGGAATCCGAGATGTAAGAAACAAGCTCCAGAATTGCCATTGTGGTGTTCCTTTAACTCCTGAAACCAAACTGACAGGATGTAAGCAAGTTGTTCTTTTCAGAATAATCCATTACTCTCATAGAAAGGCACTTTTCAAATATTTTTGAAATAATGGGCAAGAGGGAAATAGGTCTATAATTGCTCGGCGAGTTAAGGTCTCCCCCTTTAAAATCAGAGCAACCAGGATCGGGGTAGGTATTTTTCCTGAGACTATGATTTACAATATTTGCTAAAGGAACAATAATAATAAAGTGCTTTATATATTTAATAAGCCTAATATTCATTCCAAAGATGTCAAAGCTATTATTTATTTTCTAATTGGGAGATAATATCCCGACCTCTACACAACCCCAAAACCAAAAGGAATTTCGCCCTTTACCGAACCAGACAGGAATTCGGCCGTATCTCTGTTAGAAGCAAGTATTTTACTAGTCGTATTATGGGCAATATTACAAAAAAGTCATTAAAAGTATCTAGTGTTATGGAACAGCTATGCTCTATGTAGCGATTCTTTCTTTACAAAAGTTCACAAAAACATTGTCCAGACATGAGTTTCCCCTGGTAGGTTCAGTTATTGTCTGCTTGAAGCAGAAGCTTTGCAGAAGATCACAAAGTTGTATCGAATGGTTTTGAATATAATTTAAATGGACATTGAAGTCTTAAAATAATTTTTTTGTCAGTACTGATTCTGGTCAATAATTCCTCAAAACCCAGCAAGGAAAGTGTAAAAATCATCCTCAGGTGATCTGTAAATCATCACACACTAACATTAACTAGTCAGACATACAGGGCAACGTACAAAACACTATTCAATGTTTAAATTTCTAGTAACTTCGATTTTTTCACTGACTAAATGTTTTTTAATATATATACCTATAGCAGCGCCACCTCTACTGATGATGGTTATTGAGAAGATGCTTGCTAATTTAAACTGATCCAAATTATAGCATTCTGGCTCCAGCGAGTTCATCCAACGCGCAAACAAGCAAACAACAGAATCTTTGTCTGCCAAATGATTTTTGATTTCTTCGGTTCTGTAAGGACGGCTTCAATATCCAATATCAACGGTTTGTTTGTTGCTATTGTTGCTTTCGGTAAGTCGAGGTAATAGTTTTGCAATTTTGGCAAAACCTTTTTGAGAATCTAATATATTAAGCTCAAAGATCTATAAAACCTCTTAATTCATATTTATAGCAATGCAAATTTGTTTTTTTTTGTTAGTATCTTATCTGCGACATTTTACTTTTTCTTGTAAAAAATTACACGCCCCTTCTCAGTTTTTTTACGACATAACTAGGTTCTATGATGTTTTGGTTCTTCAGGTTGTGAGAAAGGGAGGGAGGGACAGAGAGATAAACTATATTTTATACGTTGATTTATAACTAAATCAAACCTGAAATATGTTGAAAAATATAAATTTCTGCAGGTTTTTTTGGTGAAAAACCTGACAATAATACGATTCATGTGGAGAGTTGTTAGTTAGGTACAGGTGCAGATCCAAGAGGAAGACGATCGCCTCCCCCCCAAAGAATTTTGAGTTCAGAAAAATAGACCCGATTCTGCCTCTTATACTAGGAATATGTATGCTGCTGGTATCTCCCCCCCCCCCTCGACGATAACTTGTTTTTTCTTGTGATCGCTCCCTCCCCAAGAGCTTTGAGTTCAGGAAAATAAACCCGATTTTGCCTCTTATACTAGGAATGTGTATGCTGCTGGCATCTCCCCCCCCCCTTGTCGACAACTTGTTTTTTTTTTGCGATCACACCCCCCAAGAGCTTCGAATTCAGAAAAATAGACCCGACCTTGCTTTTTACACTAAAAATGGGAATGTTGCTGGCATCTCCCCCCGCCGACAACATACTTTCGGTTGCCATACTGTACTTTTGTGATATCATCCCCCCAAAGAAGGAGGCTGGACCCACCCCTGGTTAGATATCACATAATATGTTGTGGTTTCACAAAATTATTGATTAATTGGGTTTTGTCGAAACAACTTAAATTTAAAATCAGCGTTAAAGTGTACCTTATATGATCTGACACTGATAAGTTATGACATATTATACATTTATGTATTTACTGAATATGTAACAATAGAAAAAAATAACTTTCGTTCACATTTTTTATTTTCATCCTCTCACCATAATCAATATTTTATATTTATACCAGTATTCCCTAAATTTAAAGGTAATTAGTTAAACTACATATATAACAAATATTCGTATTAAATAACTCAATCATCGGAGAATCTTTTGTTTGGTGCCAAGAGTTACGCTTAACACGTCGACAAAAAATGAAACAATTGCAAATAGTATTTAAATAGCAACAGGATAAAGTTAGAACCGCGGGGCGAGACGAGCTCCCGGTAATTAGACAGCATTTAGTGTCACTTTGTCTTCCAAAACACTTCCTGTCAATTAGGCGTTGATGTATGGCCGCAGATACATGTGTATGCATAGTAGAGCTGCGAGTAGAAACAAAAGTGGGCACGCCAAGATTCAAAGCATCTCTGGCATTCTCAAATTTGTCTACGAGTATTTTTAATTTTTAAGAGTAAAGTATTTAGGTATCTGATGTCAACGACATATTTACTAGTTTCTTAATTACTGTTAGGTATCACATAGTTTGGTCCTTGTTGTGACATATTGTAGTGACAATAGAATAATTAATTAAATAGTAAAGTAGAAAATTTGAATTGAATTGATTTCTTGTTATATTTTTGACCATCTACTCTAGTAGTTTATAGATTATAAAGTGATCCATAAACACATGAAAAAGGGTCATAAAAACAAGAGTAGAGTATTAATATTTTTCCCAATTTTCTTTTATACGATTAGCAGAAATTGTAGTCCGAAGCATACTTCCCACATAAAAAAATGTAATTCTAGAACTTGGCGCTATCATTCACAAGGTGTCAAATAAATATATTTTTGGCAGTGTACAAGGGGCGTCAAAATAATCCTTCTGTTTCATATCATTTTTCTTTCCTGAAGTGCCGTATAACAGAAATATGAAACTCGAGAGGGGTACTCAGTGATTTACCTTTTGAGCTGTAACTTTTGAAGAGTTGAATATTTTAATGAAATTGTGGCATAATGTACAACCAATGAAGACTTACAGGTCATAAACAACGGGCGACATTACCTAGGAAAACAGGAACGGACTCGCAACCAAAATGTTAATAGATGTCAGTTAAAACCCGATTAAAAAAATACTTTTGACAATTATCTAAAAAAGGTACATTTATTTCGGAAAAATCAATTATTATTGAATAAATCTCAATCATGTATCCCCTACTAGCATTAATTACAGATTATACTAAATTAAGTAAATTTTTTATAATCACCTAATTAAATTACTAATCGAAATCTAAGATTAATCTACTACTACATTATACTTAATTAATAATTAAAAACAATACTATGGGCAACCGGAAATGCTGTGTTGTAAATTGTAAAAATACTTGTAAAAATAATAATGTAGATACAGTTGTTTCATCATCAATAACATTTGTCTGAACTAAATCAAAATTAATTAGTCAATACAATACAAATACTAGTTATCACTAGAAATCAATTGACTTGATAAATTAGAGTAATTTTAACATGAAACATGTATTTAAGGAGATCTAATCGCTGCCCATGTTAAATGGAAAATATTAGATCATAATGAAAATATTTTTTTTATAATTGAATAAGTCGTAATCTATACTACCGCGAAACCTCGATTAACTTTACCTTGTAAAATTTTGATATTCAATTTTAAAAATGTAAATATTTTTGCGAGTCTTATGGGAAATCAGAATCTTGGCACTCTCCTTTGAATTATACTTCCATTTGGCAATTAGATGAACTTGAAAAACTTAGCTCCATAAAACAGACATTTTTTTTTTCAATAAAATATTCAGCTCACCGTGGGGTTTAATGGGATGTTAACTAAAAGAATAACATCAAATTTAAGATTAACCTGCACCAAAATGGAGTTGAAACGTTTAGCAGCGTTGCATGAGCACGCAATTCAGATCTTTAAATCCATTTAATATGAAAACTTATCCATATATCACTTTCACTTTCTCGTCGGTGAGAGGGCTTGGTAACCTTCAATGTCCAGAGAGCGATGCCAGTGGTAGCGTAGCTACTGGTAAGGCCATCCATGCCGGTAAGGTCTTAAAGTGACAAAGGTGAAGGTAAGAAAGTTCACACCAACAGCGTCTGACCCACAGTGGGCGACTAGAAACAGCTTCAGCACAAAAAATGAGCGGCTGAATACACACTCAAAAGGTAAGTGGCAAAAGCAATTGGACATACTTGCTGCTTATCAAATCAATTTGGGGCAGCGTGGTAAGGTACGCCTCACTACTCCTGCTTTGGAGTAGGGAAAGCAGTGGATATCATACATTCTAAGCCACAGTTCCAATCTTTGTAGGCCCAACTGGCCCCGGAACGGATAGTTCTCGGGAACCAATCAGAAAGGCAGATAGTACTAATAATCTGCGGAATCTGAACTTTTACCCAAATAGAACAACAATTCTGTATATAGCGATCTATAACTGCAGGTCGTTATTAAACCAGGCAAAACTCATTGAGTTAGAAATGAAGCAGTTAGCATAAAATAAGATATTATTGGAATCAGCGAAGTAAGACGGAAGAAGAAGAAGAGTCAGTAGAACTTAAATCAAATAATATCCTCTATCACAAAGAAACAACAAATGGACGCACAAGAGGTGTGGGATTCTTATGTAATAAAAGTTGGAAAGATAGAATAATAGATATAATAAGCAGCTCAGACAGAGTAACTAGCTTAACTCTACGATGATCAAAAAGATACACCATTCAAATCATACAAATAAATACACCAATCATCTCTTACTCAGAAGAAGACATAGAGGAATTCTATAAAAAATAACAGAGGTGATAAACAATAAGAAAAATCAATTTAAGTATCTAATTGGGACTTCAATGCCAAAGTAGAGAAAATATCCAATCAGAAACAATATGTGGGAAATTTCGTAAATGGAGAAAGAAATAAAAGGGGAGAAAGACTGCATATGACCAGAACTAATCAATAGCCAACACCTACTTCAAGAAAAAGTTTAATAGAAAATGTAACTATCAAAAATGTCATTGATTTCAAATTAACAAACAAAATAAAAACTATTAAAGATGTAAGCGTTCTCAACAAATTTAGGCAGATCATAGATTAATTAGAGCTCGAGTAGTTATGAACACAGAACTAGAACGAATAAAATTATTTCACGAACCGACACCAGCAATAAACATCACTAACCTAAGTAACAACCCAGGACTCTATTAACAGCTTATCAAAGAAAGGACCACAAGAACGGATCCATTCCAGTGAAACAAGAGCTCTTCTGAAACAACGCAGACAAATGAAATTTAACTCCAATATACACAGAACAGAATACACCGAACTGTGCAAAATCGAAAATCGTAAGAGCTACAAAAAGACAAAAAGTACGTTGATAATCGGTGGAAAACAAATAATAGCATTCATGAAGAATGGTGAAAAAATCACAAATCGGTCAGTGCGAAGTAATGGTAGGGGGAGAAAAAGCGATACTAGCGTAAACTACAAAGATTTCAAGTACTTCAGGGTGACATTTTGTTCTTTTTACGTATCAAATATCGTGTGAATTTTATTATTATTTTTTTAAAATTAAAAACAATATTATGAGCAACCGGGATTGCTGTGTTATAAATTGTAAAAATACTTGCAATAAAAAATGTAGTTACAATTGTTCCAGGAAAAGAACACCCGTGCATCATCAATAACATTTGTCTGAACTAAATCAAAATTAATTAGTCAATACAATATTAATGTTCATAAAAGCCTGCCTATTGCCCTGCGTAAATATTACGGAATTTTCGACACACTATCTATTTCTGCTTGTCGGTGTAATCGGCACGCTTTTATTAACATAAAATTTGTATTGACTACACCTAAAGTCCATAATTTCTGTCAGTGACCCATTTAATACCGATCACCAAAGTGACGAAGCGGAGGAATAAACATCTCATGCAATTAGAAATGATTTAAAACTTTGCCGCTCTATTAACAGGGCAGAGACCAAAAGATTAAAACGCATTATTATCATATTTCGAGAGCTTTAAATAGCAATCAGCTGATCGCATTTAAAATAGCACGATGATGCCGACCAACATGTACTTGGTTTCTTATCACGATGATAATGAATATGCCAACACAACTGGGTTTTCGCATCGTTTGAATATTTTATTGATTTATTATTGATTCATGGATAGATTCTGTGAGTTAACATTTTAATTACTATACTTTCATTGTATTGTGTATTGTGTGGTGTAAAAAAGGTTTATTATAGTGTATTGTCGTTTATATTGGTGTATATATTTGTGGTAAACTATGGATATTAACGAACCTTCAACTAGTGGTGCGCCTACAAAAAAAAATAGTCAACTGACGTTACAAGAATGAATTATGATTAAAAATGTTCACCATGATATTCGGGTTAGTTCAGGTTTAAAAGAATAACTGACTTGGAAAAGGAACGAAAAAATACATTATATTATAAAGGTGTGTAAGGCAACGAGGAAACTCAAGTGACAAGTAATGCTGTAGATATTAAGTGAAACCTTGAAAGTAAATTGTGGTTTGGGATACATAATAGATGTTTACCAGCTGAGTAAGCCAATTTCTCGATAAGAAAGTTCATTATTGAACGGAAAAATCTGTACTAGTTAACGCCAAAAACCTAAAATCAATGGGTATTTTTCTTTCACCACAATATACAGCAGAAACATATCAAAATAGAAAATTTTTTTATCAGCACAAGATATTTAAAATAGTTTTCTGAGGCCATAATCAAGAAAATGAGAATATGCTTTAAAAATTTGAAAGAAAGTCTATTAAATTACTTAAAGATAAAGTTAAAAAGGACAAACATCCAGCAAGCAGGCCTCGAAAATAATAATAAACAAATTAGAACTTTATTATGTTACTGGAACAAATTATATATGTTCTTATTGATTGGGGTAATTTATGATGGATAATGATTTTCAAATAAAGACAATAGAGAGATATAATTAAAGCTAGTCTAGAAATAAATAATACAAAAATGTAAAAATATATCATAATAACATAGAAGTCTGAAAACAAATTTGGATTAATTTAAAATATTTTTAAATTGAATACACAATGGATTTTTTAGTTTTTACCGAAACTTAACATTTTCAGGATACTTCGTTATATAATGTTGAAGGCTTTAATTTGGTGTACACCATAGGTGATCTTAATGAGAATGATGATGTTGTGGTATATGTCAAAAATACAATTTTATTTTATAAAACATATAAGTAACCCTTAAAAAATTGAAATTCACTCTAATTTTAATTACCAAACACTTTTAATTACAGCCATTCATAGACCCGTTCCACATTCATTAATATGTTTACCAACCAGTTGCTCAATTACCTACAGTCTGTCCATAATTTTGATATTAATCTTATTGAAGACAATAATATAAATATTTTGAAAAATACTTTTTTAGTGCAAAATGATTTAAACATAATGTCTGAAAATTGATTTTTATCGCCAATAAAAGGACATACTGGATTACATAATAATATGGGGACATGCATAAACTATATATATATATATATATATATATATATATATATATATATATATATATATATGATTATCAGTTCAAAGCGTGTAACTAGATAAACCACACTTGAAAATGCCAAATGAGATTTTGAAGAAACGTCGTGAACACGATTTTTCGTACGAACGGATTGAAACCAGGAATAACCAAACCATTCATATATATATATATATATATATATATATATATATATATATATATATATATACAGGGTGTCCAAGATAAGGATCCTAAGCATGGGGATCTCGGAAACAGTTGGAGATACGAGGTCGGTTAAATTAGAGAAAAGTTGCGCAATTTAGTGCTAAATTAAACGCAGTTAAAAAAATTTAAAAATTTCAAACACTTCCGGAGATTTCCGGAAAAAAACGAAATTTGGCAAAATCGTTTTTAATTTTTGCAGGCTTTATTTAAAGAGATATCAGAAAATAAAAGGTAGATTCTCATTGCCACTTTTTATTTTTTATAATATGGTCTAAACAAAATTTAAATCCGACGTTTCGTTTCTGAGATACCATCATGAACTTTCATTTTTTATATGGAACAAAAAAAAGTATCCCATGTATTTGATAGCATTTTTTATTACAAATTCAACGATGTATCACCCTTGCATATCGAATACGTAGTTCAAGTACTTTCCATAAGAGCTCCATGAGAGCGAGAGAGAAAGGTATATCAGTTTTATAAAAGCCAATGAACTACACACTTGATATGCAAGTGTGATACACCGTTGAATTTGTAATAAAAAATGCTATCAAATACATGGGATACTTTTTTTTGTTCCATATAAAAAATGAAAGTTCATGATGGTATCTCAGAAACGAAACGTCGGATTTAAATTTTGTTTAGACCAAATTATAAAAAATAAAAAGTGGCAAGAAGAATCTACCTTTTATTTTTTGATATCTCTTTAAATAAAGCCTACAAAAATTAAAAACCATTTTGCCAAAATTCGGTTTTTTCCGGAAATCTCCGGAAGTATTTTGAATTTTTAAAATTTTTAAATTGCGTTTAATTTAGCACTAAATTGCGCAACTTTTCTCTAATTTAACCGACCTCGTATCTCCAACTGTTTCCGAGATCCCCATGGTTAGGATCCTTATCTTGGACACCCTGTATATATATATATATATATATATATATATATATATATATATATATATATATATATATATATATATATATATATATATATACATAATAAATTTAAAACTTTTTTTACCAAAATAAGTTTATATCACTGGTTAAAAATGATTAGTGGGAAAATGTTTATAAAAACCCGGATATAAAGGGTGTTTTTTATAGAGGTATAGAACTTTAAGTTGGCAACACTTTTTTAACTGGCGGCCATTTTGTCAGCTGTCAAGTGATTTATGTTTAGTTTGGTTTGGCATTTCAACATGAATAGACTGACGCCTGAACAACGCTTCCAAATTGTGCGCACTATGTCCATTTTACGGTCAACATAATCGTCCATCAGAGCAATTAATTCGATTAACTATAGAACGTTTTCGCACCATGTTTACTCTAAATGATAATACGTATCCACAGAGACGTCGTACAGTGCGTACAGAAGAAGTCATTGCTGCTGTAGAGCGTAGCGTAGAGGAAGACCCTAATCAGTCTATCCGCCATCGTGCACAGGAATTGGATATGTGTTCATTCACTTTATGGAAGATTTTGCGGAAAGATCTTGGTTTGCGTGCTTACAAAATCCAACTCGTGCAAGAATTGAAGCCACACGATCACCTAGCAAGGCGTAGATTCGGTGAATGGGCCCAAAACAAGATTGCCGTTGATCCCGATTTTCATAAGCGAATTTTGTTTAGCGATGAAGCTCACTTTTGTTTGAATGGATACGTCAATTAACAAAACTGCCGTATTTGGAGTGATGATAATCCTCAAGTGTATGTTGAGACACCGTTACATCCAGAAAAACTGACTGTTTGGTGTGCTTTATGGGTTGGTGAAATCATTGGTCCGTATTTCTTTAAAAATGATGCTGGTCAAAACGTTACAGTCAATGGTGACCGCTATAGAGCCATTATTACTGACTTTTTCGTTCATCAATTGAACAACCATGATGTGCAGGAGCTGTGGTTTCAACAAGACGGCGCAACATGTCACACAGCTCGTGCCACAATTGATTTATTGAAGGAAACGTTTGGTAATCGCATAGTTTCACGTTTCGGACCCGTGAATTGGCCTCCAAGATCGTGCGACTTAACGCCGCTAGACTATTTCTGTGGGGATATGTGAAGTCGCTAGTCTACGCCGATAAGCCCGAAATGATTTATCACTTGGAGGACCACATTCGCCGCGTTATTGCCGATATACGGCCACAAATGTTGGAAAAAGTCATCGAAAATTGGACCTCCAGATTAGACTACGTCCGAGCCAGCCGTGACGGTCATATGCCAGAAGTCATATTTAAATTATAATGCCAGAAGGTTATCTTTCGAATAAAGTAAATTTCATGTCAATTTAAAAAATTCATCTTTGTTTTATTCCAATTAAAAGTTCTATACGTCTATAAAAAACACCCATGTAGCAATTATTATTATTCTGTTAAAACTTAATGACTATTGATACTTATCTACACAATTAAATTAATTAATTAAAGTCAAACATAAATGGAGAACTGACGGTCTTTTCAATCAATAAAAAAGTAACCAGAATTATATAATATAAAAAGAATCAACTTCATTCAACGGAGGAAAACAAAGAATGTATTAACAATATAGAAATAAATTTGGTATTTTGCGCTTTGTTGATCTAACTAAAGTCTTTCATACTATTGATCACAAACTTTTACTACAGATATTGGAAATTATTGGCTTTAGAGGTACACCCTATGCACCTATGGAAAGTTATTTAGGTAACAGAAAACAATGTGTGAAAATTGACAATAAGTTTAGTTATATGCAAAACGTATAATGTGGAGTGCCTCAGGCTACCGTCTTGTAATCGGTTTTTTCCTGTCCATACTTTCCATAACCATTTATTTTTACTGGATATTTCCGATAACATTGTTAGTTTTGATGATGACACTGCAGTATTATATAGTGACTCGAGCTGGGATTCTTTAAAAAATTAAAAATTGAAAATGACTGCATATAAATATACAGTTAGTTTAATAGTCGCTTACTTACAGTAAATGTTAAGAAAAAAGAAACATTTCATTGATTTTAACTTGTAACCTGAAGTGAGGTAAGCAAATAAATAATGTGATCAAAAAAGTAGGGTTTGTTTTAGATAAGACTAAATATTTGTCAAAAATTTTAGACACAATAGTAATAATAACAATTATAATAGCTATCCAAGATCAGTTCGCTCCAACGAGAAACTATGTGAAACTCATAATCAAGAGTTAGCAAAGAAATTCAAACTGTTGCCGATAGAGAAAGTGTGATACCATGAATACAATCCAGAACCTGTATTGGAGAACAACGAGTTCAAGCTGCACTGGGATCGAACATGCTTACGGATCCTACAGTTGTACATAACAGGCCAGACCGCATCTTAGTTGACAAACCATCCAAGTACGCAACATTAGGAGAAGACGCCATCCCTAACAATAACAATTTAAGGGATAAGCAAAATGAGAAGATCGCTAAATCGCCCGGAGGTACAAATACACAGACCGTCGTAAATAAGTAGCGTCCGGATGATCCCCATAATTCTATCAACAATCGGCCTAGTACCGAAGAGCCTTTCGCTTTATATCAAGAGACTGGGTCTTAGCGAACACCTGTATAAAGCTATGCAGAAAGCTGAAAACAGAAACTACTAGTTGGATCCCCTCAAACTATCCGGAATTTTATGGAAAATGTAGAGAACCATGACATCAACTAGAGCCCGACAACATGGAGAGGGATTCCACTGAACTTCATCTTTATGATATCTAAGTATATCTGGGAGGAGTGAATGTTTCCCTGGAGAAAGTGCGAGAGCTGTTTGGCTAAGTCTAAGGGTATATCTTTATTTCCGAATCTAGCAGAGTTAACAAATTAATTATAAAAGTAAGGAATAATAAACGAAAATTAAACACAAAAAAACTTAAACACTTAATATATACTGAAACATATTTTGGATTTGTTGTGGGACTGTTATTTATTTATTATTTTTATAACCGATTTTTAAAAAATTTATAATTGTATTGAGATATATTTGAATTTTAAAAATTTCCAATTATACACAAAACAAGGTTTCAGCGCTTTTTTTAATTTGATAAATTTCTCAGTGGTAATGGTTTTAGAAGAACTTCGTATTTCCAGAGCCCTTACATACTCGTAATTTGAAAAGTATAAATAATATATAGATTTCGTTTTATTGTTCCACGTTAGACACATATTATTTTGATCAGGGAAAATGTATTCTTTCAGGTTTGTTATTTTATCGTATGAATATCCATAAGTATTGTTTGAAGGTTGTAGACTATGTTGAAGATTGGCTAGACTTAGATTGTCTTTATTTTTGTTTATTTTTACGACGTTTCCATTAGGTTGTATCTCTAATCGTTATCAACTATCAACTAAATGTTTTATCTTAAGATTACGCGCTTATATAGTAAGCCACCACATCTTTACGGACTACCGAAGATTCATAAAACGAACATACCAATGAAACAAAATAATCAGCTCCACAGAATCCTCAGCAAAGTGCACTGGTGAAGTTTCTTTTAAAAATCATACGACCTTTAGAAGGTATGACGAACGCATATGTTAAAAATTCCCCATATTTCGTGAACATTATTAGTAGCATTAATCTAGAGCCAGATGACAGAGTAATAAGCTTTGATGTGGAAAGTCTGTATACTAATGTGTCATTAGGGAATAATTAGACATAACCAAAACTAGACTTTCAAATGATTCAACATTATCAGATCGAACCACGTTACGATTGGATGGGGTGGTGGACGTTTTGGAATGTTATCTGCGTAGTGCTTACTTTCAAGTAAAGGACAAGTTCTATGCTCAAGATGACGGGCTTCCGATGGGTTCTTCACTCTCTCCATTCGTTGCCAATATTATATATATATATATATATATATATATATATATATATATATATATATATATATATATATATATATATAAAATTGTTCGAAAGTCATGCCATAGAAACAGCAACAGTGAAATCAAAAGTCTGTTTGAGATATGTCGATGATACCTTCATTGTATGGAAATGGATCAAGAACTTAATGATTTCTTGAAACATCTAAACTCCATTCGACCTACAGTTAAGTTTACTATGGAAAAAGAGGTAAATGATCAATTACCCTTCCTAACTGTCATGGTGAACCGTTCAAACGAAAATAATAAAACTTCACTATACAGGGAGCCAATACATACTGGGCAATATCTTAACTATAGTTGTAGTCATTCTGTTGCAACAAAACGGGGAATTATACGCAACCTCTATAATCACGCTATATTTATGTGCAATAATGCCAATTCGTTGGAGAAAGAGGTGGCGTACATTAAATCCGATTTACAACAGAATGGTTATCCTTTAAAATTATTTAACGATGTTATAAATAACTTTAGAACAACGACCACTGGGCAGCAAGAAACACACTCCTTCTTCACAATTCCGTACATCGGAGAAAATAAGACGAATTGCTAACAGTTATAATATAAAAACAACCTTTAAATCAGGAAATAATCTTAGAGCTCATTTAACAAAAACAAGATCAAAAACTACCGATAAGAAACAATGTGTTTACAAAGTTCCATATAAGTGTAGTGAAATGTACATTGGACAAACCAAGCGACCACAAGAAGTTAGAATTAAGGAACATAAAAACTCATTCACAAAAAAGGAGAAACATCGAGATCAGGTATTGCAGAACACGCCTGGGATAAACGACACCATATAAAAATCGTTAGAAGCTGAGGCAATATAAACGGAACCCATATGAAAAAAAAGAAAATTTAAACAGCTTACATTAAAAAATAATAATGGAATCTTCAGTAAACCCAGTGTTGAGATATCTAATCTTTGGCAACCACTAATTTGAAACATCAAATCATTGAGGTGTGTACACTTAAGCAAAACTTTGAGCTTCAGTCCCTATATAAGCTCGTAGCCTTAAGACAAAACATTCCGTTTATACTTGATAACGATTAGAGATACAACCTAATCGAAACGTCGTAAAAATAAACAAAAATAAAGACAATGCAAATCCGACTACCACATTTTATACATAAATATGTTGTAAAAAATCATTATTTGAAGATACTGACCTTGTTCCTAGTTGCTCCGAAAGAAGAATATTTTTATAATCTAAATTATGAAAACGTTTTCCCATTATTTATTATTTTTTTAATCATGGGAGTTCTTTCAATTTTAGAATAAAACGAGTGTGGGTTAAAATGCATTTAAGGGAAGTTAACTCGAAACAGCCCACACCGGTTTACATATCTTTACATACAAATTTTAGAAAGTGGACATATTCTTTTATTATTTTCATCGCTGTAACTTTAACCTCCAAACGATAGTGGCTTTTACTATAGTAAAAAGACTATGGCACACTGTTTTAAAGCTTGTTAAATTTCCTTTACAACGATACCATAAAATTTTACCACGTCCCTGCTAGACGTGCCAATATAAAATATTGGTCAACAAAAAAATCTCGTCAAATCCATCAACAGTACTGATAATTTCTTATCGATTTTAGGTTATTGTAAATTGGCAGTTTATTGAGTTACTTTAAGAGTATTTGCATATTTTAGTTTGATTTATTTTTCGAGAGACAGCTACTTTATACAACGAAAAACCAGCCGATAAGTCGGTGTTTCATAGGTACATTTTGAATTTAGTGATCCAACTTTTAAGAGACTCATTCTACGGTAAGTAGAAAAAGAAATATATAAAATCCTGTAAGAAGTTATAAGGTAGAAATCGAGTTTCTAGGTAATGCATGTAATGACCTTACGTTGATTACTAGAAGAATGCCCGATGTGATTAGAGTGTCGCGGTGTTCTATATATACAAAGAATTTTTCAACATCACAAATTTCTTCCGTTTAACCACGTTAAAAAAATAAAATACGGCGTTCATTCAAATTACCTCTTCAACAATTATATTTCATATAAATATTCATTTTTTCATAATTGTACTGTAAATCTACATAATTATTATTTTTGATCAGAGACAAATTTAAGATTTTTTCACGAAATACACACACACAGCGTCATGAACAATTAAACATTTGTCCTGCTATTTTTGGCCATTGTATAATTCCTGCCTGCAAATTTATTTCAAGAAATGTACCTAAATTTGTTGGAAAACTCTTAATGTAGCACCAATAGACGATATCAAAAACGATTAGTGATATCTAAAAGAATCGTTTAAGAAAATATGATCTTCCAGCAAGATTGCATTCTTCCCCAGTTTATCCTTTATCGAACTAGCCACAAAATTGATTTAAATCCATTATATTTTTTCCTATGGGAACATTGCAAAACATATATTTGCCGTGAATGCCGTCAAAACATTCCAGACATTATTCACGAAACCCGAAAATGTTTTGAATAAGGATATTATTGTACGGATATGAATAACATTTCCAGCATTTAATAAATTAAGGCATATCTAAATATTAACCATATTCTACATTTTGAAACGCATTTACCAGACAACCAGTGATCCTAATTTAAAAAGGTAAGTAACCATCTTAAAGAAAATTTAACAAAATTAAAAATTATATACACCTCTTTAAAGTTACGTCGATAAAGATATCCGAAAAAAAAACTGATTTCCTGGCAACCAAAGTGGATGCGTTTTTTGAACTTTTCGAACAAAAAGGAGCAAGCTGGGATGAACTGTTTTCGGTGACCCATCTTAGAACAAGTGCCTACAAAGCTTTTAAAAGTTAACTCGGTAAATAATGTTTTTTTCATTTTTTATGATGATGAAAACTGGTAAAACTCTTCTATGGTATCTTATTTTTTATTTCATTTTAAACCCATTTGCACTATTTCTACAAGTTTTAGTGGCAGCACAAACGCATGTTCACAAGAGATTATCTCTTAAAAATAAAATTTCTATAAAAAAATAGAGCCTTAAAAACCGAAAAATTGTAAACAAATTTTTATATCAAATTGAAATTTTTAAAATCGGCATGAAATTATTACCTGACAAAAAGTGATTCACACAAAAAGACTGAAAAATACTTTATTTGTAACGGCTTTCGTGCCGTAGCTTGAACATACCTCGTGTTAGTAGTTATTTGTTGCATTTAGTAATAATTTGGCACCGACTTTAAAATTTCAATTTCATATAAAAATTTATATTGTTATTTTTCGCCTTTTAGGGCATTTTGGATCTGCCATATTGAATTTAAAAAAAATTAAACTCTTAATTTAATCTCAATTTACATCTTCGGAAACTCCCCAGTACAAATTTTGGACATAATCCAGAAATATACAATTTTTCCACCGCCATATTACCTCTGCCATATTGAATTCTTTTAAAACAATTTTTAATTCGTTATCTACACTCTCAGAAACCTCCCAGTACCAATTTTAAACAAAACCGATAGATGTTAAAATTTTAGTCTGCCATATTGAATTTTTTTTAAATAATTTTTAGTTCATAATTTACATCCTTAAGAACCGCCTATATCAATTTAGAATAAAATCTAGTGATGTTAAATTTCTGATCCGCTATATTAGATATTTTATATCGAATTTTCTTTTTAAAAACCCCCCTATAACAATTTCGTACAAAATCGAGAGAGATAAAATTTTTAGTCCGCCATATTGGATCCACCATATTTAACTTTTTTTTTAAATGATTCTAACATTCGTAATCTACACCCTCAAAAATTCTGCTATATCAATTTTGAACAAATTCGGGAGATGCAAAATTTTTAAACCTCTATATTGGATCCGCAATATTGAATTTTTTAAAAATAATTTTAGGTTCGTTACGTACAACCCCGAAAACTCCCCCATACCAATTTTAAAGAAAAACACTGGTGCAAGTTAATAGCTGATTTTTTTTACATATTTCGGCCAGAAAGCTGAGTATTAATATTCGAATTTTTAATAGAGCATTAACATCAGAGTGGGGTAAAATTTTATTTAGAAAGTATAGTGTAGTATTAAAAAAATAACTGATAAAAAGAATTTGGTGTTATAACTAGTAAATACTTTATGTAAGACTATTTATTTATTTATCTTACTAACAGTAACAACATATTTCTTTCTAACAACAATCATTACTGTTACGGATTCCAGAGCTCTAGGTCTCTTATCCTAAATTTTCCTATGTAATGATTTGTTTGTTAACATATATAATATAAATAAATAATGTATCATAAGCAATACAAAACTGACCGATTAGAAGATCTAACTTCCGTGTCAACTAGGTCCGATTTAAAATTTAAACTATTTTAGGAACCTGGCTGTATATTCTGATAGATTTTTTTTTCATACGCCATATTCCATCTATTATAAGTTGCTGAAGAAGACTGTTACAAATCCAGTGGATTGAGAGACGTAAAAATGAATTGATATTACAAGTTATCAACATTTGGGAAAACAGAATATTTTGGAAGGAAGCATGCATCGAAAAAGTGATCATTTAGAGAAAAACTTCGAGATAAAGATTAAAAAACATCTTAATGGACGGAACAATTTACCACGATAATAGAGAAGTCATTTCGCACTTCAGTATGTGATACCCAAGTTGAGAAACTATTAAAAAAAGACTGTCTATAAAGTAATAAATTGCTCATCACATTGGATTCTCGAAAAATGGTCAGAAAATTTGTAATAAAAGAAGAAACTGTTAATAATTAAAAAAATTGTTGTCGTAAAATAAAAAATATTTTCGTATTCCTCGGCGAATTCTAAACCAAAAGTGACATATAGTTTTTGAGTTAAAAATGACATTTTTTTCTACGTTTCAATATGAATAACTTTTAATGAACTAAATATTTTCAAATTCTGTGCCTAGCAATGGATAATTCAGGTCAAGAACTACAAGCTGGGATTAATCGCAATGCGTAAATATAATGTTTTATTACTTTTTAACGCTAAACACAAATATCGTTTCATCAGTTATAACGTATGTGCTGCCATATATGAAGGAAAGTAGAAGTCTACTAAGAGGCGCTCATCTAGTGCACATAATCTATTTTAGCTTTCGCTGATCGTTGCATTAATACTTTAAACACATTTTAATATATTTTAGTTTAACAAGTACAAGCATCTAATCAAGAAATAACAATACATTAGCATAAGGAACTTCAGTTATTAAAACTATATTTGAGAGAGGGACGGATTGATGTCTATTCTGCATAATAATTACAATCCCTGTTTAAAATGTGCCGTAATTAGTAAAATACAATATCATACTGTAGTAAGTATAATGTACACATTTTATTTGCAGTACGTCAATTAGACATTATTTTAAAGCTGAGATTCAGCGATTAGAACAATTATGATCACATTAATGTTTTCGCGAGCTAATATCTCATTCATCAGGTTGCAACTCCATACTTTCGTTCACGCACACTGTGAAGTTTCATATTCGAAACAGACAAATTGTCTAGGGTAGCGATATGATTAAATCCGAAAAAGATTATTAAAAATATAAATATAACGAGTACTGATTAGGTATAAAATTCGGGACGCTGCCCATTTGCTTCTAGACATTGCGTTTTGTCGCAACAGCCAAAGAAGGTAAAATTACTTTAAATCAAACTTTATAATTGTATATATATATATATATATATATATATATATATATATATATATATATATATATTTATATATATTTATATATATATATATATATATATATATATATATATATATATATATAATTCTAGACCTCAAAGATTTTATTTAATTTCAAACAACTTTAAATAAATATTAGTTCAATATAAGATGTGATAGATGAACGCGATCTAGATTTGTTCAATTATCACATGACCAATGAGTACTATAAAATATATACATATAGAAAACCTTGGATAGATTAAAAGTTAAAAATGAAAATAGTAATCTAACAAGAGGAGGTCGCGACCATGTCACCACCGATTTTGATGAGACTTAAAAATTATACCGACTAAGGTCATCTAAAGAAATCCTTAAAAGCGTTCGTGCCATCGCTCATTTGATTGTTGTAAAAAAAATTTTAAAGTCAAACGCGTTATAAGCTGATAAGGGCGATACTCTTTTAGAAGCTTTCTCACATCAGCCGCAATGGCATCGGTTTTCCAATTATTAATAGTTCCATGTAGTTTTTAGGCACAAACATTTAAATACAGAAAATATTGTTAACAATTAAAATTTTAATGTATAAGTCAACTCATGGAAATATCAAAATATAAACAATGTCAAGTGACACCATTAATAGTACGACAAGGACTCTTATAAAACGTGTTTTTTTTATAGAGGTATAGAACTTTAAGTTGGCAACACTTTTTTAACTGGCGGCCATTTTGTCAGCTGTCAAGTGATTTATATTTAGTTTGGTTTGGTATTTCAACATGAATAGACTGACGGCTGAACAACGCTTCCAAATTGTGAAAATTTATTTTGAAAATCATGGTTCTGTTCGAAATACGTATCGCGCACTACGTCCATTTTACGGTCAACATAATCGTCCATCAGAGCAATTAATTCGATTAACTATGGAACGTTTTTGCACCACGTTTACTCTAAATGATAATACGAATCCACAGAGACGTCGTACAGTGCGTACAGAAGAAGTCATTGCTGCTGTAGAGCGTAGCGTAGAGGAAGACCTTAATCAGTCTATCCACCATCGTGCACAATAATTGGATATGTGCCCATCCACTTTATGGAAGATTTTGCGGAAAAATCTTGGTTTGCGTGCTTACAACATCCAACTCGTGCAAGAATTGAAGCCACACGATCACCTAGCAAGGCGTAGATTCGGTGAATGGACCCAAAACAAGATTGCCGTTGATCCCGATTTTCATAAGCGAATTTTGTCTAGCGATGAAGCTCACTTTTGTTTGAATGGATACGTCAATAAACAAAACTGCGGTATTTGGAGTGATGATAATCCTCAAGTGTATGTTGAGACACCGTTACATCCAGAAAAACCGACTGTTTGGTGTGCTTTATGGGCTGGTGGAATCATTGGTCCGTACTTCTTTAAAAACGATGCTGGTCAGAACGTTACAGTCAATGGTGACCACTATAGAGCCATGATTACTGACTTTTTCGTTCATCAATTGAACAACGATGATGTGCAGGAGCTGTGGTTTCAACAAGACGGTGCAACATGTCACACAGCTCGTGCCACAATTGATTTATTGAAGGAAACATTTGGTAACCGCATAGTTTGACGTTTCGGACCCGTGAATTGGCCTCCAAGATCGTGCGACTTAACCCCGCTAGACTATTTTCTGTGGGGATATGTGAAGTCGCTAGTCTACGCCGATAAGCCTGAAACGATTGATCACTTGGAGGACAACATTCGCCGCGTTATTGCCGATATACGGCCACAAATGTTGAAAAAAGTCATCGAAAATTGGACCTCCAGATTAGACTACGCCCGAGCTAGCCATGGCGGTCATATGCCAGAAGTCATATTTAAATTATAATACCAGAAGGTTATCTTTCGAATAAAGTAAATTTCATGTCAATTTAAAAAATGTATCTTTGTCTTATTCCATTAAAAAGTTCTGTACCTCTAAAAAAAAACACACTTTACATTAATACATAAATGGATGAAATACATGAAATATCTAATGTGTTTTTTTAATAGTTCCCTCATTACCTCGATTTTCAATTTCACAGTTGTGGTAAAAGTTTTTAAAACAGATTGTGTTAATTTTTGAGAAATGAACAATGAAATGCAAAAGTGTTGAGAAGTGTTTCTTCGTCACTTATTATTATTTGTGTTCGTGTGTAAAAACTACATGGAATAACTGATAATTGGAAAAACCGATGATAATTTTTTTTTTTGAAACAATAACAAAAAATTTGCATCGAGCGGAGCTCGAACCCTCTGCTCTCGGAGCAGTACTAAAGCCCTTACCCAGTTGCACCACGGTGGCTGATGTAAGAGAGCTTCTAAAAGGGTAGCTCACTTGTCAACAAATAACACGTTCGACTTTAAATTTTTTTTTGACAACCATCAAATGAGCGATGGCACGAACACTTTTGGGGATTTCTTTAGATAGCCATAGTCGGTATAATTCCTGTCTCATCAAAATCGGTGATGAGAAGGTCGCGACCTCCCCTCGTAAGTAAAGATAATATTGAGGAATGTAAAAAAGTTAAGCTTATTCAAGAATGAATACTAACCAATGTAATATTTAGGAGAACAAAAAAAATTCTCAACTACATCAGATGGAATCATGGACACCTGCTGAAAAATTATATATAGCTTTTCGATTATTTAAAGATCACATTTACAACAAAACTGTGTTAATTTGTTCACCTGAAGGTTTATTAACTTTGAAAATTAAGTATCACGCTCTATGCTTTCTATCGTATAAAAGAAAATATATGGAAAGTATTAAATTAAAAGAACTTAAGCTGCGCACCAACATATGCAAAAAATAGTTGTAATAACTGAATTTCCTTATGCCATTGTATTATTATATTATTAAAATGTATTTAAAGTATTAATGCAATGATCAGCGAAAGCTATAATGGATTATGTGTACTAGATAAGCACCTAACTTACCACTTAACTTTATACACGGCGACGCGTACGTTATAAGTAATGAAACGCTATTTATTTATAGCGTTAAAAAGCAACAAAAATATTACATTTTCGCATTGCGATTAATCCCAGCTTGTCCTTGACTTGAAATGTGAATTATAGGGCGCAGAATTCGAAAATAATTATTTGATCGAAAGTTATTCATATCAAAAATTGGAAAAAAAATGCAATTTTTCAAATTTTTAATTTTACCAAAAAAATTTTTAAAATTATGAATAATTCTTTTGTTTATAACAAATAGACTGATAATTTTCGAGAATCCACTCTAGATATTCGTAATCAGGGGTCAAAATACATGTAAAAAACTTTAGTAGAGTCATGTCTTTTTATCCGCTACGGAAACCCATTGGGCGCCCTAATTATCAGGTAAACGCTACGTTGCTCAAAAATCGTCATATCTCGGTTAGTGTGTAAGCTGGGAATCCCAAGAGATTGAACATGAAATACATCTTTTCTCGCATGTTGTCAACAATACTGAATTTATTCCAAAAAGCATTAAATGTCGGTAGCTTCTGAAATAATTTCCCAAAATTGTTGGAACGCATTATTACCGATGATACAACGTGTCGTAGTTATCATCGGAATGGAGGCTGAAAGGAAAGCAAAGACCAAAAATAACACATCAAAGAAAGTAAAAAATTAAAGTCATTTTCCCTTTATTTATGTTGTCAAAGCGTAGAGGACCAACCAATTCATAAAGAATATGTCGTAACCATTAAGTGTCGTTTGCATGAGACCAAATGCAAACACACGTAAAAATGTGGCAAGACAGTTGCTTCTTGCAGAACGATAATGCACCAACTTACCCTTTATTCGTTGTTAGTTAGTTTTTAGTGAAAAACTCAATCGATATCATTACACAAGCACCGTATTCGCCTGGTATAATATTAAGATTCAAGTTTTCATTGCAAAGGGTTTATTTTGAAACTACTGAAGAGGAGGCGTTTAAATTTTTTTAAAAGGAACAACAGTGGAATAAATAACGTTTTATATAATATGGTTAAATTTCGAGCAGCAGATATGTTCCGTAACATTTAGATTTAATATACTATAAATTTGTAAATAAAATTAATAGATATAGGACAGTATTAAATATCGAGCAGTGGCGGCTTTTTCTTAGGTTTGCAGGTGTGCACAACCTCCAAAAAAATTGTAAATTAAAATAAAATAGACTAATCAATATCAGTACAAGTCTTTTTTTAATTTCTATAGATTATGAGCGAACAGCGGTTAATTACCGTAATAATAGAACTTACTTCACCTATATATCCAGAAAAATTTGCCTGTATTACAGTATTATGCCTGGAAATGTTATCGCTTTGCTTGTTTGCAATTTTAATATCATCCAAGCGAATTAATTCGAGCGTATATAGAATTGCCTATTTAAGACGTGAAGATTAATTTCGTCTCATAAGCTTCATGTAGGTTACAAGTCGACTTGCAGACCTGTGTTTAGTTTATCCGACAAAATATCCCTCAACTAGAAAAATTTCACTTATGCATCCCACTGGACGAGTATTTCAAATTTTGCTTCCAGTCGCGCGTGGCGCTGCCAGTATCAAGTAAAGGTTTCTTCTTCAAGCAACAGTTTAACCATTCCTTTAGGTTAGAATACAATCGTGGTGTCTACTGCGTCGGTATTTCTATGCGTGATATCTACTGTACCGGTATTTTAATTTTTGTGAAAGTTACTATGTTTTTACTTTGATCAAAATATTTTATTACCTTTTAAAGAGGTTAAAAATGTTTGGCAAGGAAAAACCAACCAAAATCAAGAGCTTTGTCCCAAACTGTGCAGATAAATACAGTGGTCGATTTCGATTTTCGAATTCAAAGGATTCCGAGTTACGAAGGCATTTATAAAAACCATCGTGTACGTATCAGACATTTTTAAGAATATCTTGTAAGAGATTCTAGAAAAGCATTTAAATATAATGCAGTTCCTGCTCTCTATCTTCCTGTATGTGTAAGTAAAACCAAGCGAAAGCTTTTTTATTTTCTAGAAAAGATGAGCGGCTTGTTGAATGGGGTGTAAGCAATTATAAAAAACCTATAAACATGCTGTTTACGTGCATTGTTATGCACATCAAGTAAATTTGGTAACGTTTAACATTAACGCTACATTGTTTAATATTGCCAAATTTAATTTATGTGCATAACAATGCACGTAAGCAGAATGTTCATAGGTTTTTTTTATAATAACCCCATTCGATGATCGCTCATATTTTCTATAAAATAAAAAAGCGCTCGCTTGGTTTTACTTACCCACACAGGAAGATAAGGAGCAGGAAGAATATTTAACTGCTTTTCTAGAATCTCTTATAAGAGATACTTAAAAATGTCCGCATATTTTTTTCTAATTTCCAGGGATTTGTTCTTTTTCTTCATAAGTCGTCAAGCAATCACAATACTAGATCAAATTGTTGACAAACTCTTACCTCGTTCGACCCCAACAAGATGCAATTTTAATTCTAGAGTTGTTTGTACCGTATTCAAATATAGCATTCTAGAGACAATGGAAAAAATTTTAGATGACAGTAGAAACGTTTTTTTGTGAGATAAACGACAGACTAATAAACTTTGATGTGGAAAGTCTGTATGCTAATGTACCATTAGGGGAATCACTGGAAATAATTAAAACTAGACTTTCAAATGATACCACTTTATCAGGTGGAACCACGTTACCACTAGACAGGGCGATGGACCTTTTGGAGTGTTGCCTGCGTAGTGCTTACTTTCAATTAAAACACAAGTTCTACGCTTAGAATGACGGGCTTCCGATGGGTTCTTCACTCTTTCCAGTCGTGGTCAATATATATATATATATATATATATATATATATATATATATATATATATATATATAGAATAGTTCGAAATTCATGCCATAGAAATGGCAACAGTAAAACCGAAAAGTTGAGATAAGTCGATGATATGTTCATCGTATGGAAGGGCAATGATCAAGAACTTAATGATTTTTTGAAACATCTAATTACCATTCGACCTACAATTAAGTTTACCATGGAAAAAGAGGTAAATGATCAATTGTCCTTCCTAGATGTCATGGTAGACCGTTCATTAAAACTTCAGTATACAGAAAGCCAACACATACTGGACAATATTTTAATCATAGTTCTAATCAGTCTATTGTAACAAAACGGGGAATTATATGCAACCTCTATAATCGCGCTATATCTATATGCAATAATACCGATTCATTGGAAAAGAGATAGCAAATATTAAATCCGATTTAAAACAGAATGGTTATCCTTTAAAACTAAGTGACGATGTCATAAATAACTTTAGAACAACGAATACTGGACAGCAAGACACACATTCCTTCTTCACAATTCCGTACATTAAGGGAACTTCGGAGAAAATAAGACAAATTGTCAGTAGTGATAACATAAAAACAGCTTTTAAATCAGGAAATACACTTAGAGCTCATTTAACAAAAACAAAACTAAAAACTACCTATAAGAAAGGATGTGTTTACCAAGTTCCATGTGAGCGTGATGAAATGTATATTGGAGAAACCAAACGACCAACGTTAGAATTAAGGAACATAAAAAACTCATACACAAAAAGGGAAAACGTCGAGATCAAGTATTGCAGAACACGACTGGGATAAACAACACCATATAAAATGGTAAAGCAGAACGGTACTTTCCTATCCTCAAATGGATAAAAAGGTTTTTACGGAATACTATGAGCCAAGAAAGACTTTCTGCTTTGGCAATGCTTTCTGAAGAAAGGACTTTATCGAAAGCATACCTGGTATCAATCAGCGGTTATTAACGGTTATTAATAAGTTTGCTAATGCCAAAAATCGGCGTATGGATTTTCTTTAAAAATAATTCACACATTAAATTATAGGTGCATTTTGTTTTGGCTGCTACTTCTTTATGTTTAATTACTCAAAATACACTGCCTAATTTCATACTAACACAATTTTTAAAAACTTTTATTTTTTCATCCACCGTTGCCTATGACAGGTTTTATACATATCTATGTTTTTAATATACCATTGGAATTGCAACCCCTACTTTTTTAATGCAGCAGTAGCTACTGATATCGGGATGTAATTTGAGCACAGTAATTTGTATTTTTATCATTTTTCCGACAAAATTTGTCTTACAAAGTTATATCGGCAAATGTCCAGTTGTGTTCGTATTCATAAAGAATGATTTCGGTACTTCAAGCCGAACATCCTGTATTTATTTACCTTACTAAGAATATGACAAGTAAAAAAAAATTAAATTAATGTCTCTTTTCTCTATACAAAAAGCTCTATAAAAATATTTTTATGCGAATAGTATATTTTATCACCTTTCTACCTTTTCTTTATTAAAAAATTTCAAATAATCAAAATGAATTCTTGATATAATTTTAAAACCAAATTCTCTAGAACAAAAACATTTAAATACTACTAAATTACTACTCTACTTAAAATTCATCCAGGTTTTTAGATCTTTCTATGAGCAAGAATCAATTAAAATGTTGAGAAAATACCTTGAAATTCGAGATAGGTAGATACTTTAAATGTCTAGGTACAACATACCTTCCAAATAATTTCGTTTGCCAAAACCCTCCGTACTCGAGACAATATCATTTTCTGTTCTCGTTGTATCATGAAACATATTCAAAGAATCAGAATATTCAGGATACCTTCCATCGTTAGTTTCACGGTTACCACAAGAATTCCAGTTCATGGTATCTACTGAATTTTGCTGAATATTAAAACAATCAACATTCACTACGTTTTGTTTTTCCGCCGAACTAGTACTTTCTGGTGAAAGAAGAGATTCTATAAGAAAATTTTTTGAATTTTGACAACACTTTTTAATTGGATCACAAACAACATCCATCGTTACTGAATCACTTTCACTCGAGTCCGCCATTTTGAAAACCGTTCTGTAATATAAATATTTATAATAATATTTACAAAACCGCCTATTTGGTAACAGCTGAAAGCTTTTCAATAAAACTAAAGACGTGTTTATGTAAACAACTGCAAAGCAGCTTAAGCCAGGATATAAAGTTTTAATTTCAGGCCAATGAGAATCAGGGGGCGGGGTTTCGGTAATACTTCAGGATGAGAGAGATGCCTAATTAAGATTAATAACTGCGTGGGCTATTTATTTGTTTTAAACGCTAATTAGTAACGATAAGTTAGTGAGTTCAGGTTAAGCTGTGATTTTTTTGTTTGGCTATAAGCTTACACTGTGTGTTTTAAATTAGAAGAAAACTAAAATATTTTAAAATTTCAGGTTTTTCATTTAATCTTTTTCATCATAGATATCCTTTTCTTCGTAAAATATAATCAGTGGGTATTTCTGTTTAATATGGCAATTAATATGAATAACATAAAATTACTTTGTAAGGTTTTCGATGGAATATATTCAATTCGATTTTAATAATTTTAGCAAAATATCTTCACTTTAGTTTTGGAGTTTAGGATCCTTTTGATCAAATTTTATGATTTGAAATTTTTTATGGTAATTCGGTCATATAAAGTTTTTATTCATCCATAATCCTATTCTATTCTTCTGGTTTAAAGTTACGATCATTTTGGAAAGATTCACACTTACATGATTAACTTAGGTGGTACCTATTTTTATTAAAAACAATGCGAAAGTGAAATTAAATATAGTGAGCATCTGTATAAACCGATGCAGAAAATTAAATTATTATTATTATTACAATTTAAACTTACTCGATCTTCAACCAGTGGCGGATGGTGCATAAAAAAAGTAGGAGTTGCAACTCCAATGGTACATTAAAAACAGATATGTATAAAACCTGTCATAGGCACCGGTGGATGAAAAAATAAAAGTCTTATAAAATTGAGTAAGTATGAAACAAAGCGGTGTATTTTAAACAAATAAATTTAAAAGAGGTAGTAAATTTTAAAAATATAACACGTATAGGTTACTGTGTGAATTATTTATAAAGAAAATCCATACGCCGATCTTTAGCATTACCAAACTTATTAATAAACTACTGATTGAAATCAGGTATGCTTTCGATAAGATCCCTTTTTTTAGAAAGCATTGCTAAAGCAGAAAGTCTTCCTTGGCTCACAGTATTCCATAAAAATGTTTTTATCCGTTTGAGAGTAGAAAAGCACTTTTCTGCTTCAGCCAATGGTAATTAAAATTTTTAAAAGGTTTAAATATCTCACTTAGTTCGATATTTTACAAAAGATAGTCATAAAGTACAAGAAGTCGTATCCCTTAATTTTTGTTTGAGAAAACATGTACTACATTCGATATACTGTTCTCAAAAAAAAAAAACTGGCCGCTACCAAGTGATCTGTAAAGCTAAATCGTTCTTTTGCTAGACAAATAATTATATCATAAACTTCTTTTGCTTCCCGAGAAAACTCCACGGAATCATCGAGCTTATGTCGTTTTGAAGTAGATGGAGATGGCTCAACGTCGTTTGAGGTAATATTATTTCTAATTTCTGTTAATTTTAATTCAAATGCTAATATATTTTTATTTGCGATAACAGCGTCAATTTGTCTTGTTTGACATTTACGAGATAACAAATCAACTTGAGGCATTATTTTGTAAAATAAGTTTAACCGTGAAAGGAAATTCTTGCTTTTGAGAATTTTGACACACCTTGATTGGTTCGTGGAACTAAGATTTTTTCCATTGTCTCTAGATTGCTGTTTTTGTATTCGAATATGGCACAAACAACTCTAGAATTAAAATTGTATCGTATTAGTGCCGAACGAGCTAAGTGTTTGTTAACAATTTGATCTAGTACTACAGTCCTTTAAGGATTATTTGAAAAAAAAACAACAACTCCCTTGTAAATTGGAAAAAAATATGCGAATATTTTTATCGGCGGATGCAGCGTTTACCATTACCAAATTTAATTGATGTACATAACAATGCAAGTAAGCAGCATGTTAACAGGTTTTTTTTATAACTCCTTGCACCCCACTCGACCAGCCGCTCGTGTTTTCTAGATAATAAAAAAGCGCTCACTTGGTTGTAATACACATACAGGAAGATAGAAAGCAGGAACTGCATTATATTTAACTGATTTTCTAGAATCTCTTACAATAAATTCTTAGTTAAATTACAGGCATAGAGACATCACGCATAGAAATACCGGCACAGTAGCCACCACGGTTGTATTCGAACCTAAACTAAAGGAATGGTTTAACTGCTGCTTGAAGAAGAAACCGTTACTTGATACTGGCAGCGCCACACGCGACTGGAAACAAAAGTTCAAATACTCGTCGAATGGGTTACATAAGAGAAAGTTTTCTAGTAGAGGGATATTTTATAGGGAAAAGTAAACACAGGTTTGCAAGTTGACTTGCAACCTACATGAAGCTTATGAGACAAAATTAATTTCCACATCTTAGATAGGCAACTCCATATACGCTCCAATGGATTAGCTTGGATTGCCTTAAAATTACACACCAGCAAAACGATAACGTTTCCAGGCATAAAACTGTAATACAGACAAATTATTAATGATATTTAGGTTAAGTAATTTAAATTATTTCAATAATTGACTGCTGTTCGCGTATAATGTAGGTAAAAAAATTATTTGAATTTAATCATTAAATTATCAGTAGAAATTAAAAAAATATTTGTACAGGGTGAGTCAACGATTGGATGAAGTAAGTTTGTGCCTTTTCGGTGAAATTTATAAAGAAACTATATTTATTGTTTGATACAGTTTATTTTTACGCAGATTTTAAAAATATTTAGGACTCTACAGAGTGAGCCAAAAAACTAGGACAGCATAAAGTTGTATTTTTTTTAAATAGAACACCCTATATACGAATCGTATTTTCAATTTAGCTTATAATTTTAAATCTTTTTTATTAAGGGTTTACTATAACAAAACTTTATAGTTTCTGAGATAATTAAGTTTAAAGAAAAAAAGTCACATTTTCAAGCATCAATTCAATCCTAAATAACGTTTTCAATTTTGTGACAAATATATTCAAATTTGGAATTCAGCAAGGCCAAGGACAAGTTAACATAATTTTTACCTAATATTTGCAATAAAAGCTACAGGGTGTTGAACACATCGGCTCAAATTTGAACAAGTTTAAATGAATAAATATCTTTTTTTTTTTGGTACACCCTGTATATTTTCATGTTATTTAATAGAGTAATAAAAACCCTAAAAGTTTTGTTCAATATATCCTATACCTATTTATAATAGTTTTTGAGATATTTCAGTTTTTCTTATTTTCCATACTTTTTTACAGAAATAGTCTTCATTATCATAGTAGCTATGGCAAAAACAATGTAAAAGAACATTTTTCTGTCAAATTTATAACCGCAATCGCTTCTTTTGGTTTTTATCTAGTGTAGTTTGGTTTTTTTTTTGCATTCATCTTATATTGTAAAATGAATTTTCCAAAGAATGAGTTAATAGATATGATTTATACAATAGGAGAGGCTCAAAAAAATTGCCTTATTGCTCAAAGAATTTACAAAATGAAGTATCCTGATCGACGCCAGCCTAATACCCATACTTTTCAAAACTTGATGCAAAGATTTGATTCTTCTGGTACTGTTGATTATCCAAAACGTAAAGTGGTCAACAAACCAGTAACTAATGAAGAAAAAGAACTACAAGTATTGTTAAATGTTCAGGAAAATCCTTATATTGGTAGCCGTCAGTTAGCAGCATTATGTGAAACATCACAATCCACCGCTAATCGTACTACCAAGAAATATAGGTATCATCCATATCACATGGAATTACACCAAGAATTGCATGGACAGGATTTTGAAAGTCGTGTAAACTTTTGTCGTACAATAAATGCGGAGATTCAATTAAATCCAAATTTATTATGCGAGGTAATGTTTAGTGATGAAGCTACTTTTAGAAGTAACGGTGCCGTAAATAGACGCAACATGCATTATTATGCCACAGAAAACCCATTTTAAATTAGAGAGGTGCAACATCAAAACCACTGGTCATTAAATGTTTGGTGTGGTATTCATCATAATCGAATTATTGGACCCCACTTTTTTAATAAACCACTAAATGACCATAGTTACCTGAACTTTCTACAAGAAGAACTACCCCAACTGCTTCAAGGTCTCGATAGGGATGAGCTCGACAGTATGTGGTTCCAGCACGATGGTGCGCCTCCGCATTACCATCGTGAAGTTCGTGCGTTTTTGGACCAACGATATCCGCAAAAATGGATTGGACGTGGGGGTTTCATTGAGTGGCCACCAAGGTCTTGCGACATCACCCCATCAGATTTCTTCCTATGAGGTTATATTAAAACTAAGGTGTATGTTAATCCACCAACAACAGTGGAAGATATGCGAAACAGGATTAGGGATACCTGTAGAACAATCACGCCACTAATTTTGTCCAGGGTCCGAGAAAATCTGCAAAAAAGACTAAATTTGTGCATTGCACAAGAGGGTCGTTTATTCGAACACTTATTAAAAAGAAATAATTAATCTCAGTATTTAATAGGTAATTTTTTATTTCAATTTAGTATAAAAGTAAATATGTATTTGCCTTGTTGTTATTATTGTGTTAATTTTTTCACATTATGTTTAATTAAACTATTGCCGTTGTAATATAACGAATAATGTATTTCATCATATTTAACCACATTCTGTTTGTTTCTGTAGTTTCTTTTTATTATTTTACATGGCTACTATGATAATAAAGACTATTTCTGTAAAAAAGTATGGAAAATAAGAAAAACTGAAATATCTCAAAAACTATTATAAATAAGTATAGGATATATTGAACAAAACTTTTAGGATTTTTATTACTCTATTAAATAACATGAAATATACAGGGTGTACCATTTAAAAAAAAAAGATATTTATATTTAAACTTGTTCAAATTTGAGCCGATGTAGCTTTTATTGCAAATATTAGCTAAAAATTATATTAACTTGTCCTTGGCCTTGCTAAATTCCAAATTTGAATATATTTGTCACAAAATTGAAAACGTTATTTAGGATTGAATTGATACTTGAAAATGTGACTTTTTTTCTTAAAACTTAATTATCTCAGAAACTATAAAGTTTTGTTATAGTAAACCCTTAATAAAAAAGATTTAAAATTATAAGCTAAATCGAAAATATGATTCGTATATAGGGTGTTCTATTTAAAAAAATACAACTTTATGCAGTCCTAGTTTTTTGGCTCACCCTATAGAGTCCTAAATATCTTTAAAATCTGCGTAAAAATAAACTGTATCAAACAATAAATATAGTTTCTTTGTAAATTTCACCGAAAAGGCACAAACTTACTTCATCCAATCGTTGACTCACGCTGTACTTATATTTATTAGTATTTTTATTTTAATTTATAATTTTTTGGGGGGTTGCGCAAACCTGTAAACCTAAGGAAAAGTCGCCACTGTCTTCAACAAATAATCGCAAAAAATTGTAATTTAAGAATGTAGTTATGATCTTCCTTGAAAAATTGTAAGTAGAGTATTTCTGGGCGGGTCAGGATGAAATAATCCTACGTATAGTAGGAAATCGGCAACACGGGAAAAAAATGCGTATTACTACTACAGTGGAAATGGATGATATAACTTTTAGTTGTTTAGAAAATTCGGAATTCTTGGTGTAATTTCATATAATAGCCAATCGACATGGGAGATGGATATTCATAAACAATTTTATACACTTTCAATAGTCATTCTTTTTGCGTACATGTCATCTTTTTTAGAGCGCTATGTAACTGCATGCCATCATATAATTGTCTTTTTTTAAGGCTTGGCTTAACACTTGCAGTATTTGTGCTCTTTCAATCTTTTTTTTTATGATAACACTATGTACGCCACTGCTGATACCTAATGTTATTTCTTCATCTTCCTCCATATTACCGTAAACAATTTCAACACCAATGGAAACACTAACTTGCGCTTACCATACTCTTCCTCTATTTGAGAGCAGAGGGTGTAAAATAATAATGAAAATCAAAATCAAATGTCCAACTTAGCACTAAACAGTTAAATAGAGCTAACTAAAAGTGGCCCTGTAGAAAGAGCAGTTCAGGTTATTGAGCAAATATCCGACAGCTCAGTGAGAGGAAATCCAGAAAATTCAGGGCGCCAGCAGCTCCATACGAGTTAAACTGCAAACTGCCTTAAATCGTTTCGGTACTTTTTCTACAGTATCCACTTGGCCAATAAATGTTGAGATTCATCATAAAATCCAATAAATTTATTCTTGGTAGAAATTTAACATACTAATACAACAGTTTTTGAAATTAGGGATAAGGTTGAAGTACGTGTTGGAGGTAGCCACAGAAATTTCAAAATATACGGGGATAATTACAAAAAAAATCAGCTTCCAAAAGCAACCTTTATGCTGAGCCAACTAACCTTTTCTAGGCCTTTAAAGGAGCTATGCGCAGTTTGGCAAGGTGTTGCACCTGCGAGCCATAAAATGACAACAATAACAATAGTAATAACAATAAGTAATAATAAGTATTACTAAGTCTTATACTAATATAATTAAGGCTCAATTAACTTAGGTGTAATTAATCACTAGTCACACATCATCAATTCCTAGCCATAAACTAACAACCGTCAATGACAGTTCATGAATAATAAAGTTGACCTTTTTGTATTTAGCAAAAAGCGGTAGTAAAAGTCTCAGCCTCTTGAGGAGTTGATTGACGGTTATTGACTGATAACTATAAAAAATACTTAATAAAAAAAGGCTTATATGCTCCTTCGTAGCAATTCTAGTCCACCGAAACAGGTCTTTAGTGGATTGTAGGGGGTTCCAATTACCTCCCGAGTGATCAGATATACTTGAGTAAACTTGGATCCAGACAATAATTTCCAGTAACGAGAAACCAGGAAAAACAAGTACATAAAAGCAGTACGTAAAAGGAAGCACGTGAAAGAACGAAGAAAAAGAAGAACGTAGCTGAAGAAAAAGAACTGAAATAAGAAGAGCCCTTAAGATTCAGTTGTTCGGGAAACTTAACAGTTCTAATCAAAAAAACGAGAGGCTCTATAGAGTTTTGAAGAACTTTAAGCATCGATATATGTCTTAACGGATCTTGTGAGATAAATCCTTCAGAGAAGTGATTACTCAATAATATTCAACAGCAACTTCAGCAAAGACAAAAGGTAAGGTAATAAACTAAAGAAACCAAAATGAGTAACTGTTGCAACCAGCCAATAAATCCCATAAAATAGAGTCAAATATGTCGGACATAAGTTGCTTCTCATTTCACGGCTTCGTTAAGAGCAAATAAAAGGAGGAAAATGACTTTTCTTCCCAAGTAAATGAATTGTTCCACAAAAAATGACCATAATTGTGCATAGTTCAATACAATAAATGAATACAATTGAACTTGCCTTGGTAACTTTATTAACACCAGAAAAAAACAACAAATTAGTACAGTACTCGAAAACTGATGTAGATACTAGATGAATGAAACAAAACACAGATTATTTTATTGCATAAAAGAGTCAGAAAAATTATTCTATCCAATTTAAATTTATTTTGCTATAATTAAATAAAATCCTGTAGAAATACGCGATAAATAGGACAACCGAGATCTATGTCAAAAAAAAAGATAACGGTAAACTCAACATCAATACAAAAACAACCAAGCACAGAGTAGTAAAAGATCGATATATATATATATATATATATATATATATATATATATATATATATATATATATCGATAGAATTACGAGGATTTGTGATATAGTAAAACCAAAAGTGCAACGAATGAAATACTTTTATTCAAAAAATTAATGAGAGATAATTAAGAAAAATGGTATTATGTCTGCACATACCTTGAATATTTACAAAAACAAAATAAAATTAACTGAATTTAGTCATAGTGAACTTAAACTGAAATTTTAACCGTGACAATGTTGTCAACTTTCTGTACATCGCGATAAAGAGAAATATAAGGCAATAATAGATTTCTTAAAGTTCCTCTAATGGAAACTTAGCTTTAGGCGCAAAGACCGAAAACACTTAGTGAGCGAAAAAAAAAACGACTACCACACGTCTTGACATTTCAGATTGATACGCGAAACCCGTGTCGTGGTCAAAATATTGAAGATGGTTAAAACGATCTGCAAATTCATACGTGTTGCTCATTTAATCGCAATTTGAAATGACCTAAATTGGGATATTGACTGTATTTAAATAAAAATATAATTTGACAGCGAAACGGTGGTCTCCACAATAGAAATCCTAAAAAACGCAATATTTTTCTTTATATTTAAGAAATTTTATTTTTATTTAATAATCAAAATGTAATTAAAGCTCCTTCGAGTCACGTGACAATGAACACCGATCAAAGTGAATGATGTCACTCCGTACTAACGTCATCGCTGACACTCCGTCCTGATACGGTTATTCTTTTGAGTCTTTATTACTTTCAGTTCTATCACTTGAAGTAATCATGATCACTTCGACTTAATGACAAGTACATGCATATTCAAAAGAATATGAAGTTATCAGTTTCACTTTTTTCATCCTTTGATAATTACTCTAAAGAATACAGTCAACGTCATCGCTCTCACGAACTTGACACATACATTTTTTGGTTTTATAACACATTCATGATCGCTATCAAGGGCTACGTTGCCTAGTTAATATGTTATAGTCATTTTCATGTAATTTCGTCGAAATTTGCTTACTTTTCTCTTTGAAAACGATTTTACGAAATTTTCTCATGATAGAAGGTAGATTTATTAAGGCAAATAATTTAAATTTGCCGAGAATTGATTGTTTTATGGTGGCCAATTTCTTCGTAAAAAACGGTAACTTCTGCCGTGCTGAATTAAGAAATGTAAGTAATTTACCAAGGATTGTTATTTCCGTAACCGATAATGAATACATAATAGTAATCATAGGTATTTACAAGCTCAAAACTAAAATAAAACAAGTAGTACCGATCCTTGTGGGCTAGCTGAACCCATATTTTCCTATTGTTTTTCGAAGATGGAACCTGAATAAATAACTTTTCAGGTGTTTTAATTGTAGTACTTGTACACTGAGGCACCGCACAACACTTAAAATAACTTAGAACTAATCTTTTATTACAAAAATTGCGAAAAAACTGTATCTCCTTGTCAGTTTACCAGTGTTTATATACTAGTGACATCACTGAGATAAAGTGACAAGTATTGGCGTTTTGGAGGGAAATTTGAAACGGAATTTAAAATTTATGATTTTTAAAGTATTAGTTGTATTAAAAAAAAATTTTAATATTATGGGCTACATTAGGTACTTATGCGTGGTTTTAAAAACTTTCCCAAAAATAGTCAACATCCCAATTGCCTCTTTTTTATCAAAATTAGAGAAGATGGAAGAAGGAGAGGACACTACACATGGGGGCGAAGAAGTGTGACGTCACTCGTGAAACATATGACGCTCACATAATCTCAAATTTGAGTAAAAAACAATAACAGTGAGTGTAAATGAAAAACAATTAAAAAATGGGTAAAATGTGTTATGTGAAAAGGAAAGGCGCGACGCGACGCTTTAATTGCATTTCAGAAAGTAAGTTCTAAATCTCGGCTAAAAAGGGAGAGTTACCTGTCCTTCCACCCTTCTTAATCAGAATATAGAAATATTTTATTTAGAAAGATTTCTGGGCTAAGATTCCAAAGACGAAGTTTGCGTAGAAAATTCTAACTAGTAATTTCTTCATAAAAACATTCACCAATTGACTATCGTGGTCTACTTTTAAGCAGATGTAAACTTAGACAAAAGGGTTTAAATTGATAAGAACTACAATATGTCAATTAGGTTTTGAATCATGGAAATACAAAAATAAAAACCATTTTCTTTTATTATGAAACCGGCGAAAATCGAAAATTTTATTTATTCTATTCCAAGGCTTCATCTTTAGGTTTTTATCTGTAAATTTTATATACAAACATTTATTTATTAATATATGTGTCCATTTCATATTCTGCGGCAATGTCCTTATATCGAAAAAGTTGATAGGCGAAATGTTAATGGGGTTAAAGGGAGCATATTTTAAAAATAGATTAGCGTAAACAGAGTATCCCAAAAAAGCGTGGGGCATATTTTTTAATATTTTTTAAAAGTAATTATTTACCTTTTTTTATCGAAATTGGAGACGCGTCGACCCTCTTTTCAATCCCAAAATCTATTTGCCTTAAAATTCGACGTTATATCGATGAAAAATTTAATAGACGAAATATTAATAGGATTAAAGGAGGTACATTTTAATAATATTTTGGCTTATACAGGATATTCCAAAAAAGCATGATTCTTTTTTTTTAAATGTAGTGACCCACACTTTTAACGTTGAACCCTCTTTTTAACCCAAAAATGTTTTGCCTTAAAATACGACATTGCCAAATTTTTAAATGTTTTAATATTTCCTGTCCAAACTCAGTATTTTACATAAACTTTAAAACACATCAAGGTCCTTTATTTTTTCCAGAAATTTTTGAGGAATCTAAGCTGCGATCATTTTAGCTCATAATATACAATAATTGTTTTTTTATATATGGTGTTCAAAATGTAATTTAAATATTGATATTTTTTATTCTGTTTTACGCAATTTTTTTTATGTAAGATCCTGTATTAAATGAAAAATAAACATCCAAACTGACATGACATAATATAGAACAAAGAAAATCAAGGACACCTATTCATAAAACATTTTCTGATTTTTAGATGAAGTAATTATTAAGCATCAATAATACTTTTTATTCTTATTAAAATTATTAATAATGACTTTTTATTACTGGAAAATTTACAATAAAGAATTGTATAGAGAAATAATGCGCCTATTGGATTCATATAGTAAGAATTGTCCATTTTTTGTTTAATACCAATTTTTGGAAAAACTATTGGAAATAAAAGCGAACATGTTGATATCAATTTAAAATAAATATAGACTCCATCGATATATGCTACTATGGATACTAGATTCTAAATTTTAAAAAACATGGTCTATAACTGAAATTGAAAACATCAATATTTAAATAATAATATTGGAAGCCCTGTTTACAAACGGCTAAATATTGGAATTTTGTGAGATAAAATGATCTGTACTAAAACTTCCCACAAATTTTTACAAAAAAAAAATAAAAATATTTATGGTGGGTGTATTATTTAAATGAAATACTGATTTAGGCCAAAAAAACATATAATAATTTGGCACGTCGCATTTAAGATAAACAAAATGTAGGATTGAGACAACAGCTTCGATAAAAAAATGTAGGTCGTTACAATTTAAAAAAAAAACTATAAATTATGCGCAACGCTTTTATGGAACAACCTGTATAAGCTAAACTATTTTTAAAATTTTTAATCCATTAATATTCCGCCTGTTATATTTTTCATCAATACAGCGTCAATCAAATGCCAGATTACTAAATGGACACACTGTATAATATAATACAGGGTGTCTGGTAAGTATCTCCTAATTTCTCGGGAGCATATAGGGGAAGTCAAAATAATTCTACTTTGTCATATAAAAAAATTCCTAAAGTGCCCCTTAACGGGGATACAGAGCCTTAAAGGGTATCCTGCGATTTACCTTATCGACTCTAAGTTTTAAATCGACTGGTATAATTTAACGAAATTTTAATATTTTATAGAGGCCATAAAGGCTCATTAAACCATACAACAGTAGATGTTTTAGATCATCAGAAAAGTCAGGAATGGATTTGCAGCCACAGTCGTTGACCCTAACTTTTGACAGGTGTCATTTTACAGAGCTGAAAACTGATTTTTTAAATAATTTGGTCATTCCTCTTCAAAAAATGTACTCTCAATTTTTTTCGATAAAAGTGACGATTTTTTAGATAAGTCGGTTTTTATGCGAAAACTCGAAAGTTAATAATGCTAAACACAAACAGGTAAAAATAAAGTATACTGGGTGTGCAGATGTGCTTTAATTTATGAGTAAGCACTGTCTCACTCTTCGAAGGCAAGATGATGTTATGCTGAAAGATTTCCAGCTCAGACATTGTCAAGTCCAGAAACCTTTCAAGGGGTTGGTGGGGGTCAATTAATTTACAATGTTATTAAAATGTAAAAATAGTGAAAACGTTTAAATGCTTTTTTGGTAAATATTCAATATGGATTCCACGAACTTCAATACATTTTCCTTTTCTTCGAATATTTTCCCTCTACTGTGCACATAATATTCCAGCATTATTATGGACTTCGTTAGAATGCTGTGCAATTCTCGCTAGTTAGTTCTTCTCTAGTATTTACCGGTGTTGAATAAACTAGTTCTTTTAGATGTCCCTAGAGGTAAACGCCTAAGAGATTTAGATCTGGAGACCTTGGTGGCCATAACATTGTTTTGTGTCGCGAACTTTCTTATGCTGTACAATACCTTGCAAAGTTTGTTCCTCTACGTAAGGGTCTCGTGCTCTCCTGGGAGGTCCCTCACTGCCACATCGCGGCAAAAATGACCCTGAATAAAACATGTAAATAATTAATTCGTGAACTCTAATAATTATTTTCTAATCATCTTTTACCTGTTTCCCTTAAGCTTCGGTCAACCTATTGAAAGGTTTTTTGACTTGGCAATATTCAAACTGGAAATCTGTCAGCATAAAGTCTTCTTGTCTTCGAAGAATTTCACAGCGCTTCACCATAAATTAAATACATATCAGCATTCTCTCCGTAAGAATATTCTTCCATTTTTTAAAATAATTTTTATTTGGAAGCAGTTTTGACAAGTTCTTTTAACAGTAATTTATTATGTAGGTATTGACAATGACGACCTGATTTTTATCTGTTTGTATTTAGCATTAGGATCTTTTGAGTATTTCGTATAAAAACCGATTTATCTCGAAAACTGACAGTTTTATAGAAATATATTAAGAGTGCCTTGTTTTGAAGAGGAATGACCGAAGTATTCAAAAAATAAGTTTTTAGTTCTGTAAAATGATACCTGTCAAAAATTTGCCCTAACGAGTGTGGCTGCAGATCCATTCCTGACTTCTCTGATGATCTGAAACGTCTTCTGTAGTATGGTTTAATGAGTCTTTATGGCCTCTATAAAATAATAAAATTTCATTAAATTATATAAGTCGGTTCAAAACTTAGAACCGATAAGGTAAATCGCTGGGTGCCCCTTTAGGGATCTGTATCACCGTTAACGGACCCTTTGGGATTTTTTTTCCATGACAAAGTAGGGTTATTTTGATCTCCCCTGTATGCTCCCGAGAATTTAGGAGGTACCTAACGGACACCCTGTATATAACAATACCAGCGCAAAACCACACTGGCTACCTAGAAGATATAATATGCATAGCAACTAGATTGAGTTTCTATCTTAAACCGTTTTACTGAACTTAGCGGTAACTGTTAATTTTTCTGCGTACTTTTTCTTTATATTTTGGATCTCAACACAAATTTTATCCTAGAAAGGCAAAATAGAGTTGATTTTAGTCCAAAAAAAAAAGAGCAGCAATAATAGGATACTCTTGGACTATTGTCAAAACTCTAAATAGCAAAATATTTATACCTTGAATAATTTATTTGGCCATACTTAATTAGGCTGAACTGTATACTACTATTGACATTTTGTATACTTCACCGAATACGTTACAATTTATGTGTTACCAATTCTAATATTTTACGTTTATTAGTTACAATAAATTTCTGAGCGGGACGCTCTATCTGCGTTACGGTTTATGGCTTTGGGATGATGATGTACTGAGGCAAAGAATTTACCACAAAGTTAGCTTATGTAGTTTTAGACGGTATGAAAATTCAAAGCTGGCTGTATCTGGGCTATTCTCATAAACTAAAGAGATTGTTGAATTGAGTTTGCTGATACTTGGTGAAACTCCATATCAATAAAGATAACGTAGTAAAACTCGATTTTTACTTGAAAATTCCACTTTAATTGAAACTTGAATAAAAAGATATTCAACATGTTTCGCTACACGGTAGCTTTATCAAACTTGATAATTCTACCGTGTAACGAAACATGTTGAATATCTTTTTATTCAAGTTTCAATTAAAGTGGAATTTTTAAGTAAAAATCGAGTTTTACTACGTCATCTTTAATAAAGAAATTGTGTTACAATTCTGAGGACCTTATTTTGGAATTGTTGCATTCTGGTCCTCTGTCATGGGTAGATGCGCCTAGGTTTGATATGAATATGTCAGGGCTAAGCGCAGTATAGTCATAGATTAAAAACTTGTTTTTGAGTTTTCGAATTTATTGAAGAGTAAATACTAGATAGGATTTGTTGTCTTTCTTTCGTGTTGCATCCATGTGGTCTTTCCTCAACAGTTTTTTTTATCATAAATTAAACCAAGATATTTGATCTGATTAGCCCACTGAAGGTGTACTTTTTGTAGTACAATTTGACTACGTGGAGACTTCCTTGTTCTTGTGAAAAACATTGCCTACGTTTTGGTTGGATTTATTTTAACTCTCCAATGGTTTCATCCAGACTGATAACAGATTTAGATGTTTTTGAAGTTTGGTGGCTTAAACTAGTGTCGTCAGTCCACGAGATGTCTGACGTATACCATAATTGACTAAAGTATTTTTAGCGTCTATAGTATTTACCATACACTATAGCAGATAATACACTAATTAAAGTAATGAAACAAAATTATTTAATATATAACGAACATTTTTAAATACTAACAATATTACAGTGATTGTTTTAGGTCATCTAACCACTGAATTGTTTTCGGGCTGCGGGTTCCTAGGTCTTCCAAATTTTCGGAATACGCACAAGTTGAGCATTATGATTATGTATTGCATTGTTTGTTTAGGGCCCCACAGTCATAACCGGGAACTCTGCTCTTCCCCATCAAATCAGTAATTCAGCCATGTCCCGTGCGGACTCGATTAAGTGTTGTCCATAGAGTTTGTGGGAGCTCACATCCTTTAAAACCTTGAGATATGTCTGCTTTATATCGTTCTGTTTTATACTAGCATTCCACGAATCATTTCAAAAGTTTCACGCGTTGAACTCTCCGACTAACTCCACAATTTGCCTGATTCGTCGGGCTCTGGATTTTAATATGTGCTGATGTATTATGAAATACTCCATGTCTTGATGGATAGGTAGAATGGAATTTGCAGTTATCCTGTGAATCATGCGGTATTCTCGTACAAGAGCTGAATTCCAACGCAGATCTGGTGGGGTGATGTGTTTTAGAACTGGAAGCCATAGGGTAGGAATGTTTTTTATTGTGCCACTTAACATTATCATGATGTAGTTGATTATAGAGACATGTGTGCTACTCTTTCACGCAGGAGCGCAATACTCTAAGACCGAGTAGACCAGTGCCAGTTCGAAGTTCCCGCAAGCTTTTCAGTAATGTTATTGAGAGTTCCGAGTTTCTCGTAGCGTTTTCAAGGTGTTGTTTGATTCAACTTGGGTTGGCGATTGTTTTAAGGTTGTTCCATTGAATTCTATTTGAAGAGTGTACTTAGCCTGATGGTTGCTAAGATGAAAGCAACATACCACCGCCTTGGTTGTATTAAGACTTGCCCTCCATTTTTTGAAAAATTGCCTTAAGCTGGTAAGATCATTGGCCAGAGTCGTTAGGCGAGTTCTTTTATTCCATCGATGATTTTGCGCACTAATCTGAAATCCATCAAACCGTTCTTAAAATAAAGCAATAAAAATGCGATTAATCATCACACCGTTCTTTTTTTTATCGATGGACGCATCAACAATCCATCGAATCCATCGACTTCAGACCCCGATGAATGCGATGGACAGGTAGTGGGGGAAAAAAATAACTGTTAATTTTGAAGGTTATGTTTTTATTTCTCTGTCTTGGAAAGAAATAATTGCCACTATTTTTGATTTATTGTTCGTTATATATAAAAATGACGGAATTTCTATATTATATAAAAATATTTATATAAATATACTAGAAAATAAACTTAAATATTGGATTTTTAAGTTTACGTTTTTGGAAAAATGTCACATGTCAATCGGAAATGAGCGTTCTTAAATTCAACAAGATTTCATTGAAAATCCATTTATGACGTCACAAGAACCCATCGAACTAATTCAGCGCTTTTTCATCGATGGAATAAAAGAACTCGCCTGTTCTGTTTACGAAAGCTGTCTATATTGACAACCGATAACCAGGCCATTTATGTAGGCATGTTTTCTAACTGAAGTTATGATAAATCAGAAATGTATAAATTGAACAATAATGAGGCCAACACTTAAACCTTCGGCAAACTATTATTAAGTTTTCTTTTTTTGACTTTTTGAATCATTGAGGAAAAGAATTTGGTAGGAAGGTATTATTAGTTCGAACCTTTGGGCAATGCATGGTTCTCAGCAGTTTATAAATCAAGCCTTCCCTCCCATACAGTTTCGCAGACCGCAGAGAGATTTATGTACACTGTTGATGTTTTTAGATTTTTTTCAAATCCAGCTAGTTAATTCTCAACTTGATCAGAACAGTTTCTGCCTCTACAAAATCCAGCCTGTTCTGTGGGACAGTGACATTTATGGAAAAGCATAGTCTATTACATCAACTTATACGAGACACTTAGGAGCAAGATTGCGTTTGAGGGTAGTGAGGGCCTTTTTAACCGACTTTTAAAAGGAGGAAGGTATTACATTCGATCAATATAGTTTTAGACGGTATGAAAATTCAAAGCTGGCTGTATCTGGGCTATTCTCATAAACTAAGGAGATTGTTGAATTGAGTTTGCTGATACTTGGTGAAACTCCATATCAATAAAGATAACGTAGTAAAACTCGATTTTTACTTGAAAATTCCACTTTAATTGAAACTTGAATAAAAAGATATTCAACATGTTTCGCTACACGGTAGCTTTATCAAACTTGATAATTCTACCGTGTAACGAAACATGTTGAATATCTTTTTATTCAAGTTTCAATTAAAGTGGAATTTTTAAGTAAGACTTTTAAAAGGAGGAAGGTATTACATTCGATCAATATATATGTTTTTTTATATATGTACGTCCATTACTCCGAAACGACGACACCGATTTGAATGAATTTTTTTGTATTATATTCAGGAAGTGCTGCAGTGATCTCATATTTTTTTGATCGAAATTGGTTCAGTAAAAATCGACGATAGCAATAAGAATATGGCGGAGAAAAAATTAATTTTGACCGGTTTTTTGGTATTGGTGTGGGTTATGGTGAAAGCTGAAAACACTATTCTGATAGTTGGGTATTGTTGCGCCTCATTAGGTTTTGATGAAATAAAACAAAGATTGGGGTTGTATCCCTTGTTCATTCTGCCTTAATGAAAGATAAACATGTTTTTAGCATCAAATAGGAGATAGAGGTCGTTATGGTCTACCCATTCTGCGAGAGTAAGACCATGTCATTATTAATATCGTCAGCCCATCAATTGTGGTAGCTACTAAAGTCTCCGAATTACCCTGCTCTGTTATTAGAATTCGGTATATATATATATATATATATATATATATATATATATATATATATATATATATATATACACATATATATATATATATATATATATATATATATATATATATAACATATAAAGACTACAGCGCCGGGGACGTTTATAAATGTTCCTTGTGTGAATGGAATTTAATTTCATTTGGAGCTCTATTGTACTTTTAGCCGGGATAGATATCTAGTATTTCTCCCAAATGTGAACGATCGATTATGGAAAAAATATAATTACGAAGAATCTGAAAATTTGACAGTGTATTAACGTGTATGGGGGACAGCCGGATAAAATATTTTCAAGATGGTGGCACTTCCGGTTATACCCGAAGTAGATGTCAACTTGGTTATTTTAAATGGAACACCCTATATATTATTACATTTTTGATTTCTACGTAAAATTCTAGACATATTTTATGTATAATATTCTATACTTAAGTCTCACCGTTTTGAACATATTTAAATTTTTATGTCAAAAATGACGCGGACCCAAACTTAACTATAAATTTTTCGTATAAGGAAGTCTTTATTATTTAATTAGTTTTCTTGTAGACGAAGATCGACTTTAGTAGTATTTTTATGATATTTTGAAAATTATTAGTATAGAGTGGTCAAAAAAGAAGAGTAAAAATTATATTTAAAAAATCGTCAAAAGTCAATTTTTTCAAATAGAAAGCACCTATTTTTATAATTTTATCGTATTAAGCATTAAAAATAAGGGTAACTTTGTATAAGGTTGTCTATTCCAAAAATTTGTATTTTTCATATTATTGGCAATTCAACATTTTTCTATTGTAAAATGCTATACAGCTTTTAAGTTTTGTTATTAGTTGGCCATGACGGCGAGGCGTGGCGAAAATAAAACAATCGAACCCTAGAGAATTGTCATGATTTCTTTTCATTTGACATTCATTAATAATAATCATGCCGGGGCGATTAAATTACACGCATGAAGATTATTTAAATTTATTTATTATTTATGGAGAATGTGATGAGTTATTTCAAGAACATGCGATACATTCGCGATCCGATATCCACAGAAACAGAAACAACACCTCCAACTGTTAAAACGATTATAGAAAACTTCAAGAACTTTGGATCCATAAAAGCAAAAAGAAATAAAAATAAACCAGATGTTAATGGAGATGTCGAAGTATTTTTCTGCAATTTAATATATCTTTTGAGCGCAGTGTTTGAGAAGTACAGGGCTATTGTCATGTGTGGTGATTTTAATATTGACGGCTTGAGGATTTCTTTGGAGCAAAGTGTGCTTCGTGATATTTTGAAATCATACAACTTGACGTCGGTGGCTGAGGTGCTATCCGAATTAGAAGCATTAGGTGCAGACTATATGTTGGCAAATATCCCTGATTTGTTGAGAACATAGAACTCGGTTTTTCGGATCACAATGCGGTAGGTATATAATATAAATTAGATCGACCCACCTCTTCCAAAGGAATTCGATCAGCTAGTCATTATCACAAGATTTTTAATTGCACTGCTATAAATGAATTTAATAGAATACTTAAACAACATTATGCTCTAGATAATGTAATCTTCTTAAACTACGAAGTTGATGAAATATTTAAGCCTTTCTGGAAACATTTTTCGTACACTTTTGAGGCGGAATTTCCTAAAAGGTCAGTTAAATTTAAAAAGAGGAAAATAAAAAATGTCAGTTTAGCGATACTTTGATTAATGAGTCTGGGCAATTGCACGAATTAACATTAATTAAAAAACAAATTAATATTGAACAGTTGAATGAATATTACAAAAAAAGAAAAAAAATCCTTAATAACATGAACATGATAAATCTAAATACTTTGGAAAATAATTAATGAGACTAGGAATAAAACTAAGAAAAATGATATCTGTATTTCTATACTTCATAATAATACCGTTGTCTCTAATAAAAAAGAAATCCCAAATTTGTTGGCTAATTACTTTTCCACCGAAGTACAAAAAAAAATTAAACCAGCATTTTCAAAACGAATTGTCTTCTGAATGCACAATTCCTAAATCAGTTTCTTATTCTATGTACTTTTCACCTGAGTACCTATTCTCGTTCTTGAGAGAACGATCACTTGATGTAAAGTGGGCGTGGTTCTCACGAAAAAGTATGAAACCGTATTCTGGGTAGCTTTTCTCGTTCTCGAGAGAACGATCATCTTGATGGAAAGTGGCCGTAGTTCTCACGAAAAATTAAGAAACCGTATTCTGAATACGTTTTCGTACTTTTTCGTGAGAACCACGCCCACTTTCCATCAAGATGATCGTTCTCTCAAGAACGAGAATAGGTACCCTGTTGTAGAGTGTGACGTTGAGTTAGTCATAACTAAAAGTAACAAAAGCCAGGCATAGACGAAGTACCGACATGCTTATGAAAATTATGCAATAAAAATTATTATTATTATTCCTTATCAATTTTATCAATATGAGCGTACAAAAAGGTTCCCTGTAGATTAAAAGTAGCATCAGTGGTCCCTATTTTTAAGAAAAAGGACACATATGATGTACAAAATTACTTTCGAATTGCACTTTTGAGCATTTCCTCAGAGATAATTGAATCTGTATTATATGAAAAAATTTGTTCTTTCTTGAATAAATTTAATGTTATAACAGTGTATCAACACGGTTTTCGTAAAGGGAACTCTACAGAAACTGCCACTGCTGATTTTGTTCAGCAAGTGTACCGAAATCTAAACAAGGGTAAATTCACAGAGGGGATATTTTTCGACCCGTAGATTTTTTGTTAATAAAATTAGAGCTCTCGGAATTAGTCATTGAGTGACTAGATAAAGTCATATTTATCAAACCGAAAGTTTCTTGTCAAAATATCAAATCAAAATTTCTGAAGAGCAGAAGTCGAACATCGGCACACCTAAAGATAATGTGTTGGGTCCCATTCTGTTCCTCTTGTATGTTAAGGGGGAAATAGGTATCAGATGCACCAAAAAAACATATTTTTGCATTTTTTTAAAGTACCGTATTTATTAATTTGTTTACAACTTTTGTATATTATTTATTAATATTTTGAGAATATTTTCATTAAAAAATAATTCATTGGTAGCGTGAATACCGAGGCGTCTCAAAAAAAAGTTCTAGTGCGGTAGTACAGATAAATCGTGACTGCTTAATTTGAAATTAAAAAACCAAAAAGATTTCTTTAGTACTTAAGTTTATCTTGTTTTTGAACGAAGGAATTGAAAAAATGTTAATTTTTGAATTTCTGGCAAAAGTGCAATCAAAAACTCTGATTTTGCCTAAAATTTGTCTATTTATTGAATTGTGAAATGGGTTGTAATTGAAGCAAAAAAAAAATCCTTCGTTTACAACCAAAATAGAGAAAAAAATTACAAAAAAGAGGAAAATGGGGAGACTTCCCACAATTACATTGGTGGGAAGAACTCTTCAACTTAAGGGGACAGTTAAATACCTGGGAGTAATTCTGAATTCACGACTGAGCAGGAATGATCATATTGACGCTCGAACCAAGAAAGCTTTCTGGGCTTGTAAACGAGCCTTTGGATGTACATGGGGACTGACACCTAAAGTGCTATTTTGGATATACACTATGGTGATCCACCCCATGATAACGTACGCCGTTATTGTATGGTGGCGTAGTACAACAAAACGCAAACACATTCTTCAACTTGACAAAGTTCAGAGAATGGCTTGTGTGGGAATACTAAGTGCGATGAGAACTGCTCTCACCATGGCTCTGGAAGTCCTGTTGAACCTGCCACCTCTTCACTTATACATAGAGAACGAGGCCCTGAAGACTGTTTATTGTCTCAGTTGCCTGGGACGTGCGGCTACTCAGGTGTCTGGGAAAGCGCGGTGGAGAGGTGTCCATCCCTCCCCATGCGGACTGATTACATGACGCCGCTTTTAAAACCCAACCTCTCCCTGGAGATATTTCTGCCAAGTAGAGAGGATTAGGAGGGAGAACAAAATCTTCCGAAAAAAGGATCTTAGTGGTATACTGATGAATCTCGACAAGATGAAAGAGCTTGAGCCGGAGTATTCGGAAGGAGCACAGGAGTCAAAGAGTACTACCCTCTCGGACAATGTGCGACAATTTTCACAGTGGAAATTTATGCTATTCTGCAGTGTGCCCATCTCTGTGAGAGGGATATAGACAGGAATAGAGTAATAAATATATGCTCAGACTGTAAGGCTGCGATATTGGCACTGAAACCCAGTGTCGTAACCGCAGCTGGTGTCTGAGGGCAAGGATGTACTAATGGTATGACATGGAAAGGCTGCACAGTCGCGGATCACTCGGACATACGCGGGAATGAGAAAGCAGCAAAATTGAGTTCGGCGACTGAATCGTATGGACCCCAACCAAGATTACCTGTCCAAATTTCTACTGGCAAAAGGGAATTAAAATCGTTGCTGGGAAGCAAATTCATTGAACCGTGGAGGGGAGCTCCTGGAATGAGGTGTGCTGAGGAACATATAACTGGGCCTAGTGCACGGCATACTAAGGAGCTTCCCTCCTTGGAAAGGAAGGAGCTGCGAATGGTGATAGGATTGTTCACAGAACATTGTCACTTCAGGGGCCGTCTTCATAGAATCGGTGTCGAAGACAAGCCGACGTGCGGATGGTGTTTGGAGGAGGATGAAACTGTTGACCATGTCCTCAGAGAGTGCTCAGCACTCAACGGACTGAGACAGAGATATTTCGGAGATACAATTTTGTGACAGGAAGCAGTTAGGCAAGTTCAACTAACGAAGCTGCTTGAATTCGCAAAGGCGATCGGCCTCGAATAACCTGCAGCTATGGTGGGATGTAAAGGGCCCGATGGAGGCCTAGGCATCGATGATCTAGTATCATCACCCCTTTTCCATTCATTCATTCATGCTCCTACAATCATTAAAAAATAAACCAACTCTGCGTGCATTCAAGCAGGATCTAAGAAAATTATTATCTTTTAACTGTTTTTACTCTCTGCAGAAGATCTGCAGTTATATACGGCACCAGCATCCGACTTCCTTCATACTATGCATGTGACATGTTTAAAACTGTTAACTTTGTTCAAATTAATGTATGTATTTAAGCATATATGTTCATGTATTTAACACAGGTAATAGGCTGAAATATTATTATTTATTTTTATTTTAAATTTGACAATTTTTCAAGTTTACATTATGTAAAGGTATATATACAGTTGTATCTTATAGCGCATTTTAAACCAAGTAAAGTAAAAATATTTTTACATTTAGAAAATAACATAAGCTAAGCAAGTATAGATTATTAATCGCAAGTTATTGTATTTTCCGGTGGACATGCCAATAAGCATGTTATATTTGTTTAGAAAAGGATAGCATATGTGTGGATGTATTGGTGAATCAAAAAAGCACTATTTATCAACATTTTTCCAATACACGTAATTTAATATTTATCCAAATGACGTGATACATATGCGAGCTCTAGTTCTGCCGATATATTAATTCCATAAGAAAATTTATTTATAATAATAATCCAAAAATGCCCTGTTATTTCCCTTAAAAAAATGTTAACAAAAACAACTATGTTTTGGAAAAACTGAGTAATTTTTGTCTTTCTAAAATGATAAAATGACAATGTTAAAATTAGTAATACTAACTAATAGGTCTTCCTCTATTCTAATAAAGCGAGTGGCACAGACGATAAAACAGACTTTTTTAACCATTTCTTAATTATTTGTTATGCAGAAATTAATTTTGGAGAGCATTAAAAAAAAAAGGAAAAAATGCCTCATTTTTCAAAACTTTTTCTAAGATACTGTAACTAATCCCTTTGTGTGGTTTCTTTGCTAGTTGTGATATGAGAGGAAAGGAAAACAATTTATTAAAGTTTCCTTTAGTAAAATTAGCTGTACTACTGTAATATTGTAATCATTATTGATTCACTGTGTATCTCTTTTAATATAAAAAAAATAGTTATTGATCAGGCTTCTTTCATATATTTCAAATATTCTTAACCCTCACTCAAAATCTGTTTGTTTTTATTATTACAGTATCGCCTAAATAAAGTGTTAAACGTCTTAGTAGGTGTCAAATTTTAAGGGTTTATGGATAATTAACAATGCCAGATGTTAAATCTTCCAAATTAGGATGTTGTAAGCTATTCTAGGCGCCACCAATTAACATAACTATAGCGTCGACAATTTTGGCTTTCCCTTTTAATTAGTTAACCACAAAGACACATAACAAAATTAATTGTAAACATGATCTCATTATGGAATATATCGGCAAGCAGCGGAAATGTGAGTTTTTGCTACCAATTAATTCTAGCAGATTTAAAGCGATAAATCAGGTAAAGTTTCCTATATTTACTGAATATGTTATAATAGATAAATATTATCCACAAACTTAAAAGAAAAATATTGACAGTTTATTACATAAGTAAATTTCTTGAAGATTTTGAAAGTGTGGCAAAAGAGACTTAAACTATTTCAAATCCTTTTTTGTCATACGGAATACCAGGGTTTAGCGATATTTCCAAATAACATAGTTTTTTACTCGACATGATGTTGAGAAATTCCGATATGAACCAACTCTAATGATCCAGCGAAACAAGGCATAATAGACTGTGTTGTGCAATACGTTAAAGACATGTTTAAATACAAATTAACAAAGCTGGCTGAATCTGTAAGTTCTATGAATAATCAAATGTCAAAAATCAAAGAAGGAAAATAAACGTTTTACAAAAAACTTTCCATGATTAAGAGCAGTGCTCTCAAAAGCGGAACGATCGAATCTTTGAAATCGCATTCAGCGAGGACGAAAATCTGAAGGAATCCGTATTGTAATTATTTTCTCTTTCTTTGAAACTGATATCATAGAAATCGCTATCAAAAATTGCTCTCGTGTATAATCAAAAAATCGGCAGTAGTAATGTCGTTTCACAAGATAAACAAACGGTTTATGGTGCTACGAAATCGAAAATGTTAAAAATTTCGAATATATTGATTAAAGAAGATGTCACAAAACTTAGATTAAAGGTAATAAGTGCGACTATTAAGTGGTTTGACCAAAAAAATGTTTGGTGCTTACATAATAACATATATGGTAAATCCAAGTAATATATTTCCGCTTACACTACTTGTTTTTTTGGAATAAGGATATTGTTTCAATTCGGGATATTAAAAATTATCGTTTGTCTGCTGCTTTCCTATTCTAAATATCCTAAAGACTATTGGCTATTGTTGGGAAAGTGTTTAAAACCATGCATAAGTACCTAATGTACCTAAATATTTAAATTTTTGTTAATAAAACTAATACTTTAAAAAATCATACCAATATTCTCACTTTATCTCTGCGACGTCACTAGTATATAAACACTGGTAAACTGACAAGAAGATAGAGTTTTTTCGTAATTTTTGTATTAAGAGATGAGTTCTAAGTTATTTTTAATGTGTTGTGCTGTGCCTCAAAGTACAAGTACTACAATTAAAACATCTGAAAAGTTATTTATTCAGGTTCCATCTTTGGAAAATAAAAGGGAAATGTGGCTTCAGCTAGCACGCAAGGATTCGGCATTACTTGTTTTATTTTAGTTTTGAGCTTATATATACACCTATGATTACTATTATGTATTCATTATCGGTTGCCGATTGATAAATTGCTTGCGTGACAGTCTTCACATTTCTAAATTCAGCAGAGCAAAAGTTACTGTTGTTGCGAAGAAATTGACCACCATAAAACAATCAATTTTCGGCAAATTCAAACTATTTGCCTTAATAAATTCACTTTCCATCATGGGAAAACTTCTTGGAATCGTTTTCAAAGGGAGTAGTAAACAAATTTCGAAGAAATTACATGAACATGGCTATAAAATATCAACTAGGCACCGTAGCCTTTGACAGCGATCATGATGTGACAGAAAAACGAAAAATTTATATGTCAAGTTCGTGACAGCGATGACATTGGCTGTATTCTTTAGAGTGATTATCAAATGATCAAAGTGAAAAAAGTTAAACTAATAACTTTATGTTCTTTTGAATATGCATTTACTTGTTATTAGGTCGAAGTGATCATAATTACTTCAAGTAATAAAAGTGAAAGTAATAATGACACAAAAGAATAACCGTATCAGGACAGAGTGCCAGCGATGACATTTGTATGGAGTGACATCATTCACTTTGATTGGTGTTCGTTATCACGTGATTCAAAGGAGATTTAATTACATTTTGATTATTAATTAAAAAGAAAATTCCTTAAAATTAAAAAAAATATATATTATGTTTTTAAGGATTTCTATTGTGAAAACTACGGTTTTGCTGCAAAATTATATTTTTATTTAAATACAGTCTCAACATCCCAATTAGGTAATTTAATTATTAATTTTATTGTTTTTATTCAGAGTTAATTTTTACAGTATACCTTTATATAATCTTCCACATTATTATTTAATATGAATATTAGCAATTTAGCACAAGTTTTAATATCATTTGGTAAAACTATTATAAAATCTTTACATATTATTTCCTTATCTACAAAAATGGCACTTCCTCCATGTTTGTGTACTTAGCAATAATATTAATAATAAAAACAATGGCAGGGCTTTTTTATTAGAGTTTAGAACGCATAGTCTCCGGTTTCTAATTACTTCTATTTTTAACCGACTTCTAAAAGAAGGATTTTCTCAATTCGTCGAGTACGTACGTTTTTTCTTTATGTATGTACACTGATTACTCCGGAACGGCGGCACCGTTTTGAATGCAATTTTTTACGTTATGTTCAGGAAGTTGCTGCGGTGGTCCCATATTTTTTTGGACGAAATTAGCGCAGTAAATAAAATAAGTTTGTCTACTTAGCAATAATAATAATAATAAAAACAATGGCAGGGCTTTTTTATTAGAGTTTAGAACGCATAGTCTCCGGTTTCTAATTACTTCTATTTTTAACCGACTTCTAAAAGAAGGATTTTCTCAATTCGTCGAGTACGTACGTTTTTTCTTTATGTATGTACACTGATTACTCCGGAATGGCGGCACCGATTTGAATGCAATTTTTTACGTTATGTTCACATATATGACAGATAAAAAAATTTAATTTTGTTCGATTTTCTCCAAAATTGGTGTGGGGAAGTTTTTGGGGTCGCACATAACGAATCCAAAATATTTTTTAAAAATTCAATATGGCGGACAAAAAATCAATTTTGTCCGATTTTCTCCCAAATTGGTACAAGGGTGTTTTTGGGGTCGCATATTACGAATCTGAAATTATTTTTGAAAAAATTAAATATGGCGAATCCAAGATGGCGGATTAAAAATTCCACACCTCTCGATTTTGTCTAAAATCAGTATTGGGGGATTTTTTAGTGCTAATTACGAATTTGGAATATTAAAAATAAAATAATAAATAACTACTAATATATACAAATTATGATAAGAAAGTTCACATTTTATCAGATATTAGTTTGGCGCAGACTTCAAAAATTTCAATTTCATATAAAAATATATAGTTATTTTTCACTTTTTAGCGCACTTTTAGCAATCGGTTCAATTTTTTCTTATAAAAATTTTATGTTTTTCTCTTCCTAACTTTCTTCCCCTCTTTCTCAGTATAATGTTGCCTTGTATTCATGTAAATGTCTAAATCCAATTCAGGAACGAGTAACTGAAAATAGTTATGCTTTTATTGGAATTTTTAAGAGTTCGCCGTTTAAGAACTGCTTTGATAATGTTATCAAAATTGATAGTTCTGATTTTATTAGACAATATAGACAAAGGCGTGGGAGTGGGGTTAGCATCTATATAAAAAGTTGTTTTACCGAGAGTTAATAGAAAACATCTGAATTAAAATTAAATATAACACTAAAATTCTTATTCTTATCTTATGTTGAATTTTTCAAAAGTTATCTTATACCCTCAAAAACCAGCCAGTACCAATTTTGGAAAAAATCCAAAAATGTATAATTCTTAGTCCATATTGAATTTTTCAAAAATAAATGTAAAAACTTAACTGATACCCCAGAAAACATCTAATACCAGTTTTGAACAAAATCGGGAGATGTAAAATTTTTAAACCGCCATTTTGATTTTTTTTAAATAATTTTAGAGCATAATTTTCTTGATTTTCTACCTTCTCTATTTTTAATTATATTGTCCTCGAATATATTCTTACACCCATATGTTAAAATATCGATATTGAAAACCTGGCTTTTACTGCCTAGGTAAATATACAGGGTGAGCCATTTTAATCTATAGATCCAAATGTCTTTTAAAATACTCCATTTACAAAAAAAAATAGTTCAAATAAAAATTATCAAGAACAAAGGGGGCCATTCATCTGTACTAATGACCTTAAGGTCAATTTTTACCATATCTCTTCTGTTTCCGATTTTTATATTTTTACTTACATGACAGCAGCTTTGAGTAAGTTCATACGGTTTAAAATATCCTCTCTGATGTTCAGTATCTTTCTGATGTTTTGCATACGTTTTAGTTATGAATCTGCTCTACGGTTTCAAAAAACAAATCGGAAGAAACGTACGTAATTCTGCTGTAGATTATCTTGAATACTTCATAGATTGCAGCGTCTTACGAATTTCTGCTGTAAATATGCTGTAATGATAGTATGTCATTTCTGCAGCATTATCTACCGAGCAAGGTGTGTTACCAGGGCAAAGACGAATATACTGGTAAATAATAATTTTTCTAGACTTTCTAAAAATTTTGCTTAATACCAATTCTTTCACAACTTTAGGATACTTATTATATAAAAATTAAAAATGTAATGTAAAGGTTTCCAAAAAAAGTGTTCCGGCTCTCAAAACAAATCGATCACACATGAATATCATTTGGTAGAATTTTTACATAAAACTGCTTATTAAGACAAAGCAATCGACCGACATTAAATATATTGTCCTTATATTATCTAAATTTTTCTCCTAAATTTTTCTTTTTTACCAACTCTTATTAACTCCTTTAACTATTACTAGAATGTCACTGATTTGTGATAAGAAAACAAACAAAATATAAAACATGTTTTATTTAAAACTTGTATAAAGGTCCGCCTAATCTAATGGTTACTACTGGCATTCCTGTTTGATACTTACAGGGTATCTATTCTTGAATTCAAGAACCGATTATATAGAGAGATCTAACTTAAAAGCTATCGAGCGTATACTCAGTCCCTTTAAAAAATTTCAAGTGGACTTTTTTAGCTTTTAAAATGACCTTAAAGCATTTTAAGAAAAAGTTATAATCGGCTATCTTAAATTTGAGAATAGATAGATAGGTATAATTCTAATTTAATCACATTTTTCCGTTGGCAAGATCAATTAATATAAAATATTAAAAGTTTGTTACAGACAACACTTGGAGCTTACAGAATTACCATGAGCAATACTTTTAATACTTAAATTAACAGTCTCTTCGACGGCAGTGTCAGTTGCTTCTAGTTCACTGGATGTCGCCATAAGGTCCTCAACATTATTATAAACTTTCAGAGTATGCTTTACACCTTGACCAGTCATCCTTACAAGTCCACGAGCAATACTGTCGAATATCATTGCAACACCCTAGGAAAAATATATAATTTAATCAATGTACAGAGTTGTCCCTTATGGGGATTTTATTATAGAAGTTAGAAAAAAACTTTAAATACATAAGTTGCTGGATTCTTTCTATATCGCAAGAATATGTTACTAGAAAAAACAAATGCTTATGAAAAATTGCATTTCTTAAATAAATTCCCTTTTTTAATTAAAACATCCTGAATATTACTAAATATTAAAATAGAGCTTAAAATTCCCTTTTCAAAAATATATATGTAGTATATGTTTGCTCCAACCGTTTTTAAAATATTTACTTCGAAATATTAAATATTTCAAAAAGTCTCCATAGCCATGTAAATTATGAAATAATTGACAATAAGGTTTTTCAATGAAGAGCATAATATAATATTGGCAACTGAACGATTCCCCAGAGACGCCTGGTGACCAAAGTGAAAAGTTTTCCGAGCCATGTGAATTAAAAAAATAACACGGGAAATGACTTAAAAATAATTTAAAATAATATTTGCTGACTAAATAGCATGAATTTATCAATTGGAAATGTGAATTAGTGGTCTATTAAAATGTATGCAATTTTAAAATTATTAAAAAGTTTTCTAGATTTTTATTTTTGAATATGAAATTGCGACCATATACGACCCTGCAGTCAGGATATGCAATATTTTGTTAGTTTAGATAAACAAAGCGTCCAATTAGCGAAAGAGAAGCTATTTTATTGGCAAGCAACATTTTATTATGTAGATATAAAACCGAAAATAATAAAGAAAATGTTAATACGACATATATCACGCAAACCTCTAACATTAGTAATAAGCCTGAACCGAAATTAAAGTTTCAGTGAGTGGTATAAATAAACTGATTGTGTTCTTGTCCTGTAGGGAATTGGGACAAATGTAAGAATATTTTTGCTACTTTTCTGTATATCAACGGGTAGATATATTTTTTGTATGAAATTATTACATAAAAATGTCATAAATATATAAATGAATTGTAGAAGCAGTTGTACGACTGTTGGTAAACAAGGGGGAAAATTTTTAAAAACCTTCAGTATCCTTATAGGAATGTTGAACTGATTAACAATTATTGTCATTTCAACAAAACTGATGCCAAAATTAAATATGTGGCTGATGATAAATTGATAAGATTCGAAATATCCGTACAAATAACTTGTGAACTCTGTTTTCGGCATCTTTTAACATTTATATATTTATATTTTTCATGTAGTAATTTCATACAAATATATATATATATATATATATATATATATATATATATATATATATATATATATATATATATATATATATATATATTTGTATGAAATTCTATGTTATATTTTTCATAAGCATTTGTTTTTTCTAGTAACATACTCATGAAATAGAGAAAAAAATCTAGCAATTTATGTGTTTAAAGCTTTTCAAAATATAAGGAACAACTCTAAGTAAGTAGCAAAGAAAATCGGAAGTTTAAAAGAATACAGAATGTTATGATCATAGACATAAAAGTAAACTGTATAGACTGCGGATCCTATAGAAGCAAGTTGGCTCACGCTTAGAAAGTACGTCTCTTTATATGGGCGGAGCTAAGCACGATATCCCAAACGTCATTGGATACCTCTCTCACCTGACCGCCATTAGAAAGAGAGGTACTATTCATCAAAAACGCTCTATCTCTTTGTAAGTGTGAGCCAACACGCTTCTATAGGATCCGCAATCTATATGTTTTACTCCTACATCTATGGTTATGACATATATGATAAAGTTTATCAATGATTTAATTTTCTATTCAACGCAGATTCGTTTGAAAATTTCTAACTATTGGCTGTGAATTTATGAAAAAAACACCTGTCACTTTTTGAGGATGCATTGGAAATTCTTGGAAAACGTGTAAATTTTCCGCATACCTAATCCGAAAATTGTACTTGTTGAAACCACTGACGTGAAAGTGAAAACTCGTCACTAAAGATAATTTTGTTGCGTTGCATCGTCAACTTACAGTTGTTCGAAGATCCAGTTAATAAAGTTTTTGCGCAGCCCATAGTAAGTAAGCTGTAGTTCTCGAGTCAGCTGGATTAGGTAAGCATGAAGACGCATTTTTTTCGATATTTGTGTAAATGGTTTTCACTATTCATGAACCTTCTTTCAAATTGTAACACAACAGTTTCGTACATATCTATTATAGTTTAAAAAAAAACTACCAGATATAGCTGAATCGACAATTGACAGGCAAAAAGGGCGCCCCCAGGTAATATGGATTATTTTTAATATCTTTATGCTATCTAATTCCTAACATATTTGGGAGTTAAGGGAATTTACGTTCGAACTGTAAAAATATAAATTGTTTTCCTGCTAGCCTTCAACTCGATAAAATTTCGGTGCTGAGTAAAATTCGCCACAAATAATCAAAACTTTAAAAACGAGTCTACGTTAAATGAAGCATAAAAAAAACCTTACAAATTGAAACATTTTAATCTATAATATCCTCAGATGATTATTTATTAAATGATACAATAAAAAAGGCAATCTTTTGCAAGACAATACAAGATTTCAAACAAAATCAATTCGGTATATGTAAATCAGTCAACAAGTCAAGTGGGGCGCCTCGTTTGCTTTTTCAAAATTTTAAATGAATAAAACATTTTTAGCTTTAATCCAATTTTGTAAAAACTTTTTTCTGTTTTTTCGCAAAGTTCGTTGACTTCAATATTTTAGAAGTCTATTGTTTGTCAATTTTCATGCTATCTTAATTAAGGGGGAAATTATAGAGTGTTTCCAATTTTTTTTTATCATTTCCAACAGATAATGATATTTAATAGTTTATAATCTTTAAAAAAAAATTAATAGTAAGTTTTCTAAAAAGTTATGTTTAGTCGTATAATACAGTACAAAATAATGCACTGTTCCAAATGTCGGCCTAAATATAAAATAGTTACGATTATTTCGTCATAATTTTAAATGATTATGAATTTTAAAAAGAATATTTATATCAAGTATATACCATAATAAAAAAATGTTTTTTATGAGAATTTTCAAAATTACTAAAAGACAAAGAGAACCTAAAAAAAAAAAGCTCACTTTTTTCTTGAAGTTAAACATAAATATCATTATAAAAAATTTACATTGTTTATTATTTATATTATTTTTTAAAGTTTCTTCTCTTCCTGTCCACTAAATGCATTATTTTTTCAGCCAATATTAATATAATTTTTATCAGTTATGAAAATACGTTTCTTTTTAAAAGAGGTTGGAAAGACATTTTATTAACAAATAAATATTTTGATTAGTAGTTGCCATTGGGCGTAGTTTCATTAGAACAACCTGAAATACTCATATATTTCTAAGAATTTTTTTGTTTTAAAATTGACAACAAAATAATAATAATCATTTAATTCTTAGGTCAACTTTAAGAATAAGTAGTGATTATTTTGGATCACTTTGTATTCTATGAGTAAACGTAACTTATTAGATAATTAACTATTCATTTCTTGTCCATTCATGGCCCATTGTTTAAAAAAAATGAATATAACAAAAACGTTCCAAGTCAAGGGTTTAATTCGTATAAAATATGACAATTACAAAATCAGTTAAGAAATATATAGCAACCATTATCAAGAATAAGTTTTAGTTAACACATTATAAAACTCTAAAAATTGGCTCTAGAGTACTTAGTTTCTGAGTAATAATATCAAAAGAATCTATTGTTATATTTTTGTAACTCGATAAAGTCGTTTTTTTTTCAAAAGGACTTTACGGGAATTAATTGTTTTGCCTGCGGAGATTTTTTTTAAATCCATGTTACTTGAGAACTATTGCCAAAATAACAAAGGGGAAAATAACGATTTAGTTGTCCTTGTTTATTATTATCATAAAATACTCAAATTACCTATTTACCTGATCTGTTTTAGCAGAAGCTTCATGGTAAGTAGCACCGATACTTGACGCATATTGCATTGCTTCAACTTTTGACACCTTAAAATAAAATAATACTATGATAAACTATATCATATGAATATTTTAATGACTATTTCCACATTGTGATAGTACTAGTACTTAGTTTCACACTACATATACTAGATATACGTATTATTGCGTACCTGTGCTGCAATAAAAAGTATAATGTATTAGACCCAATAAAATAAAAGACTCTACACTATCTTGTATTAAAAAGGTGTTAACTTTAGACCTGATATTGTTGCCATCAAGATATGGTAGAAGCCCATGCAGATGCTATGGGGATTTTCGTTTGAAAAATATGAAAACCGCAATACATTGATTTCTTCACCCGGAACCCAAGGTTAAAGGAGCCGCAAGGGGCCATCCCCAGGTATTTCTCTTCTTTTACAGTTCACAGTGTCCACAATACCAGCACGTCTCTCTTTTTTGCTGTTATATAAATCGTTTTTTCTAACTAGCGTGTTGAGCAGGTTTACGGATGATTTTTCGTTATAGTATAACTTATAAGTTAAGGAAATTTCAACAAAGTTAATTGTGTTAAAGGAAATTTTTTACTGATTTTTTTTTAATTTAGAGTATGTGGGCACCATCTGTGATCAAAGGACAAATAATCCAAACACAATGGATTTTTTGTTATCCATTAAGAAGTTCCTATCACCACCTTCAGACTCCATCATCAAATCTGTTGCAAGGTACCATTATAGTATATTGTCATTGAAATTACATACATATATATGCAAAATTTTAGCTTCATCAAATGGTGGGGGAATTTTAAAAAATTGAACTACAATTTACTTCAGCAGCCTCTGAAATATTAAAGTTTAAGACCTTCTGAACCTATATCAGAATGTGATATTCATATTTTTCCTACGAACTTTTTTTCGGCGCCCAGTCATTGTAGACTAATTGTGTTTTGCTTATGATATTTTTATAATTTTATTATTGTAAATGTCACTAAACAAACCTATATATAAAAAAATTGAAGATAAAAAAGGCTGAAATCTGAACCAGAAAGAGAATGCATCTTTCCTGAATTTAAATAATGGTTTTCACTAGGCTAATCAAATGCGTGTGGGGCGCGCATTACGTTAAGGTTCCGTAGCAGTTTTAGCGTTGTTAGTATTTGCTGCAATTTCATTACTCTTCTTTGAATTAATTGCAAGCATGTGCCTGCAAAATTTTATCACAAGAGATAAACTTGTCGACGAGCAAACTGAAACATTGAAAATAAAATGTTAAAGATTTTTTCCTTAATTTCATAAATGAGTAAATGTAACTTAATCGTGCCACTTTTCGTTAAAAGAATTTAGGTAGTGCTGTTATGTCGAATCTTCTCAGATTTATGTCTAAAACAAATAAAAAATTAAAGTGTAAATCGATATAAAGATTGGGAAAAAACGAGCTTATAAATAATGAAGCATATAATTAGTGCGCAAACACATGAGTGGTGGCGAAAAGTAACTAGAAGTAAAACGACATCAAAAGAAAAACTAATTTCGACTTCTCAAAATTGTTTGACTACCTTTAGACCAATCATAGAAGTACAAAAATAAACCCGTTGAAACACCGTGCCGCCATATCAAGAATCCCTGTACAAAAGCTATAGTTGACTAACCCCATAGTCGTACTCGGCGAACTCGCCGAAAGCATACTTCTAAAATAGAGCGACAATTGTAAGCAATATTATATGCTTATATTTCCTGAAAAATACCACTAAATAAAAAATATTTAGTAACCTATTTAATTGCATTGCGAAGACGATTTTTTTCTTATATCTGATAAATTAGTGAACGTAACTGAACCATAACAATTTTCGTTGAATATATTTGGTAACCAAATTTTTTCAGATTTTTATAATTTACCATTCCAAAATGAGGTGGGAAAAGCATATAAAAAACCATTTTGGAGAACCACAGTTCGCAAATGAAAAGATTAAAAAAAAATGTTACATAACATATTAAATTAGATTTTTGAATACCTATCCAGTGAAACTACTGGATGAGGTACACGGAAAACGGGAAGTACCTTGAATTTTGGTCTTTCAATTTTACCTCATATCTATTTTTTGATTAACTGAAAGCATGTGCCGGCAAAATTTAATTGCAAAAGATGAAAAACTCACGAAGCTCTAAGGCGGACGGACAGACGAACAGGCGGATATTCCGAAACTTAACAGATTCTTAGCTGGCTACGGAACTCTAAAAAGATTTATAAATTCGAGTTGTGTAAATACAGCATATATAAATTTAAACCATCAATTATTAAATTAGATCTTATCAGTTGATGAGGTCACTTCGATAAGCATTAAATATTGTTTTTTGAAATTATATATAATTTTAGGTATTTAAGTAGTCCAGTCATATGTTTTGTTCTAATCGTACGTAATTTAAACAAAAAATCAATTAAAACCAAAATGTATATGAATTTTTTATCTAATGTCATGTATCACAAGAAATATTAAAAGTTATCAAAATGTCACTGCAGAATCTTTATGCATTTCTCTAATGGGGATGTTGACTGTATTCAAATAAAAATATAATTTTGCCGCGAAACACACAATAGAGATCCTAAAAAACATATTTTTCTTTATTCTTACGGAATTTTATTTTTATTTAATAATCAAAATGTAATTAAATCTCCTTCGAGTCACGTGACAACGAACACCAATCAAAATCATTATTACTTTCAGTTCTATCACTTGCAGTAATCATGATCACTTCGACTTAATGACAAGTAAATGCATATTCAAAAGAACATGAAGTTATCAGTTTCACTTTTTTCACTTTGATCATTTGATAATTACTCTAAATAATACAGCCAACGTCATCGCTGTCACGAACTTGACATGTAAATTTTTTGGTTTTATATCACATTCGTGATCGCTGTCAAGGACTACGTTGCCTAGTTAATATTTTATAGTCATTTTGATGCAATTTCTTCGAAATTTGCTTACTTTTCTCTTTGAAAACGATTTTAGGAAATTCTCTCATGATGGAGATTAGATTTATTGAGGCAAATAATTTGAATTTGCCGAGAATTAATTGTTTTATGGTGGCCAATTTCCTCGCAAAAAACAGTAATTTCTGTCCTGCTGAATTTAGAAATGTGAAGACTTCCATGTGAGTAATTTACCAAGGATTGTTATTTCCGCAACCGATAATTAATACATATTAGTAATCATAGATATTTATAAGCTCAAAACTAAAATAAAACAAGTAGTGTCGAACCCTTGCTTGCTAGCTGAAGCCACATTTCCTATTATTTTCCGAAGATGAAACCTGAATAAATAACTTTTCAGGTGTTTTAATTGTAGTACTTGTACACTGAGGCACCGCACAACAGTTAAAATAACTTAGAACTCATTTTTTATTACGAAAAAACTATTTTTCCTTGTCAGTTTACCAGTGTTTATACACTAGTGACGTCACAGAGATAAAGTGACAAATACTGGCGTTTTGGAAATAAATTTGAAACGGAAATTAAAATTTATGATTTTTAAAGTATTAGTTGTATAAAAAAAAATTTAAAATATTTTGAGCTACATTAGGTACTTATAAGTGGATTTAAAAACGTTCCCGAAAATAGTCAACATCCCAATTGTTCAGTAATAGGTTTGAGGCGACACCCATCGTACCAAATGGCACACATTTTTACTGCGAATTAGAATTGTTGCTAGGTAGGCTTATATTTCTCGACGGTTTTCAGGGCATGTTTAAAAAAAAAAGAAAAAGACATTACTGTACCCTCGGTATAGGATACTCGGATCTCACACATTTGCTTTTTTGGTGTGGTTTCTTTTTGCCTTTCAACAGACGTAAACCTGATAAAATAACATATTGGATAAGAAAAGACAAAACATCATTAGATATTTCAGAGGAATTTCAAGCCTTCACAGTGAATTAAAATTATATAGTTAATCTGTTGATTAATGTTAAATATTGACCGTAGGAAAATTTAAATTTATTTTAACTACTAGTTGAAATATTTTGGAAGTAAGATTCTACTTGCCACAATAGTTATAAATAAATGATAAATAAATAAATAGCTTTTTATTTCCAATAGGCCAACGGTCCCCTTACAGGAAATTCAAGCATAGATAAACGAGCTAATAGAATAAAGTAAGTAAACTAACTAAAGCTAAAATTAATCTAAAACTAAGACTAAGGATCCATTCAAAATCAGTTCACCATCCACTTGAATAGCGGATTAACAAGCTGTAGGCATACAATATAAACTATCCATATACACAGCAAAGTAGCAAGCTACAAAGGATACCCAGACACCTCGCGCAGATATTTCAGAATAGTTGGTAGATCGTCAAAATGCATATCGCATAGCGCAGAAATACGATTAAAATTGTTGCACATTTTGTAGATTGGACATTGAAAGAAAACGTTTGACCTAGCAAGGGCAGTGGAGAAAGCTGGTGGATGCCTGGCACCAACACGGGGAAAGCGAAATGATAATTGCTCTAGCAGAAATGGTCAATCAATCCTCGCATTCAGAAGCTTATAGAGAAATGATACAGATTGAGAGTTACGACGTACAGCCAATGGCAGTTCCTTAAATCTTGCGAGAATGTGGTAATGATTGAAACCTCACTGAGGATGAACATTGTCCTCTCTAAACATTAAGTATTTTAGAAATTTCCTTTAGACGGCCTCTATGGCAAGGCCATGACAATTGTATATGAGGGACCACACAATTGATCCATAATATAGCCTCGATTTTACATAACTATAATACAGCAGTTTGAAAGTGGCTATGCTAGAAAAAGGTTTGCAGTTTCGCAGAACAAAACCCAATGTTCGAGATGCGCTAGCCACCATCAATGTGTTATGCATTTAAATGAAAAAAAAAACGTGTAGAAAAAGTGAAGAAGCTAATATATAGTATTTAGTACATTATTTATCCTTTTCGAATTATTCACGGTTTCATTTTATACATCATAGCCATAATTTTTCACCATTTCGAAATATGCTCTTTTGAGAATTCGCTGAGGTGCTATAATCGTTTGTATTTATTGTAGAAGATACCAATTTTTTCTAATCTAGACCCAAAATATCACCCCCTAATTTAATCACATAGCTTAACTTTAAAACTAGTCGAATTGACAATTAGGGTTTAAACTGACCAGTGCAACTGAGCTTGGAACCTTAAAAATTCAAGAATAATAAGCTTATTTCTTTTATCATGCCAGCAAAAACGTAAAATCTTGTTTATTCTCAGGAGACTTCTTTTACTAATCAAAGTTTTATCTCTCCTTAATCTGTCTATATAAATGTTTGTTTGTTGACATAAATAAAACAAATTATATCAGTACCATATGCAAAACAAAACTGGCAATTTAAAAGCTCTAAAGTTAAAACTTTTTAGTGAACCTAACTTTCACAGTTTTTAAGAAAACTTCAAGCGCATTAGAAAAACTACTCTACAAAATCATAAGAAAATTGTTTCTTGTATTTTGCGCAACTAGTATGTATGATGTTATTCAGTTGAGAATAATTTTTTGTTGTTACTTGTGTGTCACTTGCTCTTTATTTATCATTTAACCAGGACAGTTTAAATAAACGAAAAATAACACTTTGAACATGGCCCTCTACTAGACACCTGCATATATTTTTTAAAAAAAACTGCATAAATATATAAGTGTAATTTTAAAGCAAGAGTTAAAAAATCTCGATAAGTTTTTTTCCAGGTTGGTTTATAACTAAAATTAACTGTGAAATTTAACGTTTCCATGATTGTAAGAGTCAAATAGCTTGATTCAGTGGTATATATTGAACATTATACTATATACTTATAGAAAGAACGTTCTTATCGTCTAAATTAGTAACAAACTTGAATTTTAAAAATTTTACAGAATCTAAACTGTACTCTCACATTATTAAAAATTGTAATTTACTGTTGATTTTTTTAACTAACGTATTAATTGCAGTTTATATAGGATGTTTCATTTACTTTGGGCAAATATGTTTACTTTAGTATCTTTAAGGTACCCGTTAATATTTTGGGATCTGGCAACACTGGCGCTGGTGGATGTCATCTGGCATTTTGGACTGGGAAGAGTCCCCCCTCTCCCCAGTCTAAGTCTAACATAGGCATTGTAAATCTGACATTTTAGACGTTTTTCAAAATTTCATCTCAGCAAAAATGGAATTAACTCGTAGACATTTTCATGCTATTATTTTTTACAACTTCGACGTGGTTTATCTCAACAAGAGTGATGGATGAACTTAATTATTTATATGGCAATGAAGCATCTAGAAAGATAACTGTATATCGCTGGTTTGGTCAATTCAATCCTGGCCGTCGTGCGCTCACGGACGAATCGCGTGAAGGTCGACCAAAATCAGTTGTAATACAAGAAAAAATCGATACTGAGAATGAACTGATAATAGAAAGTGGGCATGTGGAATTGAACTCGTGAACATTTCTATATTATTATTTGTTACAACTTCGACGTAGTTTATCTCAACAAGAGTGATGGATGAACTTAATTATTTATATGACAATGAAGCATCTAGAAAGACAACTGTATATCGCTGGTTTAGTCAATGCAATCCTGGCCGTCGTGCGCTCACAGACGAATCGCGTGAAGGTCGACCAAAATCAGTTGTAATACAAGAAAAAATCGATACTGAGAATGAACTGATAATAGAAAGTGGGCATGTGTCATACCGTGAGATTGAGGCATCCCTGGGCTTTTTTTCGCTTTAGATCCCACCTAATTTGCCAACCGCTCAGAAAACGGTTTGTGTCAATTAGTGCAAAGTAATGTTCAAAAAATACAATCGCGGTGCTTAAAAAACATTTATAATATGACGAGACTTGGATCTGTACGTATGAGCCCAAAAGTAAAGAGACCATATGGGTATTCAATTATGAGCCAAAACCAACAAAAATTGCTCGCACACGAAGCACTTCGAAATTAATGGTCACCTATTCTTTCAGAAAAACTGGCCATGTCGCAACCGTCCCGTTAGAGAATCGTAAACCGGTCAATTCTGAATGGTACACAACTATTTGTTTGTCGAAAATCTTCGGTAAATTGAAAACAACAAACCGATTACAATGGGTCATTCTCCACCATGACAATGCGAGCTCTCGCACATCGGCTCAAACAAGTGACTTCTGTACAACTCTGATTTGGCACCCAACGACTTCCTTTTGTTCCAATGCATGAAGAACTAACTGCGTGGACAACAATTTTCTACGTTCAAAAACCATGTTTGGTAGATACCATATTTACGGCGCCAAAAGTGTACTGATTATCATGCAAAACATTTAAAAAACAACAAAACCATTTTTAATAATAAATATTTATTTTTGTTTGTTAGTCCCGAAATATAATCGGCTATCCCCGAATCTGCCTATACAAAATGGGAGTTATATTTTTTATTAAGTTTGATATATATATATATATATATATATATATATATATATATATATATATATATATATATATATATATATATATATATTTATATATATGAAAAAATTAATTAAGGATTCAATAATCAAACAATAATACATACTTTTCTTTCACTCTGAAGGTCAATTTTATTTCCTATAACACAAAGCACCATTGTTTCTTCGACATTCCTGTGAAGTTCCTGAACCCAACCTTTCATATTTTCAAAAGAGGAATAAGATGTGATATCAAAAATTAAAAGTGCAGCATTTGCATTTCGGTAAAACATAGGTGCCATGGCTTTAAATCGTTCTTGACCAGCTGTATCCCAAACCTAAAAAAAATAATAAATAAACGGTTTATTACCTCCGAGGCAACAAAAATTTAGATGGTGGTAAAGTGCTCTGTTTAATGTCAAAAGTTACTCTCAATATTATAAAAAAAATATATCAAGCTAAGTTGTGTGAACAATTACATTTTCATACTGTGGTCCACTCTTGTCGTAAAGTTTGGTGGAGAGATTGTTCATTCCAACTATATTTTATTTGCGAACGATGTGACAATATATAGAAGAATAAAACATTCCAGTAATAGGGATGCTCTACAGGCATATATTAACAACGACCTATTTGACAACTTTAATATTAATAATCTTTCTTAATTATTTTTGGAGTTCGTACATTTTAATGCATCTCATAGTCTATTGTTCGGACAACCGTTTCATCATGCAAATTATGGCTATTTTCGCACGGATCAATGGTTTGTTTTATTTATTACTTATATTTAAAACTAAAGTACTCCTCCTTAGAATATTTATAAACCGCCAGTATATGTTTTCTATTGAACAATGTGTCTACATAATCCAGAAGAAAGACCAAAACAAATAACCTGGGTTTGTATTGTTTATTTCAAGCTTTTAGACAATAATGTTTCTTGCGAAGTAGTAAATATCTGTTGGATTTCCATTGTCTTAATTGTAGCTGAATATCACGACGTTTCGGCTAGTAGTTATGTCTAGTCGTTTTCAAGTGAATAAACTCGAAAACGGCTAGAAATAACTACTAGCTAGAACGTCGTGATATTAAACAACAAAATTAAGACAATGAAGATATCTACTATTTCGGGTTTGTATATTTTAGTTTAATGTTTTAATGGAAAGCTAAAATAACACTACGAATCGAGTTTACATCTTTAAAATTAATGTAAAAATGTACTCACCTGCAGTTTCACTATATTGTCATCCACTGGCAGATTGCAAGAAAAAAACGACGCGCCAACTGTTGGAGAAATATGCTGACTAAATGAATTTTCTACATATCTTAGCACTGTTGATGTTTTACCTACACCTGCAATATAAAATCAAAATATTATTAATAAAAGAAAAATTGAGAATATTGATAGTTGTTTAAAAAAATTTCCAGTATGTGATAATCGATGGCAATGATTTTTTACATTAAAATGCAATTTCGACCTATAAGCGTTAAAACTGAAGCGGCCCAAAATTATCAAAACAGTTAAGAAAGTATGGGTATATGTCTAAAAAGTGAGTTATCTGAAGTCGCAATGGATGTGATTATTGTAAATACAGAACAAAAATTATAATTGCCAAAAAATTTTTCAACCTAGAACATAGAACTAGCTATTATATGAAAGTACAAGTCCTGATGACGTCTCTGCTTTTGAATTTGTATTTCTTTAAATTATTGTATTTCTTTAAGTTATGATGTTGGATTACAACGTCATAATTCCTAACAATTTTTCCGAATTTCAAAGATGGCTTAGTAGGGCGTGTAGGTACTTTATGTCACTTTTTCCAAAAGAAGTAGAATATGGGGTCTGGGTCTCCCACTTAATATACATAGATTAAGCCACAAGTTTTGTCCAAAATAAAATTGAAATTAATTTAAAGAGGAGATAAATGTTAAAACCAAAAATTATATACATAACATAAATATTTCTGAAAAATCTACCTACATGGCCTTGACATACTTCTTAATAGTTTAGCTACAGGTCTATAAAGACAAAAAATTTTAACCACAATAGCGAAACTGTCAAAAAATATTTCAAAGAAGGAAAAACTACATCATTATAGTTTCGTGTTAGAATTATTAGGGAGTGAAATATGACGATTTCATAACGCTGTATTTCAAAGGCAAGACCTTGGCAAAAACTGACAAAATGATATATTGGATAAGGAAATAAAGTTTAAAAGCAATTTCTAGCTTACAAGATGCCATTTGATACTTTAGAAGGATTTAAAGTCATCGCAATAGCATTGATTAAGCGCGAATTTATCAAAGTCCAAATAGCACATTAACCGTACTCTATCGGACAAAAGTGTACAATACTTTCGAAAGATGTGCAAATTCTGAAATTATAATATGCGAAATGCATGATAACGCAAAGTATACTGCAGTTATCGGCGACAGCAACTATTTCCAACAATTAAAACAAATGAACTGATTGATATTAACGTAGACTTCCAGATACAGAACAAAAATGCATCGAAAGTAAAGCTACTAATTTAATATTTTACTGAAAAAATAGTTTTTAGTAAAAGTTCAGATAATTTTGTGTTTTCATTTATGTGTAATAAACATTTCTGTGTTGAATTAATGGTGTCAAAAGTTATTCTATTTCAATTTCGAACGAAACAAAGAGAATAGTGAATGTGTTTTTGGAATGTAAAAAAAGCAGCAGTTTGAAGACTTTTAGCTCGATATAGCGTATCCGAAATAATTTCACGTTATAATGAAAGTAGATGACATTTAGAGAATCTATTGAAATCGAGAAGAGCGATGAAAACAATATGGAGCATTAAAAGAATATCTCAAAACGATTTGTGGAAGTCCGCACCTAGAATTATTGCCGAAATCCCAGAAATTATAGTTAGCCCACGGCATTTCAAAGAAGGTGTCGTCGGCACCCGGTTAAATAGACCCTTATTACAGGAAGAAATAGATTCACAAAGGCTACATATATTACACAAACCTGGCAAAGGCAACATTTTTCTGTAGGGTTGTCTCATGGAATAGGTTGGGTCCTTTAAACTTTATAGATGACACCATGGATCGATCTGTCTTTAAGGATATAGCTCACAAGGTAATGCTTCCTTATGCAGAGCGGTAAACGCCATTGTGTTTTATTTTCCAACAAGGCAATGATTTAAAGCACACCTCAAGAGTGATTTCTAGAAAATAACGTACGGATTCTGCAGTAGCCGGCATAATCTCCAATCTCTACCTTATAAAAATCGGTGGGAAGATGTAGAATGTCATAATCGTATATAAAAATTTAGGAATAAACAATCGTTGGTCAATAAAACCAGTGAAGCTTAAACAAATCTTCCACATATTTTGATCGCCCAATGACGCGACGTTGTGGTCAAGTAATAAATAATAAACGATATTCTATTAACTAATAACAGAATATATGTTTGTTTAAAGTTTACCAAAGTAAAATATTACTAAAATTGTAAAGGTAATACTTCATTGAAATTAACTGGGGATCACAATTTGTATATATTTTTGATACAAAGCTACAAAATCAAATTGTTGCTCTAATTGTGTCCAATAGTGTACAGGGTGGATTGTTTTGGATGTTTTTATAGGCTATCTGGGAAACCGTAAAAGATCAAATTGTTAATAAACGCTTAGCTCGTTCGACCCAACAAGATATAATTTTAATTCTAGAATTATTTGTACCGTATCCGAATACAAAGACAGCATTCTAGAGACAATGGAAAAAATCTAATAACAGTAGAAACATTAGTACCACGAACCAATCATCAGGGTATGTCAATATTCTTAAAAGCAAGAGTTTCCTTTCATGGTTAAACTTATTTTACAAAATAGTACCTCAAATTGATATGTTATTTGGTAAGTTTCAAACAAGACAAATTGACGCTGTTATCGCAAATAAAAATGTATTATCATTTGAATCAAAATTAACAGAAATTAGAAATAATATTACCTCAAACGACGTTGAGCATCGGCTGAAGCTAGAACGGTGCTTAATAAATAATCAGCGGTCATTAATAAGTTTTCTAATGCCAAAAATCGGCGTATGGATTTTCTTTATAAATAATTCACATATTAAATTATAAGTGCATTTTTTTGGCTGCCATATTTTTAAAATGTACTACTTTCTTTATGTTTAATTACTCAAAATACACTGCTTAATTTCATACTAACTCAGTTTTTAAAAACTTTATTTTTTCATCCACCAGTGCCTATGACAGGTTCTATACATATCTATATTTTTAATATACCATTGGAATTGCAACCTCTACTTTTTTAATGCACCAGTCGCCACTGATACAAACAATAGCGACTGCTGATTTTTTTTAAAAATAATTAAACTTTTTACAATAAATTTGTCACTGATTTTTGTATTAAATTCATCTGGGCAACGTGCTCACCTGTGGGAGTATCGTATAGCCCCTCAATACAACGTCATCTTTCATAATTATAATTTTCGAACTTTTTTAATTCATTTTGACTAAAATATTTTAGAGGTGACTATCAACTTCAAATCTCATCAAATATGAAAGCAGTAAGACATTGTTGTCAATGCTGTAATTACATTACCACTAAATCTCATGCGTGGTCCGATATTTATAGGTCTAATGAAAAAAGAAGTGTACAGAGACTAAATTTAAACACTGTGAAAACTTGTCATATTTTTTATATTCTATGGAAAGTAGGAAATCCAATATTTATAATTTCTCGACTTCCATGTTTTTATTGTGTCACTTATACATCATTATATTTTGGACAGAACTTATGGCAAGACTATTCATAAAAGGTTTAATCAATATAACTACATTATTGCATCGCGTTACAGCGATTTTGCTTCTGCAGCCTCTTTTCTTTTTTGATGAAAATGAAAGCAATTTAAATCAATCGCTTTTTTTCGAGGTGTCGCTAGCATATATAACTTCATAATAATATATATTTTCATAATGTATACGTATAACGTATTTTTGAAAGGCTAAATATATGGATTTTTGTATTTTGGTGAGTTTATAAAAATATAAATTTTAAGTAGTTCATTTTAGAATTTTGAAGATTTTGCCTACATATGGTCTATTGGCATACATACATCTACAGTGTCAACATCATACGAAAAATATGTTAATTAGATGATATAATCAAAACTTGTTTAAAAAATCATCGTTAAAGGATTTGTTTCTCAAAATTTTGAAAATATTTTGTAGTTAATGCAGTTTTTTATACTCACATCCTAAAAATGATATTTTTTTACATCTGGCAGGCTTCAGGGACCAAATATTGTAGCTTTGTTTCTCATTATCTATTGTAACCAAGTTACTGATTTTTTGGGCATGAGACCGCAGTATTGTATGCACAAGTCCCCACTCCATCGCCAGCCAACATCGTAGTACGACCGCGACAACGACCGACCAATGATCGGAAAACTATTTAAGGCATAGCACACCATTAATTCACTGAGAACTTCACGTTCTCCACCCAGATGAACGTCCGAATGGACTGTCCGGATCTGATCTAGCATTAGTAGGTGAGGCAAGGCTTGTATATATATATATATATATATATATATATATATATATATATATATATGTATATATATATATATATATATATATATATATATATATATATATATATATATATATATATATATATACAGGGTGTCCAAGATAAGGATTCTAAGCATGGGGATCTCAGTACCTGTTGGAGTTATAGCTTAGGTTAAATTAGAAAAAAGTTGCGTACTTTGAAGCGTATTTACATGCCGTTGAGAAACTTTAAAAATTTTCATGGCCAGCTGAGATATTGGGGAAAAACGAAAATTTGACGAAATAGATTTTATTTTTTTGTGACTTTATTTTAAAAGATATTAAAAAACTAATAAAACTTTTTCATTGGCACTTTTTAGATAATACGTGATGGCGTTTTTAAATTTTATATCCGACGTTTTGTTTTCGAGAAACCATCATCAACTTTATTTTTTTATATGGCCCAAAAAAAAAAGTATACCCTGTATCTGATTACATTTTTTATTACAAATTCAACGATGTATCACATGTCATATTTTTTTTGTTAGACAAAAAAAAATGCGATTTTTCTATTTTTTTAAACATATTTTTAAGTAGGCTTTGCAAACAAATAATGCTTTGACACTTTGACGTAAATACCTGTTATTCTGTCACATATGACTTAATTTAATGTTTATGGTAAGATAAAATAATAATTGTTAAGTTGATTTAGAGTTATTAAGTTGTTTGTAGAGTTCTTGTCGTTGTTGTTACTGTTGTTATTGTTTATTGTTGAATAATTATTATTGTGTTATTATCGTCGAATATGCCGGGTGGCCATTATAGTCATGAAGAAAAGTTTGACATGCTGACCTGCTACATTTTGTGCCAGAAGAATACTATAAATACTGCAGCAATGTATCTAAATAAATTTCCAGATAGAAAGCAACCATGTAAGTCCATTTTCTTACAGTTGGCGCGAAATTTAAAACAATATGGATCATTTAAAAAGCCAGTTTCATCCCGAAAAAAGGATTCTTCCGAAGAAACCCAAAATAACGTATTACAAGCAGTTGTTGAGAACCCTGACATCTCTTGCAGGCAAATTGAAAAAAATATAGGAGTAGCCAAATCCACTGCTCAATTTATTTTGCGTAAAAATAGATATCACCCCTATAAATTTAGGATTTGCCAAGCACTTAAACCAAGGGATCTTGAACGACGCCGGCATTTCTGTGAGTGGTATACACGCGCATGTGAAGATGATATCAATTTCCCTGCAAAAATAATATGGTCTGACGAAAGTCTAGTCACTAATAATGGTGTCTTTAACCGCCGGAATACTCATTACTGGGCGCAACAGAATCCGCGTGTTCAAAAAATTTCAAGACATCAGGAGCGTTTTGGGTTTAATATGTGGTGTGGAATTTTCGGTACCAAAATACTAGGTCCATTTATCTACCATAATTCGTTAACTGGAGAACGATACCTTCAATTATTACAAAATAATTTAGAAGACTGCTTGGAGGATTTACCTCTGGCACAGGTTAATACCTGTTGGTTTCAACAAGACGGTGCTCCTGCACATAATTCTAGGCAGGTTCGCGAGTATCTTACGCGATTTCCTGGAAAGTGGATTGGAACCTCCAGTGAAGTGCCTTGGCCAGCGCGATCTCCGGACTTAACCCCTATGGACTTCTTTCTTTGGGGGTTTCTTAAAAGCCAAATATACCATCATTCTTTTGAGACTGAGCAGCAGTTACGAGAATGTGTAACTAATGCATTCAACAGTATTACACCTGACATGTTGCGTGATGTTTTAAATTCTACCATAAGAAGATCATATTTATGTCTGGAAAATAACGGAAATCTGTTTGAACACCTGCTTTAAATTGAATAAAAAAAATTGTTAATTTATTTGTTGTTTTAGTTATTTTTAAATAATTTATCATTCTTTGTATATCATTAAAATAATGATTATCTTATGGTTAAATTTATGGTAGATTAAATTTTCTTGTTTCTAAGTAGTACTATGCTCCATTCAGCTTCATTGCTCTGTAAATAGATATTAACTAATATGTGAGATCAATAACTCATAACAGGTATTTACGTCAAAGTGTCAAAGCATTATTTGTTTGCAAAGCCTACTTAAAAATATGTTTAAAAAATAGAAAAATCGCATTTTTTTTTGTCTAACAAAAAAAATGTGACATGTGATATATCGTTGAATTTGTAATAAAAAATGGAATCAGATACAGGGTATACTTTTTTTTTGGCCCTTATAAAAAAATAAAGTTGATGATGGTTTCTCGAAAACGAAACGTCGGAAATAAAATTTAAAAACTCCATCACGTAGTACCTAAAAACTGCTAATGAAAAAGTTTTATTAGTTTTTTAATATCTTTTAAAATAAAGTCACAAAAAAATAAAATCTATTTCATCAAATTTTCGTTTTTCCCCAATATCTCAGCTGGCCATGAAAATTTTTAAAGTTTCTCAACGGCATGTAAATACGCTTCAAAGTACGCAACTTTTTTCTAATTTAACCTAAGCTGTAACTCCAACAGGTACTGAGATCCCCATGCTTAGGATCCTTATCTTGGACACCCTGTATATATATATATATATATATATATATATATATATATATATATATATGGTGTTTCATCATCGTCCGAATGGACTGTCCGGATCTGATCTAGCATTAGTAGGTGAGGCAAGGTTTATATATATATATATATATATATATATATATATATATATATATATATATATATATATATATATATGGTGTTTCATCATCGCACTTCTTTCCTTACATCCTACCGTTAGTAGCCAACATTGTCGAGGACCTTATAAGAACACGGGCAATGTTGGTTCATCCTACCGACACTGTCAAGGACCCTTATAAGAACGGGCAGTGTCGGTTCCTTTCTTAATTTGCTACTGTTATTGGTCGACATTGTCGAGGACCCTTATAAATATAGGCGATGTCATTCCATCCTACCGACACTGTCAAGGACCCTTATAAAAACGGGCAATATCGATTCATTTCTTTATATCCTACCGCCACATATACACACACGCATTAGATGCAGTCAGTTTTATTTCGTTCCATAACAACCAGGAACGTGTTTACCGCCAGGTGCTCACCGGAGTCGTCGTTTCAGGCGTATAACAACTGTCCCCGGCAGTCACGTCCAAGATTTTACCGCCACTGCATAACGAACTACAGCGTATAAAGATGTCGTCTATCGCCGACACCTGGTTACCGCTAATATATAACTTACCGCCTACGGTACGAGGCGCCGTGAATAGCGTCAAGAAAGACCAATATGTGACGTCGTGAATAGCATCGCTAATTTTAATACAAGGCATCGGGAACAACGTCGTGAATGGTACCACCGGGTTACCGCCTACCATATCGCCACCACACAAGCATGCTCTTACCTTCCATACTGTCCATTTGGTTTTGTTTATATTGCTGTCTATTTTAGATTATTAAGCTAGTTTTAAACCATATTGTAAAATATGGCATACAGGACACAGGATGTTTTAAAACCGTTTGTTTCATTACCTAGTTCACATTTTTACATTTCTTACACTTCCAAAGGAAATGGTCTTGTAGCCTTGACGTGTACTCACAGCACTGTAGATTCAAAAAGGAGTGCTAGGTCATGTTTTTTCAGTTCGCGAGATCTAACAAACGATATATATACTGACATATTTCTACCGGGTGAGTTTTCCGAAAATAACAATCTCAGAAAACTGCTATCAACTCTTGATATAATCAAATAATGCTAGGACATTACAATTTTCATAGAGAAATTAACAGAATAAGGTTTCAAATAACTAAGCATTACTTCTCGTCACACCTCTCTTTCCGCATCAGTTTCTTAAATTTCCTCCATTACTTAACACATATCAAAAGATTTTTAGAAAACAAAATTTCAGTAAGAAATAAAGAAATCTATCCACCGTATTTAAATACAGCAGATATACAGGGTGCCCGGGAAAATGTGGGAAATCTCCCGGATATGAAAAAAACACGTGAAAGGAATACTACAAGTTCATGTAAACTTTTTTCGTATAGGCCTCCTCCTCGGAGATATGAGCTCCCAAAGAGCTGCAATGCACACAAGTTTTTTACACATAATTATTGAAACACCAGGTATATTTCAATTTTTTTAATGTGATGTGTACCAGAGAAGAGTCTTTATATTACTATCCAAGAAAGTGTTGTGAATTACGCCCTGTATGATAAGACCTTTGGACAACGTTTTTTACATACCTTTAACTATTGACTAAAAATTAAGTACTCTTTATTCATGTCGCTAATCCCAACCGTTTTCGAAAAAACGTCATTTTATTTACATCATGTATTTCGCGTATTTCAATAAAAAAATACATCTTTGTTCCCCTCAAATGTTCAACCTTCAACCTTATGATAAAAAAATCGATCCAAAATTAGAGTTTACCTCTTTAATTAAAAGCGTCTAATTCTGTTAACTGCAATTCGCAAAAAAATGTGCATTTTATTTTATCGACACCAAAAACAAAGTATTGTTGCAAACGTTGCTAGGTGTGAAAAAAATAAATATCCTGCATTTTAGGACTTGTCAACTGTCATATCGCTGACACACTGATTCTTTACTTGGATATTAATTTTACTGATTTTTTGATTTCGTGGTGAAATTAATTGTGAAATATGGAATACACGTTTATTGAGTATGCAGATATGCATCTGATGTATGGTCTTGCATCTTGCAATGCTTTGGAAACCAGGAAGTTATATCACGAGAGATACCTTAATCGTACTCTTCCAGATCAGAAAACATTTCAACAGGTTGACCAACGACTAAGGGAGAATGGTAGGCGATTCCATTTAATAAGGTGATATTATTAAATTTATTCATAATTTTAGGAAATATTGGGGAAATAAGCATTGATGCTGGTCGGGGAAGAACAGTACGTACACCGAGGAAAATATTTTAAATGCTGTAGATGACACTCCTTCCACAAGCACTCGAAAATTATCAGCGCAGTTTAATACGTCGAAAACAATAGTACATAAAGTTCTTTAAGAACAGCTGTTATATCCATATCATTTGAAAAAGGTTAATGAACTGATTGCTGAAGATTTTCTCCATAGAATACAGTTTGCAAACTGGCTATTGGATCGGCAACGAAATAATGTAAACTTCATTAGCCCTATTCTCTCCACGGATGAAGCAAGGTTAAATAAAAATAGTATCATAAATTTACACAACTCACATGTATTGGATGATGAAAATTTTCATGCAACTGTTGTTTCGCATCATCAACATGAATTCCGATCAATTAATGTTTCGGCAGGAATCATAGGCAATTTTTTTATTGGAGCATTCGTATTGCCAGCACGACTGAATGGAGAACTTTATTTGGAGTTCCTCCAGAACGTTAGAAAAGCACTTATCACTTGAAACACATCGAAACATATACTACATGCACGACGGAGCACTATCTCATTTCAGTCTTGTTGAGCGGGAGCTGGTTAATACATGATTAAAAATTGTATTATACGATCACAATTAATATTTCAGGATTTTAAAGATATTTAGCAGGGCTGCCTCTGTCGTTCTATGCAAACTTCTAGTCAGTTGGGACACCAACATCATCCTCATTCAGAAGCTCCAGGGGACACAAAGCTGGGTTAAGAAAACTCGAGGGTAAGTTATTCTACAATTCATGACTTGATAATGTCAAAGTCAACGTTTTATGTAATCAGGAGTGAACTATACGCAATAAAACTGATTGATTTCTGTTCTAGGGGTCAAGCAATTATTAGGCTGAGGTATCAAGTAACAGGAACCCAAAAAGTAGGGATCACAGCCTCAGTTTATTGTCATATGACTTATCCAACCCACCTTCATCACTGAAACTGAAGCAACTGGTGCAGCACAGTAGCCTCTCAAACCTGCAAACAATCGTCGGAATGGAATAGCAACGACATCAATAAAATAGGTGAGTACATTTTCGATTTTATAATTTCTAATAACTTAAAGATTTTAAATCGCAGAAAAGCAAAGAACTCGTAGCGGTATAATTGGCATACCCGTCACGACTTGCCTATAAACTTACAGATACCTAGATGACACGTTTCATCGAAGCCATCCTTTTCGGATCATAAACAGGCGCTCCAGATATTGGCTATTTATTCTTAATTTAATTTAATCTGGATTTGACTTAGTGTGAAGTATTATATTGTTTTGTTCGTTTTAATGTGTGTATAGAATATGTATTTAGTAAAATGTGCTATTTTCTACTTTTAAATCTTAATGTTTATAAACTCTAATTTATATATTGTAAAGTTAAATTATACTCGGTTGAGCAGAGCAGTTTTACTGAACTTCGCCGAGTCTAAAATAAAGACCTTTTAATGTTATTATTATTATTATGACTTTCATGCTAAACGGCTTCGCACTCCCTCCAAGGAATATTGACTCATACCAGGTATACAAAAATACCAAAAGTATTGACCCTTTCCATGTTATCAGGTCGTAGGTGACGTAGTCTGCTGTATGTCCTACAAACTTTCGGATGGTCCGCGCAGTTGCAAGAACTGCTGTTTGAATAGGTTTATGCCGATACTCACTAAGGCCCAGTCCCTTGATGTTCTACAGTAGATCCAATTTTTCTTCCTGTATTGTTGTTATATTGTATCTTTAATGCTGGAATATTTTGTCTCTTTGCCTAGATTCTGGGTCTATTTTTCCTACGGCTTATAAATTTTTGATTTAAACTCTCAACCATAGTACTTCAGATTTCTGGCTGGTGTAGACTTCTAATATCTGTTTTTACTTTGTATTTCTTGGCGTTTCTTTTTTAGTTTAATAGAAAAATCCATTACTACTACTGAACCTGGATAAATTTTTATTGTCTTTAGACTATTTCTGGCCCTAGGGTGAGTCTATCTGTACTGTAATAATTATTCTTCTCATTCATTCTTCTCACCCAGACCAAATTTACCAACAAAATTTTATATCTTTCCTGTCCAATTTTGGCGTTATAATCAGACATCCCAAATTGAATTCTCTAAGCTTTCTTAATTTTAAAACTTCTTGAAGATGTACGCAGAATGTCTTTCTTCGTCGTTCTTTTCAACTATGGATGCGTATACTTAATTACATTCATTCTACCAATATCTGTTTATGACTGGAATATAATACCTCCATCCGAGTATGCTAGAAAACTGATGACTGATTTGTTGGGAACTTCATCTAATAATATTCCAACTCTATTAAAATGTCCTCTATTATTATTTCCTGAGTAATACAGGATTACTTCTAGTTGATCATACGAACACTTACAATAACTACCCTCCTGTTTAGAAGACCGCCAGCAACAAGGTTAAATGGAAGAATGATTTGAGAGTATTAAGAAACAAGCAAACTGTTCAACAGGACTAAAAAAATGGTGAGTGAAGAGAATAATCTAAGGGACTTCTACAGAAGCTCGGATATCTTGAAGATACTCCTTCAGGTACACTACCAGACTTGGACCCAGTATTAACCCATAACAAGATACTTCGAGCTGTAGGATCGTTTGAGAGATACAAGGCATCGGAACCTGATGAGATCACACCAATCTTTCTAAAGCAGGGTAAAGAACTAATCACTATAATGCTCTGCAAAATTCTAAGAGCAAGTCTAGCTAGAGGGTACTTATCCTCAGTCTGGAAGAGATCTACAATCATTTTCATACAAAAGACTAGGAGAGATTACTCTCTGTTAATCTTTTAGTTCAATTCATCTTTGCTTCTGAAACTGGTAGTTACTTACGGGAAATCTCCCTAAAAGAGAGGCCATTTTCTTGATATTGAAGAAGCATTTAACCACATGTCCATGATAACGACCGCTAGAAAACACGGCTCGCTTTATGTGGGTGGATACAAACACACAGCAAGGCAGACGAACACAATCAAATTTGTTGAAGGAAACCATGGATGTCAGTGGCAAACGGCTTCACACAGGGAGATGTTCTATTCCGTCTCCTGTGGGATGTGGTGGTTGACGAACTTCTAGTAAACTTGAACAAACAAGGGGTATAATTATACTCATTGTGGGAAAGCACAGCAAAATACTACCAGAACTCATGTATGGAACTCTAACCACAGTATAGGAGTAGTGTACCAAGGAGCCCCTTAGAGAAAATTCTCCATGTTTAAAAGGAAAAAGCTTGACAAGGTAAAACTACCAACTCACTGCAGAACACAATTGCAGTTGAGCCAAGAGGTAAAGTATGTAAAATTAATTTCGGATGCCAAGCTTGCCTGGCAATTAGACTCGCAAAAAATCATAACTAACCAGAAAATGACTATTGTGACAGCAAAAAGCGCTCGGGGCAAAACATGGGGCTTAAACCATATACTTGTTATAAGACCTATAATAATTTATGGCTCGGTTGTATGGTAGACAAAAACCACTTAAAGGCGGGTCGCTCTGGAACTCCTTAAATTTCAGAAACTGGCCTGACTCTGCATCACAAGATGAGCAGTGACGGCATACCAAAAGCTTATGACTTCACCAGCCCCTACATTATGCAGATATCTTCAATGATCCGATCCTCGGACGACAAACTAGTGAAAAGGTTCATAGAACAGATACAACAGGCAACACAATAAAACTTCACTCTGCAGTGTGAGAACTTCTCAGCCCTAGCCTGCTGTATAACTCAATCCATCAAGGTAGTACAGATACAATGTATTGAATAAAATTTTGCTCCAAGTCAATTAAAATTGATATATTAAAAATGCATAGCTATTTCGACCGAAATTGGAATTTATAGATAGTTTGTAAAATCCAATATGATGGATAGAATATGAAGAACATTTGGGAATGCTTGTGAATTAATTTAATTAATTTTAGATCAGGGAATATCAGTCACAAAAATCTACATACACACTAATTAAAAAACAGTAAAATGTTTGTTATTATTAATGTTTCTTAATACGTATTTTTAAGCGATTCTTTATTAGTCATGTTGTATTTTCTTAGTCTTCATTCCGATTTATCTCAAAGATATTCTACGGGATTTAAATTGAGCAACTAGAGAGGAGAATGCAGTTGCTGGGGCACACTGTGAAATTCTTTGAAAAATTTGTGCTGTGTGGTGGAAATTCACCAAACCCTAATTGTTGAAATGACTCAAGCAAATTACTCTAGCCGCCATCGTTAAACCCCAAACGATTACACTTTCGGTTTTCATTTCATTAGCTTTACGTTATTCCTTTTCCATCACAACCACAAATATTATATAAATAAATAAATAAATATATAAATAAATGCTTTATTAACGGTCAAACCATTTAAAAATTTACAACGCTTTACAACTACAAACAAGTTTCCAAATAGATAAAAAAAAAATAACAATAAACAAATAAATCCAAAGCATCCGGTAAACTACAGTAAGCTCCCATTTAAGACTACATAAAGAACAATGAGAAGTAAAAAATTTGGACTATAGATTACGCTTTAAAAAAATTTTAAAACTATTTAAGGACATGTTAAAAATATCCAAATCAACGTGATCACGGGATAATTCATTAGCTAAAGTGCACATTCTATTTAGTGGTGCATAGGTGGAATAGTTGGTTTTATGAACATCCACGAGAACACTTCAACCCATCGACTACTTCTCTGAGGCACATTGAAACCAATACGCATTAGTAGTTCTGGAGAATTTATTATACTATTAACGATTTTAAATAGATAAAGTAAGTCAATGTATTCCCTGCGATGCTCAAGAGGCTTCAAATTTAATTGGAGTAGTAAATGAGGGTAGCTGATATTCTCTTTAGGAACACCTAGTTTATACGCTACAAATCTTAAAAAGCGCTTCTGCACCCTTTCTAGCTCCAATTTGTGTACATTGTAGAAAGGTGACCATATTGGTGAGGCATACTCCAATATAGAACGCACAACACTGCAATAAACATTTTTAAGACAAATAATATCGTTGAACTCAGACAAATTTCGTGTAACAAACCCCACTAATTTCATTCCCTTATAAGTAATATTATGTATATGCTCTTTAAAAGTTAACTGACTATCCAATATTACACCAACAACAGATATAGAATCGGTCAATTTTACAGACACACCGTTAATCTTATAATTGTACTCAATTAATGTCTTCTTTCTACAGAACCGCACTGTCTTGCACTTTCCAATGTTAAGATACAATCTATTAGTAGTACACCATACGCTAAATGCATCCAAATCAGACTGCAAATCAATGCAATCTTGCAAAGATCTAATGCACTTAAAAAATTTTAAATCATCAGCCAAAAGCAGTGCCGTTCCATGCGAAAAAGACTTGACGACATCATTCAAAAACAAGTTGAACAGAAAAGGGGCGAAATGTGCACCCTGAGGAACCCCAGATTGACCCTAATTTCAAGCGACAAGTAGTTCTTATATCGTACAATTTGTATTCTCCCCGTAAGATAGCTTCGCATCCACGAAAGGAGCGGATCTTGAATACCAATAGATTTCAGTTTAGTTAAAAGACAAGTATGATTCACTGTGTCAAACGCCTTGGAAAAGTCAGTATATATACTCTCATCTGTAAAGAATACAGATTTCCAAAAATTCAAAATCCTTGTCAGGACAGATATCGGCAAAATCTAACTTTTTACCTGTTTTTGTTAGAGATTAGCAGCTTTCCTCTTGGAACTCTTCTAAGATCGTAACCAGTAACGTTTTCAATATCTGTTACAAGTTAGATTTATCTTTTCTTCAAATTGTGGGGACAATTCCTTCATATAATTTTCTCGGGCGACCAGATCGCCCCTTTTTAAATATACTTATAATTTTATTAAAATTTGTAATTATTGTCTGCTATGTACTTCAAGTTAAACTGGCAGTTTTGGCTACTTTTTCATAAGATTTTTTTGATTTCACAATCTAATAATTCAACATTGAACTGCGACTAGAAATGGATCATATTAAGTACAAGCTGCATTTCATTTGCACTTTCTAATGATAAGTAACAAAAAATTATCAACATATTTTTTTTGACTGCATGTAGACTTTCATGAAGTATTAATTATAATTTTAACAGTTTTTTTGAGAATATATAATAACAAACAATTTTTTTCTATCATTTATCTTTATGATATAAAGAGCCAATTAACAACTTACGTATATATAGTAACGAGAAGTTTACTGGGTAGACCCTTGTAACTGACTGTATTTGTATAGTGGGAGACAATAAAACATTTTAGAAATAACTAACTGTATACACGCAAATTAACTAAAAAGTATGAAATAACCAATAAAAAAACTAAGATATATTTACAATGCTCAATTCCTCTCAAGTACAACTTTATCTGATGACATTATAGCTATACAAAGACAATATTTTATCTCTATTTATTTATTTATCCACTGGTAGCACTGTCCATTTGACAGTAATTAATTACAGGGCTAGAGTGAAACATAACAATGTGATATCAATAATAGTATAATAAAAGAGTGTTTACAAAAGAAAAAAGGAAAAGTGTACATCTGTCAATCTGTAACAGCAAAAACATTAAAAATCAATCGACAATCAGTTCCAACAGCCTTGGCTTGCATAATTTTTTCTGTGAAAAGGCTGGTGAAATATATGGGAAGTACGAGTACTCCTGGGAGGAACCCTCAGACAAACATTCGACAACAGGTGCGGGCAATCGGTGATACTGTTTATAATTTTAAAAAGAAGTTGTAAGTCTGTACCCTTCCTTCTATTAGCAAAGGAGAGCAAATTCAACTCGGAGCACACAGCAGCATAATCAAGATCAACACCCCCATTGAATTTCGTATTAATATATCTGAGAAACCTTCTCTGTACCTGTTCGAACTGGTACATATGTGATTCATGTTGGGGGTACCAAAGATAAGGAGCATACTAAAGGTGTGTTCGAACCAATGAGCTTGACAGTGTAAAGCTCCTTAGCATGACGTTTAATAAAACCTAACATCCCGAGGGACTTACTGACAATGTCAGCGATGTGAGGAACGAATAAAAGGGTGGAATCAAAAGGACTCCCAGGTCCCACCCAGAACCAACGAAGATCAGGGGCCTACCATCCAAGTGATAGTGAAAGTCTAGTGGATAACGCGATTTAAAAAACTTAATGAATTTACATTAGGAATTTTCAAACTCATCCCATTCACTTTGCACCAGGAAACAAATCTATCAAGGTCCCCCTGTAGCTCCAAGCAGTCACTGTAACTGTTGATGGCCTTATACACCTTCATGTCATCCGCAAAGAATAAGAACTTGCTTGACCTAAAGCAGATTGATACATCATTAATGAATAAGTTGAACAATAATGGACCAATGTGGGATACCTGAGGGACCCCTGAAGACACTGATATCTCAGAAAATACAAAATCATTCACCCGCACTACCTGACAATGATTACTCAGGTCTCAATCTAACCCAACAGTGGACCAGAGATACCCAGCCCCCAAAGCTTATCAAGCAGAATCCCATAAGGCACCCTATCAAAGGCCTTCGAGAAGTATACACCGAGGGGACCTCTGATCTGTCCTACATAAGAGACCAGATTCACCTCAGTGTTCCTGCCAGCAGAAAAACCCAACTGCCCCTTAATGATGGCAAACTTAAAAGTAGAGGTGAGAAAGGCATTAACTAGCTTTTCGAAGATTTTAGGAATAGTATTAATTATGTTGATAGGTCTATAGTTTTAAACGTCAGCCATACTGCCGGCCTTGTGAATAGGAACCACAAAACTCGTTTTCCAAAATTGAGGAAAAATACCCCGCCATGGGATTCATTGAAAATGTGAATTGGGCGAGCCAGAATGAACGAGCAGTTTTTCAGTAGCATTGGATGAAAGCCATCAGGGCCGGGACCCTTATAAGGATCTCTAAATTAGAATTTCTCTTATTAGCTGTTTTTATTAATTCAAAATCTTTTCCTTTTTTATACATATATTGTTCCTTAAAAATCTCATCTCAATCTACTATCTTACCCCTATTCCGAATCCAGAATTATGTTCCTGGTTTGCAAACATTCTTACAATACATTTTATAAACAGGAGAAGCCTATTTCAGTCAAAATATTTATATTTCATTAATTAAATTATTTAAAAAAAGTTACTAAATCTATAGCAAAAAAAGGTTTGTTTACTGTTAGTTTACATCCCTGAAAATATATTCATTTAATTTTTAAAATAATTTCTGTGTCTATGATCAGTTCTCGGAGAAAAAGGTAAGAATCCTGACTAAAGAGTCTACCTATATAAGTATCACGTTTTCTTAGGATTCTCAAAATACATAGTAAGAATATATTATCTTAAAAAAGGTTATATCCTGGAACAAAAAAGGTTAATTCAGGTTAGTGGTTAAGTACCTAAAAATATATAGACTTTTACTTCTAATGACTGTATACATATGTCTATACAATTCTCACTATGAATTTTAAGCATTATAACATGGAAAAAGAGTTACCTTGGGAACCTAAAACCACAACTTTACCCACAACTGTTTTCATTTTAGAAGACACACATAAACAAACATAATCAACTAGATACCTTTTAATTTCAAACCTACGTAGATATATAATACCTAAACGTATAATAAACTTTTAACATAATGAATTGTTTTATTTTGTTTATCATTTCCTTATCAGTATTTCCCAGTACTTTACTTTATGGTACATCAATAGGGCTATTCTTTTGAGTCATTATCACTTGAAGTAATCGTGATCACTTCGACCCAATTACAAGTCAATGCATATTCAAAAGAACATGAAGTTATCAGTACACTTTTTTCACTTTGATCAATTGATAATTACTCTAAAGAATACAGCAGAAGTTGTCAGTTTCATTTTTTTAAAGCTGATCAGTGATAATTTCTCTAAAGAATACAGCCAATGTAAGGCTTGTTCGCAAAGAAATCACTAACCAGGCAACGCCAATAAGAATTCACAAAACCAGTCAGGTGTCAATTAGAAGACTATATTTGGATGATCTGATTGGCCGTGACTAGTTTGTGATGGTTCTGGGGCCGTATACTCGAACTGAGGAACGTAGCGAACGATGAAACATGCGCAAATGAAATGTCAGCCGCTAAATAACGTATTTAACGATGAGTATTAAAAAATTTATTATATTTTTGGTTGTTAAAAATAACTCGTCATTAAAAAAAGCAATATGTTAGTTAGGTGCACGAACATGACATATAAAACTGAACTGATCATGCATAATACCTCCCCTTATAATAAAAATGATGCCACCACGCTCCGTGCCATTACAAGCAAATAATTGCTTTGGCAACAATGAATTCCGTAAGTTTTCATGATATTGGTGAAAGTGTATTTTTGACATTGACTGAATACTTTTCATTTTGAAAAAAATTATTTTTGATTTTGCTGTTTTATGGATTTTATCACATTTTAAGTAACGTCTTACTGAAAATTTCAAACAGGAACGTGAACTTTAAGGTTTTTTTTTGGTATTTTAAAAAATGTGATTCTTCATCGTAAGACGTGCAAATACCTCATCTGGTAAATTGGAATTTATTTAATTGGTAAGTTATAAAGCATTCAATAATGATTATTTAAAATTTTACCTTAGAATCAAATTGTAAATCTAAGGGTAACAAGTGTAATCTTATGGATATGATGTATGGCAATTTTTAAATGCTATCAATATTTTAGTTTTCTAAGAGAAAAGAATCTTCAAATTCAAGGGCTGAAGCAAATTGGTCATGATCATAATTCTTTTATACACCAGATGAGTAACTCTGTTCAGAGCATTTTTCTGGAGATAGTTTTATACAAGATGAGCAAAAAGTTTGTGGTGTACTTCTTACAAATAAACTGCCTGAAAAAAAACTATGAAGCACTGTTTAATGTAAACATCTTGAAGCAACTAAACTTGGACTTAATAACATACATTGGCTCTACAAAAAAAAGTCCTGAATTAGGTGTGCATTAACCAACAACAATATCATTTTACCATAAAGTTTATTGTCCACTGACATATAAAGCTGAACATCGAAACTGATATGGTGTTAAAATTTAAAATGATTATACGTTTAAAAGCCAATATGCCATATTAAAATAGAAATAAATGATTGCATATAATATGAAATTTTTCAATATTATTAAGCATGTCTGGAAATTAAATAAATTTTACTTTAATGTATTTGTTTTGTCTAAAAATAAAATAATAACCTTTTGTTTAAATATGTTATTAATTAATAAAACAAAAATTCTTAATTTTAGCTCAGATAGGAAATTTTGTGTCATGAAAATCCTTTGTCAAAGTAGTGAGAAGCTGCGATTGATTACCATTTCAAAAATTCAACTCTAGAAAAGGTCAGTTCCAGATCCTTAACCAGTTAAGTAAATGGAAAGTTTGACTTAGTGTAAAAATTTAAAGTTGCTAGTAAATCTTTATGTATATATTTAGATTAAAAATGATTGTATTCAGGTAAGAATTTTCTTGTATTTACAAGCTTTTTTATATTTAAAGTGTCTTAATAAATATTGTTTTGTTTACAGTTAAATATAAACTGCTTTAACACTATCCCCTTTAGAGTTTTTTTTTTATAAAAATGTGTTGGTACATAATGTTACTTTACTTCCTTTAAATGAAAGCTCCTTTATTATGAAGGAAATGTCAACATTATTATGAATGTTGTTAACCCTATATAAATAACTAACATATCAGATCCCTAAAAGCATCGAGGATAAAATAATTTTAACAAAGACTTAATCGAAGCTATTTTTAAATGATGAAATTATCTTACTTTGCAATAGATTATGTGGACATTTCGATACCTTACATTAAACAATATACTATATTAATTCCTGATATAAAATTTTTAAAAATAAATGCCTTAATACTTTTTTTCGTTAACTTCTTATACTCTACGTCCGAGTAAGGATGTTTCTAAAACAGATATTTAAAAAAAAAATTAGTCTCAATTTCTTTTTGGCGCATATTTCACATTTTAGCTATTTTGCTAAATAACAGTTTTATTGTAAAAAATAAAATATGTAAACAGTCATAGGAAAAGCATTTTCATTTATTTTTAAGAACTGACATTTCATGCTTGTTATCTAAAAATAATAAAATTGTTACATATTTACGCTGTTCCAAAGAAGTTAACAAAATTTGCTTTATTGGAGTTGCTATAAACAGAAAAATTATAATTTTGAGGAAACTAAAAGTAGAAATTCAAGTTAAATATTGTTTTACAGAAACAATTATCTTGGTCTTTTTTATTGAATATACTCAATTAACCTGTCAAGTTAAACAAGGAAGGGCGATTTATTGTTTTAGATATGGTATAGAAAAAGCTAGTTATTTTCCAAACCTGATAATAGAATTGACATTCATATACGACACATTGACGCCAATGTAAGAAACTAGCAGGGAATTCAATGTTGCCATACAAATCATTGCACCTAATGGCGACCAATAAGGGTGGGGGTCAAAAATTATTTTCATGAGCAGTTCAGTTTCATACATAGACGTAGAATAAACTAATTATTACTTCAAAATGTAATTTTATTTAATTTCTACTACGTCTATGGTTTCATATAAGAAGTTCGTGGTTAGGTGGTACCCGATATTTTTAATATTATCTAATTTTTAATTAAAATATCCTTACAAAGTTGAATATATCTCGCAAATTTCAAGTAAATTTGAGATTACAGGCATACAAAATTATTACAGGAGATTCTGTTCATAACTCAATTGTATGAGCGTGCTATTTAAAAATGTTTTTCTATGGCTAGTTCTGTTTATGGATTTAAGGGTGAGTCCACACGACAAGAAAAATTGGAGCGTAGGCGTATTATGCCCTTTTAAGTTAAAAATGTATCGTTCACACGGGATATTTCGTTCCGCGGTCATAAGGGGTGTGTTTTTTTTTGTGTTAACCTAACATTTATCAGGATTTTCCTTCATATTTTAACCACGCACGTATAAAATAAATGTACTGATCGTGTAATAAACCGAAAATGTCCGGACCATGCTATTCGCCATATTTACTGCCCTCGATTCAAGAGTTTTAAGCTCGGGTGCATCAAACCCTGAGTAACTCCGAGCATATCTGAATAAAGCGGTAAAAATATTAATTGGAACAGTATATAACCTAAAAATTATTTTTTTTCAGAATTTGTGTTTTTAATATACATAGCGAAACATATTGAATACAAAAAGGTAAAAATATTATATTATTACTTATTAGTTTTGAATTTTATCGGGTGTCATGGCATTTTAGGCCATAAATATTTCGCAATTCGTTAAAAAAACTATGAAGGTAAGTTCGATATTTCGTGAAATAATCTTATTTTTGTATCTCCTTTCCATGTATAAAATGTGTTTTTACCCAAAAATAGTATCTAAAAATATTAACTGATAGCTGTTAGGGCTTTATACATCAAATTTTTTTTGTGCTTGAGGGGTAAAGGGAAAGCAGATCTGACAAGCGCCGAGGCATAATGCACTACTTGAATAAAGCACCTGTACAGCTCCGAACTGTTCATGCTAATGAATCGAGGGCAGTAATTGGGAAAAGTGACGTTTTGGCAAGTCAGAGTGAGTCCACACGATACCAAAAATTTCGGCGTAGGCGTATTACGCCCATTTATGTTAAAAATGTCTCGTCCACACGGGGAACTTTTATCGTGCAGTCGTAATGTTTTTTTTGTGGTAACCTAACTTTTTTCTGATTTTTTGATAATATTTATGTATGTATAAATTAAAATGAAAGAAAATAAAAAAAATAATTGCAGCAATGTTGTTATGTAGAAAAAGAAAACTAAAGAAAAAATTACAAAAGATAAGGATATTATTAATATATTCTTTATTAAAATAACGGAAAAGTCGTTGCTACTAGGTCCGATCTGTTTTTGAGAAAAACATTGGAGAAAGGCTTGGACATACTAATGATTTAATTCAAGAAATGCGAGAAATTGATCCTGATTTTTTAAAAATATTTTCCTGTTACTCTTGGTGAGTTTGAAAAGCTGTTGTTGGGCCAATAATTAGGAAACATGCTATGGAAATGTGTACAGCTATACACTTATTACTAGGTTTGAAAAAACATTGTGATATTTAGCTGATGAAATCAGCATGTGAAAGCAACAGTGCGAATTCCGAGTCAGTAAACAGTGTTTTTGAAATTAGTCATGTTACTTGTGCAATAATATGAGACTCTTTAAAACAAGTTTTATTTCCGAAGTTTGCCACTTCTGCCTGGTAAAGAATTGACAAGGAATTCAAAAACGAGAGTTTCAATATAAAGTGTCATTTTAACAATTGTTTTAATAATTACAATTGTTTGTAGTTTTTCGAAGAATATATTACGTATGACACTAACTGGATTTCTGTTATTAAATTTCCATCAATGTTAATTTTTACTTTTTAATTGTTTATAATAGGTTTATATAAAATTTGCTAAGGGTAGGGTTACTAGACTACAGGAATTTTCCTGACATGTCTGAAATTTTAGCCCCTTGTTAGGAAGAAACAGGAAAAAACTGCAATTGTCAGTATTCTTTTGAAATTAAAAGAGGAAAATATAAGTAATGAAAAAATATTTATTAATCATTCTAGTGAGAAAAAATAAATTGATTAAACGTTAACAAAATGAGTGAATTGTTAATTTAGTATATTAATAAATTTAGTTTCATACTTTTTATTGTTTGATGTTTCTTTTGGCAATTGCTGGACTTTTATAACTATTTCATGACATTCTTCACATGATATGTTCTTTAAGTTAAATTGTGTCTAGAGTAGAACCTTAACAGAAGACATTGTTGTGAACCAACTATTACTACAAATTATTAATTATTAAATTAGTATATATATTTTTAAGTTACTCTTATGGATTAATAGATAATTATAGTCTAATATTTAATACTCCCTTAAGAAATAGTTATATCTTAAGTAAATTTATGTTCTAATAGGTTCAAACAAAAGCATGCCTTAATCTCCGAAACTCTAAAACTTTACTTTTTACAGAGACCATTAGTTTTGTTTATATTGTCATCGTCCCATAAATACACACTTTTTCATTTCAGTAATCATGTAAATAAATAGTTATGTTATATTTGTTAGTACGCCTATGACTGTCAAATATATAATTTAGATTCAGAATAGAATGTAACTAGGACATGAACATTGAAACGAGAGGAACTAAAATCAAAAAACTACAATAGTAACATTAAATTAGTAAGAACAAAAACTGTTGTTACCTCATGATTTAGTGAACATTATAATAAAATATTAAAAAAGTAATATTAGAAGATTTATTTGAATTCATCGAACTAGCAAAGTTATAACATTGATGGCAGCGAAAGGCAAAGCTTATAACAATATAGACAGTCTGTCTCTCCTTAGTCCACTACGCTCCCATTAATGAGAAGACTCACTCGATATTGGCATTTGATGCTTTGATTGCAAAAATTTTGAAAATTTCACTGCCTTAACATACAACATTCAGATAAAATGTCCGGATATTTACAGAAACATTAGGGATATTGTCAGGAAAACTCATTATTTGATCTGGTAACCATAGCTAAGGGCATGTCTGTGGATTAGCGTCTCGATATCACAGATTGTCGTTGAATAGAAATTGTATTATATAATGGCCTTTATTTCATAAGCTTTAATTTATATAATGAACACCTGTATTATTGCAATTGTTATAAAATTAATAAAAAAATGAACAAAAATCGTTTTTTTTTTTGAGGACCAAGCAGTAATGATCTTCGGTAACAAGCATTTTTAATAAATTAAAACAATTTAACATAATTCATAAATATCTATTATTTCAAAACTCGCTAAATAAAATATATAAATAAAACAACAAAGTTTAAAAAAAAACATAGGTTATGTTTTCATACAAAATATTGAAAATAAACAGTTTCCACCATTTTGAAAGCAGTCCGCTGAAAAGTTAAACATGATTTGGCGTAATGACCTTGGAAAAGGCGGATTTAGGCGGGAAATCTTCGGTCTTTGTCTTTTTTTAAATATAACAAATCACAATGCTTGAAATTTGACATATGTCTTATTACGCTACGCTGCCGCCGAAATTTTTGGTATCGTGTGGACTCGCTCTCAAATTAACCGTCAAAAGTCAAAAAAATAGTATCATTAGGGCTATTCTTTTGACTCATTATTACTTGAAGTAATCATGATCAGTTCGACCCCATGACAAGTAAATGCACATTCAAAAGAAAATTAAGTTATCAGTTACACTTTTTCACATTGATTAATTGATAATTACTCTAGAGAATACAGCCATTGTTGTTATTGTCGTTACAGTGAATATGCTGTCGCTGTAGGCAAATTATACGGACTAAATATAATCGGTTATCTCTAACTGACAAGGGTAGAAGCAATTTTCATAGCTTTCCGAATTTGTGTCGACATAAGTAGTTGAACGAAACGGATATTAAAAAGAGATAAAATGATAGTATTATGTTTTAAATTTACCTGACTGATCCAATTCGTGTCAATTGATTATAATCTCGGATGTCTGCGATACTATTGGTCAGTAGTAAAACTAAGGGTGCGTTCCACTAAGCACTCACAACAATCACGCTCATGATCGCAGTTTTTCCCGTTCCACTAGCTTGTGTGCATTCTAATCATAAACCCAAGTGGAATGGGATTGTGAGCGTCTTAAGCGTTGAGTTAAATTACAAATAGCCGATTTGAAAATAAATCAGAAGCTTGAAAAGGTTATGTTATAATTTTTAAGCTTTAATTTTAATAATTGGTTATAATTATTGGTTAACTTGTTTTATATTAAAGAAAAATACTATCTAGTTTCTTATAATTTATTTTAGTGTAGTCTTTAAGTAATTTACGTTGAAAAATAATCAAAATATCTTTTGTGGCGACAGTTGGATATTTGTTGGTGGATCGTAATAATGCTTCAGAAAGTACTTCATCTAGTTCAGATGAAGAATGGAATGCGGTTTTACAAAATCGAGAAAAGCGAAAGCTTAGGCCACGTATTGTTGATTATGAGAATGTTATTAATCGTTATTCAGATAGAGAATTCAAATGTCATTTTAGGGTAAATTTTATATAATTACTACATTCTATAAATGTACTTGGATATAATTACTACATTTTTATAAATTTATTTTTCAGTAACACCTTTTGTGGATTGGACTACACTGTGTAATTCAGTATATTTTGAATCTAAACTAAATTATACTTATTTTTTCTCCTATGTTATACTGTAATTTTGAAACTCTTACATTAAATTATCTTTAAATTTAAAAAACCGCGCCAAAATTCTCAACGTCCACTTTAACCCACTTTTGCAGATGGGTCGTTGTGAGCTCGGCGTGAGCGAGAAGAATGACGTCATTAATGACGTTTTCGCCGCGACCGCAACGACCGTAGTCATGTGGAACGACTGAAGGAATATTTTGGGCGTTGTGAGCGCCTAGTGGAATGCACCATAAATAGATTAAAAGATTTTATGATATTTTTGGTTGTTAAAAATAACTCACCAATAAAAAAAGAATATGTTGACGAACGGTTTCTTCAAAACGTTTTATTTTTTGAAAAAACAGTTGAAATGTTAATTAGGTGGTACCCCGTAAATTTCAGTATTTTCTAATTTTTAATTACAATATCCTTAGAAAGTTGAATGCCTCGCAAATTTCAAGTAAACTTGAGATTATAGACATACAAAATTATTACACTAAATTCTGTTCATATAGTATGAGAATGTTGTTTAAAAATGTTTTCCTACGGCTAGTTCTGCTTATGGATTTAACATAAACACCTGTGTCCATATGTCCATAACATCTTAGTTTTAAACAGTTAAGTCTAACATAATTGTTTTCATCAACACAACTTATAAGAAATTTGAGAAATAACAATTTGTAAGATATTTGAAACTTTTATTTAAATAAGTAACATTAAATTTTATATTCAAATAATGCTAAATGCTACATTTTACTTCCTTACGCTGTGTTAAACACTATACTACACTACAATTAAATAAATATTATCCAGATTTAGAAGCCAAAAGGCTTCGCATTCCCTCTAGGGATTATTCACTCATACCAGGTATACAAAGACACCAAAAGTATAAAGCTCTATAGGGACCCTTCCCATGTTATCGGGTCCTAGGTGGCGTGGTCTTCTGCACTTCCTACAAACTTTCGGACGGTTCGCGCGGTTACAAGGAGAACTGCCCTCTGCATCGATTTATACACATGCTCACTAAGGCCCAGTCCCTTGATGTTCTGCAAGAGGTTCTTTGGTATCACTCCAGTTGTTGTTAGTATTATGGGAATGGTGTGGACGCTGTTCATTGCAAACTGTCTGCGGAATTGCACCTCCAGATCTCTGTATTTGGAGATCTTCTCATTGTATTTTGGTCTTAGGTTGTTGTTATTAGGTACAGCAATATCAATCAGTGTAGTTCGCCTAGAAATTTTATCTGTTTGTATAATGTCCGGCCTATTATGAGCAACTGTTTGATTTGTTAAAACCGTTCGGTCCCAATATAACTTGTATTCGTTGTTTTCAAGAAGTCTCCGGATCGTATTTGTAGTAAGGCATTTTTCCTACCGACAATAATTTTAACTTATCTGCTAACTCTTGGTGGAGTATCTTAGCGACTGAGTTGTGTTTTTCCTTATACTCGGTTGCTGCAAACGCTTGGCATCCTCCAGTTATATGCTGGATTGTCTCTGATGTTCGACAGCCATATCTACATTGGTCATTTTCTATTGAGGGATCTCTAATAATGAACTTCCGATAGTTCTTCGTCGGAATAACTTGGTCTTAGATAGCTAACAAGAAGTCCTCCGTTTCCGGAAACATCTGTCCTCAAATCAACCAGTAGTTCGACGCTGAGTTGCCGACATTGTCATGGATGACCTCATTTGGATGCCGTCCATGAAGTGGTTTCTGTAGCCAGGTTTGTAACTTCTCTTGGTCTGTTCGGCGGTGAGAAGAAATCTCCCGTTCTCTCGCTGTAGCGGCGTTGAATCGTCTGAATCGAATATTGCTCGATGTAGTGCGGAAGAGTCCGCTAACATGTGGAAATAAGAACGTAAGTTTATTATTTGTTGATCGAGCTGCTTACCAATATCGACTAATCTTCTTCCTCCTTGGTGTCTTGAAAGCATCGTACGTTCAACAGCACTCCGAGGGTGGTGCTTGTGCGCTTTTGTTAAGAGTGTTCTTATTTTCCTTTGCATGTTCTCGATGTCCGTCCTGCTCCATTTTACAATTCCAAAAGAGTAGCTAAGCGCAGAGCATGCGTACGTGTTGAGCGCCTTAAACAAATTTCTACTATTTAGACTAGTTCGTAACACCCGTCTTACCTTCCTGACAAATTCGGTTATCAATTCGGCCTTCACAGTACCATGGTCAATTCGTTTGGCTTGTTTCATACCTACGTATTTGTATGTTTGTTCTGCTTCCACTACATCTATAGTTTCATCGTGTTGCATCTTAAATGCTCCCGGTTGTATCTTTCCTTTAACGATGTTCAAAATACGGCACTTGTCAAGTCCAAACTGTATTCCGATACCCCCGGATAACTCCTCCACAATTTTAAGCATTTGCTCCAGCTGGTTTCTAGTAGCAGCCGTCAGTTTAAGATCGTCCATTTATAGAAGATGATTCAATCTTACTACCTCTTCGTTATTTCTAATACTGAAGCCGTATCTGGTTGAGTTCAAACGGCGTGATAGTGGGTTCATTGCAAGGCAAAACCACAATGGGTTAAGTGAATCGCCCTGACATATTCCCCTTCGTATTGGTATTGTATTAGTTTCGATGGTGTCGCTGGATGCACTTGCAATTGGATCCTAGTTCTCCAGGTCGACATGATGCGTTCTAAAAAGGATATAAAATTATTATCGACCCTATACATTCTCAATATAGTTTTGAGCCCCTCATGTGACACTGAGTCGAAGGCCTTCTTATAATCCACGTAGGCAACAAAGAGATTTCTTTGGTTGGTACATACTTATTTTTATAGGATTAAGTTAAAAGTAAAGTTTACCAAATTAACCCAATTGACAAAGAAGCCTTAAAGAATCTGATTATTCAATAAATACGGTTAATTATAACAGAAGTAGTCAGAAATGTTCAGAATTAATAAATAAATCGCTTAGGTTACTGTCAGCTAACCTATGGGAAGTAGTTTCAACATATAATAAAATGATAAATTAACTGTTGTTACTATTTTATTTCGAGTTTTAACTGTCGATAAACTGAAAAAAGTTACATACCCATGGGACATGTAATAGAAAAAATGTTCAGAATTTTGCAGAGTCTAAAAGGGTATAAAAAATTGGGGGTCGCTATTTAAAACATGAAAGTTGATTATAGCACAGCTTCTTTGTTTTTCAAAAAACCCAGCGTTTTTTTTTAAATAATAAATTTATTCCCGACTTTACGTCTTCATTATCATGAAGAAAAAATGCAGATTCCGAAATAGCCGTTGAATTCATCATTATTTAACCTATAGAATTCTCTTCCTGAACTCGATTACGATAGAATTGCAGAATAATTACACTTGACTTTCTACCAGGGTAATTTAGGTTTGAAAAACAATACCATATATCCATGTCCGGAAAAAACTTATAAAGAAGCTAATGAATTTCCACATAAAATTACCCTATCGTCAAAACTATGACCTATTGTGTGATTGCTAAATTACGTAATAATATCTTTATTTATATTTGGAAATATGTTGATCAGTTGTGCAAGTTGTTTTATTTCTTAATAGCAATACCGATTCTATACCATCCTTTTCCAATTGTATTATCTAAACTAGCATGACATACTAATCGGTACGTCATTCAAAAGTAACCGAGTAATAAACTAAAAGTATTAGTTTCTGGTTGCCTACATTGTTATATTGTTTTTAATATGTAAATAATATCTAACAATATTTATCAATAAAAATAACTATAGTAACAACCCAAGTTCAATTTCCCTGTTATTCTATGGCAATCGAGTTCGGGCAGAGAATTAATTGGTGATTTCCAAATCTGAAGCGACAATCTAGAGTGCGCTTACGCGTGCAAGACTGCTGTAAGTTTGCCGCGACAAAAGTGCTTCATGCGTGTGGGATGGCAAGTCCTGCAGGCGATTGCGCAATTCTAATGCTATTCTGCAACACTCGGATGAGTTCTGGCAAAAATCTTTTACAATTCTGCTGCACTTCTATTGTCATTTAAATTGCAGTGCAGAAATTGCTGTAATTCTGATGTAATTTTCTGTTGTATTTCTTGCTGCACTGCTTTTGCACGACAGATTGTGCTACATGGGAATTCTTTAAACCCCCTTTTTGTTTATATTAATTATACGCATTTGTAGTAGTTTTTTAAGTAAATTTAAAAATAGTCAAAGAAGTCACAACCAGGAAAATAACTTAAAGGAGAATTAAATTAAAATTATTGCCCTTCCCACACCGACCATAGACAACATTCAAATAAATGTATTACTGTTCAAATCTACTGGTACTTAAAAGTTTAAGAGAATATTAAGTATATTTTTAGAAAGTTTATGATCATAAACTTTAAAATATCATCAGGGTTTGACCTAGAGTTTCTGCCTAAGTTAATTGAGGAATTCAACTTTTAGACACAAGATGGTATTAGCTCCTTTTACCGAACAGTCACAAACTACTCAATGTTTATTTTTATAATGAATATTACCTGAAAAAACTAATGAGTTAATTAAAGATAAACTGCAAAGTTCCGAGTTTTTACTGAAACGAGGTGACCATATACAGACTGAAATTAAATGAATACCCACTTTGCCGTTGTGATTGGTTACATAGTGAACTGCTTAATGACGATGCAGCTTGTACTAAAATTATATTTTAGTCTACGTACATAATGGCATTCGGTATCTGCTATAATTCAAAATATCTTAACCTTTACGAAATTTTAAAACTAAAGTCTTAATTGATGTGACAGCATTTTCCGTGTGAACGCAAAGTCAAAATCTACTTAGTTTATACTGAAGAACTAAAACACTTGGAATTAATTGATTTTCTAAAGTTCTGCCTCATGTTTGCTAAAAACGCCTAAATTTTAAATTAACGATTTCAAAAAGTTAATAACACTATGCAACAAATTTTGTTGTATTTTGTATGAAAAGTGCATTTTTTGTTAATTATGATATCACGTATCTGTAAAACTTGAATCAATATTAAAAAGATAAGTTTAGTTTCGATTTTACCACACCAAAAATGGTAAGATTAATCGACTTTATTAACCGACTTGTAAAAGAAGGAGGTTCTCAATTCGTCGACTATGTATTTTTTTTTATGTATGTACACCGATTACTCCGGAACGGCGGCACCGATTTGAATGAAATTTTTTACGTTACGTCCAGGAAGTTGCTGCGGTGGTCCCATATTTTTTTGGACGATATTAGTGCCGTAAAATCCAAGATGGCGTCGACAGTATGGCGGCCAAAAATAAGAATTTTGTCCGATTTTCTCCAAAATTGATATAGGGAAATTTTCGGGGTCGTACACAACGAATCTGAAATTATTTAAAAAAAAATCAATATGGCGGATCCAATATGGCAGACAAAAAAATTTAATTTTGTCCGATTTTCTCCAAAATTGGTGTGAGGGAGTTTTCGGGATCGCACATAACGAATCCAAAATATTTTTTAAAAATTTAACATGGCGGATCCAATACGGCGGACAAAAAATCAATTTTGTCCGATTTTCTCCAAAATTGGTATGGGGCAGTTTTCGGGGTCGCACATAACGAATCTGAAATTATTTTTAAAAAATTCAATATGGCGAACGAAAAAAATCAATTTTGTCCGATTTTTTCCAAAATTGGTGTGGGGGAGTTTTCGGGGTCACATATAAAATCTGAAATTATTTCTAAAAAATTCAATATGGCGTATCCAATATGGCGGATAAAAAATTAATTTTACCCAATTTTTTTCAAAATTGGTATGGGGATCGCACATTACGAATCTGAAATTATAAAAAAAAATCAGTATGGCGAATCCAGTATTGGGGGACTTTTGTTAGTATTGATTTCGAATTTAAAATATTTTTTAAAAAACTCACTCTGGTGGATTCCTAAAAAATCCAAATTTTTCGATTTTCTCCAGAACTGATATAGGGGGTGTTTGAGGGTGTAAATTATGTATTTAAAAGTATTTTTTCAGGATTCAGTATGGCGAATCCAATATAGCGGACTAAAAATTTTACATTTTTCGATTTTGTTCAAAGGTGGGACTGAATCGTTTTTGGGGATGTAAATAGCCAATATGAAATTATTTTAAGAAAGTCTAATATGTCAGATGCAATATGACGGTATGGAAATTTGAAATTTCCGGATTTCATCCAAAATTGGTAGTAAGGGGCTTTGAACGGTTTAGATTTAGATTAGATTAAGTCGTTAAAACAATTTTTTTTTAAATTTAATATGGCGGATCCAATATGGTGGGTTGAAAATTTTACCTTATTCGAATTTTTTCAGATTTGATATTAGGGGGTTATCGGGATCATGTATTACGAATAAGAGGTTAATTTTTTACAACTATTAGGTTGATAAGATACAATATGAAGAATTGAAAATTTAACATTTTCCGATTTTGTCTAAAATTGATATTGCGGGGTTCTTGGGCAAATACAAACTCAATATGCAGTATATATCTGGCCAATTACGTCTCAAGTTCTTACGTCTTTATATTGGAAGATTTTGTGGCCTATATTAGCAATCTAAAATTAATTTGAAATTTAAAATAGTGGATTTACTATGGCAGACTAAATTTTTGTTTGACACAATTTCACTGGTATTTGGAGTACTCTAAGAATCAAATAAATTTTAGTGGTTCATTTTAGGGTGGATTACAACTTTGGATAAAATGGGTACTTTTTGCTATCTTGGAGTCATTGCGAGGTACACTAATCTCGATTAGTACTTAGTTCAAATCATTTATGGATATCATAATGAATTCAAAACTAAAAATTGAAAAATAAAATTTTTAGAAAAAAAAATTTAACCGACTTCTAAAAGTGCGCCAAAAAGTGAAAAATAACTATAAATTTTTATATGAAATTGAAATTTTTGAAGTCGGCGTCAAATAATTTCTAAATAAAATAAATAACTACTGATATATACAAATTATGGTAAAAAAGCCATTACAAATAAAATATTTTTGTTCTGTTTATGCGAATTAGAATTTGTCAGGTACTAGTTTGGCGCCGACTTCAAATATTTCAATTTCATATAAAAATTTATAGTTTTTTTTTTCACTTTTTAGCGCACTTTTAGAAGTCGATTCAATTTTTTTTTATAAAAATTTTATTTTCGATACATTTTGGCTGTTCTTCAGTGTAATTAACACGATAACTGCGGAACTCGTAAAATTCAAGGCTGGTCAATACGTAGGCTCATAAGAATTGAATATATTGTGGCATTTTGAGGTTACTGCCAATCCAAGAGTTTGAATGTGTAGACCTGTTTTGAATGTTTTCATCAGCTACATCATCGACCATAACGAAGATATGTCTTCGTTACAATGATTTTTTTACAAAGACATCGTTTTTTTTGTCAGTTTTTAGCAAAGGTAAATCTAGAATTGAAGAATATTACTAATTTTCTTATTTTATTATATATTTTCTGTACATACTTTTGTAAATAATAATTTTAAATAATTTAAAAGTTTTTTAATAATTAAATCGTATGAATCCTTAAATTGAATCCTAGAAATACTTCATATAAAAATCAAATAATTTTAGTAAATCATGTGTGGATATCACCCACAAAAGTTTTCAGATACTTAGTACATTTTTAACAATATTATATATCTTATGAATTTTTTATTTTCTTCCTATTTTTTACGGTTCATTTATTTAATTGAAAATGTTTGACGGGTAAAATAATTTTGTATATTTATTTTATTTAAAATAAATTAACGATATCTTACCCTTTTCGGTGGCCATCATAAAAGATTTATAATAAAAGTATCAAATTACTTTTTAAAACACGATTTTTCAAAGGAAATGTTTTTAGGAAAAGACATTCTGAGAAGCATAGGTCATTTCCTTCTGTACATTCTAGCTAGAATATTAACCTGAAATTTGAATCGATTAAAATCATGGGAAAAGGATATTTGCCAGTGATCAATTTTGTTAGCAAAGTTCGTAATTAAAGGTTCCATAAATAATTTTTGAGCATTTACGGCATTTCTTAAAGCGAATTAAAAGGGTGGGGATGGCATGGAGTAATATATTTTCATTATTTAAGATTAGAATTTTATTTTTTATTTCCCATCCTGTAGTTTAGATTGAACGTTTTTTTTCTTTAATTAATTATTTCGATAAAACTTTCGCAAAAATAGTTTGGTCGCGATTTAGTACCAGGAACCTACCCTTAGCGCAAAAAAAATAAGAGTGAGATTAGAATTTTATTTATTTCTGACCCTATAGGTTACATTGAATGTTTTTTTCTTCGATGACAGTTAACTGCGAAAAAAGCTTGGCCGTGATTTACTAACAGGAACTTACCCTTAACGTAAAAAATAGCGGTTTGTTTAAAATTTTATTTTTTATTTCTGGCCCTGTATGTTACATTGAACGTTTTTTTTCTCTTCAATTATTTATTTCGATGACATTTAACCAAAAAAATTTGCCTGTGATTTAGTCACAGAAACATACCCTTAGCGTAAAAATAGAAATTAATTTAGAATTGTATTTTTTATTTTGGACCCTGTAGGTTACATTGAATGTTTTTTTTCTTCAATTATTTATTTCCATGACACTTAACTGCAAAAAAAGTTTGGTCGTGATTTACTAACACGAACCTACCCTTAAAATGTAGGGGCGAGTTTAGAATTTTGTTTTTTTTTCTTTATTTATTTCGATGACACTTAATTGCGAAAAAAGTTTGGACGTATTTTGCCAACAGGGACTGACCCTTAGCAAGAAAAAGGGGCGAGTTTAAAATTTTATTCTCTATTTCCGACCTTGTATGTTTTTCTTTTCAATTATTTATTTCGACGACACTTGATTGCGAAAATAATTTGGCCCTGATTTACTAACAGGAATCTACCCTTAGCGTAAATAATAGAGGCGAGTTTAGAATTTTTTTATTCTCGACCCTGTAGATTACAATGAATGTTTTTTTTCTTTCAATTATTTATTTCGATGACATTTAACTGCGAAAAAAGTTTGGCTGTAATTTAATAACAGGAATCTACCCTTAGCGCAAAAATTAAGGGTTAGTTTAAAATGTTATTTATTTCAGACCCTGTAGGTTACATTGAACGTTTTTTTTTCTTTAATTATTTATTTCGAGGAAATTAAATGCGAGAACAGTTTGGTGGCGATTGAAAAATAGCAGCCTACCCTTAGCATAAAAATTAGGGGTTAGTTTAGAATTTTATTTATTTCCGACCCTGTAGGTTCCATTAAACGTTTTTTTTTCTTTATTTACTTCGACAACGCTCAATTGCGAAAAAAGTTTGGCGATGATTTACTAATAGAAACCTACCAGTAGTGTAAAAAGAAGTATATAAACGTTTTTGCATCAGTGTTCATGAATCCTGTTACATATTGACAAAGGCTGCAGTATGCACTTTGAATCATACGTATCTTTTACCATCATTTTTTTAATGTTCTAGTTTTTTCGAATATTTCAGTTTGTTTGAAAATTTGAGTTTGTTCTAAAACTCAAACATTCGACTAAAACTCTAGAACAAAACTCGACTCGACCATTCGCACATACCTACTATATATATTTCCGTATCACGCAAAAACTAAAAATAGAATTCGAGGGGTCCAAGCATTTTTCCAAACAAGTACAATTTATTTTATATTGATTTTATCCGCTACTTTACTAAAGCGCTGCGTTGTTCAGAACATAATTTATTAATCACATTAATGATTTTGTTATTGTGTTGCTAGTTATTTTTATCGCGATATTTAGGAGCACGTACTTACGTGTTCTTATACACACAAACCAATGAGTTTAAAATTCAGTTATTTTTGTTCAACGATATACAAGCTCCAAGTTAGGCATAGTTAGTTGAACGTATTAGGTTGTAGTTACATATTATTTTAACAAAAGTAATAAAAATCAAGAAATGCTAAAAATGTTTTTATTTCTGTAAAAACAATGTAAGAAAACTTAACGTTGGACATTTTCAACCTGGGTTTTTCAACCGGTGATGTTCTGGTTCAGGCCTGTTTTTTGCTGCATTTTTAAAGAAGTCCTCGAAAACACCATAATACCTGAAAATATAAAATATATATAATTATAATGTTCAAGAAACGACGGTTAACATACATAGATGTTTTTAAACCAGACAGCTGTTTCCGTAGTTAAAATGATGGGACGTACATTTTTGGGGACGAAAATGGGACCACAAGAGCTGTTGGTGTGGTGTAAGGGGGGGGGGGACGCTCATAATAAGAATTCTAATGTAGATTGGGGAAGCTTGTGCTTGGTCTATAAAGAGCCCCACAAATCAGACATTTGTGTAGTGAAAGAGGACAAAACACTTCTGACGAGCTGTCAACTCTGTATTCGGCTCGATATGCATTGAAATTGATACTTAAAATTTCGTCTTTTTAAAAAACGTATATCTATTGTGGCCAATAGTTTATATTATTGTGCAGTGTAAAAGTAGAGGGTTTTCAGGGTACAGATCTGATTATTCAAGAGTTCCCACAAACGGAAATTTGTGCAATTTATCTAGGAGTGTAACTTTGGCTCTAAATAAATATTTGACGAGGTACAAGCTGGCGAATCGCCTTAGCAGCAAAGCCACCAAAACGAAGATTAAAAAAATAGGGCCGTTTTGTTAACTTTCACTGTCGAACCTAAAATTTCGTCCCACTCATGCTGTTTTAACGATTCTCAAGTCACAGTTAAAAAAATAACTAAAGACAAAACGTGTGGTTAAAATAAAAGTAAACATCCATTTTGAACTTTTTCATATTATCCCATAGTTTTGAATATGTATAAATAGAAATATTAACATGTACTAAGCAAAAAACTTCATACGAAAAAAGTATACGTATATACTTTAAGAATCTAAAGATATTTTTATCTTGCTTTTAAAGGAATTTAGGTAGATCACATCAAACTTTACACCGCTTTAAAAAGAAGAATAATAAATTATTAATTAAATAAATTTTTGTAATACGAGAACATATTCCGTGCATTTGAAAAAACAATAAAAATTTGAGAATTTTTTCCAGATTAAGATACAATTAATTCGATCAATGCAATATTTAGGGTAAACTATTATTTTAAAATTGTTGAAACTTCTCTAGTCTCGATACGCAAATAAAGTTGGAATCGTCAAGTGCTTCAATTTCATTATTGTTCATGAGATATAGATACCAGAAAGATTCCATTTACAGTCCTTTTGACAACCCCTGGCACATGTATTTTGGAGGAAATTTATTTCCTATCTTAACTTGTCGTTCTCGCTCAAAAATATATCCTTGTACTAACTTTTGGTATAACTGAGTAGAAAATTTTATTCTTTCAGTTAAACCGAAAGCAAGCCAAAACTTTACATTTTTGGTTAAAAAACAGAAAACTAAGATAGAAGAAATTGTAATAAAGTCAGAGTTCATGGAAGGGAAAAGAATGCAAACTTTTAAACTTTAATGCCGCAGAAAAAACGCAAGCAGAATTAAAAAATAACATAAAAATTTATAAAAACTTGGTAGGTATAGTCATATTTGCTTTTTCAAATACTAAATTAAGATAGTTCTTACAAGGTTCTAGAACTTTTCCTCCGAGCATTTATTCGAATGATAAAAACCATAGTCAATTGTAAATTTGTATACTTGATGAGAAGATATTTAATAATCTGTTTAGTATTTTGTCTGTTAAGTTCTTACAATAAAAAAAAGGTGGTACTTACTAATTAAAAGTCACTGTTTCAAAGCCAGTAATGTATCCATTCTAGAAGAAAAATATATTTATTAATAATTCAACATTAAACACTTGTTTTCTTAATAAATAAATAATAAACTCAGATAGGAGCGAAAGACAAAATAGTTGTAATCAAATAATTTCATCTGAACTATGCAGTCATCATAAAAATAAACTTAAACCACGCGTAAAATTCCACATGTATGTTTTTTATAGACTAAAAAATGAGACAAGTTTTTAGCGATTTAAATTAGCTTCGTTTTTAGATTCGTCAGGCAGATAACATTAGCAATGTAGCTTTTTCTATGTATACTTCAAGATATATTTAAAAAGATTTTTGTTTGGTAACATACTTATGGAGTGATATTTTCTAATACAAAAAATAATTTCACAAATTTATTTACCTGTTCCAGAGCTGACCCATTGCAAGGCAAATCACATTAAATACCAAATAGTTGATTCCTCAGTATTTTCGAAGATTTAGCTAAAAATAAACCCAATGTTATTGATGACCATTTACTGTGGCATTCTTAAATTTACACTGAATATATCAGACAAATGCCTCGATTGTTATCACAGATAAAAAGAGATGAATGGATTATTGCTCTTTTTTCAATCTTAGAAAATCATCATAATCATATTCAAGTCATTTAATATAAATATACCGTTTCATATGTATTTAAAAAAAAAAAACGGGTATGAAACTCCAGATGCAAGTGCAAGTACCAAACAGAGGAACTTTGAAATTTTAAATTGATGCTTAAATAAATTTGCAATGCTAAATATTAATTTCAGAATTCTGAATTTCTAATAATTGTAAATAGTCCTTCAGAGAAAATGTCATATCACATTACACTTTAAAATGATCACAGACTTTGTTTCCAACGCAAAATTTCGATTGGATCAGAATTATAAAACGGAGAATATTTCAAATAAAATTAATTTTTATTTTATTTTAATTCCTTATAATAAAGTAGAAAAACAAAATTTAAAAGATAAATATCCAGCTATTATATATACAGCAAAGGAATGAGATCAGAATAGCCTTACTTTTAGGCTAATATGAGTTGCGGAACTTCATATTTCTCAAAACCGAAGAGTTTTCTTATTTTTTTTTTTTTTGTTAATTAAATGTATGCGTTTGTGTATTCGATTGTGTTGAATAAGTTAAAGCCGTATTTGTTTACATGTCATTTAACAATTCGATTCAGTTTCCAATATGCACACTACATTTTCCATCCAATCTATTTAATTCACATTATAAAAATCAAAGGATTAAAACTTCTTTTAGAACTGTTTACTAAGTGAATATCAAGTGAATGTAGCACTGGATAGGTCCAACTGGATCGGAATGCTGCGTTAGAAACAAAGGGAGTCAATAAATGTAGGTCTAAAATTTAAAAACTATATTTTTAGGTATTTTTTGAACGATGCATTTACAAACACTCCCAACGTAAAAAATTAATTTTATATAAAGAAAACCTCCACAAGATAATAGTGTAGGGAGGCTGAACAAATGGACTTGTGCACATAAAATATACTTAGATAGTCAAGCGGTAAACATCTGTACGGACCGAACTGGTTGCCAGAATGTACTAAACACATTAGGACAACAGAAAAAAAGAAATACTGCATGTGTATGTCCGGACAGTCTGGCATGGAAGGCAATGAGTCAGTAGATTTACTTGTCAAAGTGGGGCAGAGACTAACTTCTAGAACCAGAAGCAGTGTTAGGCGTACCATATAGTACTGTCAAATATGCTATATCTATCTAGGCAGAGGATAAATACTGACTATCTCTACCAGGAATGACAGACTAGACCATTTATCAAGTCGCCTGTTTGGCGTAAAATTGCAAACGGTTTATTAGAGCTGAGCAAACGATTGCTCAAAACTGCAACAATAATATATACTGGTCACTGTAAACTAAAACATATACGCAATGATTTGATGACATGTGACATGCCGATACTGCCTGTGCATGAAAGGTGACAAGACGACTGAATCCTTTTTATGCCAATACTTTGCAGCGTTAAAAATCAGGTCTAATACTTTTGAAAAAACACATACTAAGAGCAAATAACCTGAACAACTCTTCTAACAAAATATTTGAAGTTAAGTATGCTGGGGACATCCAAAATCAATGGAAAACACAATAGACCCATAAGTTGCAGTGTAGGGCCAAGGGACCCACTTATCATTAACCTAACCAGAAATATCTTATTTCAGATTTAGCATTACTAAAATTATTCTTGCTTTATATGACGTTTTTATAAAGAATTTTTTCAAAAAAATAAAAATAAGAAGCTTATCATCTGGTTAACTCAAACTGAGAATTTTTGCTATATTGGGTATAATATAATTTGGGAAAAAATTAAGCAACGCATTCATCAATAGAATTTTAATAACTCCCAAAACACAGGGCGATAAAATTTTGTAAGTTTACCTTTACTTTGTATCAAAAACAAAAAAGTTAATATATAAAATATTGACGCGTTAAAAAATACTTCCAATTTAAATGCTTCATTGTCTACCTATTTACTTGCACTGTTAGTTGCGTCATTATAGTAACATTACGCTAATAGGTTCTGTTCTCTATTTATTTTTAATGTTTAATAATAAAATGAAAAATACCTTTTATTAAATAATAGAAGGCCCATATTCGAATATTCCTAAAAAGAAAAATAAGAGTTAGATATTTCCAATTACATATAAAGAAACCATCAATATTAATAGCATTCAGATAGGAGCGAAAGACAAAAATAATGTAATCAAGAATGATCATCTGAACTATAAAATCATCACAAAGTATTTGATACGTGGAATAAACTTTCTGCTTTTACAAGTATGTAAAATAAGTGAAAAATAACTGTAGAAATTAGAAAGTCATAAAAATATTACATAATCTATTAATATAGCCTAACTTTTAAATTGGCAGTTAAGGATTTTAATTGACAAGTGCAACAAACACGTCAGTCAAGTCGTGAACCTTTAAAATAAAAGAAAAAAAAATTGTTTTCTTTTATTACCAAACAATCAAAAATGGATAATCTTGTTTTTTGAGTTTTTCTCATAATCCTCCAAAAATATATTAAGATTGAAGTTAACTCTTAGAATTAAAAGAAATCTATCCTAATGAAAATGGATGAACTACTTACTGGTTCCAGGATGGATTATTAGATTGGAGAAAGTCTGATGTTGCATGAAACTCTATATGATTAATAACAAGTACGGGTTGACGATTTCCTATAAAAAAAAAAAAAAAATTGTAAGTTATTAGATATTAAAAAAAATTAAATTAATAGTAAAAATATGTTGATCAGTTCCACTATCAAAGATATCATGAGTTTTCTTTCATAGGTGTCCTAAGATAAATCATCATTTCTTATGTACATTTCAACCATCGACTTTATTATGTTGATGGTTTCAATTAATGGTTTCGTTTACGAGAGGCCAGATACCGATGTCAACTTCTTGCGAGTTTTTATTTTTTGATTAAGATTAGTTAAGTCTATTATCATTAGTGATAAGTATAGTGGTATTAATACTTTGTCGCAGTATTTTCAACATCGTCGTATTGCGCTCCATAAAGTAAAAGTATCCGGCTCTGGTTTACTAACAGATTAGGTTGTTTCAAGGATTAAGGTTAAAGAACAAAACGGCTGTGGATAGTATCAAGATAACAATGATCATAATTCGACTTACTAGACACAACGATAATAATCTCGCACAGGCTGTGTGTATGTAACCCATGTGAAGGTATTAAAATTGGGAAAAATATATATAAAAAAATTAAATCGCAACAGTTATGTTGTGGCTGCTGTAAAACGCACTTGTATTTGTCGAGGTCGAAAATTTCTTTGTCATTTTTTACCATATTTCCTGCATTTATCTTTACCCATTATGGCTTAACAAAGTGATGTTGGAAGTTCCAAAGAAATCAAACTCCAAAAAAACAAAAAATAAGTCGCAATAGATATATTTTATTTTTCTTGCATAAAATGCGAGCTTTATTTAAAACCACAAAATTTGAAACTTTGTAAATTTGTTTTAAAACTTGGTTTAAGAGGTTATGTAAAACTCTTAATTTACATTTGCATTCTAACACGATATAATATTAAATCATGCTATAGTTGAACCGCTGTATATCTTTACGTCAAAATTTGACATATGCATCAAACTAGTGACATTGTTTTTTTGAGAACTGTAACAGGGTCGGAGTGGCTCATTCTACTATTTTTTTTTTAACAAGAAATTTGTCGAATAGTTTATAAGCAAGTTTCACAAACTAAATATCCTTAAAAAAGAAAAATGTTATACACAAAAATTTTAAAATCGAAGTTTTTCCTTCTGTTTAGACATATCGATAATTTTATATCCCATTTGTATAGGGCTATTTAATGAAGGAGTTTATGTGCTTATAATGGGTTTGATATTTTAAGTGAAATTTTAAGTATGAGAGATTTTAAAAGCGGATTAAAATTTCCTCTTTTATATTACTACACTAAGAGATGTACTACTGCTAAAAATAATTTACTTTACGTATTAGTACATTCTTTAATAAGCATTGCCTTTTTAATATGTTGTTAGCTGATAATTTTGAAATTGTAGAAACTATTGTACTAAAAATTTTAAACACACTCTTTTTAATTTTGGGATTAGTAGGCTGATGTCTGAAGGTACAAGTGTGGAGTGCTTATGTGTATGTTCACTTTTATAAGTGAACCTATGTTGTTGGCATGTTTCACCTATGAAATTTATGACAATAAAAGCTTTATTTATTTATTTTATAAAGTAAATCGTTTATATTCTAAATTATTGGTAACTATTTCGGTAACAGAAAAAATTATACGCAATTTGTTGATAAAGTTCTATTTTTATTATAATACTCCAGTTAGGTATAACAATATTAGGGTAGTCTAACTGAAAACTAAAAATAAATTGACTATTCTAATAGAATCGGAACTAAAAAATAGTATTCTTAGAAACAGTGGGTAAGTATACAATATTCTAGAAATTATTCAGTGTTTTATACTTAATGACTAACTTTATGATTTCTGACTGCAATAAATGAAGTAGTTAAGCTGCAAAAATATTGAATAAAAATAATTATATAATAATTAATCATCTTCATCAAATAGCCTAGTTTTCTTAAAAATAAATACATAAATTTAAAAAAAATGTATGCTTCAATAGATAATAGTTAACACAACGCACGACTCATGGCTTCGAGTCTTTTACTGACTACATTTCAAGATTCCTCATGCCCTATCCTCACAGATAAATTTATAAACATATAAATGTGTAAAATAATGAAAGGGGTTCGGTCCAGGGCATCCAGATCTAAGGCCCCAATATTGCATCAGGTTCACTGAAATAGAGTAATACATGCATAAAAAATAATACAGACATGGAACAATAGAAATCGTAAGTGAACTAATTACAATTAAGATTAATTATTTATTTATATACCTAACACTATTTTCAAAAATTATAGGTATATATACAATATCCTAGAAATGATAAGTATTTTATATTAAATTATTGTAACTTTATGATCTTTGACTGCAAAAACTAAGGTATTCAAGCTACAAAAATATTGAATAAAAATATAAATAATTAATTAGTTTCTTCTTCATTAAATAGCTAGTTTTCTTAAAAATAAATAAACAAATTTAAAAAAATGGGTGCCCCAAAAGGTAAGATTTAATACATCGCACAACTCATGGCTCTGAGTCTTTTATTGACCTCATTTCAAGATTCCACATGCAACATCCTCACACATAAATGTATAAGCATATAAACATGTAAAATAATGAAAGGGGCTCGGTTGGGGGCATCTAGATCTGAGGCAAAATCTAGGGCCCCTATGTTGCATCAAGTTCACTGAAACAGAGTAACACATATATGAAAATAATACTGCCATAAAAAAATAGAAATCGTAAATGAACTAATTATAATTAAGATTGATTATTTAAATATAATAAATATAAAAAAAATGATACCATACTCTTTCTTGTTTTATATAATGCCATGGGCAAAAGAAAAAAATATCCTATATAGAAATGGAAAAAGAAAAGAAGTGCTTAAAAAATGCCAATAAAAAATTTAAGTTAAAAATTTAGAAAATATGTAAAAAAGAATTTTATGAGAATACTTTAGAAGTGGTGAAATTTTTATGTATGAAAATGCCAAAAGAGATTAAAAAAAACACAAAAGAAAATTATTAAAAATGTCTGTACATCCACATATTATCAAAAACTGAAAAGAGGATTAAGGGTCAAAATGACTTCTCTTATTCTGAGGAATCGCTATCACTCTCACCAACATGAATAATAAGTGGCTGTAAAGGAACTCGAATTTTCTTTTCAATTTCCCACTGCTTTTTAATAATATTATTTGTGTGTTCCACATAGTTAGCCCAATTCTGTTTTGTCACTGTTCCTAACGCCTTTTTCCAAGCCTCTATTGGTTCTTTAACTTGTAGAATCAGTTGGTCATAATTTCTCTTTGCCTGACTCCATACCATTTCAATTGGGTTAAAATGGCAATGGTATGGAGGCAAGCGTAAAACTTTATGTCCAGAAGATTCTATTAGCTCATCTACTACAAAGCATTTTGCAGGCTTTGGTACCCGAGATATCAAAGACCACAAAGTATCTTTTGTAGCATCTTCTCCAAAGTTGATATATTTTTCTTTCAGCCACGCTTTCATAGCATCCTTGTTCCAACCCTTTGTTGGCCATTTTTGAAGTTGCCTACTATGATAGGAAGCATTATCTAAAACAATTAAAGAAGGTGTTTCCAGTTTTGGCAAAAAATCTTTTAACCAAGCTTCAAAGTTTTCCGAATTCATTTCTCCATGGTAATCTCCAGTTTTTGACTTTGATTTAAAAATCAGCATTGCATCTTCAACGAATCCATTTTCATTTCCTGCATTCAGTACTATGTACCTGAAAAAAAGTAGAGTAGTATGTGGCAGTACAAATTATTTGAAATATTTTGCAGAAACACAAATTGGTCTTAATCAACGGAAGCTTTCATGGTTTTGGTCAATTGAGAAATAGTGGTTCTTGAGTTTAGACCAAGTCAAATTTGAATTGTTATGCAACTTTTTACCTAGATTGCTCGAAACATCTTCAGGGATCTTCATTTCACGTAAATAGAACACGGAATATTGCATGTGTTGATGGTCTTAGTTAAAGGATAATATCAAAATTAATTTATTTTTCTCAATTTTTATGTCATTAATGCCTTGAAATTGGAAAATTTATTTCATCTGTTTATTTTTTAGAAATATAATGTATTGTTAAAAATATACTGTATTATACCCATTTTTGGTTTATTTTTAAGCACCTTTATGTTGTACAAATTATGGGTGAGGAGTGTGCAATTAAATAAGTATAATACTTATTTCAAATCGGCTTTTTTTAGCACAATAAAACATGATACCATTTCAGCAGTTTCGATTGGCAAAGCATTGACTCGCCTGAGAACTCAGGCAAGAACACTGACGTACCATATTTTAATATAAAAATATTAGTTTCGCGATACAGATTTACTTCACGTTTCAGCAAAATACCTCTAAGCAGTTTTTATATTTTGATAATATATTTTTTTTTTCATAATTTTTAACGCCCTGTATTTTGAAAACGAAATATTTTAGATATATGTTTATATCAAATTCTTTTATAAAGCCGCTTAAGAAATCACAAGATTTTTTTTTTGGATTTCTGGAAAGCCTGTATCAAAGTAAGATGATCATTATTATTTTGTAAAATGTAAATTAAATTATTTGGTTAACTTTCATTTATTAAGGAAACATTTTTATCATATTAAGTAAAAATTTTTCCTAAAAAAGTTCAAACTTGTTTGATAAAACATACAGAAATTAAAGTAAGAAATTTCTCAATCTCCCCAGGAAATAAAGTATTAAAGTAAAAATTTAATATTTAACATCCTGCTAATAGGAAATGATCCAAGGATTATTTAAATAAAGCTTTTTGCAACCTGTTATAGATGAAAAAAATTCAAATTGTGTAAGTGCAAATAACAGATATATTACCTAAATCCCTCCCCAGATATTTTTCGTACTGATCGAGTGCTATCGTCCTGCCATGATCGTCTGTGGGTGCCATTTTGAAAAATCCATGTCTCGTCTATAAAGACTGGCTCAAATTTATTTTCCCCTTTTTCTTCGTTCTTTAAGTACTGTTCAAGAAAGTCTCTTCTCATTTTCTGAATTTGTGGTTTCTCCATTAAAGCTCTACGTGGGTCATCCTTCCTATATAAATATATAAATAAAAATGAAATGTGTATCCTCCAAAAATAAATTACACAGGTCTCCTGTGAAAAATCCTGCTCCCTCAAGAAGTCCTATAAAAAACACAAAAAAATTAACGCTTTATATTTTACATTTACCGATATAAAAATATTTAAATTAAGTTGTCATCTGACAGTATCTTACGGTCATTATTTTGACCCAATTGCAACTGCTTTATATTTGTATCTAACATTTATTTGTTGTATGTAAATGATTGTTTACCTGTAGATAAATCCTATTTGCTTTAGTAATATGCCTAGACTTGTCCTTGCTCCATGGTATATTTCTTTTGCCTTTAATCGTTCCAACAATATTGAGACTGTTAATGAGGTACCTTCACAAATAAAAAATTGTTATGAAGAAATGACGAAATCTTGATATTCTATTTAATTTAGTAAAATTAGGTTTACTTTTTGTATTCATTACAAATATTTTTTTGGGTTTTTTTATTTTTAAAACTTATATTTTCATTATACATACACCTTGACGGGTTAGAAAATGTAAACAAAACAAGTTAGAATAAAATATAACATATAAAATTTTTTAGAAATACTTACCCTCAGAATACATCATATATATTTAATCTCTAATTTGTAATTTTGTTGCTTCCGGCGTATCTTCAGTTTTTGGTCTCTTCCTTTTTCTTGTTTCCTTTATTGTCGTTATTGGGACATTTAGGAAAGTTCTCACAGTTGTATGGGATAAGTGTAAGCATTGGGCAGTTTCCTAAGTTGTTTTAAATTTTTATAAAAAAAAATTGCAATTTAATTTCTAATTTGAATTTTTAAAATTCATAAAGTTGATTACCCAGATCTTCCCTTGCTACTTGTTTTAATTAGTAAATTAGCCTGTAAGGAAAATTTTTTAAATGTACATATTTCATACTATAAACAAATATTTTTAAAGTGATTTTTGGATAAATGATTAGGGGACACATAAACTAGATTTAAACTTAAGAATTCTAAAAGTAATTTTTCTCTTATTGACAATTATACCAGCTATATAAAATTTTGAAAAATATATATTCCGGAAACGAAAAGTAAACAAAAACTAATTAGATGAAACAATACTGTAACAAGACAAAGTGAAAAGAATGGAAGTTAATATATTCCATGGGATTTATCCGTATTTTCAAAATATTTTTAAGGTACTTGCTTACCTGAATTATAGCATTTAATATTTTACGAACAAGAGGTTGTTGGTAGATGGAGAAGTTTAATTTTGAATTTACACTGTCATACGTTTTCAGGATTCTTGGGTAATGGAATTTAATAATCATATCAACTGAATATGTATAATTATATCAGAATAGGTCGGCACATGGGTGCAAATTTAAGTTAAAATCAAAAATAGTGATTTGGCTTAAAAAAAATTGTTATACGAGTTCAACTGAGCAATTAAAGCACATCAAATTAATGATGAAGGAAATTCTGGGTGAACAAATTTACTAATATTTTTATACATGTATATTGATATAATTTTATTGACAAATGTGCAGTCACTAAGGTTTCACATTTTATTTTCAGGGTATTGTTCCTTTGTAGTCAGAAGTATGTTTTACTAAAACTGACAAACATTTTAAACACTTTCTGAATCACTTAAAAAACAAAAGTTAGAAACAAATATGACAAAAAAATGTTATGTAGTAGAAAATAAATAACAGTAGGGCTGGAGTCAACTATGTTGTTTTTAAAATCAACAATTCAATTTCTAAAAAGTGCGACTAATAACAGTTAGGTATAAAAATAAGCATAACCCAAATTTACCTCTATAGGATTACAATTAGGCAGCTTCCTTTTAACATAATCGTGAGTAAATTTAATCCAATCTTGGGCTATAGGACAGCTTCTTATGTGGCGGAATTTAGGACTCTGCATACTTGAAGAAGAAGGGTGATTCTCCATATCCTAAAACACAAATGTAAGTCGCTAAAAGTGGCCTCTTTCATATAGATTATAGGTTGGAAAAATGATAGGATCCTGTATACTAGAGAGTACATTATACTAAGAATGGAGCTACGATTTTGTTTTCTTTTCCAAAAACTACCTTAAAGTACTCTAATAATCTCCTAAATCTTCACTAAATCCAATAAATACCTAGAAATCTAAAACGTTCCCTGTAAAAATAACTAAAAAATTTGTGCATGTGTACTATTTTGTTCATCTTGTTATTTTTTTCTTCCAAAATTAAGCATTTCAGGCATATGTTTCAAGGAACAGTTTCCCTTGTTTTCAGCTATTGTATTATTCTTTGTTATAATATTTTAAATATTTCTAATTACATTCTGTACAAGCTGTATTAACTAATCATAGTGTACACATGAGTTTGAAATACTGTGTATTTTCATAAAGCTCTACAGAATGTTGCTTAACGTTTTCGAAAGAAAAACCTCTTTATTAGTTACTTACCGGTATATCAAGCTGATTAAAATTATCCATATGTACATCCATATCCAGTTAGAAAACCTAAATAAATCCAATAAAAACAAGCACTAGTAAAGTGTTTTTATTATAATAACGATAGTCTAAAATTTATAGGCTATCAAATGTTTAAAGTCACAAACACTAAACACTACAATATTAAATAGCGGCACAAAGTGTCTAAACTATTTTATATCGTAATATAATAAAAATATCGCAACGTTGTCGACAAAAATGCCTTTAATAATATTGTTTGCCGTTATTATAGAAGGACAAAATAAAGACACAGTTAGTCTGACGCAAGGTTATGTAAATAACAGCGGCTTTCTTTTGTGTTCTTGCTCCTGACCTGTGATATCTTTTATCTCATTCATTATTATTAAGAGAAACAAGGAGGGAAAATCATCAGTTTTTTCCGATTTATGTTATGTCTGGAGTAGATACGGAGTAGATAAGCGTGTTAACGTTCATATTTTTATACAAATATTAATGGGATATTTTGAAGAATTATAAAATTTTAGATAATAAAACATGTTAAAAATTATGAAATAAGTATAAATGTTGTTTCAATTGTAAAAATAACTTATTTTTCTCTACTCCGAGAGGAGGACAGAAAATCGAAATGAACGACCCTAGTTATATTTATGAGGAACATTTTTTTTTGATGTATGGCAACTAAAAACCGTTACAATTACTAAATTTTTAAAGATATACAGCGTTTCAAGTATAGCTATAGTTATGAAAAACAAAGTAGCACCACTGCAAATATTGACGTTAAAGCTCACCAACAAAAGCAAACATTTTTTCAATGCTCAAAAAAAATGCAATATTCAAGTAGTTAGAATTAATAAAATTCTACCTTAATAAAAATGGAGAATCAACTTACCATTTCAAGACGGTCCCCTAAAGTTGAAAAATGTCTAGTACTCTATCAAACTGTTATATCATCAAGAAGTATGCGGCGAATATTTTCTCTAAAAAGGGAATATCATGGAAGTTATTTGGTAAAGAGCAACTTAAACTGATTATTAATAACATGTTAATCAGTCCCACTATCAAAGATATTATCATAAATTTTCATAGGTGTCCTAAGATAAATCATCATTTATTACACAAATTTTGAATACAGAAAATCAATAGTCTCATTTAAAAGAGGCTGGCGATTGATATCATCTATGACGTGTTTATTTCCTAAAGATGGTAACCTATTGTTACCCGTTATAAAAGATTTAGTTTTTTCACTTGCACAAACAAGACACACATTTATTATCTTCCCCATATAAACTGTGCGTTTTTTTTTGGTTCAAGCAGACAAAACCTGAGATTTTGGGAATTTCTTTCAATAAATTTATCAATGTGTTGATGTAGAATTCTTAATTTATATTTGTTTCCTAAGTGCAGATGAAAACTAAGTAATGCTTATAACTCAAAGAATTTACACAAAGTTTAGCTACAATTCATGTTACAGCTGTCAAACAATGCCAATAAAAATAACAGTTTTACTTTTTCAGATGATTAAAAACATTTAATGCCTACCTTATATTTAACAAAGATGTCTAGCCATTTTGTCTTTTGCCCCTCAGAATTCTGAAAAATAATTTAAAACTAAACATATCTACTTTATATATAATAATAGTGCAGGTTTTATAAATCTTATCAGTCAAAGTGAGTCTTCTTGCTCCTCAGTTTAAAATAGGAGTGGTGCATGACATTCATCATGAATGGGTATTTAGGAAACTAGTATTTACGGCACATAAACAAGGCTAAAAATACCCTTTTGTACAACATAGTACACTGTTATAAAAATGTTAAATTGAATAAATTTTGCATTTTTATAACCCGTAAAAGAAAATCGATAAAAAGATAGTTGGTTTGATAAATTAACAGGGTATCTTATGAATTAAATATATATATATATATATATATATATATATATATATATATATATATATATATATATATATATATCAGACTACCAAGTTTTCCAGTAAATTTGTGAATGTTGTTTCAGCAAGTCATTTTTGAATTGTTAAAAGTGTTGACGCTCTATTCTTTGCTGTAAATACATTTTTAAAATATTTTATTAAGTAATGTGCTCAATATAGTAACAAACTGTTACTACAATAACAATGAAGACAAGTGATACTTATTCCGAGAGTCTATCCATTCTTATTCACGCTCTTACACTGGTTGAAGTTTTTACAGTGGTATATCCATTTTTTACTGATGAACTGGCGCAAAAATAAGCCAGGACTTGCAATAGAGTTCTAGACTTCCTATACTCAAGTGATTACTAATTTTAGAAATTTCCATGGATAAAAGCAATGTTTTTCTACAATGTTTTTAAATAAACATTTATTTTTCAACTATTTGGAATCTCTTGAACCCAGTCATTTTCAAGCTAGTGACAATTAGAAAAATAGCATTTTCCGATCGTCAATTTATTAATAACACAAAAATTTTTCTTTTATGATTAATACTGAATTTTGAAAAAAAAAATATGTTGCAATAATTTGCTAAAATTAAGAAGTGTACCATCTATCAACCACATGCTCAATATTTAGCCTTCTAGTATTTTACTGATAGAACATCCTATGAAACAGTTTTAATACTATCCTGACATAAATTTAAATAATAACAGCCAGATTTACTAACATGGTGTAACTTAAAAACCTTCCTAAATTGACAGCAATCGACTTAAAGTGACGAGATAAGTTTTAAACACAAAAAAATCATTTTGTTTTATTACTACTGGTAATGGAGAACTTTATTTTTGAGATAAAACTATTTCTTTTACATATTTCAAGGTTCTTATCCTTAATGTCCCTATATAAGTGTTTATTTTTTGAGGCATGTAATATAAATTATGACAATATCATAAGCAAAGTAAAATTGGCAGACCAAGATTTAAATTTCATGGCAACTAGTACCAGTTTGTTTTAAATCTTCTTAGTGACTCTGACTGTATATTTTGTTAATACTTTAATAATGTGGTACGAATAATACAATTATTATTAAATCCCCTTACAAGTTAGAAATCTTGGATTTAAATCATCTAACTTTTCATGAAACCCGATTTTTTTTTCTCAGAAACAAACGAATATACTTGAAAAGAGCTACCCAATTTTATAAATATTAAGATATATTTTCTAAACGTTAGTATCAAAAAAAATACTTACACCATTTTCTTAAAATCAGCTACTCTACACCTTCTGAAACAAAAAAAAAAAGTAAATAAGCATGGTATTTCATAAACCATTTAGGCATATAATATGAAGTATTTTTCAGTTGGTAGTGCATGTAAACAAATAATCATATATTTTCATACATGGTGTTGTCAATCATCATCTGTGTAATTATATGCAATAAACAGATTTCGTTACTTCTTAAAAAGCTGATCACTAATTAATATTTACAATATATATTTAGACCTAAACGCATAACATATCAAATAAAAAAATGTAACAGAATTGCATTACATGAAGGGATGGATATGTGGTTAAGGTAAAATTTTTGAACTAACTTCTATATTGAGAAATTCAACTAGTAATGCAATGATTGATATTAATTTAATGAATTTAATAAACATTTTTATAATTACTTCCTACTTTGATAATCCTTTCAAAAAAACTACCCCCCTAATAAATCGTAACTTTTTTTAGGTCATTACATTACATCCATTCTAAGACAAATTTAAAAAGATTGTAATGGTATATTTATGTGAATTTTCAGTTTTTTTTTAGCAATAAAATTACCAAAGTTTATATTCAAAATTAACTTGGTTTATAAAAAGTCTAAAAAGTTCGTGTTGACCATTTTTAGTATTTCTTAATTGTTAAAGCTGAATACACAAGAAAATTCTATACATAATATCTGTAATCCTTCTTGATCTGAGAAATACATATTAACAGTTCAAAAATTATGTAACAATAAAAAAATACCATTTCAAACAGCCGACAAAGATAGTGTCCACAATTTGCCAGTTCTTTGGCCATGATACTGGAAATACCATGAAGTGTGCCATTTAGGATTTTCATTTTGGGTTTTAGGGTACTGCAATAAAAGAATTTTTTTAATTAAAAATTAATCATTGTTATCAAATTTTGGTATGTAAATCATAGGTTATCAGATAGAGCTAATTAAGAATATAATCACAAAAAATCAATTTCTAAACAAAAACATCATGTTGTGGGAAAGAAAAAAATGAATAGTTAACTTTTGGAGACAGTGGTTTCCAGAGTTGAAGCTACAAAGAAAATTATAGTGAAACTAGACCAATTATCCTAATTATAATTTCATTCAATAATCCTCGTTAGAGAAAATTTTCTCTTAAATAGTTACTCGAGCTAAATTTACACAATTTTGGTTTAAAATAACATAGTCACATTGTTGCAGCATGGTTTTAAGTATGTATTTTTTAACGGTTACACAGAATTTACTCCTAAAAGATTAAAATGCACCAAGTGCCTGTTACTTCAACAGAAAAGGTCTTTACAAATCCTCCAGTGCTATTTTGAGTCAAATGAGACATTTCTTTAGACTAATGGCTAAAAAGATACCTTTTAAATTACCTTAATTTATCCATCTTTCAAAACAGGTCTTCTAGCTTTAATCTGAATAAAAATTCTAGGAACATCAATATTTTCTTTTTTATTGACGGTCCTGCGGTGAACATACGAACTAGCCAAAATTTCCAAACCAGCTTGTTTAAAAATATCATTACCATATTCAACAGAAAAGTAATAACTTCGTGTACCATCCTGTCTCATGTAAAAATTTTCTGATATTTTACTACCAGGTTTGAATCTTAACTGGGCCATATCATAAAGCCCATAATCACGGAAGAAAACGAGACCTCCTGGTTTTAAAAGTTTATAGACATTTTTTAGTGTATTAACAAATTTTTCAGGGTGTATGGATGAAAGAACAAATATCAATGTTAAAATATCAACACATTCAGCTTCGACAGTATTGAATATTTCTGTAGATGTAATATCACCTTGAAAAGCTGTTATATTTAAAGGATTATATAGTGGATGTTTTTTTACCATTTCGATCGCTCTGGACGATAAATCACACGCCAATATTTTCAACTTTAAATTTTCCTCAACTAGAGGAAATATAAAATTGCCGACGCCACAACCAATTTCAAATAAAACCCTTCGTTCTTCAAAATGGTCATCGCCAAGAAGTTCAGAAAATTCCCGTGTGGTCCAATGTCTATCTTTAAAGAAACGTGTTTCATTTCTCTTATAAAATAAATCCCAATACTTGGTACTTTGCAGTTCCAAAAGTTTTGCTTTATGTTCGCTTACCATCCGAGTATTTTGATGATTTAAACGTTGCATTTCTTCATGTGTTAAAACTTTAACGCTATCTGTTATCATTTCATTATCTTCTTCAGACATAATTCAAAATATTTTACTAGCTTAAAAAAGCAATAAGATATATTTCAAAATATCAAGAAATAATTTGAAAATATTAACAGATTATTAAAATAAAAAAGGATTTTCTAACTAGCAAAATACCACTTCACAACACAACACCAACGAAAAAAGAAAGAAAGATTTTAATCGGTCACCAAATATATAGTGACGTAGTCCATGAAGTTTGCTGCAGTTAGGGTGAGTCTAAAGGCGTTGCACAATGGAAAATGATACATTCAGCGTGGATCCACACGATAAGAAAAATCTGCAGTGGGATTCTGTGTAGATTATTATTCTACAGTAATAGGCGTACTAACAAATATAACATAACTATTTATTTACATGGTTACTGAAATAAAAAAGTGTGTATTTATGGGACGATGACAATATGAACAAAGCTAATGGTCTCTGTAAAAAGTCAAGTTTTAGAGTTTCGGACATTAAGGCATGCTTTTGTTTGAGCCTAGTAGAATATAAATTTATTTAAGATATAACTTCTTCTTAAGAGAGTATTAAATATTAGACTATAATTATCTATTAATCCATAAGAGTAACTTAAAAATATTTATATATAGTAATTTAATAATTGATAATTTGTAGTAATAGTTGGTTTACAACAATATAATCTGTTAAGGTTCTACTCTATACACAATTTAACTTAAGGAACATATCATCCCAGATAGCACAATATTTCCATTGGATATCCAGAATAGGTACATATAATGTCCTGTATGTCCATGGACCGTTTATGGATGTCCATTAGATGTGATGACATGTAATCTATATGGACGTTCATATCTGGATGTCCAGTGTAAATCCATCAGACGTCCATTAATTTATCTTTAAAAAAATTCCTGAAATTAATAAAATTGTATCCCAGAACCATACATAGCTCATTTTCCTCTATTTTTCGGCAGATTCACAAATTGATTGAAAATTAGCTATACTACTTGGCCTGTAAAGCTATATTATATTAAAAGCTTAATTATACAAAGGAAAATAACAACTGAACTGTAGAATATCGATTATAATAATTATATTGCAACTTTAACTAAAACTAACTCCTAAAGATTTTAATAAAATTTTGGTTCAACATAGATTTTTCCCCTCAATAATTTAAATTTCGGGTTGTCGGTAAAATCGGGTACTGTAATATCGGCATGTAGAATTGTCATTTCTTAACTCGCCGGCCCGTCATTATCACAAAATATCCCTTCAGATATTTTGTGCCCATTATTGTGTTGACATCAAGCTAAAAAATACCTCTGGCATTTTAGTTGAACTAAAATCAAGCGTGCTTTTTATTTGAAGAATATGCCACCGTTAAAGGTAAGTATAGTTATTTTTAATTTAATTTTTTTTATTATACCAAAAATTACCGAACGAAACTACAGACATACCCGACGAAAAGCTGATACTTTTGTATCAAACTCGCACAAATTTGAAAGTGAACAAAATATTCAGTATCAAAACACGTATGTTAAAATATAGCTTTTGTAGCTAAACTTTTTCATACAATCACTTATTTAAATGGAAATTACTACAAATAAGTGCAAATATTTTGATAGGCCAATAAATTTTGTATCTTGTTAGTTAAAATGGAGCATAGATAGAGTTGTAAATTTGTGTAATAATAAAATTGTAAATTTTAGAGAAAATTTTCTCTGGCAAAGTCATTATTGAGTAATCAGTCTAATAAGATTGCCGGCATTAATAAATGTTATTAAAATTTGTAATGGAATAAAAGCTATAGCAAATTTGAATAATTATATTAATTTTTTTACGACTATTTTGGATTAAACGCTAGTAAAAGTTTACATTGATGTGTATTTTTGTGAAGTATAATTGTTAAAAAATATCTAATAAAGGTTTGACAGTTCGACTCTAGGTTTAGACTTATAATTTAATTTATTTTAATTATTTTTTAGATGAATTTTCCAAAGATTGGTCCAAATAAAATTCCTATGTGAAAGCTAATTTGTACCAAATTAGAGAGGATATTCAGGTAATCTTAAATAGGGAAAAAAACAACAAGTATCTACAAAGAATTTTCTGCAGGAGTTCAACTATCCTTTTACCGAAGAAAATAATCAGCTGCCTCAAGTCACATAAGATCTTCAGGACATTTTAAACTTTAAAGATGCAGTAAGATTATTACACTTCTCCTGAAATAAAAGCTGAAACTTATTCGAGTAATGCTTCTTTATGTGTATGAGTCTATTGATAACAAAAACTTAATTTACCGGATTATTTTATATATTTTTTTAAATTTTGATTCTTAAAGTCAAAAATGGTCTTAGCTTAGCATATGTGGAATTAACGTTTAATTATCTCAATAAAGTAATATAATTTTAGGTTTTACAATTAGCGAAAATTGGAGGAAATTATACCTATTAACTTATTAAAAGATATTTTATTGTAACAATGACAGATAGCCTTTCCAAGAATTATACATATGATGGAACAGTAAAGTGCCCTTTAAAGAAGTTTTGTTCACTATTTGTAGGTAAGTTATCCAGACAAAAAGTGTGTTAAAATTTTTTTTCTGGTCTGTTGGTTTAAGAACTCTAAGCAATTACGATGCATTTGGATGTATATATATATATATATATATATATATATATATATATATATATATATATATATATATATATATATATATATATATATATATATATATGTATATATATATATATATATATATATATATATATATATATATATATATATATATATATATAGAGAGAGAGAGAGAGAGAGAGAGAGAGATTGAACTTTCTTTTATAAGTAAAACCATCATTTTAAATTCCTACAAACGTCACTGACTTTAATAGGATCTTGAGTTTTCAAATTAATATTTCTGTTGTAACCGTTATAATTGTTTGTGGTTTTCTTATACTTTAATGTTTTTTGTTATGGAAAATTACTATGGAACATTAAGGCTTGAGACAGCCCCAACGAACACGTATAAATACGACACTCGGAATTTGTAAACTATACAAAACCATAAAATACTGCATCATTTAACGTTAAACCTTATTAATTTTCAGCTGCGGTAGAAGAATGGGGGGCCGATAAAAAACAGCCGAAGACGAAATTAGACAATGACTGAAGAGAATAAACGACAGAAATAAATCTAGAAAAAAATAATCATTGTAACAATAAAAAGTCTTTATTTAAATAATTGGTATATTTTCTATTACCCAACTGAAATTGTACCTATTACTATGGAACCAGATAACCTATTCATAGTGATCCTTTTACAGCTTGAACAATTTAAATCAGTTGAAGCTATATTTTGTAGCACTTGCATTTCGACTAATTATAAAATTTTATATTCTTATATAGTGTTGTATTAAAAACTTGACAATTGTAATCAATAAGTGTAATATGTGGATCCAGTTCCTGTTCCCTGGTTCGCTAATTAATTTATATCTGTTTAGTTTTTGGGACTAATAGGGCCATCTATGGTTACTTATTATCTACGTTTTGATGACATGAATGGTCTGTGTCTTCAGAAGTGCAGATTAATTAGGTACTGTAAGCTCTCGGACCCTAAACAAATTCTGAAAATATCTACCAATCATGTTAGCGGAACATCAAGAAGAGGGAACAATAGATTATGACCTATTAATCCAAAAAGGACAATACCATCGGATAATATGTCCACAATCGGGTCAAGAATGTACATTATATGGACATCCAAAATTAGTCCTATTAATATCCAAAAATGATCCATACCTAGACAATATATGTAATCCAAAAAGACATCCATGAGTGGGACAATCGTATAGTCCAGTGGATATCCATAGGATGTTGAGTGACAAATTCTGGACATCCCATGGATACCCAGTATGTCCAGCTTTGGATAAACGATGGATATCCAGTGGACTGAAGTGTGCTATTTGGGATGTGAAGAATGTCATGAAATGGTTATAAAAGACCAGCAATTGCCAAAAAAAACATCGCGCAATAAAAGTACGAAATTAAATTTATTAATATACTAAATTACTTATTTTGTTAACGTTTAATTAATTTATTTTTTCTTACTAGAATGATTAATAAATATTTTTTTATTACTTATATTTTCCTCATTTTTATTACTTATATTTTCCTCATTTAATTTCAAAAAATTACTTTATATAAACCTATTATAAACAATTAAAAAGTAAAAATTAACAATGATGGAAATTTAATAACAGAAATCCAGTTAGTATCATATGTAATGTCTTCTTCTAAAAATTACAAACAATTGTAATTATAAAAACGATTGTTAAAATTACACTGTTATATTGAACTTCTTGTCTTTGAACTCCTTGGCAATTCCTTACCAGGTAGAAGTGGTAAACTTTAGAAATAAAACTTCTTTTAAAAAGTCCCATATTACCGTACAAGTAACCTGAATAATTTCAGAAACACTGTTTACCGACTCGGAATTCGCACTGTTGCTTTCACATGCTGATTTCATCAGCTAAATATCACAATGTTGTTTCCAACCTAGTAATAAGGGTATAGCTGTACACATTTCCATATCATGTTTCCTAATTATTGGCACAACAACAGCGAAGAGTTCTTGAAATTCACCAATAGTAACAGGAAAATATTTTTTAAAAATCAGGATAATTTTCTCACATTTCTTGAATTAAATTATTAGTATGTCCAAGTCTTTCTCCAGTGTTTTCTTCAAATACAGACCGGACCCAGTAGCGACGACTTTCCTGTTTTTTTAATAAAGAATAAATCAATATTCTCCTTACATTTTGTAACTTTTTTCTAGATTAAAATACTGCCGCAATTAATGTCTTATTTTGGTTCTTTTTAATTTTTAGATAAAATATAAACAAAAATCCTGATAAAAGTTAGGTTAAGACAAAAAACACCCCTTATGACTGCATAACGAAATGTCTCGTATGGATGATACAACGTTTAACACAAATGGGTGTAATACGCCAACGCTCAGATTTTACTTGTCGTGTGGACATACCCTTAAAAGAGCGTAAGAGTGAGAGTGAGTCCACACGATACCAAAAATTTCGGCGTAGGCGTATTACGCCCATTTATGTTAAAAATGTCTCGTCCACACGGGGAATTTTTATCGTGCAGTCGTGCAGTCGTAATGTTTATTTTTTGTGGTAACCTAACTTTTTTCTGATTTTTTGATAATATTTATTTATGTATAAATTAAAATGAAAGAAAATAAAAAAAATAATTGCAGCAATGTTGTTATGTAGAAAAAGAAAACTAAAGAAAAAATTACAAAAGATAAGGATATTATTAATATATTCTTTATTAAAAAAACGGAAAAGTCGTCGCTACTAGGTCCGATCTGTTTTTGAGAAAAACATTGGAGAAAGGCTTGGACATACTAATGATTTAATTCAAGAAATGCGAGAAAGTGATCCTGATTTTTTAAAAATATTTTCCTGTTACTCTTGGTGAGTTTGAAAACCTGTTGTTGGGCCAATAAATAGGAAACACGCTATGGAAATGTGTACAACTATACCCTTATTACAAGGTTTGAAAAAACATTGTGATATTTAGCTGATGAAATCAGCATGTGAAAGCAACAGTGCGAATTCCGAGTCGGTAAACAGTGTTTTTGAAATTAGTCATGTTACTTGTGCGATAATATGAGACTCTTTAAAGCAAGTTTTATTTCCGAAGTTTGCCACTTCTACCTGGTAAAGAATTGCCAAAGAGTTCAAAGACGAGAGTTTTAATATAAAGTGCCATTTTAACAATTGTTTTAATAATTACAATTGTTTGTAGTTTTTAGAAGAATATATTACGTATAACACTAACTGGATTTCTGTTATTAAATTTCCATCAATGTTAATTTTTACTTTTTAATTGTTTATAATAGGTTTATATAAAATTTGCTAAGGGTAGGGTTACTAGAGTACAGGAATTTTCCTGACATGTCTGAAAATTTTAGCCCCTTGTTAGGAAGAAACAGGAAAAAACTGCAATTGTCAGTATTTTTTTGAAATTAAAAGAGGAAAATATAAGTAATGAAAAAATATTTATTTATCATTCTAGTGAGAAAAAATAAATTGATTAAACGTTAACAAAATGAGTGAATTGTTAATTTAGTATATTAATAAATTTAGTTTCATACTTTTTATTGTTTGATGTTTCTTTTGGCAATTGCTGGACTTTTATAACTATTTCATGACATTCTTCACATGATATGTTCTTTAAGTTAAATTGTGTCTAGAGTAGAACCTTAACAGAAGACATTGTTGTGAACCAACTGTTACTACAAATTATTAATTATTAAATTAGTATATATATTTTTAAGTTACTCTTATGGATTAATAGATAATTATAGTCTAATATTTAATACTCCCTTAAGAAATAGTTATATCTTAAGTAAATTTATGTTCTAATAGGTTCAAACAAAAGCATGCCTTAATCTCCGAAACTCTAAAACTTTACTTTTTACAGAGACCATTAGTTTTGTTTATATTGTCATCGTCCCATAAATACACACTTTTTCATTTCAGTAATCATGTAAATAAATAGTTATAAGTTATATTTGTTAGTACGCCTATGACTGTCAAATATATAATTTAGATTCAGAATAAAATGTAACTAGGACATGAACATTGAAACGAGAGGAACTAAAATCAAAAAACTACATAGTAACATTAAATTAGTAAGTAAGAACAAAAACTGTTGTTACCTAATGATTTAGTGAACATTATAATAAAATATTAAAAAAAGTAATATTAGAAGATTTATTTGAATTCATCGAACTAGCAAAGTTATAACATTGATGGCAGCGAAAGGCAAAGCTTATAACAATATAGACAGTCTGTCTCTCCTTAGTCCACTACGCTCCCATTAATGAGAAGACTCACTCGATATTGGCATTTGATGCTTTGATTGCAAAAATTTTGAAAATCTCACTGCCTTAACATACAACATTCAGGTAAAATGTCCGGATATTTACAGAAACATTAGGGATATTGTCAGGAAAACTCATTATTTGATCTGGTAACCATAGCTAAGGGCATGTCTGTGGATTAGCGTCTCGATATCACAGATTGTCGTTGAATAGAAATTGTATTATATAATGGCCTTTATTTCATAAGCTTTAATTTATATAATGAACACCTGTATTATTGCAATTGTTATAAAATTAATAAAAAAATGAACAAAAATCGTTTTTTTTTTGAGGACCAAGCAGTAATGATCTTCGGTAACAAGCATTTATAATAAATTAAAACAATTTAACATAATTCATAAATATCTATTATTTCAAAACTCGCTAAATAAAATATATAAATAAAACAACAAAGTTTAAAAAAAAACATAGGTTATGTTTTCATACAAAATATTGAAAATAAACAGTTTCCACCATTTTGAAAGCAGTCCGCTGAAAAGTTAAACATGATTTGGCGTAATGACCTTGGAAAAGGCGGATTTAGGCGGGAAATCTTCGGTCTTTGTCTTTTTTTAAATCTAACAAATCACAATGCTTGAAATTTGACATATGTCTTATTACGCTACGCTGCCGTCGAAATTTTTGGTATCGTGTGGACTCACTCTGAGAGTGAGAGTGAGTCCACACGATACCAAAAATTTCGGCGGCAGCGTAGCGTAATAAGACATATGTCAAATTTCAAGCATTGTGATTTGTTAGATTTAAAAAAAGACAAAGACCGAAGATTTCCCGCCTAAATCCGCCTTTTCCAAGGTCATTACGCCAAATCATGTTTAACTTTTCAGCGGACTGCTTTCAAAATGGTGGAAACTGTTTATTTTCAATATTTTGTATGGAAACATAACCTATGTTTTTTTTTAAACTTTGTTGTTTTATTTATATATTTTATTTAGCGAGTTTTGAAATAATAGATATTTATGAATTATGTTAAATTGTTTTAATTTATTAAAAATGCTTGTTACCGAAGATCATTACTGCTTGGTCCTCAAAAAAAACAAAAAAAAAACGATTTTTGTTCATTTTTTTATTAATTTTATAACAATTGCAATAATACAGGTGTTCATTATATAAATTAAAGCTTATGAAATAAAGGCCATTATATAATACAATTTCTATTCAACGACAATCTGTGATATCGAGACGCTAATCCACAGACATGCCCTTAGCTATGGTTACCAGATCAAATAATGAGTTTTCCTGACAATATCCCTAATGTTTCTGTAAATATCCGGACATTTTATCTGAATGTTGTATGTTAAGGCAGTGAGATTTTCAAAATTTTTGCAATCAAAGCATCAAATGCCAATATCGAGTGAGTCTTCTCATTAATGGGAGCGTAGTGGACTAAGGAGAGACAGACTGTCTATATTGTTATAAGCTTTGCCTTTCGCTGCCATCAATGTTATAACTTTGCTAGTTCAATGAATTCAAATAAATCTTCTAATATTACTTTTTTAATATTTTATTATAATGTTCACTAAATCATGAGGTAACAACAGTTTTTGTTCTTACTTACTAATTTAATGTTACTATTGTAGTTTTTTGATTTTAGTTCCTCTCGTTTCAATGTTCATGTCCTAGTTACATTCTATTCTGAATCTAAATTATATATTTGACAGTCATAGGCTTACTAACAAATATAACTTATAACTATTTATTTACATGATTACTGAAATGAAAAAGTGTGTATTTATGGGACGATGACAATATAAACAAAACTAATGGTCTCTGTAAAAAGTAAAGTTTTAGAGTTTCGGAGATTAAGGCATGCTTTTGTTTGAACCTATTAGAACATAAATTTACTTAAGATATAACTATTTCTTAAGGGAGTATTAAATATTAGACTATAATTATCTATTAATCCATAAGAGTAACTTAAAAATATATATACTAATTTAATAATTAATAATTTGTAGTAATAGTTGGTTTACAACAATGTCTTGTGTTAAGGTTCTACTCTAGACACAATTTAACTTAAAGAACATATCATGTGAAGAATGTCATAAAATAGTTATAAAAGTCCAGCAATTGCCAAAAGAAACATCAAACAATAAAAAGTATGAAACTAAATTTATTAATATACTAAATTAACAATTCACTCATTTTGGTAACGTTTAATCAATTTATTTTTTCTCACTAGAATGATTAATAAATATTTTTTCATTACTTATATTTTCCTCTTTTAATTTCAAAAAAATACTGACAATTGCAGTTTTTTCCTCTTTCTTCCTAACGAGGGGCTGAAATTTCAGACATGTCAGGAAAATTCCTGTCGTCTGGTAACCCTACCCTTAGCAAATTTTATATAAACCTATTATAAACAATTAAAAAGTAAAAATTAACATTAATGGAAATTTAATAACAGAAATCCAGTTAGTGTTATACGTAATATATTCTTCTAAAAACCACAAACAATTGTAATTATTAAAACGATTGTTAAAATGACACTTTATATTAAAACTCTCGTCTTTGAACTCTTTGGCAATTCTTTACCAGGTAGAAGTGGCAAACTTCGGAAATAAAACTTGCTTTAAAGAGTCTCATATTATCGCACAAGTAACATGACTAATTTCAAAAACACTGTTTACCGACTCGGAATTCGCACTGTTGCTTTCACATGCTGATTTCATCAGCTAAATATCACAATGTTTTTTGAAACCTTGTAATAAGGGTATAGCTGTACACATTTCCATAGCGTGTTTCCTATTTATTGGCCCAACAACAGGTTTTCAAACTCACCAAGAGTAACAGGAAAATATTTTTAAAAAATCAGGATCACTTTCTCGCATTTCTTGAATTAAATCATTAGTATGTCCAAGCCTTTCTCCAATGTTTTTCTCAAAAACAGATCGGACCTAGTAGCCACGACTTTTCCGTTTTTTTAATAAAGAATATATTAATAATATCCTTATGTTTCGTAATTTTTTCTTTAGTTTTCTTTTTCTACATAACAACATTGCTGCAATTATTTTTTTTATTTTCTTTCATTTTAATTTATACATAAATAAATATTATCAAAAAATCAGAAAAAAGTTAGGTTACCACAAAAAAAACATTACGACTGCACGACTGCACGACAAAAGTTCCCCGTGTGGACGAGACATTTCTAACATAAATGGGCGTAATACGCCTACGCCGAAATTTTTGGTATCGTGTGGACTCACTCTGAGAGTGAGAGTGAGAGTGAGTCCACACGATACCAAAAGTTTCGGCGTAGGCGTATTACGCCCATTTATGTTAAAAATGTCTCGTCCACACGGGGAACTTTTATCGTGCAGTCGTGCAGTCGTAATGTTTTTCTTTGTGGTAACCTAACTTTTTTCTGATTTTTTAATAATATTTATTTATGTATAAATTAAAATGAAAGAAAATAAAAAAAATAATTGTAGCAATGTTGTTATGTAGAAAAAGAAAACTAAAGAAAAAATTACAAAAGATAAGGATATTATTAATATATTCTTTATTAAAGAAACGGAAAAGTCGTCGCTACTAGGTCCGATCTGTTTTTGAGAAAAACATTGGAGAAAGGCTTGGACATACTAATGATTTAATTCAAGAAATGCGAGAAAGTGATCCTGATTTTTTAAAAATATTTTCCTGTTACTCTTGGTGAGTTTGAAAACCTGTTGTTGGGCCAATAAATAGGAAACACGCTATGGAAATGTGTACAGCTATACCCTTATTACAAGGTTTGAAAAAAACATTGTGATATTTAGCTGATGAAATCAGCATGTGAAAGCAACAGTGCGAATTCCGAGTCGGTAAACAGTGTTTTTGAAATTAGTCATGTTACTTGTGCGATAATATGAGACTCTTTAAAACAAGTTTGCCACTTCTACCTGGTAAAGAATTGCCAAAGAGTTCAAAGACGAGAGTTTTAATATAAAGTGTCATTTTAACAATCGTTTTAATAATTACAATTGTTTGTAGTTTTTAGAAGAATATATTACGTATAACACTAACTGGATTTCTGTTATTAAATTTCCATTAATGTTAATTTTTACTTTTTAATTGTTTATAATATGTTTATATAAAATTTGCTAAGGGTAGGGTTACGAGACGACAGGAATTTTCCTGACATGTCTGAAATTTTAGCCCCTCGTTAGGGAGAAAGAGGAAAAAACTACAATTGTCAGTATTTTTTTGAAATTAAAAGAGGAAAATATAAGTAATGAAAAAATATTTATTAATCATTCTAGTGAGAAAAAATAAATTGATTAAACGTTACCAAAATGAGTGAATTGTTAATTTAGTATATTAATAAATTTAGTTTCATACTTTTTATTGTTTGATGTTTCTTTTGGCAATTGCTGGACTTTTATAACTATTTCATGACATTCTTCACATGATATGTTCTTTAAGTTAAATTGTGTCTAGAGTAGAACCTTAACAGAAGACGTTGTAAACCAACTATTACTACAAATTATTAATTATTAAATTAGTATATATATTTTTAAGTTACTTTTATGGATTAATAGATAATTATAGTCTAATATTTAATACTCCCTTAAGAAATAGTTATATCTTAAGTAAATGTATGTTCTAATAGGTTCAAACAAAAGCATGCCTTAATCTCCGAAACTCTAAAACTTTACTTTTTACAGAGACCATTAGTTTTGTTTATATTGTCATCGTCCCATAAATATACACTTTTTCATTTCAATAATCATGTAAATAAATAGTTATAAGTTATATTTGTTAGTACGCCTATGACTGTCAAATATATAATTTAGATTCAGAATAGAATGTAACTAGAACATAAACATTGAAACGAAAGGAACTAAAATCAAAAAACTACAATAGCAACATTAAATTAGTAAGTAAGAACAAAAACTGTTGTTATCTCATGATTTAGTGAACATTATAATAAAATATTAAAAAAGTAATATTAGAAGATTTATTTGAATTCATCGAACTAGCAAAGTTATAACATTGATGGCAGCGAAAGGCAAAGCTTATAACAATATAGACAGTCTGTCTCTCCTTAGTCCACTACGCTCCCATTAATGAGAAGACTCACTCGATATTGGCATTTGATGCTTTGATTGCAAAAATTTTGAAAATCTCATTGTCTTAACATACAACATTCAGATTAAATGTCCGGATATTTACAGAAACATTAGGGATATTGTCAGGAAAACTCATTATTTGATCTGGTAACCATGGCTAAGGGCATGTCTGTGGATTAGCGTCTCGATATCACAGATTGTTGTTGAATAGAAATTGTATTATATAATGGCCTTTATTTCATAAGCTTTAATTTATATAATGAACGCCTGTATTATTGCAATTGTTATAAAATTAATAAAAAAATGAACAAAAATCGTTTTTTTTTTTTTGAGGACCAAGCAGTAATGATCTTCGGTAACAAGCATTTTTAATAAATTAAAACAACTTAACATAATTCATATATGTCTATTATTTCAAAACTCGCTAAATAAAATATATAAATAAAACAACAAAGTTTAAAAAAAAACATAGGTTATGTTTTCATACAAAATATTGAAAATAAACAGTTTCCACCATTTTGAAAGCAGTCCGCTGAAAAGTTAAACATGATTTGGCGTAATGACCTTGGAAAAGGCGGATTTAGGCGGGAAATCTTCGGTCTTTGTCTTTTTTTAAATCTAACAAATCACAATGCTTGAAATTTGACATATGTCTTATTACGCTACGCTGCCGCCGAAATTTTTGGTATCGTGTGGACTCACTCTGAGTCCACACGATACCAAAAATTTCGGCGTAGGCGTATTACGCCCATTTATGTTAAAAATGTCTCGTCCACACGGGGAACTTTTATCGTGCAGTCGTGCAGTCGTAATGTTTTTTTTTGTGGTAACCTAACTTTTTTCTGATTTTTTGATAATATTTATTTATGTATAAATTAAAATGAAAGAAAATAAAAAAATAATTGCAGCAATGTTGTTATGTAGAAAAAGAAAACTAAAGAAAAAATTACAAAAGATAAGGATATTATTAATATATTCTTTATTAAAAAAACGGAAAAGTCGTCGCTACTAGGTCCGATCTGTTTTTGAGAAAAACATTGGAGAAAGGCTTGGACATACTAATGATTTAATTCAAGAAATGCGAGAAAGTGATCCTGATTTTTTAAAAATATTTTCCTGTTACTCTTGGTGAGTTTGAATACCTGTTGATGGGCCAATAAATAGGAAACACGCTATGGAAATGTGTTCAACTATACCCTTATTACAAGGTTTGAAAAAACCTTGTGATATTTAGCTGATGAAATCAGCATGTGAAAGCAACAGTGCGAATTCCGAGTCGGTAAACAGTGTTTTTGAAATTAGTCATGTTACTTGTGCGATAATATGAGACTCTTTAAAGCAAGTTTTATTTCCGAAGTTTGCCACTTCTACCTGGTAAAGAATTGTCAAAGAGTTCAAAGACGAGAGTTTTAATATAAAGTGTCATTTTAACAATCGTTTTAATAATTACAATTGTTTGTAGTTTTTAGAAGAATATATTACGTATAACACTAACTGGATTTCTGTTATTAAATCTCCATTAATGTTAATTTTTACTTTTTAATTGTTTATAATAGGTTTATATAAAATTTGCTAAGGGTAGGGTTACCAGACGACAGGAATTTTCCTGACATGTCTGAAATTTTAGCCCCTCGTTAGGAAGAAAGAGGAAAAAACTGCAATTGTCAGTATTTTTTTGAAATTAAAAGAGGAAAATATAAGTAATGAAAAAATATTTATTAATCATTCTAGTGAGGAAAAATAAATTGATTAAACGTTACCAAAATGAGTGAATTGTTAATTTAGTATATTAATAAATTTAGTTTCATACTTTTTATTGTTTGATGTTTCTTTTGGCAATTGCTGGACTTTTATAACTATTTCATGACATTCTTCACATGATATGTTCTTTAAGTTAAATTGTGTCTAGAGTAGATCCTTAACAGAAGACATTGTTGTAAACCAACTATTACTACAAATTATTAATTATTAAATTAGTATATATATTTTTAAGTTACTCTTATGGATTAATAGATAATTATAGTCTAATATTTAATACTCCCTTAAGAAATAGTTATATCTTAAGTAAATTTATGTTCTAATAGGTTCCAACAAAAGCATGCCTTAATCTCCGAAACTCTAAAACTTTACTTTTTACAGAGACCATTAGTTTTGTTTATATTGTCATCGTCCCATAAATACACACTTTTTCATTTCAGTAATCATGTAAATAAATAGTTATAAGTTATATTTGTTAGTACGCCTATGACTGTCATATAATTTAGATTCAGAATAGAATGTAACTAGGATATGAACATTGAAACGAGAGGAACTAAAATCAAAAAACTACAATAGTAACATTAAATTAGTAAGTAAGAACAAAAACTGTTGTTACCTCATGATTTAGTGAACATTATAATAAAATATTAAAAAAGTAATATTAGAAGATTTATTTGAATTCATCGAACTAGCAAAGTTATAACATTGATGGCAGCGAAAGGCAAAGCTTATAACAATATAGACAGTCTGTCTCTCCTTAGTCCACTACGCTCCCATTAATGAGAAGACTCACTCGATATTGGCATTTGATGCTTTGATTGCAAAAATTTTGAAAATCTCACTGCCTTAACATACAACATTCAGATAAAATGTCCGGATATTTACAGAAACATTAGGGATATTGTCAGGAAAACTCATTATTTGATCTGGTAACCATAGCTAAGGGCATGTCTGTGGATTAGCGTCTCGATATCACAGATTGTCGTTGAATAGAAATTGTATTATATAATGGCCTTTATTTCATAAGCTTTAATTTATATAATGAACACCTGTATTATTGCAATTGTTATAAAATTAATAAAAAAATGAACAAAAATCGTTTTTTTTTTGTTTTTTTTGAGGACCAAGCAGTAATGATCTTCGGTAACAAGCATTTTTAATAAATTAAAACAATTTAACATAATTCATAAATATCTATTATTTCAAAACTCGCTAAATAAAATATATAAATAAAACAACAAAGTTTAAAAAAAAACATAGGTTATGTTTTCATACAAAATATTGAAAATAAACAGTTTCCACCATTTTGAAAGCAGTCCGCTGAAAAGTTAAACATGATTTGGCGTAATGACCTTGGAAAAGGCGGATTTAGGCGGGAAATCTTCGGTCTTTGTCTTTTTTTAAATCTAACAAATCACAATGCTTGAAATTTGACATCACACGATACTAAAAATTTCGGCGGCAGCGTAGCGTAATAAGACATATGTCAAATTTCAAGCATTGTGATTTGTTAGATTTAAAAAAAGACAAAGACCGAAGATTTCCCGCCTAAATCCGCCTTTTCCAAGGTCATTACGCCAAATCATGTTTAACTTTTCAGCGGACTGCTTTCAAAATGGTGGAAACTGATTATTTTCAATATTTTGTATGAAAACATAACCTATGTTTTTTTTAAACTTTGTTGTTTTATTTATATATTTTATTTAGCGAGTTTTGAAATAATAGATATTTATGAATTATGTTAAATTGTTTTAATTTATTAAAAATGCTTGTTACCGAAGATCATTACTGCTTCGTCCTCAAAAAAAAAAAAAAACGATTTTTGTTCATTTTTTTATTAATTTTATAACAATTGCAATAATACAGGTGTTCATTATATAAATTAAAGCTTATGAAATAAAGGCCATTATATAATACAATTTCTATTCAACGACAATATGTGATATCGAGACGCTAATCCACAGACATGCCCTTAGCTATGGTTACCAGATCAAATAATGAGTTTTCCTGACAATATCCCTAATTTTTCTGTAAATATCCGGACATTTTATCTGAATGTTGTATGTTAAGGCAGTGAGATTTTCAAAATTTTTGCAATCGAAGCATCAAATGCCAATATCGAGTGAGTCTTCTCATTAATGGGAGCGTAGTGGACTAAGGAGAGACATACTGTCTATATTGTTATAAGCTTTGCCTTTCGCTGCCATCAATGTTATAACTTTGCTAGTTCGATGAATTCAAATAAAGCTTCTAATATTACTTTTTTAATATTTTATTATAATGTTCACTAAATCATGAGGTAACAACAGCTTTTGTTCTTACTTACTAATTTAATGTTACTATTGTAGTTTTTTGATTTTAGTTCCTCTCGTTTCAATGTTCATGTCCTAGTTACATTCTGAATCTAAATTATATATTTGACAGTCATAGGCGTACTAACAAATATAACTTATAACTATTTATTTACATGATTATTGAAATGAAAAAGTGTGTATTTATGGGACGATGACAATATAAACAAAACTAATGGTCTCTGTAAAAAGTAAAGTTTTAGAGTTTCGGAGATTAAGGCATGATTTTGTTTGAACCTATTAGAACATAAATTTACTTAAGATATAACTATTTCTTAAGGGAGTATTAAATATTAGACTATAATTATCTATTAATCCATAAGAGTAACTTAAAAATATATATACTAATTTAATAATTAATAATTTGTAGTAATTAAGGTTCTACTCTAGACACAATTTAACTTAAAGAACATATCATGTGAAGAATGTCATGAAATAGTTATAAAAGTCCAGCAATTGCCAAAAGAAACATCAAACAATAAAAAGTATGAAACTAAATTTATTAATATACTAAATTAACAATTCACTCATTTTGGTAACGTTTAATCAATTTATTTTTACTCACTAGAATGATTAATAAATATTTTTTCATTACTTATATTTTCCTCTTTTAATTTCAAAAAAATACTGACAATTGCAGTTTTTTTCTCTTTCTTCCTAACGAGGGGCTAAAATTTCAGACATGTCAGGAAAATTCCTGTCGTCTGGTAACCCTACCCTTAGCAAATTTTATATAAACCTATTATAAACAATTAAAAAGTAAAAATTAACATTAATGGAAATTTAATAACAGAAATCCAGTTAGTGGTATACGTAATATATTCTTTTAAAAACTACAAACAATTGTAATTATTAAAACGATTGTTAAAATGACACTTTATATTAAAACTCTCGTCTTTGAACTCTGGCAATTCTTTACCAGGTAGAAGTGGTAAACTTCGGAAATAAAACTTGCTTTAAAGAGTCTCATATTATCGCACAAGTAACATGACTAATTTCAAAAACACTGTTTACCGACTCGGAATTCGCACTGTTGCTTTCACATGCTGATTTCATCAGCTAAATATCACAAGGTTTTTTCAAACCTTGTAATAAGGGTATAGCTGTACACATTTCCATAGCGTGTTTCCTATTAATTGGCCCAACAACAGGTTTTCAAACTCACCAAGAGTAACAGGAAAATATTTTTAAAAAATCAGGATCACTTTCTCGCATTTCTTGAATTAAATCATTAGTATGTCCAAGCCTTTCTCCAATGTTTTTCTCAAAAACAGATCGGACCTAGTAGCGACGACTTTTCCGTTTTTTTAATAAAGAATATATTAATAATATCCTTATCTTTTGTAATTTTTTCTTTAGTTTTCTTTTTCTACATAACAACATTGCTGCAATTATTTTTTTTATTTTCTTTCATTTTAATTTATACATAAATAAATATTATCAAAAAATCAGAAAAAAGTTAGGTTACCACAAAAAAAAACATTACGACTGCACGACTGCACGATAAAAGTTCCCCGTGTGGACGAGACATTTTTAACATAAATGGGCGTAATACGCCTACGCCGAAATTTTTGGTATCGTGTGGACTCACTCTCAGAGTGAGTCCACACGATACCAAAAATTTCGGCGGCAGCGTAGCGTAATAAGACATATGTCAAATTTCAAGCATTGTGATTTGTTAGATTTAGAAAAGACAAAGATCGAAGATTTCCCGCCTAAATCCGCCTTTTCCAAGGTCATTACGCCAAATCATGTTTAACTTTTCAGCGGACTGCTTTCAAAATGGTGGAAACTGTTTATTTTCAATATTTTGTATGAAAACATAAACTATGTTTTTTTTTTAAACTTTGTTGTTTTATTTATATATTTTATTTAGCGAGTTTTGAAATAATAGATATTTATGAATTATGTTAAATTGTTTTAATTTATTAAAAATGCTTGTTACCGAAGATCATTACTGCTTGGTCCTCAAAAAAAAAAAAAAAAACGATTTTTGTTCATTTTTTTATTAATTTTATAACAATTGCAATAATACAGGTGTTCATTATATAAATTAAAGCTTATGAAATAAAGGCCATTATATAATACAATTTCTATTCAACGACAATCTGTGATATTGAGACGCTAATCCACAGACTTGCCCTTAGCTATGGTTACCAGATCAAATAATGAGTTTTCCTGACAATATCCCTAATGTTTCTGTAAATATCCGGACATTTTATCTGAATGTTGTATGTTAAGGCAGTGAGATTTTCAAAATTTTTGCAATCAAAGCATCAAATGCCAATATCGAGTGAGTCTTCTCATTAATGGGAGCGTAGTGGACTAAGGAGAGACAGACTGTCTATATTGTTATAAGCTTTGCCTTTCGCTGCCATCAATGTTATAACTTTGCTAGTTCGATGAATTCAAATAAATCTTCTAATATTACTTTTTTAATATTTTATTATAATGTTCACTAAATCATGAGGTAACAACAGTTTTTGTTCTTACTTACTAATTTAATGTTACTATTGTAGTTTTTTGATTTTAGTTCCTCTCATTTCAATGTTCATGTCCTAGTTACATTCTATTCTGAATCTAAATTATATATTTGACAATCATAGGCGTACTAACAAATATAACATAACTATTTATTTACATGATTACTGAAATGAAAAAGTGTGTATTTATGGGACGATGACAATATAAACAAAACTAATGGTCTCTGTAAAAAGTAAAGTTTTAGAGTTTCGGAGATTAAGGCATGCTTTTGTTTGAACCTATTAGAACATAAATTTACTTAAGATATAACTATTTCTTAAGGGAGTATTAAATATTAGACTATAATTATCTATTAATCCATAAGAGTAACTTAAAAATATATATACTAATTTAATAATTAATAATTTGTAGTAATAGTTGGTTTACAACAATGTCTTCCGTTAAGGTTCTACTCTAGACACAATTTAACTTAAAGAACATATCATGTGAAGAATGTCATGAAATAGTTATAAAAGTCCAGCAATTGCCAAAAGAAACATCAAACAATAAAAAGTATGAAACTAAATTTATTAATATACTAAATTAACAATTCACTCATTTTGGTAACGTTTAATCAATTTATTTTTTCTCACTAGAATGATTAATAAATATATTTTCATTACTTATATTTTCCTCTTTTAATTTCAAAAAAATACTGACAATTGCAGTTTTTTCCTCTTTCTTCCTAACGAGGGGCTAAAATTTCAGACATGTCAGGAAAATTCCTGTCGTCTGGTAACCCTACCCTTAGCAAATTTTATATAAACCTATTATAAACAATTAAAAAGTAAAAATTAACATTAATGGAAATTTAATAACAGAAATCCAGTTAGTGTTATACGTAATATATTCTTCTAAAAACTACAAACAATTGTAATTATTAAAACGATTGTTAAAATGACACTTTATATTAAAACTGTCGTCTTTGAACTCTTTGGCAATTCTTTACCAGGTAGAAGTGGCAAACTTCGGAAATAAAAATTGCTTTAAAGAGTCTCATATTATCGCACAAGTAACATGACTAATTTCAAAAACACTGTTTACCGACTCGGAATTCGCACTGTTGCTTTCACATGCTGATTTCATCAGCTAAATATCACAATATTTTTTCAAACCTTGTAATAAGGGTATAGCTGTACACATTTCCATAGCGTGTTTCCTATTTATTGGTCCAACAACAGGTTTTCAAACTCACCAAGAGTAACAGGAAAATATTTTTAAAAAATCAGGATCACTTTCTCGCATTTCTTGAATTAAATCATTAGTATGTCCAAGCCTTTCTCCAATGTTTTTCTCAAAAACAGATCGGACCTAGTAGCGACGACTTTTCCGTTTTTTTAATAAAGAATATATTAATAATATCCTTATCTTTTGTAATTTTTTCTTTAGTTTTCTTTTTCTACATAACAACATTGCTGCAATTATTTTTTTATTTTCTTTCATTTTAATTTACACATAAATAAATATTATCAAAAAACCAGAAAAAAGTTAGGTTACCACAAAAAAAAACATACACAACACTTTACGACTGCACGATAAAAGTTCCCCGTGTGGACGAGACATTTTTAACATAAATGGGCGTAATACGCCTACGCCGAAATTTTTGGTATCGTGTGGACTCAGAGTGAGTCCACACGATACCAATACCACACGATCAAAAAATCAGAAAAAAGTTAGGTTACCCCAAAAAAAAACATACACAACACTTTACGACTGCACGATAAAAGTTCCCCGTGTGGACGAGACATTTTTAACATAATTTCGGCGTAGGCGTATTACGCCCATTTATGTTAAAAATGTCTCGTCCACACGGGGAACTTTTCTCGTGCAGTCGTAAAGTGTTGTGTATGTTTTTTTTTGTGGTAACCTAACTTTTTTCTGATTTTTTGATAATATTTATTTATGTGTAAATTAAAATGAAAGAAAATAAAAAAATAATTGCAGCAATGTTGTTATGTAGAAAAAGAAAACTAAAGAAAAAATTACAAAAGATAAGGATATTATTAATATATTCTTTATTAAAAAAACGGAAAAGTCGTCGCTACTAGGTCCGATCTGTTTTTGAGAAAAACATTGGAGAAAGGCTTGGACATACTAATGATTTAATTCAAGAAATGCGAGAAAGTGATCCTGATTTTTTAAAAATATTTTCCTGTTACTCTTGGTGAGTTTGATAACCTGTTGTTGGGCCAATAAATAGGAAACACGCTATGGAAATGTGTACAGCTATACCCTTATTACTAGGTTTGAAAAAACATTGTGATATTTAGCTGATGAAATCAGCATGTGAAAGCAACAGTGCGAATTCCGAGTCGGTAAAGTGTTTTTGAAATTAGTCATGTTACTTGTGCGATAATATGAGACTCTTTAAAGCAAGTTTTATTTCCGAAGTTTGCCACTTCTACCTGGTAAAGAATTGACAAAGAGTTCAAAGACGAGAGTTTTAATATAAAGTGTCATTTTAACAATTGTTTTAATAATTACAATTGTTTGTAGTTTTTAGAAGAATATATTACGTATAACACTAACTGGATTTCTGTTATTAAATTTCCATTAATGTTAATTTTTACTGTTTAATTGTTTATAAGAGGTTTATATAAAATTTGCTAAGGGTAGGATTACCAGACGACAGGAATTTTCCTGACATGTCTGAAATTTTAGCCCCTCGTTAGGAAGAAAGAGGAAAAAACTGCAATTGTCAGTATTTTTTTGAAATTAAAAGAGGAAAATATAAGGAATGAAAAAATATTTATTAATCATTCTAGTGAGAAAAAATAAATTGATTAAACGTTATCAAAATGAGTGAATTGTTAATTTAGTATATTAATAAATTTAGTTTCATACTTTTTATTGTTTGATGTTTCTTTTGGCAATTGCTGGACTTTTATAACTATTTCATGACATTCTTCACATGATATGTTCTTTAAGTTAAATTGTGTCTAGAGTAGAACCTTAACGGAAGACATTGTTGTAAACCAACTATTACTACAAATTATTAATTATTAAATTAGTATATATATTTTTAAGTTACTCTTATGGATTAATAGATAATTATAGTCTAATATTTAATACTCCCTTAAGAAATAGTTATATCTTAAGTAAATTTATGTTCTAATAGGTTCAAACAAAAGCATGCCTTAATCTCCGAAACTCTAAAACTTTACTTTTTACAGAGACCATTAGTTTTGTTTATATTGTCATCGTCCCATAAATACACACTTTTTCATTTCAGTAATCATGTAAATAAATAGTTATAAGTTATATTTGTTAGTACGCCTATGACTGTCAAATATATAATTTAGATTCAGAATAGAACGTAACTAGGACATAAACATTGAAATGAGAGGAACTAAAATCAAAAAACTACAATAGTAACATTAAATTAGTAAGTAAGAACAAAAACTGTTGTTACCTCATGATTTAGTGAACATTATAATAAAATATTAAAAAAGTAATATTAGATTTATTTGAATTCATCGAACTAGCAAAGTTATAATATTGATGGCAGCGAAAGGCAAAGCTTATAACAATATAGACAGTCTGTCTCTCCTTAGTCCACTACGCTCCCATTAATGAGAAGACTCACTCGATATTGGCATTTGATGCTTTGATTGCAAAAATTTTGAAAATCTCTGCCTTAACATACAACATTCAGATAAAATGTCCGGATATTTACAGAAACATTAGGGATATTGTCAGGAAAACTCATTATTTGATCTGGTAACCATAGCTAAGGGCATGTCTGTGGATTAGCGTCTCGATATCACATATTGTCGTTGAATAGAAATTGTATTATATAATGGCCTTTATTTCATAAGCTTTAATTTATATAATGAACACCTGTATTATTGCAATTGTTATAAAATTAATAAAAAAATGAACAAAAATCGTTTTTTTTTTTGAGGACCAAGCAGTAATGATCTTCGGTAACAAGCATTTTTAATAAATTAAAACAATTTAACATAATTCATAAATATCTATTATTTCAAAACTCGCTAAATAAAATATGTAAATAAAACAACAAAGTTTAAAAAAAAACATAGGTTATGTTTTCATACAAAATATTGAAAATAAACAGTTTCCACCATTTTGAAAGCAGTCCGCTGAAAAGTTAAACATGATTTGGCGTAATGACCTTGGAAAAGGCGGATTTAGGCGGGAAATCTTCGATCTTTGTCTTTTTTTAAATCTAACAAATCACAATGCTTGAAATTTGACATATGTCTTATTACGCTACGCAGCCGCCGAAATTTTTGGTATCGTGTGGACTCACTCTAATACGCCTACGCCCAGATTTGATGGAAAGTGGGCGTGGTTCTCACGAAAAAATTTAGAAATCGTATTCAGAATACGGTTTCTTACTTTTTCGTGAGAACCACGGCCACTTTCCATCAAGAAGATCGTTCTCTCGAGAACGAGAATAGCTACCCAGAATACGGTTTCATACTTTTTCGTGAGAACCACGCCCACTTTCCATCGAAATGATCGTTCTCTCAAGAACGAGAATAGGTACCCTGGACCAAAAAAGATTAGCGGGTAGGTTAGAGCTGGTTCATGTATAATAGAGATGAGCAAAACGGACTTTTTGGTGATTCGGACCGTCCGGATCACTAATTTTAAAGATTCGGGTCAAAGAACCGGTTCAATTGTCCGTTTCCCGTCAAGAATTCCTAAGTTCGAACGACTTTCCCATTTCATATTCTTAATATATAATTTTAGGAAATATTACACCACAGATAATTACATTTCTAACATTTTTTTTTAAATAAAATCCAATTACAGCCTCCATTTTTTTTTTTTCAAAAAAAAAATATTTTAAGCTTAAATTTAACTTCTATTACAATTTAGGAGATAAAATAAAAAGGCGAATGGGACATTTAAGCTGCATTTTAAACAAATAGTAATATTGCAGCTCTCTCATTTAACGGCATATATTAATATTTGTGCATTCACCATCATATATGAATTCTCGAAAAAAACGGTGTTTGGCATAATTTTACGGCCATTGAAAAAAATTGGGTCAAGTGTGAATTATGTTTTATGCAATATAGGTGACTCTACCAAAAATCTGGCTAGACATCTTAAAAGTAAACATCCATTAGTGACTCTACTTGAGCCACAAGAAATAACGTAGAGTAATGCAGCGCCAGAAAATCCACTAAATTTAGAAATCAATTTGCCTGATAATAATATGGAGCGATCAGAACAATCGTCGACAAGTATTGCAAAATTGTAAAGCAATCATAACTTTAATTTTTTGTTTAATAACACTTTTCCGAGAAACTTAATTTATTAAAAAAAAATCGGTTTTGAACATATTTTTTATTTTTTGTTAATAATTTTTAATTACAAACCCAAAATTAGAATTGATCGTCATTTTTATGATTTTACAATTTCTGTCACTGTTTTAAGGACCAGAACAAAAAATATACGGAAAAGCAGGTTTCTCTATGTATCTACATCATGCCCCTAAATTATCATTTTCAGTAAAATAATATATGTGCCTACTTTAACAATCATAAGAACATAATTCGATGATGATACAAAACATTTATTATTATTATTACATTTTAAATTACATCCACTTTCCCCAACATTGCAATTAAATATCCCTATCATACCTAATTAAATTTAAAACGAGCGAGAATCGGCATATAAGGCTAAAAAAAATTGAATCACGTTCCTAATTCATATTTTAACTACCGAAATATTATATTCGTAAGTATATATTCTATAAACGTCCTAAAGAAACATAATCTACACTAGAGCAATCCTAAACCCTTGTACTGCATGGCTACGTATTTACTGTTCCTCCAATTATTAATCGAACGAAATGAGGTTAGCCAGCGGACCCGAAACATCAGTGACCCCATCGTACTATATCGAACCGAATGTTCGAAAGATACAAAGACCCTTAAAAGACACAACGAACACCGTCCGATTAAAGCGGTTCAACGGATCTCGGCTCATTGTAAGTCCGATGTAACGTATAACCAGTCGGAGAGCGAACTTTCGTACTGTCGGAGTCCGATATTTTAAATTTTAGTGATCCGGATCTTTCGGACTATTAACTGATCCGGGTTAAAAAAACGGGTTTTTCAAGTCCGACCCACCTCTAATGTGCAAGAAACGCTCGGTTTGTTCATAAAATGCTTGGAGCTCTTTCCTCTTCCCCTTTGAGCAACACTATAATGATTGGTGTATAAAGCTCTAGCAGCTGTCGGTTATATTTCTGAAATCAATATTTCTACTTAAAAAATATTTTCAGTTTTATTCATTTCACAATGACTTGGAAAAAAGGGTTAACCAAACTTTTTTATTAATTGTATAATTTAGGTTATGATATACACCATATTTGAAAAATTATTGCGAGGGATATTTACCCTGCAAAATAACACTTTGAGAACTCAACTGAGTGAGACAGAGATATTTCGGAATTTTGTTAACAGGAGCAGTTAGGCAACTTCAATTAACATGGTTACTTGGATTTGCAAAGGCGATCGGCCTCAAATAACCAGCAGCTATGGTGGAATGTATAGTGCCCAACGAAACCTAGGCTGCGATTCTATAAAAGTAAAGGAAAGGAGAATGTCATCTTTGTTCAGTTCATAGTAGCACATAAGGAAAGGGAATATCAAAAAATATGCCTACAGAATCGATCCTCTCAGGGCCAATTCTATAAGCATATTTTTTGAGATTCCCTTTTCTTATCCCCTTTTGGACAGTGACATACTTATGCGTTATTATAAACTCAATAAAGATGCAAGATCTTTATTTTGATATTCCAAAGATAACTTTTTATTTTTGTACCAATAGATGAGTTCACAAGGGCGTAAACATCGAAAATGCAAAACTGTATAATAATTCCACTTAGTTGAACATAGCGGATTGAATTGTCAGGATTATTATTCAATTTTACCCTTTCATTGTTCACAATGTTGTGAGCCGATTCAATTTATGGTGTAATAATTTAAGTTGTTGCCGGGAGGGGGGGGGGAGACGGCATCAGTTCTGAATTTGAAGCTTGGGGGGGGATATCGCTAGCGAAAGCGAGTTATGGATGGAGGGGATGCCAGCAATATTCATATTCCTAATATGAAAGGCAGAGTTGGGTCTATTTTACTGAATTCCTGATCGCCTCCCCGCCCCCTGATCTACCCCTGGATCAGGGGGAAGGGGGCGTTATCCCAAGAGTACAGTATTACTGCCCTCGATTCAAGGGTTTCAAGCTCAGGTGCATCAAACCCTGAGCCCGGAATAAAAAAGGTTAGACCCTGAGTAGCTCCGCACAAATCTAAATAAAGCGGTTAAGGGGGCATTAGGTCCGCCATTTTTGCCCATTTATCTGTCATTCACAACTAATTCCGTTGTTTTATACTAGATGTCACCCTTATGCAGAATGGAAGAAATAAATTTCTTAGCGTAAAAAATAGTAAATCCTCAATATAAGAAATCTCCATTGATGAAGGCGGTGTTGTCTCAAAAATTACATCTTACATTACATTACCTAAATTTAATGACTTTTTGGTCACTTTCTAGCACTAAATCTAAAATGTTGCAGAATAAAAAATAAGGAAATATTTAGTGAATAATGTTTAGAATTTTAAGAGTTATTATTGGATTTCGAATTCGACAGATATTATTATCAGCAATCCGAGTCTCTTTTTTTTTGAAACATATGGCATCCTGCATTTTATTTAGCAAAAACGGGAATAAAATTATATTCTGGCGTTTTATATCTCAAGTTCGTGTCTGGCCCCGACTAACCACTTGACCTTGACAGCTTATTTAATTTCAACCTAAGCTGTTGTAAATTTTGACTCGTATAACCTAAAAGTTAGGTGAAAGATTGACATACAAACAAAAACGTTGTTTCTAGGAATAAAGAATAAATTTTGCGTGATGTGTTCAAGATCGGAACACAAAGCCAGAAAAACCTAAATATTTTTAAAATTGTAAAAAAGGCTTTAAATAAAACGACGTAAGCATTTCATCGCAGGTGGGGACTCGTGTTTTTTCAAAAATAATAGGTAGGTACAATATGGTACATTTTACATTACAAAAAATAGCATGCAAAAATCAGTGTTTGTTTCTATGATAATCCTTATTAATTATTATGTTTTTAGCTTTATAAATTCACCAAAATGGTTTGTACCTGGCTGGAAGCATTACAGTGACCATAAGATATGAAACTTTTTGCATTTGCTGCAGATTCAAGAGAAACAAAAAAAAAATGGATTTCTTTAATAAGGTATCTACTTATAATAGCATTTATGTCAGGAAATATGTTGAAGAAGAAACCTGGCAATACATTTTATTACAATTTTATATATAAATTCAAATTTGTAGGACAGAAGACAGAGAACCCTCAAAATATTAATTACTATGCAACTGTCATTTTGTAAATATGGATCAAAGAAGTGGATCAACATATTTAAATTTAACATTCAAAGAAAATTTAAATATGGATCAACATATTTAAATTTAACGTTCAAAGGAAACTTAAATTTCCTTCTCCAGAGAAACGGTATGTATCTATATCCAAATATAAACTTTTTTTTAAGAGGCCTGTTCATCATATTTTTTTTGACTGAAATCTAAAAATATAACAGAAAATATTTAGAAATGAAATTTTAAGAAATAGTATTACTTTTTTTAAGAGAACTGCATATTTATATAAACTTTCTTTTTTTTAAGGAAAATAGCTTTGAAAGAAACAGATGACAAAGTCATTCTTTCCACAGTGGAAAACAATAATAATAGCTGGGCCTTATATAGCAATTGTTTTTGAATCTTTGGGCCCTTCAAGAGGTAAACGGGCAAACTCCATTGTAGAAGATATGGCATCAACATCCAAAAGTGTAAGCAGAAATTAAGGGGCACACTGTTCAAAACTATGAACACTTTTAATTATTAGTAAATAATTAATATTAGGTATTATGCAGCATAGCAAGTTAAACTACTATCAAATTTTGATTTGGGACATGTGCTTTAGTTGTAAAGTACTACAGTGACAAATATAGCACTGCGTTAAGTTCTTTTCAACTAAGTAATGAAGACGAAAGCTTGTTTCCAACAGCATTTTATACAATTAGAAATTGTAGAAAATTACACTGCACAGAAATTTACTCATCGATTCCAACAAACCTAGAAAGTCCAAGGAAGACTTACAGTTTCTATACACAGAAAGATTTCGAAGGTGTATCATCAAATGATGTAATTATTTTTGTGAGCAAGGCATGTCCAGAATCTATGTCGGACAAAAAAGTTATAGAACATTTTGAAACAAATAATTTTTTAGTGATCTTATACTAGCTGATAAATGATTCCTGATCAAGTAATTACTTCCTACAGGCGTCCTTAAATAACCCACCATTTTTAATTTCCACAGAATTTAAAGTGTATGAAACACAAACTATAGCAAGGGTAAAAATACATGTTGAAAGAGCTATTCGTAGAATTTTTGAATATCATTTATGTGTTTCAATTTCCAGTATCCTCTAATAAAAGAAGATGGGGAATATTATTGAATAAATAAATGTTTCCAAATTATAAATTTTTTTTTTTTTCGGTTTTTTATATTTAGTAAATCATATAATTTTATTTAAGTATTAATAAAAAGAAAATATTTTCGTAGGTGTTGTTTTATTTCTTAAGATTAGGACATTTTTGTTTAATTTTTCCAGGTAAAAACTAATTTATTTTTTACAATTAAAAAAAAAACATGAAATCTGGATATATCCAAAATAAAAACGTTTTAATGGCATTTATATAAAACTAAAATATTAACAATAACATCTTTTAAAACAATATGTATTTATTACTTAAACCTAGCAAATTAGAGATCAATATAATTGCATATTAAAGCGATTATATTAAATGATAATGAGTAAATATGCATAAACCATAGATAAAATAGTATATTTACAATTAAATAATACTTAAATCTACATAAATATATACATTTATTTACAACTTTTTTGATAAATCACTTAATTTCCTAAAAGTTTTGGTAAATACTGATGAATATAAAAATTCTCTAATATTACTAAACTTTCTTTCCATGAAGTATCATATTCTATCTGTACTGTTACTTCTCTTAATGTTCAGAGACAGAGGTAACACTTCAATTTTTGTTAAATATTAAGATTTTCACGTATTTGTTCATACTGACATTTAAATTTAATTCTTTTTTAAGAAAATCTATGGTATTTTTATTATAGGTTCTTCTTCACTGAATGGATTTGATACCACAAAGATTGTAGAAACCTAAAATATTATTGAACTGTATTAATAAAAGAAGTGTTAAATGTTAGTAGTATAGAAAACAACAAAAAGGTTTTATGTTTCATATTTTCTAACTAAATACTTATATACCAGTAAGATTTTTAAACAGGTCATCAGGATATCGATTCCCTAGACAAGCCGATAAAATGGTCACCAAATTGCTTGCAGTTAAGTGAACTTTGTTCTTAGGTACCAATTTTCATTACAATATGTCTAGTGGCAACTTTTGCAATTTTCTTAATGATATCATAATTAATGGCAAATATTACTCATCTGAGAAAGATTGTCTTCAATAATGGGTAAATTTACATCTTAGCCCTGCTGTAGTATCTGTTTGCCACAACTTAATAAATCCTACAGTATTACGCTTAATTTCATTTTTATTTTATTTAGTTCTTCCTGGCTCATTTTCACCTCGATACATTTTTACTGGCATGTTTCCTGTCCAAAGTACCAATATGGTGACATTTTATCTCCCTTGGACAAGCATAAGTTATAATTTCAAGATCTCCAGATCTGTTAAATGAAATCTGTAATAAAAAAATTATAATTCATAATTAATAACGCTGAACAAAGGTTTATAATTTACCTCAACGCTGTCTGATTTTTTCTTCATACTAGCAAGGGATTTTTTTTTTCAATAAACAAACTGAATTTTCTTATGTGATTGGACTCAAATGCATTTTCGCTTTTTAAATGACTTTATTATCGCTTCCAAATAACTCGTTGACGCTAGAAAGTTTTAACATACAAATAATATAAAAATATCAAATACACAATGTTAAAAAAATATCCTCAATGTGGTCAACCTTATAAGATTACAAGTAAAATTCTTACCTTTTGACAGTATGTTATGAAAAAATCTCCTGAAATGGAAGAATTCTACAAATTTTTTAAACTTCAAATAACGTTTTATTTGTAACAAAATTAACAATAAATAAGAAATTAAAAACGTCTTATGTTAAGGTTCAGAAAGTTCCTGTAGCATATTTTTTGACTTTTCCTTTCCGTATCTGTTCAAGACAGTGACATACTTATGCATTACCACAAAGGTAACGAAGATGCAAGATCTTTTTTTATGACATTTTGTTTTAGTTTATTTTTGTAGAATCCTAATCTAGAGAAATCATTCCCATTTGAAATATTTCCATTCATAATTCGGCAGTGACTGCTGCGCCAACAAGGCCGAACTAAATCAACTTCCGGTATCCTAACAGTAATTTTCTACGCCGACTATTAGTTGATAGTCGAATGTCTTCTTCTGTTGAATGCAAATAAAAAAAGAACACCAATGTCAGACTGTTCAGGTCACATCAGTTACAGTTTTTGAATAGACCTAAGGCCGACCCGGGAATTATGATTTGTTACTTTTTACTAGTTTTTTTTTTATATACGTTGAATTTTTTAAAATAAATATCCATTTGTTGTGATTTTTTAGACAGAATAGTATTTGTAAAAATACAAGGGGAGACTCCAATAAAATTTGTGAAATGTTGGCTAGATTTTAAATGATATTGAAAAAACATGTCTTTTCTGACGGCTAGAAACTTGTGTGTACTCAAGTAATAAAAAATGCTATTTTAAGTTTTTTCTATGCATATTATGTAACTCTCCCCTTCATTATGCTTTTCCTAAGCATTTTTTGAAAGTTTCAGGTAAAAATCTTTTTTCCTCGTTGAATTTCAACGTATTAAAAATGACGATTTTTGGGTCAAAATAATGGGTTTTTATGACGCAAATGACCTTGAAAAATGCGGCCTTAAAGTGTTAATTTGAACAGTAAATAATCTACAAATTATTTTTTCTTGAAATTTGTGTTTTTAATATGCATAGCAAAACATATTGAAGACAAAAAGGTAAAAATATTATTTTATTACTTATTAGCTTTGAGTTTTGTCGGGTGTCATGGCATTTTCGGCTATAAATATTTCGCAATTCGTTAAAAAAACTATGAACGTAAGTCCGATAGCTTGTGAAATAATCTTATTTTTGTGTCTCCATTTCATGTATAAAATGTTTTTTACCCAAAAAATAGCATCTAGAAATGATAACTGATAGGGCTTTATACACCCAATATTTTTATTGGTGCTTGAGGGGTAAGGGGAAAGCAGATCTGACAAGCGCCGAGGCATAATGCACTACTTGAATAAAGCAAGCCTTTCTTGCACCTATACAGCTCCGAGCAAAAAATACAGATAGAAAGAAGGGTAACCCCGTGTTAAACAAACACAACACGCATGACATTTGTCAAACCGCCATTATGCCTGGCACTCCTGAACTATTCCAACTTGCTCTCAGAGTGAAATATATCCTTTTCTAACTACATTAATCAAACAAGGACAACCTCTACATTTAATAAAAGAATACACCATTTGGAGAGGTTTCCAATTTTTAATTTTTTTCTTATTTCTGATACCACAAAGTGGTAATAAACACAAAAATCTGTTTAAAACTTCGAATTTAGTTCAAGTATATAAGCTAAATATTAAAATTTTAAATAGATTCTTGAGTTTTATATACCACTTTAAAACAAATATTTTAAAAAGATGTGAAAGCAAAAATAAAACATCAAAAATTAAAGATTTAAACAGTTTTATTAGAAAAAAAAAAGTAATTATAAATTTCTCAAATAAAAGAATAAATGAAAACCATAAAGGAACAGGCATAAATATATAAATAAATTTATTTTGAAGAAATAAACTAAAATTTAGTTTCGAAAGGTATTACGAGTTACTTTTTGTAATAGCAGGAATTTGTCACTTTATATTAATACTACCTTAGGCCAGAATTCGTATAGTCCTGTTGGTACTCATAGCTAGTTAACTTCTATGAGACTAGTAACCATGGTTTCTTTGAAAACTATATTTTTAAAGTACGAACAAATCTTAATATTAATAATAGTTTCAAAAACACTATTTGTTTCCATGAAAGTCAAATAACTGCTACTGTAAAAGTACGTAAATAATTTTTACCTTTAAAATGAACACGTACAATTTCACCAATTTTCTAACAAAGTTATACATTTGTTATTAAATAAGAGAGGGTATTTTCAAATTCAGGCACTAAACTTAGCCATCAGTAACACATGTAATTTGATCTAGGCCTTTAGTACTATATACCAAATTAATAATATTTCCTACACGGACTAGTGGCTATTACAATCAGTAATATCTATAAACTATAGAAAGAAATGTTGATAATACTTTAGGTATTTTTCTACAATAACTGTCAATTTATGTTTAACTATGTGTATGTTACTTATCAAGTGAATATTGGGTTAGGTTACGACGCTAAACAACTTAAATATTACTCCTTGGACAAAAAAACTAAAATACAACTAATATTCTAAAAACTTGCTGCTTGCTAGCTTTTGGTAGGCAACTGGATCTATAGTTGTTGGTTTTATCTCTTCCCAAATAGGTGCATGTTCTCAATTTTAAATCATGGAAAAAGAAAAATTGGTTAGTACATTTCCATATAAAAGTTATCGTCATAAATCAGTACATTATCACAGATCAGGTTTTTGTCACAAATAAGGAACATTATGTGTTTGGTTATTATAATACATTATCACAAATCAGGTACATCTATTTATTATCTATCTACTTTATAATAAAGGGACACTTAGGGTCTTACTCAGGTACTAAATATTTTAGGAGGGATAATACCACAGACAAAAAGTTAAAATGCTAGAATATAAAATTTAAATTTAGACAGTCTTAAATTTTTTAACATTGTTTTTATAGCCTCGACTTAAATCTAGATTATACTTTGAATTTTGAAGAGATTTTTTAACTTATTTAAAAATACGTGAACGAATAGCTTTATTAATAATATTATCCAAATGATTATGCATTTGAAAGACTTCATATTTTTCAAAACATTTAGAATATCTTTATTTAAATTTATTTTCCGAATTGTCACCTGTCCCAGACTCTTCTAAAAAGTCAAATAACCTACTATCTACTGCCTCTAGTAGATTAATAACATTTTCATTAACATACTTTAAACCTGTCTGAGAATTACACTCTTTAGAGCTTACAAAAAGATGTTTATTAGATACATTTGGTGTAAAAAATTGCTTACAACAGTCACATTCTATATTGGGATTTACTTTTTTTAAAAGATATCCTACAACATGAGCATTGGCGAGATTGGTTTCTATAAATGACCGATCTTCGAAACTAGAGTCAAGGTTTTCATTAATACCATTGGTTTGATTTAAAGACTTGTTTTTATCCACATTATTATTGTATTTTTCTAAAAATTTACTAAAATCCCCTAGAGTGCTACAAAAATCTTCCTCATAATTACTATTTTTAGGCAGGGGCTAACTAAAGTTGGTTATTACTAGTGTTTTAAGAGCAGCTTTAAACTGAAAACAGGTTGGATTAGTATTAGTAATGCCATGTTGAGGAAATTGACCAAAAAAATTTTCTAGTGGATCTTGACTTAAATTTCTTAACCAAAGAAATTTAAAACTCTTTTCTTTTAAATTTTCCCAAAGTAGCATGACAGCCCTGATTGTAATTTGCCACCCTTGAACAAAATGAAAATCATTTCTAATTTTCCCATCTTTATTGTCCCGAATGTTCCATTTATTTAACTTTGACATTTCTGACCAAAATTCTAGGTGGGGAGACCCATCAGATAAAAATGGTTACTATTTAAAGAGTCAAAAAGGTTATCTATAGTATGAATAAATTCAGCAGTATGAAAGGACTCGACTTCAGAAATGTATCCAAAACAATGAAAACTTTCAATAGCTGCTGCCATGGTATGGCTTAATTGACGAGCAGCAACTGACACCTTCATTTTCATAAATGTACCTTTCATGTTAAAATGACAATCATTTAATTTAAACATCTACAAGTTCTTTTAGTTTTATCTAAATTATACGTGTTTAAAATATGACTAAACTTTGTAAAATTACCTAGGTACTAATTAAAATTACATAAAATCTGGAATAAGTCTTCACATTAACAATTACACTCAACATTTACACAGTTACCAGTTATAATCAACAAAAGGCTACAACATTATCCTACATCAATTTTTTAAAGCTTTATTACTATTTATTATGTAAAACACATATTATTTTATTGTCATTCCAACTGAGAGTGGAATCGTAGTACTCCTGAAGGAAATAGAAGGCGATATCAATTAGAAAGTTTTTAATTTTTTTTTAAACATAGTTTGGCTTAGGTTACTTACCCCTTCAGGTAGCTTGTTATAAAGTTTTGCAGCATGATACCCCAGATCATTTGGCATCTTTGCAATCTATGGTAGATAGCTCTGAAATCGTGTCTATTCCTTGGATTGTGATTGTGCACATCAGCAAAACAGGTATATCGATCACTGTGTTCTTTAACATACATAAGATTTTGTAGTATGTACTCTGAAGGTAATGTTAAAATATGGTTAGTGATAAAGGCTTGCAGTCATCTCGATAGTTCAGGCCCCCTACTATTCTGACTGTCCTCTTGTGCATTGAAAAGACCTGCTGAGCACCACTTGCACGTCCCCAAGCCAGTAGAGCACAACTCAAATGGGAGTGAAATAGGGAAAAGTAAGTTTGTTTTACTACTTTTGGCGAGACACACAATGTGTTGGTCTCATGCCTATTTCTCCAATATTAGTTTCAACCTATATATCCTGGATGTCTCCAACAGCTGACCTAAAATAACTATATTCAATAAATACCCTGTCACTTATGAAAATCACAACCAAGGTGATAATGTATACAATATTACAATAAAATTCCTTCAAAATGTATGTGGTATTTAATCATGATACTTCCACAAGGTTTTGAATATGGTTTCCCTCTGTAAATGGGTACATGAGCAATTTGATACATTCTTTTTTTTTTTTAACATATATCTTGTTTAAGAGTTAAAAAATATACATATTTTTGCCAAAAAATGTATAACATATTAAAAAAAAACCTGAACGATTAAATAATAAAGATACATATTTATTTCGTGCTTTCAGAGGGGAAAACATTTGTTGTTCTTTAGCTATTTGATGCACAACTTTAATAGAACTCTAGAATTCTATGATTTTAGTCTATTTTACTATTTACTTATAAGGATTTTACCATTTTCACCCCTCTTAATGTAGCTGTAATTTTGACGCCAAGCAACTATTTGACTTTTTTTTTAAATTGCAGCGATTAATTAATAAAACAATATAATAAATTGATCAAATATCTTATCTGTAACAGAAAAACACATGTGTTAAATAGAAAATAAGTAAAACCTGAAGTAAAATCATAATATGAAGCTACTACTTACCTCTACAAAACTAGGTTATGGACGAAATGCATACCAACATAATTTGATAATATAATAAAAATACTCAGTGCCACTCCGATTATAGTTTCTCTTTATAGCGGTTATTAAAAAGAGAAAAACATAACAACTAACTAGTTTTTACTTTTAAAATTTAATTAATAACTACACGGTCAACAAATAGAAACAAAATAACAACTAACTTATGAGCATAAACAAATTATTTTGTCTGTGCTATTGGCAATTCTGAAATTGCCTGGCATGGGTCACGTGACCTCAATGTTGCGCTAACTCTCATAAGAAGATTCACGGGGCTGGCTCCGAGCTGTTCATGCCAATGAGGCAGTATATGACAAGCGAGTTGTCAACGATGGGGGGGGGGGGGAGGGGCTGTCAGCCACATTCAGGTTTTTAATGCAGCAGGCGCGTTTGCTAATGATACAAAAGGATATGGCCAGAGATTACGGTTCAAAACATCGAGTTTTACCTCTTCCTACCTAACGTTTTTGTTCTGAGTTTCTGACTAGGTATTTTTTGGTGATAAAGGAATATGTATTTCATTTTTCTGACATTGTCTGAACATACCCTTGGAAGCTTGAGAACAAGTGTTGATCCTGGAACAAAAAAGGTTAGGTGTTGATGTTTTGACTGACAGAAATGAAAACTTTTGAAAATGTATTAATTTCTCCAAAAAAATTAAATGATTTTTTACCATAATGCCCCAAAGTCCTGATAAAGATTCGATGTGGGAACATCCTAGAAATGTGTTAAAATATCAAAAATTAAAGTTAAAGAAGAAAGCATTACAAGAAAGAATAAATGGTAGTTTGCCACTCAAAGGGACAAGTGAGGATTCACAAAAAACTGCGTTTGAAGATATTTTTAGTGGTAAAAAAAGGAAAAATCCATTTTTAAAAGAACAAAATGAACCAAAGAAAGCCAGAAGTGAAGAAAATTTGCTAGACATATCAACTGATCAAACCTTATTTAAATTACTTAATCAGACTACTTCTAATATAAGTAGCAATACTTTAACTTCTTTTAGTGATATCTTAAATAAAATAAAAGAAAATGATTGCACAGACAAAGTAGAAACAGTTGCAGCTACAGGGAAGCCATGGTGCCCTATAGATTGGACTTTAAAACGAAAAATGAGATTAATTTCATTAAAATCATTTCCTTGGAATCAAAAATTAAAAATTAGTGAAGAAGCATCAGGAATAACTAGTTTTGCGCGTTGTTTGGATATTGATAATAGTGCAACAACTTTAAATGCATCCCCCAATGCTAAATTTCATCAGTGTTGTTTGTTCTGGCAACAACCATTTCTCCCATGGCTTCCTTTATTTCCTCGCAATGCATCCAGAAACAATACAAGTGGGCTCAATTTAGGAACAAGTTCAGTTATTAAAAACAGTCTGTATCAATCTTGGACTGATAGTTTTAAGTCTTTGTTTCAACTTATACGAACCAGGCAGTGCCCATATTTTTATGTTTGTGCTAATAGTTTTACAGCACTTTTTCGTGCTGCAGGTATTTTAGGTTACACTGATGTTCATGTGATTCTAACTCCAACTACAAGGGGATTTCGTCATATGTTAAAACAAGAGGAAATAGAATTTACTATGCCTTTAAAAAATAAAAAGTTAGAAGAAGATGAAGTACTTGAAACTGAAAGTGAACTGAGTGATGAGAATTTTGAATTTCAAAAAAAGGAAGTAAGTTAGGTACTTATAAAAAGTTCTCAGTACTTTTTTTGACATAATTAGACATTACCTATCGTGAATAATAAATTACTTAAGTTAAATAGTCTTAATGAGTGCAAGTGACAGATTTGAAGTATAGTCTGTTTGATAATTTTTTTTTAATTATTTTTTTTATTTTGTAAAAAATTGGGCTGTGTCTCATTCTAATAGAACAATGATTATAATATTAAAAGTAAATATAAATTAAATTAAATTTCGTATATATCATTTTGACAATATAACAAATGATATAAAAAATATCATAAAATGGCCAGTTATTCAAAATAATATGACCTAATTTTTCTTTTAAGTGAGGTGAAGAAATCAGAATATATCTAATTTGCTCTGTTAACTTACAAAATACATTGCTCTGAAATGATGAAATTCAAAGTTGTTACTATGCTGAACGTAATATATTTTTTTGAATCATACAAGCCAAACAAAACAAAAAAAATATGAGAAAATTATACAAACAATATGCTTATAATGTTAAAACCTAATGAAATTAAAATAATATTGAGATTTCTGATATCCTCAGAAAAAATATTTGAATTTTATTCATTTAAAGGTCATTTACAAGCTTTTTTGCAAGTCTACACCTTATCCAGGAACACACATTTTTGAGAAAGTTTGCATCCAAGAATTATGAATGTCTGAGAAGTCATTTTAAAGTTCTGTTTCGCATTTTTCTAGTTTTCACCCCCTTCTCTACATCTTCACTTATGGTTTTGTAATAGTCAATGCATATTTTTGTATATTAGATCATGCCTGAAGGAATAAGAGAAGTTACATTTTAAAAATTTGGATATGGTTTAGTTAGATAGTAGTTCTTTGTTGTTCAAAAATATTTTGGAAAATGGAGAGTTACCAGATTATACTGCAACTGATGGCATATTGTACTTTGCTTTTCAAATAAATTACCCTCTATACCACACAATAATAATTATATGTTTCTTTTCTGAATTTCAAGTTCAGAAGAAATTAACACATATTTTTACTCTTACCTTTTGGTTTATTTTATTATTTAAACCATCTTTAGAGAATTAAATTGTAAATATGAAACGGAATTTGTAATTTGTTATTAGATAAACTGAAAAATTAATTTCTTACCTAATGTTCACTTAATTAAATTATATTTAACCTTTTTTTTTTATTTAAAAACCCACTGGTATTATTTTTACATACACCCAACACAACAGATGTACAAAAAATGTAATAATAATGCTGGTGTGTTTTTATATAAAAAAGTTAAATGTAATTTCATTACGTGAATCATTAGTTAACATTAGGTAAGAAATTAATTTTTCAATTTATATAATAACAAATTACAAATTCCTTTTACATATTTATAGTTTAATTCTCTGAAGATAGTTTAAATAACAAAATAAACCGAAACATAAGAGCAGAAACATATGTTAATTTCTTAAGAACTACTGTTATGACAGAAACCCAAAAAAGAAAAATCTAATGACTGCACGGTCAACAAAAGGAAACAAAGACAATTATAATCTTACCCACACTTTTGTACCATATCTTATTGAAGATTTTTGTTATATTAATTATGTTGTAAATCTTGTTTATAGTAGCTGATATTAGAGATTTCATATTTAATGGAAGATATTTTCACACTATGATTTTAAAAATAATATTTCTGATATATGTAATTGTATTAGATATCCCAGGACTTCTTGGGTTTGAATAGGCGTGAATCCAAGGGGAGGGGCTATCCTCCCCTCCCCCTAGAGCTTCAAATTCAGGAAAATAGATCCGACTCTGCCTCATACTAGGAATATGTATGCTGCTGGCATCCCCCCATCAACAATTCCCTTTTGTCAGTGAAACCCCCAAAATCTGCAAATTCAGAAAAATAAACCCGATCCTGTATCTTACATTAGGAATGTGAATGCTATTGACGTCTTCCCTCCCGTCGACAACTTGCTTTTGCTTGCTATGTGATATTACCGCCCCCTCCCCCCCAAAGGTTCTACCTCTGGGTTCAAAAATTACTATAAATTTTTTCACACTGGCAATACTGAGTGTAATATATTAAGTAGAAATTCATCAATCATCTATTTGTGATAGAATTTTGACACGTGCTCAATATGTTTATTTGTAATTAAGAACCTATATGTGAACAACAATAGTAGCTGTCTACAAGGCAAAGAACTCTTCAAACTTGACTTGTACATCTCTGACAGTTGGCAATGATAATCAGTCAGAACTTGTTCTTTATATGCTATTGCACAAAAGTAGAACATGTAAACTCTACCTAATTTAATGAAATATTATCCTCACAATCTTGGTAACATTTCACATTTTGGTAAAGGTTAAAATTTAGTTTGACAATTTTTTATAATTATATAAATCAAAGAAATCAAGTGCAAAAAAAATAAAACCACAAAACTTGTATTCAAAAAGTTTTGAACAATATTCTCAGAAAGATTTGTCCAAACTTAATTGATTTATTTTGTTTATTTTGAAACATTTGTATACAAATATAATGTTCCACTTCTTACATATTCTCAATGGAGTTAAGGTCTAGAGATTGTATTATCCACTGCAGATACATTCCTGAATCTACTCTTGAACTAATTGTAGAGTGCTTTGGATTGTTATTCTATTGGAAAATATAATGCAATGGCATTTTGCACTGGGCATAAGGTAGCATTATATTTAAGTATTTTATCCTTATAGATAAATCGATGCACAGAGTCACTAATAAACTTTAAAGGGCGCACCTGATTTCACGACCCTATAGAAGTACGCTGCCTTGACCATGTTTAACTGTAACTGTTGGGACTGAATCTTGTACTGATTGACCACCTTATATTCCAGCACACTTAAAAATTGTATAAGGCGTTTCATCCCTAAAAAGGACTTTTTTCTACTTGTCTCCTGTCCATTTTAAATATCGACGTATAAATACAAGTCTTACGATTTTATTTCTTCCTAAAATGAGGTTTTTTAGCTAGGTGCCTACTAAATCTGCATCTACTAATCTTCACTGAACCGTCCGTGGTTTAACCATAATTTCTGGAATATCAGCAATGATCCTGGATGCGAAATTCCAGGGATTTTTTGAGACATTTTTTTAATACGCCTGTTGATCTATATTTTTTTTTCGGTCTTCGCGATTTCGGTAGATTCTCTAAAACAGACTTCTTGCTTTTTGTTTTATCCTCCAAAAAGGCATTTACTACTCTCAGCTTTAATTCCTTTGAAATTAGCATATCTCTTGGCATAATTAATTCAGAATAGAAATGGTTATAACACACAAAATAAGTTCAATAAAATTATTTTTGCTTTTACTTTTACTATTTTTTTTTTAGGGAAACATATTTTAAACGTATTACTATTCTGTATTTGAAAGTTTATGTTAATATCAGTTTATTTGTATGTTATTTTGTACCTAATAACTCATGTAAATTCGTGAGCACTTTTCTAATGTCGGTTGATAAAATTTTAGACAAATTTTTTTATCTGCTGATGACCTTCTTGAGAATTGTTGCGATTTTGTCTGTGGTGCCTTTGACATAAGGAACAAAAACTTTGGAGCTATTCTTTTGGTTTTCGCGATTTTTCGGGACCAAGCGTTTATTTTTTAGAGCCTTGTCTATATGTTCTTTTTTATAACCGCTTTTTGTTAGGGTGTATTGCAATATGTACATCTCTTTGTGGCAATGTTCTTGATCTGTAAGAGATTGCGATCAAAAACTTCATGGCTTACCCAAAATACATAAACCCGGAGCCCTCTTGAGACTAATAGTAAGCTCTGTTGGCTCTCCAACTCAGGCCCTAGCAAAACATCTAGCCACCATTGTCCAACCTTTCGTTGAAAAAAACGGCCTACGTTAAAAACTCGCAACATTTTTGCGTAATAATCAAAAACATACGTTTACAAGAAGAAGATTTTCTAGTTAGTTTCGACGTAACATCACTTTTTACGCAAAAGTCAAAGAAGCTCTTTCTGTAATAGAAAACAAATACAATCTGCCAAAATATCTCAGCGAATTACCTAGACTCCGTCTCGATAACACGTATTTTACTTATGAAGGCCGGCGATATAAACAAGTCGAGGGAGTCTCTATGGGATCCCCGCTATCTCCTGCACTCTCTAACTTATTTATGGAAGACTTCGAATCAAAAGCTTTACAGACCTCCTCACACAAACCACTACTGTGACTGCTTTACGTAGATGACACATTCGTGATCTGGCAACATGGAGAAGAAAATCTCAGAAATTTTCTAAATCACATAAATAGTAAACACCCTAAAATCAAATTCACCATGGAGTCAGAATAGGAAAGAAAACTACCTTTCCTAGATATCCTGCTGAAAAGAAAAGAGGATGGCCTGCTTTCGCACACTGTCTACATAAAGCCCACTCACACCAACAGATACCTCAACGTCGATTCACGTCACCACCCCGCCCAATTGTTTGCAGTAGTAAAATCACTTCCGTTTCGATCCCAGTCCTTGTCTATTCACGAAACCATTGTTATGAAAAGTACATTCATCACTAAACGACACATTATCAAAAAAGTGTTAATTTTTTGTCATTTTATCTAATACCCACAAACAGAATTCAGTTCGGTTGTTAAAATCATTTCCGTGAAGCTCTTGACAAATCTGGATTTGATAAGAATGAAATCTGTATTTGTTAAGAATCCTCGAAACACTTGCTTGGCTAATGTTAGTATTTTCGGATATACGATTCTGACTATTGGGATTTTCGATCACTGAACCAAGTATAGTAAAAACATTTTTATCCTCAGTGACAGATTTTCTTTTAACAGGTTTTTTATAACTGACACTTCCACTTTCCCGAAACTGGTTTAATAGTCTCACAAAAACGGCTGGTTTAGGCTGGTTTCTTTCAGGAAACCTTTGAGCATAGACTCGAAAAGCCAACAAACACTTTTTTAATGACATTATTCAAGGATAAAAATCATATCAATACGTTCTTCGTTTGAATAAATCTTAATTTTGACAAAGCCATAACACAACAATATTCAAATAATTCAATTCAATAAATGAAGTTTCACAGTTACAAAAATTAATATCGCTATTATAGCAACAGGCCTTGCAGACCAAACTGACAGATGAATTATCTGACGTTTCTAAATGCCATAGGCAACTAGATACATTAGAACATCTATTTAAAAAACAAAATGGTGCAGAAAACGATTATTTGGCGTATTCTGTGAAAACGCGAAGACTTAGCTATGGAATCCTATTGGAAAATATAATGGCCTTATATCATTCAATAGGTATTTAAAATGTACATTTTCTGATAAGTTAAAAAGTATAGCGTTCTATTTAAATTAATCAAGTTATAGTTACTTAAAGTTCTTATTAGATCAGTTTTAATTTTTGGACACCCTATATAATATAGCAAATTTATGATTATTTTGATATAAAATATGACTTATTGTTATAATTCACTGTAAATTTCAAGTACATAACTGAAATACTTCTTAAGTATTTGAAACATGAAAATTAAGTTAGATTTTGTCAAAATTCAAATTATTTACAGATCCTTAAGGTTTAGGTACTATAAACCTTATTAAAATAGGCACTTATTTTTATCGGAGAATCCAAAAATGCAATAATATACAAGGGGTTCCGTTTAAAAAAACAACTTTGATACTTTCAGAGATTTTTGGAACACCCTGTATAATATGAAAATAATTTTATAAAGTAACTATATTAGACCCCCATATATCCCAAAAGTAAAACTTTTTAAAAGTCACGTATTTTGGCCGCAATATTCTGTGCCGTATAGGGTGAATAAACCTGTATAAAGCGTTTAGATATTACTAAGTATTTTATTCTAAATGTCATGTGCTGATTGTTAAATTTATATTGTCTTAGCATCTAATTAACTTGCATTTGTTTAAATATTGTATTGATTATTAGTGTTAGAATTTGTGAGTTAGAGTAGTTATACATTAAAGTTTAAAGTAAATACACTTTATTATTATTATTTCACAGCCTTAGTCAAACGGCTTTCTCACTCCATCCAGAGAACATTCACTCATCCCTGATATGCTCACCTCAAAAGGATCGAGTCTGTGTGGGCATTTTCCATATTATCGGGCTCTAGGCGGTCGCAAGCAGGTATTCGTAGATGCCGCGTCCGCACGCTTGCCAAACCTCAACAAGCGCCCACAAATTCAAACGTGTGGATAGAGTGTTTGCCTTGGTTTGTGAAGGTTTGCAAGCGCTTGTAGCCGTTTCGATCGAGTGTCGGTTTTTTGACACAAATCAAAGGGAATTTGCCGCAAGCGCTTGCGACGCATTCACACGTTTGTGCGCGCTCAGTTTGGTTTGTTGGAAAAAAGTAATTTCGTAATTACCTGGTACGGTTTTTATGAATTTGTAACATCCACCATCTTCTTTGCCGTACTTTTCGTTTCTTTTTATTTCTTTTATTGTTTTTATAGTAAAAATAACTCAAGGCAAATGTTATAGCCGATACGAGCTCAACGTCCGCCATGCTTGCCTGTACAGAACACACTAACTCACTCGCAAGCGTGTGGATGGCGCTGTTTGATTCCCTTAACGTTTGTGGAGGTTTGGAGTTTGCGGCAAGTGGCAAGCGTGCGGACGCGGCATTATTAATTTCTTGATATTAAGCAGAAGACTTTGCTATTACGCCAGTTATTGATATAATTTTCGGGATTATCTGGACGCTACTCATTCCTCAATGTCTGTCTATTATTACCTCCAGATGTCTGTATTCGTCGAATTTTCGTTATGCTTGTGTCTTAGACTGGTGTTGTTAGGGATGGCGTTTTCTGTTGGTGTTGCTCGATTCGATGTTTTATCTACTAAAATGAAGTCTGAGCCTCGATTTTGGAAGCATATTTGTTGACATTCCTTATCTCCTTTAGAACAGTGACATACTTATGTGGTAATACAGACTGAATAAACATATAAGAGCCTTATTATGACAGTCTCTTTCCCTTTACTCTTATAGAATCGCAGCCCTAGTCTGTTATGAGCAACTGTGTGGTTCATAAACACAGTTCGATTTCATTACTGTCTCAGTTTGTTGTTTTCCAGTATAAGATATGGGTTGTATTCATAGTATGGTACTTTCTATGCCTGCAAAAGTTCTATCTGTGCTGCCCTTGATGGATGATCGTGATGGATGAATCGGGTCTGTCCCTGTACTGATGCGGCAAATGTTTGGCATCCTCCGTTATGTGCTGGATAGTCTGATGTTCTACATCTATATCGGCTTTGGTCGTTCTGGATTGAGCTTCTTTTGGTCTGACTGGTAATAAGAAGCCAGTGCATGCTCCTTCAGTCGTCGCAGTGTTGAGTTGGTTACCCGCATATTTCCTGGCGTAGTACAGACGAATCTGCTAACTTGCAAAAATATAGACATCAGTTAGTTGTTGGCCTAATAGCTTACCAGTATCCGCAAATCCTCTTCTTCTGCGGTATCTTGGTAACATTGTCCCTTAAGTAGCACTACGAGGATGATATGTGTATTCTGACTTTTTTCTACAGACCTTCTATGTTTGTCTTGCTCCATTTCGCAGTTTCAAAATAGTGAGGGTAGAGCGTGCATAGGTGTTAACTGCTTAAATAGATTTTTACTCTTTGTGTTAGTTCTCAATGGTATCTTATCTATCCTATGAACCCATTTATTAACTCCGTGTTTATTATTCATTGGTCAATTATTTATACCTGTTTCATGCGCAACTGCTTTTATGTATATTCTTCCTCCATTGCTGTAGTGGGTTGACCGTTCTGCATCTTCAATGTTTCTGGTTTTGCTGGCGGCCATCAATTTTTTTTCAAAAATTTGGGACTTTCTAATTATGTAATCTTTTGAAAATGAATTTCCCCATGGTGAACGCCTGGAATTGCATCCGACTACTTTTGGTAGATTTGATGTACTTCGTTGATCCAGCTATCGTTGACGTGACAATGAGTTGGTGTAGCTAGTTGACATTTTTAAAACTCTTCTACCTGTTCACTATTCGGTATCTATTATCTGCCATGTTTAGTGAAAACATTTACTTCCAATAGGTAGTCTTTTCTGATCGTTCGACAAGGACATTGTCTTGTTTTTGGTCGTTACTGTCTTTATATCTCTTTATCCGTTTAGCAGATATAGAGGGTTTTTATTGTACAGTGTTCCCGACGTAATATTTCTTTTAATCGTCTTTGAATTTTTCCTGTTCTAACACCTCTAATGTATTCTGACTGTTTTATGTATTTCCGAAGAGTTTTGATCCTTTTATTAAGTCTCTTCTCTCATTGCGGTTTCCTAGGTTCTGTGCTTAAGTAGTCTGTACGTGTTGCTCCTCCATTGTTCTAGTTGCTCCCGTTGCTGCGCAGTACGTCCGTATATAATCGTCGAGCGTGTAAGCCTCTGAAACATAAACTTGTAAAGCTCTATTCATGATATATAAGATATCGAATTTTGTAGATTAATTTTAGTATTATTATTAGATGATTTTATTTTGTTTGACCATGATTCACTATGGCATGTAGGATGATTATTTTCGATAATCTAAATGGTTTCCCACACTCCATTTGTTTAACTTATGATTGTATCCCTCTTTTTAAATTTAAATAGTTTTAGAACTGTTTGTTCATAAGAGTTTTCTTGTAACATTAAAACTATATTTGATTTGATAAGCAATGGTGACCTATATGGGCTAGTTCCATCATACTCCAGCACTGCCTTAGGTATTCCGGTGGATAGTTTCTAGTAGAGTTCACTAACCTGCGCGTTTTTATAGTCGGTGCCCTCAATTTCACACGCCATTTCGTTCCTAATGGTCCTAAGTCGTATCTCTCTCCGCAGTTCTCTGAGACACTCTTGTATATGGATACTCCTTACATATATATATATATATATATATATATATATATATATATATATATATATATATATATATATATATATATAATACGGCTTATGTATATTTTACATATAGATTTTTATCTATGCGAAATAAATACCCTACTTGTGAAAATAAATAATAACTTTAAAATGACGAATTAAAAAATGAAAGAAACGATACACTTTACATAAAAATGAATCTCTTTAAATAATTCTCTCCAAAAGCAATAAACTCTCCAAATTTCATTCCGCGTATTTAACGGCAGACAATGATGAATTAGTTAGAACTTCTTTATATGTAAAAATTACGATATCGTAATTTGTTTATTATGTATAGATTTTTCTTCTATGAAACCGTTACTCCACTTACGGAAGAAACAGAAGAAATTATAACCTTATAACTAGAAATTAAAAAAGAAATGATAATTCCCGTAAATGTATAAAGGGCCTCGTACAAACCTTATGAAAAACGGTTCCCAGTATGATGCAGTTCCTGATGCGAAGTTCCCACGGGCCTGAAGCCAACCTATGGCTGATTTCTGAGATACAGAAGGACCAAGGGTGGATATTGGCTTTAGGAGATGATTCACGTCACTCACTTGAAGTAGAATAACTAGGAAACTAAGCGTCGGGAGAAAACGTTTGAAAGTGGTCCATACGCTAATTTCAGGGTTGTTATTTTTTAATGGTACCCATATATTTTATTGCAGATATAGAAAGTCTGCGAAATTCCGCTTCCAACGGTATAAATAACTTGGGCGGTCAAATGCCGTATGAACGTCATTTGAAGATCGAATCAGCCCATAAATCTGTAATCAAGCGTTATGCAGAATAACTTTACATACAAAAGTTGTAGAAAATTGAATGTAGCATCACATATTGGCCTTGAAGATAAACTTCCATTCTAAGGTCAAGTTGATGTTTAACTTTTGACTTTTACCTTTTTGACCCTATAAGATTGTAGATCGTTGATTGTGAGTGGATCGTTAAGGCTTTTCTTGACCCTCTACAGCACCTCGATTTATAAAACCTTTTGTGCTTTATCTTAATCTAATATAAGCCCGAGATATTTAGACCTTTCACGAATTCTATTATTTTTCTAGGGGATAAGTGCTTTAATTATTCAGGCGTCAAGGTAATGTCTTCTAGAAATTTAAGTTTTTTTGCGAAACAGTGCCATGCATTTGGCGGCACGATTGCAGAAACTTCAAATCTCGTCCTCAGTTTTGCCCATCTTTTTGAGATACTTTTCTTGGAGGGAAGTGTCCTGCGAAGAGATTCGTTATTACTCAAATGTCTCTTTTTGGGAGATTGAAAGGCCTTCGCTCATCTGAGACCAGACGTATTGTTCAACCTTAATTTTATCTGATTTTGTTCCTAGCTTTGGAGCTCCTCTCTTATGTGGCTTGTTGGTAATCCACAGAGAGGCTCCGGGCCGAGTAACGGAGTTTTGCCCTTTCTTTTGTTGTTCTTTGTCAGTCGCTTTACGGCTTGTTTGCAGTCCCAAGTTAACTTAGACTCGTAGGTGTTTAACCCGAGAACTTTTAGCGCTGCTTGACTATCTGATAATATGTTTATTTTGGCTTTTTTTTAGTGTTTCTATTCAGGCACTCGTCGGCACAGATTTGAATTGCATGTATTTCTGTTTAGAACATAGTTGGGGTGTTTCCAAGGGATTTCAACCCCCTCTTTCATCGTAGATTCATCAGTAGAGCATATCAGTCAATCCTTCTCTAGTCGAGGCATAGCCCCTGTGACTTCTAAACAGGCTGACTTCTGTATTTTTTGCAGTTTTCCTTGAGCCGCTGTTTGTTGTATTTTTGACCACTATGCTAAGACTATATGACGAGATCATTTTCGATATCAAACCTGAAGTTTTATCAAAGATTTTCCGACACGCCCAGGTTACTGTTATAGCCTTTTGGAGAATCTTTTCAGTTTGGCTATTCCAGGTCAGATTTTGTTCTATTATTATATTCAGACCTTTGACCTAATTGAAAAAGCTCAATTTCGTTTAATTTAATCCTTAAAGGGGGACACCATTGTGGAAGGATGAAAAGGTCTTTTTCTTGAAATTTTTTTGTAACTAAATTATTTATTTAGAATTTGAGAAAAAAATATGTTATTATGCATTCATTACTTCTGAAAATTTGTATTTAAAAAAATTAAAAGTTAACGACGTGATTAAATTACCATTGGGCCTCTGTTTAATAATAGTGGTCCAACGGCCGGACCGCTTATTGGGGAATAGTTGGTAAGAAAAGAAAAACGAGTTTAAATCTATATCAACATAGTTTTCATTATGCCTAGCCTTTTTTCGACTTTTTTTTTACCTAAACGGGTGTTCAAAATAAAGGTTTTATTTTTACAAGATTTTTATTTATACTTTCCTTATATTTAAAATCTCAGAAAATAATTACTTTGTCAATAAAAAATAACAAACACCTACAACTTTACCTATTGCAATTATGAGTATATTTGTTTTTTAAAATTTAAAATCAAACCTTTGTAGTTAGAATTATGTTTCCGGTGAGGTCAACAAAATCGTTTCGAGAAAAACGTGATTGAGAATCTAGTACGCGAAGAAAAATTTTTAATATTTACTAAAGTTCGTCGATTCTGGGCCCATAAGACGTCATTGTTAGTCTTCGTTGTTGCGACTGTCAAATATACCATTGTATAGAATCCTTAGAATTCTTATGTTTCGTAGGTACAGCAGCGGTTCCAGCTTCTCTCTTGGGGGGGGGGGGGGGGTAATATCATAAACATACAGTAATGCAAGTGAAGGCAAATTGTTGACGGGAGGGAGAGAGACGCCGGCAGTTGTGAATTTTAAGGTCTTGGGGGGGGGGGGGGGGCGATCGCAAGCGAAAGCAAGTTGTCATCGGGTGGGGGTGGGGGTATGCCAACAACATTCACATTCCTAAATAAAAGGCATGGTCGTGTCTACTTTTTTTGAATTCAAAGCTCTTGGTGGGAGGCGATCACAAGCGAACGTAAATTGTCGACGGAGGGGATACCAACAGCATTCATATTCCTAGTGTAAGAGGCACAGATGCTCGTGCTATGTGCATTCAGGTATAACTCTGTCATCTTTTCGACTTTTCAATTGATTTCATTGATTTACATATTTTTAAACATATACATTTACTTTCAGACAACACAATAAAAAAACTTTTTGACAGTCGTGTTTTAAAATACAATTATATAAGAGAAACTTAGCTCTCAACCAACTGAAAAAACCTTATACTATAAGGACAAACGTACTCTGTTCTAACACAGTTAGAGACAAAGCACTTGCAAGACTGTGTTAGAACAGAGTACGTTTGTCCTTATAATATAAGGTTTTTTCAGTTGGTTGAGAGCTAAGTTTCTCTTATATAATTGTATTTTATACACCCAACTGCAAGTATATTATCCACTTTTGGTTTACCGTCGTGTTTTTCCTTTACTTTCATCATTAGATGCGGAATTTACCGAACTTTCCATTTCTACAATAGGAAATGTGGTTTGACATTTAAAAAATAAATCGACGGCAAAACGACCTAAAGAAGTCTTTCAAGTTCAACCTAAAGGTAACAATAAGACGCTCCGTTCAATTTTTTACAATTTTTTGCTTCATTTTTTTCCCAACCTGCTTAATGTCCGAGTTATAAGCTAATTTGTTAATGATTAACCGTAAAGTTACATTTAATCTAAAAAAAATAGAATAATATAGTGGTAAAAAATATTTTGAAAAACAATGAAACTATTTTAAATGATAAATATTTGTTTTTGTTTCTTATTCCTGTAATATAAATGGCTATCCTCATATTAATGCTAAGCCTTTAAAAAACTAATTGAATCTAAAAAGGATAATATGAATTATTAAAAAAAAAACTTATCCGACTTTTAAAAATTGCATCAAAAATTGAGAAATAAGGAAAAGTTTTATATTACAATAAATTTAATAATTGTAAATTTACTCATTTACTTATTTTTTTTTTTGAAGATGGCGCCAAATTTTAAACATACCTAAAAAATATAGGTTATCTGTACCTACAATTTATGGATACCATTAAAAGAACAACTTGGGCTTGAAATTTTCGTAAAGGTCACTCTCAAGATCAATGTCGAGATCACAACGCTTAGTTCAGATGACGCTTATAGTGAATATCCCACTCTTAGTCATTCTCTATTTCAAAAACTAGCCATAGACTGCCTTCACACACAAGAGAACTTTCGGTCGGAAAGTTGAGACCTACATCATATTGTATTTCCAGCCGATTTTATTAGGAACCGTTTTCCATAAGGTTTGTATCGGGTCCTTTAGAAGAAATAACGAAACAGTACTATCGACATTAAGAATTATAAAAGTAGAGAGAGTTTTATTTGAAGTTTCCGAATTGTAATTATAATAGCGGTTCTGAAAGGGTTTTTATTTAGTAGATAAACAAATTTATAACATATTTGGCAGTTTTGGTCCTTTCGTGGATTTTAGGTTAGGTTGCAGTCAAAGCACAGGGGCAAGAGAAATTAATATTACTTAATATTGACTGCGGAAAAGAAAGTTGGCTCACGCTTAAAAAAAGATAGAGCTTTTCAAGGACTAGTGTCTCTCTTTTTAATGGCGAAGCTAAGCAGGACACTACCAACGTTACTTGACTGAAATTAGAAAGAGAGATGTTACTAATATTAATTTCTCTTACGCCCATGAATCAAAGAAACAGCACCACACATATGCCAAATGAATGGTTAGTACCCATTTGAAGGGGCAAAGTTATATGAACAAAGTCATCTACTATTAGTATTGATGGGAGACGCTCTCTCTCTGTTATCTTCGCATTTGATATCTGTCTGTCCACTATGTCAAATTTCATCTTACTACTCGCATAGACTCTGATATACACCGATGGGAGATCCGAAATACGGTCTTTTCTGGCTTTTATTTTTCAGTCGCGTCCGTGCCACCTCACTTTTATAAATTGGATAAAATGTAGAGTCTGTTCAAAGAAATTGTGTTATCTTTTAAAAAATAATTGGAGCGAACAAATGCTACCTCTTTATCATATTAATACAAAATTCCTTGCATCATTAATATAACACAGCAAATTTTCGTTGGTGAATTATACTTTACTATATTATTTAACATTCATTAGACAGTTCTAAATTATATAGGCTAACTATCCGTATTCATTAAAATAATTATATTCTAGTTGTCCTACTTATCTGAAAATATTTTTCTTTTTTTTTTTTAATTTTAATTTGGTATGCACTACATATAAGGGTAATTTGTCAGAATTTGATGTTTTAAATTTCTTTGCATAATTATATTGACGAGTAATTTCCTTAAAATTGAATTAAATGTATTTGAAGGCATTTATCATTTATTAAAGAAATAAATCTAATGTTTGGTTCAATTTTAACACCAGCGTTCTCCAACCCATTGCCCAATCATTTCAAAACATTTTCTTTGGAATATCCATCTATATCTAAAGTCAAAATTTAAACTGATATCTGTAATATTACAAAAATTAAATTTGATTAGATACTTAATTAAAATTATCGATGCGCGACAATGGTTTAAAATTGCTTAGTTTCGCCCATAAAAAATTAATATTATTAATTGAAGTTTCACGAAGTATAGAAATATCCTATACAGTACGGTGACATACGTAAAAATCTACTGTTTTTTGTACAAAATACTACACAATCAACCCGCGCCTGCTACGCACGGATATGATTGGGATTATAAATGACAGCTTTGATTTTTTTTGTATTCACGAAAATACGTCACTTAAGGTGTATATATGCAAAATAACTAATATCCGAGAGAGCGGTCGAATTGTTTATTATAAATAATTTATATACTACGTTAAACATTTTTCGGCCAGGAGCTAATACAAACAGATTTTTGCCTGGAGTTTACTGTGCTATGGACACATAAAGCTTGTCATAAATTGTTTAAGCAAAAAAAAAAACGCTTCTCTCCAAATGAAGGCGTGTATTTCACATGCGTGAGTAGGGGACGATTCCACAGTAAACAAATATATAGGTAGATGTTTTTAAAAAATTTCGATTTATCTAGACATTGTATGTCTATTCTGGACAAGTCAACTAAAACCGAACTTTCAGGTCTAAAACTGGACAGTTCGCATGCCTGCTGGATATACGCACAGACGTGGCTGAGAAATTTTAATTTATTCTATGCGCTGATTATAGTACATAGTGATGAGTTAATTAGATGTTCCTTTGCATTCTAAAGGGCGATTCACAAAGTTGGGAATATATGCTGTGGGTAATTGCGAAATAATTTTGATTGGTCCAATATTATGTTATAAATTTTCTAATTGAGTATGATGTAATGTTAACCCAATTAGTTTGTCTCGTAATTTTGTTGCCCTGATCGTTAAAAATCTACCTCAACTCAATCCATACAACCAATCCACTGGATGAAAATAGCTGAAGTTTAGATTGGAGCCGATTTCAAAAAACGATCAGCATGTCTCGCTATGCCTTTTACCAAAACTATCACTTAAAAAATATATAACTCAAGATCGCGTTACACAGATTGTGAATTCAAATGCTCAATGGCTCAATTTAGCCTAACTTGGGCCTAATATATATATATATATATATATATATATATATATATATATATATATATATATATATATATATATATATATATATATATATATATATGGTTATGCGGCTTTCATGGATCCCTCCGTGTGAGATACAACAGCAGTGGATATATCCACATTATGCCGTTGTAGTGCTGAAATCACATTCAGCAAACGTACAACTATATGCAGCTCCGTATTTACTTTATATATATATATATATATATATATATATATATATATATATATATATATATATATATATATATTAATTGGGTACGATATAATGTTAAACCAACCAATTTGCCAATTTTATTGTTCTCAACGTTATAAACGTACCTTAACTCGATCTATACAACAAAAAAAAACACTGGATGGAAAGGACTGAAGTATAGATTAGAGCCGATTTTAAAAAACGATCAGCATGTCTCTTTCGCTATGCTTCTTACCAAACAAAAACAGATTATGAATTCAAATGCTTAATGACTCAATTTAACCCAACGTAGGCCTTAATACGTAACGTTTTGATTATTTAAGCTTCAAAATTTAATTGATGGATTTTTTATTATTTAAACATCTAAATGGTTTTAAATGTTTTTGAAGCAATGTATTTTACATACTAGAAAAAACTATTTTAAACAGAGAAAAAATAATTTTTGCGGAGAAAACAGGTGTTTTATTTTCAAGGAAACGAAAGATTTCTTTTGCCAACTTTGTATTGTTTTTCTTTAAATGACAGTTTTTCCAGCTGCGTGCAATTTACTCCTTTCCAAACTGATTAGGTCTGACATATACGACACGCTTTACCTGCAGTTATAATTGCATATGTTGTGACCAGAAGATAACAGTTTTGGTATTACTCATTCCTTTTTTGGGATTAACCGAATGAACAATTAAAATAAGGAAAAAAATTTAGAATATTTTTTTAGGATACAAAAGTTATTGACGAAGATGACACCCCTGATGAAGAATGGTTAAAAACTATGGGTATTAATGCTGAAGATATTAAACAGATAAATTACACACAGGTATGATAAAAATTTTATTTTGATAAACCATATTTTTTTTTTAACAAAACTGATCGAGTGCGTGTAGTTTCAGTTATTAATTTAATAAGCTACCGTTTTTCTACTGCGGACCATTAAAGGGAAAAAGACAAAGAGTTTATTTCTTACCAATCCAACCCTAGTTCTCTCGCAATACGCGTTTTTACCACCTAATGGAGCTGTAGCGCACCAGGAGCAACACTGCCTATATAAAATATAAATTTCGAGACTTGGCAGGATGTTAAACCTGCAGAAATTTTTGATGCTAGACTGTAAAATATCAATAGTCAAACGACATCTATGCATACCCTGGAGTAGGGGAAGCTTCAAAATTAAATACCTTGACGATCCGAATATTCCCATTATTTGCACAGAATCCTCGAAATTGTGTTTGAATTTAAATGAAAATTATTACAGTGAATACATTTATAATTCCTCAGTCAAATACATACAAAACACAAACAGAAATATTAAGATATACAATAATTGTTTAAAATCTAGTAATAATATAGGTTCATACTAAACAGCCGCATAATATCCATCGCAGTGCGATATATTATATAATTAAAAAACCCTTTGGTTACTCTATAGAAACAAAAACATTATAAAAAAGAGATATTCTGATCTTAAAAGTTTGTCACAACTTTCTCATTTATCAATTTTTAACAAAAAGAAAACTTTAAAAAATAACTGGTAGGTAAAAATAAAACGATATATAAACGACATAAATAAACAATAAATAAATAGTATATGGAACGTTCTTCTTGTATTGAAAATAAAATTAAAGAAAAAAAACACAAATTATTCTATTGTTCAAACTTTAACTAATAGGTACATAAGTAGGAAATAAACAAAATCTAAATGAGATAAATAAACATCAGTGAATAAATAAATAACAAAATAAATAATAATCTTCTATTAAAAAATCCCAAAGCTCTTCAAGCTTTAAAGAACTTATAAATAGAAGATCTGTTAATATTTCTCCACTAAGTCAAATTCAAACACGTATTCTTACAATTTCGCGATCCCTGGTGAATTGGGATTCCTCGCCGCTGGGATTTATTTTATGAGTTTCGTGCCTTAACTACTGCTATTTCGATTCTGGATCGTATATATCGATACCCACGTAAATGTATTGATACTTGCAATGTATTAAAGATATTGATACAAAATATTGGGTATCGACAGCGAAAATATCGATACTCTAAAATATCGTATCGTATCGCCCATCCCTAGTATGGAGAGAGAATCAGGGTTGGATTTGCAGGAAATAAACTGTCTGTCTTGTCTTTTTTTCTTTAACGGCTTGAAGGAGAAAAACGCTAGATTATTAAACCAATTCTACGGCCGTAAACATTTCTTCATATCGCATTGAAATTTTAATTTTTAAGTTTATTACTATCCAGTTTATGCATAGAGCCGTTAATGTTTTACAGTCTGGCATCGAAGATGTATTCAGCTGACGAGGTCATTAAGTGGTCGAAACGCATATAGAGAGAGAGAACCAAGGTTGGATTCGTAGAAAATAACCTTTTTTCCTTTAACGGTCTGAATCAGAAAAATAGTAGTTTATTAAACTAATTCTACAGCCGTAAAGATTTCTTCATATTTTACTGAATTTTTATTCGACGATTAAATCACATCCGTCTTTTGTCGAAAAACTGTTTGTTTATATTGAACATATACTGTTCAATTTTGAACTTATCTAAAAATATTTTTGTTGCATACAAATTTAAAATAAAATAAGTTTATTAGAATGTCAATATACATTACTCTCGTGTTAAAAAGTGCTGAGAACTCCAAGATAATGGAGAAGCTTCGGGTCCGAAAATGACGATATTACTGTTTCGTCCTAATATGGGGCTCATAGGTCATTGTATTCGATATAAACCATTATCTCGCATTTGTGTCTCATAAGCTGATTTTAAAATTAAAAACAGCAAACAAGACACAACGGCGACTTCTCGATTGTTCACTCAATAACGCAAGAGCAACACAAATCAACAGTGTCATATATATATATATATATATATATATATATATATATATATATATATATATATATATATATATCAAGACTTGATACAAGAAACGTGCCAACCCAAGGATAGAGGTCGATATATATATATATATATATATATATATATATATATATATATATATATATATATATATATATATATATATATATATATATATATCAAGACTCGATACACGAAGCGTGCTGACTCAAGGATAGAGGTCGTACTATTCGGTACCGGCAACCAAGCCTACTACGCGTTCCTCAGTCAAAACCAGATGTTGCCTCAACCATCCCCCCACTTTTTGCATGTTTTTAAAGCCAAACAAGTAAACAACACGAGAGAAATTGTTATTGACAATCTTATGTCCGATCAATCGAGAATTATTTTATTTTTAAATTACACGAATGAAAACTATGGATACAAATTTTGAGATGAAGCTTTTTGATCAGAGTAATACTTGCTTTCCCAATATAAAAAAAATCATTTTTGCTGGTTTCATAAGAGACGGGAATTTACTATGAGCTATTTTGCAAAAAATTTAATAAAGGGTTTTCCAATAATTCCATTTTGAAAAGCCCGCTATTTCGGTAGATGTCACTTTTGAAGCTGTAAGTTTTTGACGTTTGACAAGTAGAAACTACGCCATAAATAAAGATGGCACGATACACGCTTCAACAACGCATTGAAATTATTAAAATTCACTATAAAAATGGTGAAAATTTGGCAGAGACGGTTCGTAAAACTCGAACATTTTTGGGTCGTCATGAAGCACCTTGTCGGAGCGCAATAAAGAAATTGGTGAAAAAATTCGAGCTGTTGGGACAAGTTAGTTATGTGAAGAAGAAAACCCGTGCACGTCGCTCAAGAACAGCCGAGAATATTGCTGCTGTAGCCGAAAGTGTTGAAGAAAACCCAGGTTTGTCCATTCCTCGTCGTTTTTTGGAATTAGGGATTCCACAAACGTCATTACACCGTATTTTGCATAAAGATTTGAGTCTTAAGGCTTATAAAGTTCAGTTAACGCAAGAACTCAAGCCGGCCGATCATCAACAACGTCGTGCCTTTGCTGATTGGGTTCTTGAAATGCATGAAAATGATCCGGAATTCCATCGAAAAATCATCTTCAGTGATGAGGCCCATTTCCACCTCGGTGGCTTCGTCAACAAACAAAATTGTCGCATCTGGGGCTCGGAAAACCCAAGAGTTATTGTTGAAAAGCCTCTCTATCCTGAACGTGTGACTGTTTGGTGCGGTTTATGGTCCGGCGGGGTCATTGGACCTTACTTTTTCGAAAATGAGGCTGGAGCAACAGTTACGGTGAATGGATTGCGCTATCGAGAGATGATTAATGATTTTTTATGGCCGGAATTGGATGGTATTTATCTGGACCACGTTTACTTTCAACAAGACGGTGCTACGTGCCACACAAGCAACGAAACCATTGATCTTTTACGGGAAAAGTTTCCGGGCCGTGTTATCTCTCGAAGAGGTGATCACAATTGGCCACCGAGATCTTGTGATGTGACACTTTGTGATTTCTTCCTTTGGGGCCACGTGAAAGACAAGATCTACGCTAACAGCCCAGCGTCGATTCAAGACCTCAAAGATGGAATTCGTGAGGCTATCGAGGACATAGGGCAGCCACTTTGCGTTTTGGTTATGGAAAATTTCATGAAAAGGATATGGTCCTGTAGGCATGGTCGTGGTGGTCATTTGGCTGATGTTATTTTCCATCAATAACGGCATACCTTCCTCTTTATAATGTAATAAATATCCGATCATTTATCTTAAAAAATGGCATTTTTCTTTGAATATCAAAATAACACCTCTTATTGGAAAACCCTTTACTTACTCTTTTACCAGTCTAGAAATAATTTCTGGTTGTGATTGATCGGCTAAGCTAAATCAACTACCGATTTGCCTGTCTGCATGTATGTAATAATTATAATAAAGCGAAGAAGCACCTAGTAGTACTTACGTTGTTTTTTTCCCATAAAATAAAAAATTGAGCCCTAACTGTGAATCCCTTAAAAGGTCAAAGGTTGCTGATACTGTCTTGGAAGTCAGGTAGCTTTCGACTGTTTTTGTCTAAGTGTAATTGATTAACGTCATTACTCACAAGTGCGTGTATATTGTAGTCTATCCGTACTTTGCATCAGTTGTTTGATGTATGTGTCCTAATATCTAATTCTGTTTTTATGGATATACATGTCTGGCAAAGTCAAATCTTAAGATATTATTTTCGTTCAAAGAGGTGATTAGGCCAAAGATGCTGTAGGTTAAAACAGAGAGGTACAGGCAAGAAAACCCCTGCCTAAAATTTCCAACGTACGTAAATATTTAATGTCGCACGAGCACCTGTAATTCTTCGCGGGTATTCATCGGAGTTTTGTATACGTCTGTTTTAAGAGCGCCCCACAAAAATAAGTCACACATATTTAACTCTGGAGTATGTGGTGGCCATCTTACTGGTGCCTCATCGCCTCTTGCAATCCATCGGTTTAGATATTGGTCTTGTAAATACCATCGAACAGCAACGGAAAAATAGGGTGGGGCATCATCATGTATATACCATAGTTCTCGCTGAAGGAAAATAGGCAAATTTTCCAGGAGAACTGGTAATTTGTTTTGTTAAAAATTTAGAAAACTATTTCTTCTTATCCTTTTTGGAATCACAACACGGCCAATAAGGTAGCCATTACTAATACCTGCCCAAACATTTATTTTAAAGTTATGCTGATGATGTATAAATTTAATAGTATATGGATTTTTATCCTCATAAACATGTTCCTTGTTCAGTTTGGTGACTCCAGGTCTTGTAATGCACACCTCGTCAGTAAACAAAATTTTTCTATCAAAATTTGGATTACGAATTCTTGTTTCAAATAAATTTAAAAAATTTAAGGCGCATTCGGGTATCAATCTCATGTTCTAAGCGGCGAGTACTAACAGTTGGTTTTTCTCAACTTTTCCCAAAATTTCTTTTTTTTTTCGATTGTTTGAGTTCTTCGAATACGACTTTTGCCTTCAAATTTTTTCTCAAAGCTGCCCGTTTCTCGGAGATGACGCTCAATATTGGCAAATGTTTATTGTTTGGTATTGGACAGTTAGAAAATCTCTCCATGTAAACTCAATTCAGTGTCCATTTCCTTCATAAAACCCGTACACCAGGAGCGTGTCAACCTTCTTGAATTGCATGCGGTTGTCCATGTTTAATAGTAAAATAGGCTTAGAACTTGAGAATGATCTTATTTTAGTCGACTTCTTAGACAGCAATCTGTCAATAGTCAAATTAATAAATACCATAGCAACAAAGTTCCCTGAAAAATTATTAATACAGGTATTTTTTTATTACAGTTAGTTGGTGTATGCATGTAATTGAAAATACGTTTTTCCTGGCGAAACCGCTTATCCAACGAAAATTTTTTAAGAGGCTACATGAGATTATTCGATAGAAATATCTAGGTGTTCATAACGTTGAAGACATAAAAAATCAGAAGCGATGTTTATAAGTCACATCTTTTTTTATAACACTTACACTACTTTATCGCTGGTCGCTATATCACTAGAAAACGTCATATTATACGTACCAACAATCATTAAATTAAATTATCACGTTTTCAAGAAATTTGGGTAAATCAATATTTTCTTAAAACTTTGACGTCTTCTACCGCCTAAACGAAGCAGTATCGGTTGACTTCAATCAACCTATTTTGAAGTCAAGAGTCTGTCATCAGACGTTGTACACGTATTTTCCGGACCCCCTCTATATATATATATATATATATATATACAGGGGCGGATCCAGCCTCTCTCTTTGGGGGGGGCGGTGATATCATAAAAGTGCGAAAGCTGGTTGTCGACGGGGGGGGGGGGGAGACACCAGCAACATTCCCATTTCTAATATAAAAGACAGGATGGGTCGGGTCTATTTTTCTGAATTTCAAGCTCTTGAAGAGTGGAGGGGGGGGGGGCGATCACAAGAAAAAACAAGTTGCCGACCTGGGGAGGATGCGAGCAGCATACACATTCCTAGTATAAGAGACAGAATCGGGTCTATTTTCCTGAATTCAAAGCACTTGGTGGGGGGGGGGCTATTACCAGAAAAACAAGGTTGTCAACGGGGGACGGGGGGGGGGGGGGGGGAGTATCAGCAGCATACATATTCCTAATATAAAATGCAGAATCGGTTCTATTTTCCTGAACTCAAAGCTCTTGGGAAAGGGAGAGGCGATCGCAAGCATATTCATTCCTATATTCTATTCAAGAACTAGAGAGAGTAAGAAAACTGTTACCGAAACCTTCAACGTACCTGCTCCAGTGCGCAAGTAACTGAGGACTGCCGTAAATCTAATTATATTTAAATATTATAAGCTTTTATAAATTTACTGCAGTAATAAAATTTCTAATAGTTCAATTTAATTTCTGTCAGTGAGCAAAGTACACTTTACAGTGCATCCTTAGTGATTTATCTTGTTTGTACTTGTTTTAATATATTATTTGAGATTAGTGAGATACCCAAAAGATATGGCTTCCACATCTATATTTATTCCAAAATTGTTAAACCAGGGCATTTTTTCTTTAAGGAAAAACTTATTAGGATGAATGTTGATGATGCCTTAAGATAATAATATCTCGATAATAATGTTAAAAGTTCTATTGAGAAGTATTCCAACATAACAGGAGTTGGAAAATCTACTATGTACCGAATACTGAAGGAGAAAAAAACGACTGGAATTGTTAGTACTCCCAAGCTACATTCGATCACACAAACTGTACTAAAAGGAGTTGGACATATATTTTATTATGAGAAGCAAATCCCAACCGTCGACAAAATTCTAACTAAAATCAATGAAGATCGGGATTTACCTGAAATTAAAAGAACCGAGCTCTAGAAATTGCTCAGAGAACTTGATTTTTGCTGGGAAAAACCAGATAGGAAATTCGTTCTTATACATCGTCCGGAAAATGTCCGTTGGAGAAGGAAATATCTCTCTCAAATAAAAGGTAGAGTTGCTAGAAATAACACAACTTACAAAATTAGCAATTTAACTGAACTTATTTTTTTTTGAATAAAGTTAGTGCAGAAAATTGGGAAAAATCCAGATAATAAAAGAATAAAAGAAAATGGGGAAACTCGATCTCATGATCGGTGAGATAGAGGAACCAATTATATTTAATTTGAGCGAAGATAGCTTCACTGACTTTGATTACAAATTAAATACGTAATGTTTACCAACGTAAACACAATTTATTATTTAAATTTTCTGTAACATATAAAAATTAATTACATTTGAATCCCCTTTTAGCGTTCAATTTTAATTCTGCAGATGGTTTAAGAAATAAATAAACTGAAACGTAAAATATCCTAAAAATGTTTTTAATTAATAATAAAATGACCGATAGCTTCAACAAAATTTTAATATTATCTGGACGAATTTATTTTTTTTATGTGTTTAACTTCTTGCATTTTTGATAATGGGTATTTTGTAAGTATTTAAATTATAACTTAAAATTTTTTTGAGAGAAAAAGGCTACATTTTAGTCTGAATGTACCTAAAACGGTTTTTATGCCAAAATTAAAAATAATAAAAATACTGTAGTAATTTGTGTTAAATATTTCAAAATTATCTATATTTTCTAATGTATGTGAATTATTAAGAAATCATAAGAAGGAAAATAATATAAAAACTTTTTATTTTAAGTTTCTAACCGAAATAATATTCTTTCCGACGCCTATGACAAACATTAAAATCCTTTTTAACACTTCACATCCAAATCTATTGTTATCCTAACCAAATAGTCCATTATTATAGACCGGTATTTTTGATTATAAAATTTCTAACCAATTCCTATGAAAAATATATGTGTCTAACAGATTTTGCCAAAGACATCGGAATAAAGAACACAGGTAGTTTGCGAAGAAAAAAAAGGGTAAAAAATGATTTATTGCTCTCTCTAGTTCTTGAATAAACTATAGTATAAGAGGCAAAATCGGGTCTATTTTCCTGAACTCCAAGCTCTTGGGGGGGGCGATCGCCCCCACCGCCCCCCCCTTGGATCCGCGCCTGTATATATATATATATATATATATATATATATATATATATATATATATATATATATATATATATATTTATAATATTGATCTGCATGTTATTTTTTCATAAATATTTACGTTATATCAAAGATTATTATAGTATAATAATCTTTGGTTAAATAAGCAGTATTTTTTAAAAGGTGAATGATTTTAAATTGAATATTATTAAAAATTACTTTCCTTAAAAAGTCCGCAGCCGATTTTTTTTTATCTAGGAACATTATAAATATGAAATGTGAAAGAAATTTTGAGATGAGAGAGTTTTAGTTAGGTTTGCCTTGAGGCACGAACCAGATATTGAGACACGGCGGAAGTATTGAACGTCGAGGTTTCGTTATTCTTATTTTCTTCTACAGATGTTCCTAGATTTTACTTTGTTAGTCTGAGACTTGAATGTAAAATTTTAAATCTGAATGTTTATGTGCACGTCGCTATTCAAAAACTACAAACATGTCACTGTTCTTTTTTATGGGAAAAATAAATTACTAGTTAGGTCGTAACTACTTTTGACAAGCTGCAATTTATAAAAGCCTTTTTAGTAATTCTTTATTTATTTTTTTAGGCTCGAATAGAACATAAAACTGAATGCGAGGTGGACAGCAGTGACCAAAGCCTTATCCTTATCGAGGGAATGGAAGTAAATTCCTTTTTCAACTTTTTAATAAATTGCAAAAGTGCAATTGCTCCTACGGGAGCACTAGCAGGAATACCTCCAACACTACTAGCACCCGTGTCCTTCCACGGAGCTACATTAAATGCTTTAACAGTTCGAGAAAACAAGATACATTCTGACGGAACCAATTTTTATTCTTTAGAATTAACGGGACCAATTTTACCAACTACCGTGCACAACTTATTTAATATTAATGCGTCTGACCATAGTATGACTGTGACATTTAGCGATATTGAAAATACTCGTGCATTTAGTAAAGTTTATAAGAAAAACCAACGGAAATCAGAAATAGAAAGTAGTGGTACTACAGTTTTTGGAAAAGAAAACTTGTCGGAGTGTGGTCTAAACGCAAAAATTCTAAAACACTTTTGTTCCGCTGATCCTGGAATAGTGGGTTGCGTGGAGTGTCTTAAATACTCTGGTGATAGTAAAACTTTTACTTGGACGTGATTGTGTGTTTTTTTTTAATTAGGTTTAAGTTTTAATTTATTTTAATTATAATTTAGGTAATTTTATTTTAATTGTGAACTTTTAATGATTCTATAAGTCCAATAAACATACGTTAAAATTTTTATTGAATGTTATTTTTAAACGATTTCTAAAAGAAGGAGGTTCTTAATTCCGCCCGTATGTATTTCTTATGTATGTACGTGGATTTCTCCGGAACGGTAACACTGATTTAAATGATTTTTTTTTGCGTTATGTTCAGGTAGTTACTGCGGTTATCGCATATCATTTTGGCCGAAATTGGTTGAGCGAAATCCAAGATGGCGGTTATAATATGGCGGATAAAAAAATAATTTTCTTTGATTTTCTCTAAAATTGGTATAGGAGAGTTTTCGGAGTCGCACATAACGAATCTAAAATTATTTAAAAAAATCGTTATGGCGGATTATAAATTTTACCTCTCTCGATTTTATTCAAAATTTGTACTTGGAGTTTCTGAGGGTGCAACGAATTTAAAAATATTTAAAAGATTCATATGGCAGATGCAATATGGTGGTCTAAAAATTTCACAGTTTCGGATTATTTCCAAAATTGGTATGAGAGGTTTTTCGAGGGTGTAGGTTAAGATTAAATTGAGTTTATTATTATCTTTTTTTATTTAATATGGAAGATCCAATGTGGTGGGTTGAAAATTTTATGATATTCATATATCGGGTATTTTCCGGATCGTAAGTTAGGAATCTGAAATTATTTTTTTTTGCAATTTAATATGGCAGGTAAAATATGGGGGACTAAAAATTTTACATTGTTCCGATTTTGTCCAAAATTGATATTGATGGGTTCTTGAGGCGTATATTACGAATTTTAAATTAATTTTTTCAAACTCAATATGCAAGATAAAATATGTCGGATTAAAAAGTTTACATGTCTTAAGTTTCTTAAATATCGGTATTGGGAGGTTGTAAGGGGCCTAGACTACGAATTTAAAATTAATGACTTAGAATCTAAAATAAATTACTTAAAAGCTAGTGGATTTACTATGGTAGACCAAATATTTCTTTTGTACAAATTCATTCAAAACTGTTATTTAGAGAATTTTCAGAATTAAAGTATTGTTTGTTTTTCAAATTTAGTGTGGTTTACAACTTTGGTTAAAAATGTTACTTTTTTCCCACAGGTACATTACACATCATGCTTAGTACTTGGTTCAAATAATTTATGTATATCAATAACGAGTTCAATTAAATTTTTATAAAGAAATTTAACCGACTTCAAAAAAACGCTAAAAAGCGAAAAATGACGATATAGATTTTTATATCAAATTGAAATGTTTGAAGGCGGCGCCATATTTGTAACTGACAAAATGTAATTCACATAAAAAGATTTAGAAATACTTCATTTGTGATTGCTTTGTTATCGTAGCTTGTATGTATCTCGTGTTACTAGTGATTTGTTTCATTTAGTAATAAATTGGCGCCCACTTAAAAATTTAAATATAAAAATTTATATTGTTATTTTTCGCTTTTTGATTAATGATCATGTTAGTGTGAACTTACAAATACTTCAGAAAGTTTTCCTGCCAAAACCAAATTACATGACGTTGTGTGCCTTGGAACTCGCTATATTACACTGGGAGATATTATTGAAATTAAAAAGAATACCGCTACAGATTATTTTATCTTAACCAAACGCAACAAGCCGTTCCCGCCAAAAACATTTCTGGGCGGATTTCTGTTAGATTCAAATTAATTATGTTTATTTCGTCGTGTTGTTTTCTATTCTTATTTTATTTTTTTTTATGTGAAATTATTGTATATAAACAATTTTTGCTTAAATATGGTATTAGGTACTTTCTGTTTTTGCCGTTATTGCACGACAAAACTTGAGGAAATATGGCTCATGTTAAATTTTCTAAAAATCCCGTAAGGTAAGCATTTGAATGACTAAAATGCGGTTGTCAGACTTGCATTGACTTTATTTTTATTTATTGTTATTTTTTTTACGACGTTTAGATTAGGTTGTATCTCTAATCGTTATCAAGTATAAACTGAATGTTTTGTCTTAAGACTACGAGTTTATATAGGGACTGTGTCCATTAAGGCGCAAAGTTTCGCTTCCCTGTACACCCTTCAATGATTTGATGCTACAATGTAGAGGTTGCCAAAGATTAGGTATCTCAACACTCGGTTTACTAAAGATTCCATTATTGTTTTTAATGTAAGCTGCTATAAATTTTCTTTTTTTCATGTTGGATTTCATATATATTGCCCCAGCCTCAGACCATTTTATATGGTGTTGTTTACCCCAGGCGTGTTCTGCAATACCTGATCTCGATGTTTCCCCTTTTTGTGTAGGAGTTTTATGTTCTTTAATTCTAACTTCCAGTGGTCGTTTGGTTTCTCCAATATACATTTCATCACACTCACATGGAACATTGTAAACACATTCTTTCTTATCGATAGTTTTTGGTTTTGTTTTTGTTAAATGAGCTCTAAGTGTATTTCCTGATTTAAAGGCTGTTTTTATATTATAACTACTGGCAATTCGCCTTATTTTGTCCGAAGTTCCTTTATTGTACGGAATTGTGAAGAAGGAATGTGTTTCTTGCTGTCCAGTGTTTGTTGTTCTAAAGTTATTTATAACATCGTCAATTAGCTTTAAAGGATAACCATTTTGTTGGAAATCGGATTTAATATTTGCTACCTCTTTTTCCAATGAATGGATATTATTGCATATAGATATGTAGATTATGGAGGTTGCGTATAATTCCCCCCATTTAAATACCATTCCACCTACAATTAAGTTTACCATGGAAAACGAGATAAATGATCAATTGCCTTTCCTAGATGTCATGGTGAACCGTTCAAACGAAACTATTAAAACTTCAGTATACAGAAAGCCAACACATACTGACCAATATCTTAATCATAGTTCTAATCATTCTGTTGTAACAAAACGGGGAATTATACGCAACCTCTATAATCGCGCTATATCTATGTGCAATAATGCCCATTCATTGCAAAAAGGAGGTAGCAAATATTAAATCCGATTTACAACAGAATGGTTATCCTTTAAAACTAATTGACGATGTTATAACTAACTTTAGAACAACGAACACTGGACAGCAAGGAACACATTCCTTCTTCACAATTCCGTACATTAAAGGAACGTCGGACAAAATAAGGCGAATTGCCAGTAGTTATAATATAAAAACAGCCGTTAAATCAGGAAATACACTTAAGGCTCATTTAACAAAAACAAAACCAAAAACTACCGATAAGAAAGAATGTGTTTACAAAGTTCCATGTCAGTATGGTGAAATGTATATTGGAGAAACCAAACGACTACTAGAAGTTAGAATTAAGGAACATAAAACTCCTACACAAAAAGGGGAAACGTCGAGATCAGGTATTGCAGAACACACCTGGGGTAAACAACACCATATAAAATGGTCTGAGGCTGGGGCAATATATATGGAACCCAACATGAAAAAAAGAAAATTTATGGAAGCAGCTTAAATTAAAAACAACAATGGAATCTTCAGTAAACCGAGTGTTGTGATACCTAATCTTTGGCAACCTCTACTTTGTAACATCAAATCATTGAGGTGTGTACAGTGAAGCGAAACTTTGCGCTTCAATGGACACAGTCCCTATATAAGCTCGTAGTCTTAAGACAAAACATTCAGTTTATACTTGATAACGATTAGAGATACAACCTAATCGAAACGTCGTAAAAAAAAATAAAAATAAAGGCAATGCAAGTCCGACAACCACATTTTAGTCAGTCTTCAACATTGTCTACCACCTTCAAGCATTTGAATATTGTCAAAATAACAAAATTTACCAAATAATTTACCTATGTTTAACTGTAACTTAAACTCGGTTCAGACGACGCTGCTAGATTGATTTTGCTATTGGCTTCCAAGCTATTGGCTTCCAAGCGAAATGTAATGCTGGGTGTTATGATAAGTCGTCTGCGTTGTTGGCTTCATACGTATGCGTTATTGAGTTGGACTTGTAGATGATTTCGACGCGTGTAAAGTGGGAGTTTGGAAAATAAGTCGCAATTACATCGAATTTTCTATCAAAATTTACAATCAATATCAGAGTTTTATAATAATTAATAGTCAGTTTTATAAATTTATGCGAATCATTGAGAATTCATTAAAAATTGTCTTGAGATAATCATAATCGGACCATATAGAATTCCTCGTAATTAATAGGCTATCAGCTGTGATGGTTAGTTCATGCCCGTATGACAAGATCCAGTTTTCTTATTGATTAGAACTTAAATCCATCAAAATAACAAGCACGAAAAATTGAACATGGTCTATAGCGGAATCCATGCACTGACACAGGAAACGGATCCTACATTGACGTAATTTTCCCTTAGTGTAGCAAGCAAAGTCGCTATCACAGCTCTCAGCATACAGCGAAACAAATTCGTGTGAGCTTAGCATTCGTATAAAAATATTTGTTTAGATGATTTACAAAAAATATAAGATATAAAATTATCTAATAAAATTTTGTTACATATGTTTGTAAAGTGTGTCTAATTTATTTACTAGTTATTTCAAAAAATATGTTCTATATGCAATTCTGTCAAGACATTTAGAATTAATTAGTTCTACTATACTATAGTCAGTTTTTCTATCCTATTTTAAAGAAATACTGTACTTTTTACAAGAAAAGAAAGTATTAACACCTATTTGGGCTATTATTTTTGTTTTTAGGCAGTGGCCTAACTAAAGGCCTTTTCTCATTTATGGGTGTCCCGGGTTTTCCCAGTGACCATAGAAGATTAAGTATACCTCGTCTATGCTGTGACACATCACCTGATTTCAATTTTTTTTTTACCAAGGTTTTAATTTCTAGTAATTTTTTATTTTGTACTTTTGATATTGATATGAGCGAGGTTAATTGTGAGATCAGGCCATACAAAACAAAAAATTATTAGAAATTAAAAAGTGAAAAACCCCCGAAATCAACTGATGGGTCACAGCATATACGAGGTATACTTCTTCTTTTATGGTCACTGGTAAAACTCGGGTTGGGCACCCATGAATGCAGATTTTTGAATGCGCCTTACTATTTTGTGTCCCTCTTGATCATTTGTATTTACTCATTTTCATCAAGGGACTTGAGGGCGCTCCAGGATTGGCTGCGTCCCCCCTTACCGCGGGGCCTGCGAGGTCGTTATTTACGTCACTGCTTTTAGGCAATGGAAAACTATATCTTGGAGTTTTTTTTTAAATTTTAATAATTACTATCAACGCAATATAGCGTATTGCGAAGCAAGCAAGGCCACGAAAATTGGATCCTTCAACTTCAACTTCAAAGTTGTCATCGGTAAGATGATAAAATATGTGATATGGTATTTACAGTAGTTTGTTAACGAGCTCAATTTTAAGTAACAGTAAGAGCCTTTTTGCCAAGAATGTAAGTTTAAACTGAGAAAAAAACCAAGAGAAATATGCTAGCCTTTGAAGCAAAAAAGCATGTTACTAAAAATGAGGCGAATTAATTGCAATTATATACCCAAAATAATAAGAAGAGAAGTTATTGATGTAAATCTCAAAAGTATCCAAAAGTTGAAGGTTATCGTTGTTAACGTACATCAAGAATTCTTGGTATTGGTAACCTCTTCAGCAACTATTCATCCTCTATTATATTGCTGAAGTAGTCTAATCTACAAATTTTAAAGTTAAGGAAATCCCTTACCATCCTATCTTTCTTTAAATTCATAAACCATATAATCCATATGTTCTGAGGCGTATGCCTGTGACTAAGAACGTAACATTAATTCCGAGAAAAAATTATTGCTGCAAATCAAAGTTAGTTCTGACGTTTTAAAATTTTTCAAAGTTCTAGTATTTGCGTACATGTACGTGTATGTCGAGATGGGGATGTGTGCACTGCGACCTGAAGCCATGCCAGCTAAAGTCGGTCTTCTAATCCTGTTTATCTTATGAAACTCAGAATATGGTTTTTTGGTCTTAGTTATGCAGTTTTCACATAATTTTGCAAAATTTATTCATCATCACGCGGATGACACCGTTCTGTTGGCAGATAGCGCAAATGGTCTCCAAAGAATAATAGATAATGTTGTGGAAGCATGCAGCGAATATGGATTAAAACTAAACTGTAAAAAGACCAAAATAATGATCATTAGTAAGAACATCGACACTAACGCCCAATTTACTGTAAACGATACAACACTAGAAAGAGTAGAGAAAATATCCTACCTGGGATGCAATATCGGTGATACGTGGGATCATAGTTACGAAATAAGGACCCGTATTGAAAAAGCCAGAAGCGCTTTTGGTCGCCACAGAAGAGTCCTTTGCAACCTCTCTCTAAATATCAATATACGCATAAGAATTCTCAGATGCTACGTCTTTACCGTTCTCCTCTACGGGGTAGAAAGCTGGAGTCTTACAGAAGCTGCCATCAAACGCTTGGAGGCATTTGAAATGTGGTGCTATCGCCGCATCTTACGAGTGTCATACACACACCACACAACTAACATCACGATTCTCGAGAGGCTCGGAAAAGACAGGGAAATTATCACCACTATAAAGAACAGGAAACTGGCTTACTTCGGCCACATTATGCGTAATGATAAGTATCGATTACTAAGATTAATTCTACAGGGCAAGATCGAGGGCAAGAGAGGCCCTGGACGTAGACGTATATCCTGGCTGGCCAATCTTAGAAAATGGACTGGCCAAACATCAACTGACCTATTCCGAACTGCAGTGAATAGGATAAGATGGGCTAACGTGGTCGCCAACATCATAAGAAGATAGGCACCTTAAGAAGAAGATTCATCATAAAACTCGCAGTTTTGAATATTTTACAATTGTAGCTTCAGATTCGGTTTCGACAGACTCAAGAACATACATAAACAAGGTTTCAAGTAACTCGTAAGTCTGCTTTTATTTTGGCATGATTTTTCTTAGATAAAAGAATATTCATAACACTCCTATCAATTTCTGAATTTTTGGCGCATCAATTCCTAATTAAATAAAAAAGGAAGGTGCAAATATACGTAAATTTTAAAGCTATTAGGATGTTGTTCAAAATTTTTTCATATATTACACATAAATAAATAAAGAATGAGTTTTAAAAAGTATTATAACATTTTTCTAAATTCTACCGGTTTGGGGTGACAGAATTCTTGTCTCTGGTGAGCTAGCCCGGGAGTAAGCGACTGATTTTTTTTGGATAATTTGCTTCAATGTTAGTGTGCATTTTTTAGCCTGTTAGGATCACGCTTAAGACGAAAAGTTATGCAGTTATTGTACGCCCTGTCCAACGATGAATAGTCGGCTTGGAGTATATAAAAACATGACAAAATGTTTATCTGCTTCATGCTGAAACTTTACTGTTTATTTGGATCATTTATAAAAAAATGCGGTGCTGCTGGCCTTTAACGGTCCATTGTACTGCTGCCAGACACCTAGAGTCATAAAAAAAAAGCTGGCCGCTTAACTCGTTTGCATCACTATAAAATTTTTACTGGATGAATGATAATCATTTGATAAGTCATAAAAACTTGTACCGCTATCAGAAGAGCGATCCAAATACCCTGGCTGCAGTTTACAAATTTGCGCGCTGCATGTGGCGTCTGGAACATAATATCAAAGATTATTATAGCTTAGCGTTAGCTATAATAATCTTTGATAATATCATTTATACTGGACCAAAGATAATAATTCAAGAAAAAATAAAAATTTATACGGCTATTATATTAGCGGGCAACAAGCCTTGTTTAAAAGAAGGAAACAAATCTAACTTAACACCGTGTATAGTTCATAATACCAGCATAGAAAAATTGCATTTTTTAGTTATTAATTGTACATTAAATCAAATTTAAGTTTAAGCTGTGCTGCAAAAGCTCGCTATTATGATACCAGTACAAGTTTTAAATGACCTTTTGCGTAGTATAAATTTTATAATGATACAAATGAGCTCTGGTCACTTTTTTATTACGTGTCTAGACAGATGTACATTTGTCCGTTTTGGATTAGCAACATTGAATATTGTTTGTTATAAATGATAGACGAGTTCTTTTATTCTATCGATGATTTTGCGCACGAATCTAAAATCCACCAAACCGTTCTTTTTTTTTTATCGATGGACGCATCAACAATCCATCGAATCCATCGGCTTCAGATCCCGATGAATGCGATGAATAGGTAGTGGGGGGAAAATAAGTGTTAGTTGTGGAGGTTATGTTTACTATTTGTCACTTGGAAAAAAAAGATTTGTCACTATTTTTGATAAGTTAAATTAGATCTTTTTTGTAAAAATCACGGATTTCTTCTATTAAATCTCACTTACAACGATCACACATTTCAGATTATAGTGTATATAGACACTCACAATAAGGTTACCAAAGCCAAGTATTGATATGCTTAATTTTTTAGCCCATATTTTTATAATAATCTAAATGTGCTGAAGAACAAATTTCCAAATAAAATATTTAAAAAATATTTGTTTATGGTTTTTAAGGTTAAGTTTCAGAAAAATGTCATATGTCAGTTAGAAATGAGCGTTTTTAAATTCCACAAAATTGCATTGAAAATCCATTTATGACGTTTCAAGAATCCATCGACTTAATTCAGCGCCTTTTCATCAAATAAACAGTCTTCAAATTTCAACTTGCGACAAATAAACATTTTGTAATGTTTTTTATATACTCCAAACGCCATTGTTTGTCGATGGACTGAGTGTGCTCTGGCAGCACTGACTTTGCATGTTAAGCGTCATCTTAATAGCGATAAACAGAAAATTCGCATTTTTTAAAAATTTTAAACGAGATTGATAAAAGGAGATTTAATTTTTTTAGCAGAATTTCTGTTTTTTAAGAAAGAACAACCAAAGTTGAAAGGATAGTCGTATCGAGATAAAACAGAAGTAAAAAAACGATCACAAAATCAGATTCAGATTCAAAAACTGAGAGGTCTAATAATATATTTTTTTCTAATTGAAGAAAAATAACCATTTTTATGCCTTTTTTGCCGTTATACAACTTTAATAATTTATTGTGCCATGATGACACTACAAACTTTTTGTATTTTTTAAAATAAACCTTTTTTATAATTATAAATGTTATTGACTGTTAGAAAGATTCTTTGGATTAATATCGTAGCAATTTTTAAACTTACTATAAAAATTTTATTGATACATATGTTAAATCAAAAATATACCCTGTATTTTAAATTATTCTAAGTTACTTATTTATAAAAGGCTGACCTTGCAACGGGTGCAGTGAATAATTTCTAGAACATACTACTTTTTATCCTAACGGATGCAGATGTTCAGCAAAGATGCCGAATAATACTTATCTTAAATGTCACAAACAAGTTTAGGTGCTGAATAATGCCCTGTTATTGTCAATAGAAATCTGATTCAGCATGACAATAGACAAGTTGCCTCTATAGTAATCTAATATAGTGTACGAGGCTTAACCAAGAGATGGCATTCTAACCGGCGAAAGTTTACGTTTTCTGCCTGCGTGCACATGTCATTAGTTCATATGACAAGCTTCAACTTGTTCGCTCAAGTAGTTTGTGTAAACGAGTCTTTGCAGTACACGTCTGGCGTATGTTTCGTTAAAATGGATAAACTTGAATATCGTGCGATCATAAGATTCTTCGTTTTGGATGGATTAACCCCTAATGAAATTCATCCAAAGTTGACACGAATTTATGGGAACTCTGCTCCTTCATTATCAATCGTTAAAAAGTGGACAGCTGAATTTAAACGTGGTCGCACGTCGCTCGAAGATGACCCATGTGAAAGACGGCCAAAAACTGCAGCCACATCTGGAACTATCGAAAAGGTGCACAATATGGTACTGCACGATAAGCGAGTAAAGGTGTGTGAGATAGCTGAGGCCGTGGGCATATCGAAAGAAAGGGTGCGAACCATCTTGCATGAAGAATTGGGGATGCGAAAGCTCTGCGCAAGGTGGGTGCCGTATTTGCTGAATGCGGATCAAAAGTAAATGCCCAAAAGACATTCCCAGCAATGTTTGGATCGATTCAAGAGGGATTCGACCGATTTTGTGCGGCGATTTTTCACTATGGATGAGACATGGGTCCACCACTACACGCCAGAAACCAAGCAGCAGTCGATGCAGTGGGTGGAAGCCGGTAGTTCAGCGGCAAAGAAAGCGAAGTCGATTGCATCTGCCAGAAAGATCATGGCCAGTGTGTTTTGGGATGCCAAAGGGATCCTGCTAGTTGATTACCTTGAAGAAGGAAGAACAATTATAGGCAAATATTACTCTATCCTTCTTGACCAGCTGGATGTCAAAATTCGCGAGAAGAGGCCTGGCTTAAGGAAAAAAAAATCGTCTTTAACCAGGACAAGGAAATCGATTGGAAATTGAAGATAAAACTGAGAATAGACTGGTACCTCTAACAAACAAATTATGAAAAAAAGTCTTTCGTGCTTGTAAGGTGCGTTTAAAAAGTCACCACATTTCAGAAATTCTTCCTGGAGGATCCAACTGCATTAAACAGTGCTAGATTTGGTATAATCTAGGAGAAAGTCTTACTAATAGCTGAGGAAAATGTTTGCAATTTTTTTTAAGCTTCTATTTAACTTAACAAATACCGCTTAGTCACCAAGAAGAATTTCCTTTGTAATTTTAGGGATTGTAATATTTAAAAAAATGCTTATGTTCAGCGATCTCAGTCATTTTATTTTTGGGTAACCAAATTATTAAATTACTTTAATTAGGGACTTACGTGATACAATATATAGTTTGAAATTATACTCAAATTTATTTTACTTTTATATTTATACATACTTTTATTTCAATGGTCACACTAGGAGAGTCGAGTATTGTATCGCCTTTCATCGGGTATCGTGACAAAATATGCAATGAATTTTTTAGAAACAATTCCTGCAAGCCTTGAAGTGTGCGTAGCAATAAAGCGAATAAACTAAAGATGAACTGAGTAACACACGAGGGTATCCTCAGGATCAAAACTGTGCCATATGAAACGTAAGCGATTTGTGCAGGTTTTTCATTTTATTCTTCACTGCATCAAAATACATATTGTTGATATTTTCCGGTTCAGTTTACATAGCGAAGTTGTTCTTATATTTTTATTTACCTGGGAAATCTCGTCCAGTAGAAAAATTGATTTTTAATTTATTTCCAAATTTTAAGTCATTTAATTTTATTACAAAATAAAGTTTAGCTTTAAAACGTATTTCATTGACCGACCAGGGAAATTCCATATTCTTTTACAAATCGGAAGTAATAACTGTATCATCGAAACAAACTGTTTTTAATTTTAGCTTTTCTATGACATATATTATTATCTTTCATTATTATATTTTTATGTCTAATTATCCTTTTTTTGAATTACATTGTTTTTATTTTCTTAACTCTTAATACGATTTTATATAAAAAAGTTTCATTTTATTTTTGAATATTTGCCATCATTTGTAAAAATTTTTAACTAAATATGAATTGAGCCATGCCAACAACCGATAATATTGTTGTTCATAGGATACAAGCCGACTGTTTATAATCAACAACTCTTTTAGCTTGTGATCCAACGACTTCAGTATCGACGTAAGAAAACGCTTCAAAAAGGTGTTTTATCAAATTTTAATACGGTTCGTAAGCTGTCAGTGACAAGTTCAATACGAGCAATGGGCTGGGTCTGATGTCTTGTTAATTTACCGACACAAATCTTTAGTAGCGAGTATTGACGTGCCTTTTCTAAATATCACTATTGAATTTATGGCAGATATTCATTAGTTCACCTTGCAAAGTGAAAAAATAGGGTTATTAGAATTTGTTAGATAAGTAGATTGAATTGATTATAGATTTGGTTTGAAAAAGTAAGGTCAGTACATAATTGTAGCTGTATTGCCAACTTGTCTTTATCTGATTCAAATCTTTTATCAGTCATTTAGGAAATAGTACATCGCAAATTTAATTATAGAAAATGGCGGGCCTCCTAAAAAGGAAATAATTGAAACCACCCTGTGTTTAATGCCGTCAACGTACAACTAAACACAAGTGTTGTCTTGGCTTAACGCTTTAATCTCTTCACATCATTGGGTGCTAGAATAATTGATTTGTTTTGATTTAATTGATTGATAGACTAATAAGTTACGTCTTTGCGTCAACACTTGCGCATTGCGATCATTATGGACGTTTTATAATTTTTGGTAGGAACACATCACTTAAAAAAATAAAAGTGTTTGTGAAAATATTTCAAAGCAAATCCTGTTTGGGGAATCTTCAAGAGAAGTCGCATAAAAATCGTAGTGCTCAAAAAACGTTTGGCATCGGAATTTGTCATTTCTGGCGACTATGGGTGGTTTCTGAAGTAATCAGCTTCAAGATGATCTGCCTAGAGGAACTAGATAAATTAAGTAAGAATAGTAAAGTCACCCTCCTATGGGCACCGGGACAACTGAGGCAGAGAGAAATGAAATAGTAGATAAGCTCGCGAGAAAAGTAGCAGTGTAATGCTGGAAGAACTAAAAATAGAGCAGGAGATCCAATTAGATTACTTCTTGGGAACTACGACCAGAAGAGATTCAAGGAATTCATAAGCCTAAGCAAAAACCAACTGACAATTTTGACAGTGATCCAGACGGGGCATTGACACCTAAAGGAAAAATACATGTCCAGTCGAAATAGTGGCCTATATATAGGAAAGAAGATATACAAACAGTTTTATTTCCTGCAAATACAAGTCTCTCTCTTCATACGCGTTTCGACCACCTCATGGTTCCGTCACTAGAGCTCTATTGAACTGAGAGCAATATTCGCAGGAAACAATTGTCTTTATAAATTCCGAGACATGTCGGTAGGATATTAAAACCTGCCAACTTTTCGATCACATCTATACATTCACCCGAGTAGTGCGAAACTTAAAAATTGGGATTAGGCCACTATTCAAACACGGCAGAAAAATGGATTTATTTATTTCTTACTGAAATCTTAATTTTTGAGTTTCGCACTAATCTGGTGATTGCATAGATGACGTTTAACTGGCGATATTTTTCAGTCCGATGTCATAAATTCGACAGGTTTTAATCCTATCGACATGTCTGGGAAATTATATTTTATATAGAAAATTGTTTCCTGCGTATGTTGCGCTCAGTTCGACATAGCTCCACTGCAGATACCTTAAGACGGTCGAAATGCATATGGGGAGAGAACCAGATATGTATTTGCAGGAAATATATATATATATATATATATATATATATATATATATATATATATATAGTAATGTAGGTTTTTACGGATGGTGGAATGTGCACTGGTGTTTTTCCAGTTTTCAATCCGTTCGTCAATAGAAAAATCTTCACGATGTTTCGCCAACATCTCAGCTGGCATTTGCCAAGCCTGCTTGGAAGGAGAACACGTTATATATATATATATATATATATATATATATATATATATATATATATATATATATATATATATATATATATATATATACCACCATTGCTTTTATTTGTTTGGATTCAATGCGAAAATAAAGAATAAATATACTCAATAAGTAGTATAAATGAAAATTTCCTGACTGCATCTGTTGGTAGGTCCAAATTAATTTCATACACTACTGAATGAATTTGAATTAGAAAAAAAAAGTCCTGCTGGAGACTGTGTCTGCCGATTTGATTGATTTATTTATTGCTGAAAAAATCCAATAATTATTTCATAAAAAGTAACTTTTGTAAAAATCAACCTACGATTTAGATATCTCGCAAAAACATGGATCATCGAGTATTTAAAAAGTGGTAAAAATTTCAGATCGCTACTTCTAATAGTTTATGCTAAATTTTAGTTATTTATCCCAGAGACCTTTTTTCCAGCATTATAACATACAAAATAATTAACTTACAATGATCCGAAAGAGCTGTTGTTGAAGAAGAGGGTGGCTCAAAATTGTTTTTTCATCGTTACAAGAGTTGGTTGAAAAAACATAGTTGTTTTGAAATTGAAATATGAAATAATTTTGTTCCAATAACATTCAGAGAAAACCGTTTAAAAAAATATATATTGTCCTATGTCACACATATATTTAACTTAACTGAGAAATTTGTTGATACATTTAGCATCAACAATGATTTTGCAAAATATCACTTATTTTCGACTAATATTTATTCAAAATTATGAAAATGCTGTATACAAACTACAATAAATTAAAAATTGTTACAGAAATTGTTATTTATTTAATTTGATATGAAAACATTCATCAATTATCCATTCCTTATAAAAGTAATATATAGATTCTTAGGCATTTGAAAATTACGTGATTTTATAAAAAATTATAATTTTATTTTAATTCTAATGAAACATTTGTCTTCAGTTGAATTCTTCAAAAATTTTAACTAAACAAGAACTAAGCCATGTCAATAATAAACAATATTTTTATTCATAGGAAATAAACGGAGCGTTTATTCTATAATTCATAAGACCTTTAGCTTATGAGCGAGCGATTTCAGTAATTTCGTATGAAAATGCTGAAGAGGGGTGCTTTGCCAAATTTTGATAAGGTTAGTAAGTTGTCAGTGGCAAGTTCAGTACGAGCAAGGAGCTAGGTCTCATGTATTGCTCATTTAATAACATAAATCTTCAATGGTGAGGGTGGACGTGCTTTTCCGTAACATCACTATTGAATTTACGGTCCATATTCATTGCAAAGTGGCAAAGTTAGCACCAAATGTCCTGTCACGGTTTAAATTTCCGCTTAAGTTCACTATGGCTAATTTAGTTAATTTTACCTTATTTTTTTTTTGCAAATATCTCGTTATGGGCAACACAATACCATTTTTCCAATCGATTCTTTGAATAAAAGCATTTCATAGAGTAGAGTTTTAATTAATTTTATTTTTCAAGTTTGACCATTATTCCGATATTTCACTACGCTGTGCATAGTTATTTTCTTATCGATACTGAATTTATTGTTACCGTTTTAATACAGATAGATCTCGTTTTTTTTCCTGCCTGCTACGATTTGGCTGGTGGTTGTACATCACTTATTCATTGTAATATTTGTTGGGTTGCAGGTATTGTAAATTAGACATTAAGTTTACTGGGCTCAATTTTGAGCTTAAATCTTACTGAACTACAAAAAATCTATAAAAGATTGTTTTAATAAACTGTAATTAATGGATTTTACCTTATCTTGGTGGGGTCGAAGAAAATTCCTTCGTTGAAATGTGTAAACTGGCCAAAATTTCTGTCACCAGGTTTACCTTGGTAAAAAAAAACCAAACATCAACGAGGCAAAAGATATGGTAACTCCAAAAACTCAACAAAATTACCAGGATAATAAACGATTTTCCATCTCAGAATACCAGAAAATTGACAAAAAAAAAATTAAGATGGATGTCTGCAGCTGGTTCGGCCGAATGAAACCAGGAAAAATTGCCGTTTGACAGAAACGGCAGCTCAAAAGAATGACAGTCGGCTAAAATAAATTTGTTACATTAGCCAATTTATTAATCATTAGCATTTTCCGCTCAAAAAAAGGAAGCAAATAAGTATCCCAATAGTTATTTTTAAATTAAAGAACTACGTTTCGAATGAAGTAAAAGAAATACTGCAAACCAAAATACATACAATTCCACTCAAATGGCAGTGGGCAGGAAAAAACGAGATATATCTGAATAAAAAAAGGGAACAGTAAATTCAGCATCGATAAGAAAATAACTAAGCACAGTGTAGTGAAGTACCGAATAATGGTCAAAGTTGAAAAGTAAAATTAATTAAAACTGTTTTTATGAAATGCTTTTATTCAAAGAATTCCTAGGAAATATTTAAGGAAAATGATATTGTGTTGCTCATAACGAAAGTATTTGCAAAAAAAAAGTAAAATTAATTAAATTAGCCATAGTGAACTTAAGCGAAAATTGAGACCGTGACAGCTCTTTCAATGATTTCCAACTCCATCTTTGGATTCTGTTCAAAATTATTATCTTAATTCGGTAAGAATTCCAGAAACACTTACGACTCTAGTTTACATTTCGATTTCATCGTAGATCTCGAGAATTGCATATACCGCAACTTATTTATTTATTTATTTATTTCGTTACAAACTCTACAGAATATATCCAATTATAGAGTAGGGAAAGAACCTATTACTACTATAACTAAATAATAATCTAGTATTTATATAATTTTTAATAACAATTTCTTTAAAGATTTTATGTTTATGTTAAAAATATCAAAATCATCCCTAAATTGATAATATAATTTACACATATTAATAACAGGTGAATTGCTATAATAATTAGTACGAGCTTTATCTGTGTAAAATGTTAACGAGTTCCTTGTCCTATATTTAGGTACAAATAGTCGTATTAATGCCAATAAATTTGAATCATCAATTTGATTATGTAATAGTTTAAACAGAAAAATGATGCATGCAACTATTCTGCGACATTCCAAACTCCCAAGATTATATCTATTCATGATTTCGTCTTTTGGTATGTGTAACTGATATACTCCAGTTTCTTTAAGATAGATATATCTTAGGAATCTGTTCTGTATTCTTTCAATCATGTTTTTGTGATTCGCATAATATGGATTCCATATTATGGAAGCGTATTCCAATATACTTCGAACATAGGAAATATACAATGTTTTTATACAGTCAACGTTTTCAAACAATCTGCAGTTTCTGATAATAAAACCGTACATTTTTGAAGTTTTAGATATAACATCCATCAGATGAGGTCTAAAGGATAATTGAGCATCAAAAGTAACTCCAAGGTCCCGCATCTCATCAACCCGTGCCAATGACATTCCATTCATTTTGTATTCATACTTTAAGATATGTCCTTTTCTTATTCTGTTAAAGCTAAGAATAAAACACTTGCTAATATTAAAGTTCAAACCATTTCCAATTGACCATACATAGAGTTTATTTAGATTTTCTTGCACTATCACGGTTTTGCTGAACTTTTGAATACAGTTTTAAGTCATCAGCAAACAGTAATATATTACAGCCATTAATTTCTTTTGCTAAATTGTTCACATATAAAAGAAATAACATTGGACCAAAGTTGGAACCCTGAGTGATGCTCGAGGAGGGTGCAAAAAATTTGACGTATAGCCTCTAACTACCACCCTTCGTTGTCTATTTTTTAAATATGACAGGAAAAATTTAACTAAGTTATTATGAAATCCGAACTCAGTGTGCAGTTTTTCCATGAGAACAGTAAGTGATACTTTGTCAAAAGCTTTAGAAAAGTCGGTATATATTACGTCAACTTGGGATTTATTATCTAAACTTTCTGATATAAATTGCGTGATGTTACATAAATTAGTAATTGTTAACCTTTTATTCATAAAGCCGTGTTGTAGTTCAGTAATTTTAGTTGGGACATGTTTATAAAAGTACTTATTTATAATTCATTCAAAGATTTTTGTTGGACATGATATCAACGCAATTGGCCTATAATTTTGAATATCGCTTTTCTCTCCTTTTTTTTAAAACGGAACAAATTTTAATTTCCTTCCACATATTCGGAAAAGTACTTGTTTTTAGTGACATATTAAATAGTATTCTCAAGAGTTCAGCAAGAAAACCAATCATGCCTTTAATAAGAAATGAAGGTATGTTATCAGGACTAGTAGCTCTATTAATTTTAAGTCTTTTGACAGCATCGCAGACATCTTCATAGCTAACCTGCTGTATGGAAAGAATTTCATAAATTTCGCATTCATTATAATTCCTATTAATTTTTGAATTATCTTTTTCATAAACTGAATTAAAAAAGGCTGGGAATGCATCGGATATAGTTTTGCCATCAGTGTACTCCACATCATTCATATGTAACTTATTTGGAATGCCAATTGATTCATTGTTATTCTTAATATATTGCCAAAAAGACCTCGAATCTTCGTTGATATCCATTTGAATCTTGTTAAGGTATTTTTTATGTATTATCTTTATATCACTTTTAAGTTCCTTTCGCAGTTTTACATACTGATTTCTAATTTCTAAGTTACCGGTTCTTTTTTAATTTAGTCTTAATTTATCTTTATTTTTAATGCCGTTAATGATAGTTTTATCAAACCATACAGGATATTTTTTTCTAGGTGTGCATTTTGGTACACAAATTTCAAAGATTGCATTTATTTTATTATAAAAATGTTTAACTGCAAGATTAATATCAGAGAATATTTTCAAGTCATCCCAGGTTGTATTTTGGAATAACTGATACATGCCCTGATAATCTGCTTTCCTAAAGTTATAATTAAGTGCATTATTATTTTTAGCTAAATATTTTTGTTTTGGCATTTTAAGTTTTATTTCAGTAGTAATAGGTGGATGATGTGGATCAGCAGTGACAAAGCTAAAAGTGCTTTTGTATACGTTACAAGAAAGTTTTGTTATAACAGCATCTAATAAATGGTTGTGTTCATTTAAGACACGATTCAATTGCTGACAATCAAAAAACAAGAAAATTCACAAGTATATCTACATAATTATTTATGTAGTTGGTTAAATAATAGTCATTTAAGTGAGAAATATTAAAATCTCCCACCACTATAAAATTACTTTGATAAAGACACTCCAAACTTTCTACATAAGAGAAGAATTTATCTCTCTTTGAGACTGAACAATTTGGCACAATGTATACAACTAAAATGTACATTTGTCTTGTTTCATTAGTGTGTATTTTAACTCCTATTAAATCAATGTCTGGTTCCCTATAATTAAGCGTTAATATGGTACATGTATACATTTTTTTGACCGCAATAAGCACTCCACCACCCCGCATATCGTCATCTCTATTACGATTCTTGAATATCGTAAAATTGCCAGGAAACAATTCCTTTTCATAAACACTATCAGATAACCAGGTTTCACTTAAAACTATAGCGTTATATTCATTTTCTGTTAAGCACACTGTATTATAAAATTCAGAAGTTTTACTGTTTAATCCACGAAAATATATGTTTTTTTTTCAAAATTTTCCTTATCAGCAACTCTGCAATACATGTTTGATACTATTTTGAATAAAATTTGTACCAAAACAACCGGATTTACATAATTACTTAGATACAAGGTATTAGTAACTCTTTTAATGACTAGGAGATCAAAGCATTAAAAAGCTTGTACTTTTCTCGATTATAAAATGATGATGTACTATCACTACATCAAATGTGACAAATCTTCATATTTGAAGCTATTACCACTGTAGTCATCAGCATTGTATCTTCCTTGAATATAAAAGAATTCTTAACAAAAAAAATCTGCCTGACTTAAATTAATATGTATTAATTAATCTGACGTAAAAATGGCAGCTTATTAGGCAAGAAAATAGGATTTCTCTAAATGGAAGGGTCACCCCACACCTCGACCGGAACACTGCGCTATCTTCGAATGCGCTGAACACTTTGAAGTTTCGCTTATACTTTTAATGCAATTGTTTTACAAATTTGTGTACTATAATTTCAGATTTTTATTAAAAATATTGTTTGTTTCGTTTCTTAAGTTTTAAAAATGAAGCCGCTGCGATTTTTTAAAATAAATGCTTTTCAAATGACAGGACCATATATATTTTTATATTATTATAAAAATGTCAGCTTGTTGAATATGAAAACTGGATTCCTCAAAATGTTGTTTATAACCTTCAAACAACAATTTTTTTCGAATGCGTTTTTTAATGTTGTAAATAAAATTTTTGGTCATTTAATAATGCGATGTAGTAAAATTACTCGTCTACTTCAACGATAGCTCTTTCGGATTATTACAAGTTGATTATTTTACGTATGATAACGTTGCAAAAAAGGTCTCTGGGATAAACAATGGCAATTTTGTAGAAACAAAAAAAAAAATTAAAGTATCGTTTTGACGTTTTTACCACTAATTCAGTCCTCGATGACTCTTATTTTTAGGCAATATCTAAATAGTATCGACTTCTAAAAGAAGGAAGTTCTCAATTCGTCGCGTATGTATTTTTTTTATGTATGTACACCGATTACTCCGGAACGGCTGCACCGATTTGAATGAAATTTTTTACGTTGCGTTCAGGAAGTTGCTGCGGTGGTCCCATATTTTTTTAGATGAAATTGGTGCAGTAAAATCCAAAATGACGCTTACAATATGGCGGCAAAAAAAAATTAATTTTGTCCGATTTTTTCCAAAATTGGTATGGAAGAATTTTCGGGGTTTACCCAACGAATCTGAAATTATTTTTAAAAAATTCAAAATAGCGGATCCAATATAACGGACAAAAAATTTAATTTTTCCAATTTTCTTCAAAATTGGTAAGTTAAACCGCTGTATATCTTTACGTCAAAATTTGACATATGCATCAAACTAGTGACATTGTTTTTTTGAGAACTGTAACAGGATCGGAGTGGCTCATTCTACTATTTTCTTTTTCGGTTATATAACAAGAAATTTGTCGAATGGTTTATAAGCAAGTTTCACAAACTAAATATCCTTAAAAAAGAAAAATGTTATACACAAAAATTTTAAAATTGAAGTTTTTCCTTCTGTTTAGACATATCGATAATTTTATATCCCATTTGTATAGGGCTATTTAATGAAGGAGTTTATGTGCTTATAGTGGGTTTGATATTTTAAGTGAAATTTTAAATATGAGAGATTTTAAAAGCGGATTAAAATTTCCTCTTTTATATTACTACACTAAGAGATGTACTACTGCTAAAAATAATTTACTTTACGTATTAGTACATTCTTTAATAAGCATTGCCTTTTTGATATGTTGTTAGCTGATAATTTTGAAATTGTAGAAACTATTGTACTAAAAATTTTAAACACATTCTTTTTAATTTTGGGATTAGTAGGGTGATGTCTGAAGGTACAAGTGTGGGGTGCTTACGTGTATGTTCACTTTTATAAGTGAACCTATGTTGTTGTAATGTTTCACCTATGAAATTTATGACAATAAAAGCTTTATTTATTTATTTTATAAAGTAAATCGTTTATATTCTAAATTATTGGTAACTATTTCGGTAACAGAAAAAATTATACGCAATTTGTTGATAAAGTTCTATTTTTATTATAATACTCCAGTTAGGTATAACAATATTAGGGTAGTCTAACTGAAAACTAAAAATAAATTGACTATTCTAATAGAATCAGAACTAAAAAACAGTATTCTTAGAAACAGTGGGTAAGTATACAATATTCTAGAAATTATTCAGTGTTTTATACTTAATGACTAACTTTATGATTTCTGACTGAAATAAATGAAGTAGTTAAGCTGCAAAAATATTGAATAAAAAGATAAATAATTAATCATCTTCATCAAATAGCCTAGTTTTCATAAAAATAAATACATAAATTTAAAAAAAAAAATGTATGCTTCAACAGATAATAGTTAACACAACGCACGACTCATGGCTCCGAGTCTTTTACTGACTACATTTCAAGATTCCTCATGCCCTATCCTCACAGATAAATTTATAAACATATAAATGTGTAAAATAATGAAAGGGGTTCGGTCCAGGGCATCCAGATCTAAGGCCCCAATATTGCATCAGGTTCACTGAAATAGAGTAATACATGCATAAAAAATAATACAGACATGGAACAACAGAAATCGTAAGTGAACTAATTACAATTAAGATTAATTATTTATTTATATACCTAACACTATCTTCAAAAATTATAGGTATATATACAATATCCTAGAAATGATAAGTATTTTATATTAAATTATTGTAACTTTATGATCTTTGACTGCAAAAACTAAGGTATTCAAGCTACAAAAATATTGAATAAAAATATAAATAATTAATTAGTTTCTTCTTCATTAAATAGCTAGTTTTCTTAAAAATAAATACAGAAATTTAAAAAAATGGGTGCCCCAAAATGTAAGATTTAATAAATCGCACGACTCATGGCTCTGAGTCTTTTATTGACCTCATTTCAAGATTCCACATGCAACATCCTCACACATAAATGTGTAAGCATATAAACATGTAAAATAATGAAAGGGGCTCGGTTGGGGGCATCTAGATCTGAGGCAAAATCTAGGGCCCCTAGTTACATCAAGTTCACTGAAACAGAGTAACACATATATGAAAATAATACTGCCATAAAAAAATAGAAATCGTAAATGAACTAATTACAATTAAGATTGATTATTTATATATAATAAATATAAAAAAAATGGTATCATACTCTTTCTTGTTTTATATAATGTCATGGGCAAAAGAAAAAAATATCCCATATAGAAATGGAAAAAGAAAAGAAGTGTTTAAAAGGTGCCAATAAAAAATTTAAGTTAAAAATTTAGAAAATATGTAAAAAAGAATTTTATGAGAATACTTTAGAAGTGGTGAAATTTTTATGTATGAAAATGCCAAAAAAGATTAAAAAAAACACAAATGAAAATTATTAAAAATGTCTGTACATCCACATATTATCAAAAACTGAAAAGAGGATTAAGGGTCAAAATGACTTCTCCTTTTCTAAGGAATCGCCATCACTCTCACCAACATTAATAATAAGTGGCTGTAAAGGAACTCGAATTTTCTTTTCAATTTACCACTGCTTTTTAATAATATTATTTGTGTGTTCGACATAGTTAGCCCAATTCTGTTTTGTCACTGTTCCTAACGCCTTTTTCCAAGCCTCTATTGGTTCTTTAACTTGTAGAATCAGTTGGTCATAATTTCTCTTTGCCTGACTCCATACCATTTCAATTGGGTTAAAATGGCAATGGTATGGAGGCAAGCGTAAAACTTTATGTCCAGAAGATTCTATTAGCTGATCTACTACAAAGCATTTTGCAGGCTTTGGTACCGAGATATCAAAGACCACAAAGTATCTTTTGTAGCATCTTCTCCAAAGTTGATATATTTTTCTTTCAGCCACGCTTTCATAGCGTCCTTGCTCCAACCCTTTGTTGGCCATTTTTGAAGTTGCCTACTATGATAAGGAGCATTATCTAAAACAATTAAAGAAGGTGTTTCCAGTTTTGGCAAAATATCTTTTAACCAAGCTTCAAAGTTTTCCGAATTCATTTCTCCATGGTAATCTCCAGTTTTTGACTTTGATTTAAAAATCAGCATTGCATTTTCAACGAATCCATTTTCATTTCCTGCATTCAGTACTATGTACCTGAAAAAAAGTAGAGTAGTATGTGGCAGTACAAATTATTTGAAATATTTTGCAGAAACACAAATTGGTCTTAACCAACGGAAGCTTTCATGGTTTTGGTCAATTGAGAAATAGTGGTTCTTGAGTTTAGACCAAGTCAAATTTGAAATGTTATGCAACTTTTTACCTATATTGCTCGAAACATCTTTAGGGATCTTCATTTCACGTAATTAGAACACGGAACATTGCATGTGTTGATGGTCTTAGTTAAAGGATAATATCAAAATTAATTTATTTTTCTCAATTTTTATGTCATTAATGCCTTGAAATTGGAAAATTTATTTCATCTGTTTATTTTTTAGAAATATGAGGCATTGTTAAAAATATACTGTATTATACCCATTTTTGGTTTATTTTTAAGCACCTTTATGTTGTATAAATTATGGGTGAGGAGTATGCAATTAAATAATTATAATACTTATTTCAAATCGGCTTTTTTTAGCACAATAAAACATGATACCTTATCAGCAGTTTCGATTGGCGAAGCATTGACTCGTCTGAGAACTTGGGCAAGAACACTGATGTACCATATTTTAACATAAAAATATTAGTTGTGTTTCCTTAAACCGAAACAAATTAGATTCTACGCGATACAGATTTACTTCACGTTTCAGCAAAATACCTGTAAGCAGTTTTTATATTTTGATAATATATTTTTTTTTTCATAATTTTTAATGCCCTGTATTTTGAAAACGAAATATTTTAGATATATGTTTATATCAAATTCTTTTATAAAACCGCTTAAGAAATCACTACAAGATTTTTTTTTTGTATTTCTGGAAAGCCTGTATCAAAGTAAGATGATCATTATTATTTTGTAAAATGTAAATTAAATTATTTGTTAAACTTTCATTTATTAAGGAAACATTTTTATCATATTAAGTAAAAATTTTTCCTAAAAAGGTTCAAACTTGTTTGATAAAACATACAGAAATTTAAGTAAGAAATTTCTCAATCTCCCCAGGAAATAAAGTATTAAAGTAAAAATTTAATATTTAACATCCTGCTAATAGGAAATGATCCAAGGATTATTTAAATAAAGCTTTTTGCAACCTGTTATAGATGAAAAAAATTCAAATTGTGTAGTGCAAATAACTGATTTATTACCTAAATTCCTCCCCAGATATTTTTCGTACTGATCGAGTGCTATTGTCCTGCCATGATCGTCTGTGGGTGCCATTTTGAAAAATCCATGTCTCGTCTATAAAGACTGGCTCAAATTTATTTTCCCCTTTTTCTTCGTTCTTTAAGTACTGTTCAAGAAAGTCTCTTCTCATTTTCTGAATTTGTGGTTTCTCCATTAAAGCTCTACGTGGGTCATCCTTCCTATATAAATATATAAATAAAAATGAAATGTGTATCCTCCAAAAATAAATTACACAGGTCTCCTGTGAAAAATTCTGCTTATTATTTTGGCCCAATTGCAACTGCTTTATATTTGTATCTAACATTTATTTGCTGTATGTAAATGATTGTTTACCTGTAGATAAATCCTATTTGCTTGAGTAATATGCCTAGACTTGTCCTTGCTCCATGGTATTTTTCTTTTGCCTTTAATCGTTCCAACAATATTGAGACTGTTATTGAGGTACCTTCACAAATAAAAAATTGTTATGAAGAAATGACGAAATCTTAATATTCTATTTAATTTAGTAAAATTATGTTTACTTTTTGTATTCATTACAAATATTTTTTTGGGTTTTTTTTATTTTTAAAACTTATATTTTCATTATACATACACCTTGACGGGTTAGAAAATGTAAACAAGATAAATTAGAATAAAATATAACATAAAAAATTTTTTAGAAATACTTACCCTCAGAAAACATCATATATATTTCATCTCTAATTTGTAATTTTGTTGATTCCGGCATATCTTCAGTTTTTGGTCTCTTCCTTTTTCTTGTTTCCTTTATTGTCGTTATTGGGGCATTTAGGAAAGTTCTCACAGTTGTATGGGATAAGTGTAAGCATTGGTTTCTAATTTGAATTTTAAAAATTCATAAAGTTGATTACCCAGATCTTCCCTTGCTACTTGTTTTAATTAGTAAATTAGCCTGTAAGGAAAATTTTTTAAATGTACATATTTCATACTATAAACAAATATTTTTAAAGCGTTTTTGGATAAATGATGAGGGGACACATAAACTAGATTTAAACTTAAGAATTCTAAAAGTTATTTTTCTCTTATTGACAATTATACCAGCTATATAAAATTTTGAAAAGTGTTGGGGCTAAAATATGAATTAAGAGCTTCAAAATATATATTCCGGAAACGAAAAGTAAACAAAAACTAATTAGATGAAACAATCCTGTAACAAGACAAAGTGAAAAGAATGGAAGTTAATATATTCCATGGGATTTATCCGTATTTTCAAAATATTTTAATGGTACTTGCTTACCTGAATTATAGCATTTAATATTTTACGAACAAGAGGTTGTTGGTAGATGGAGAAGTTTAATTTTGAATTTACACTGTCATACGATACGTTTTCAGGATTCTTGGGTACCAGAATTAAAAATCATATCAACTTAATGATATGTATAATTATATCAGAATAAGAAGTCGGCACATGGGTGGATTATTTAATTAAAATCAAAAATAGTGACTTGGCTTAAAAAAAATTGTTATACGAGTCAACTGAGCAATTAAAGCACATCAAATTAATGATGAGGGAAGTTCTGGGTGAACAAATTTACTAATATTTTTATATGTGTACATTGATATAATTTTATTGACAACCGTGCAGTCACTAAGGTTTCACACTTTATTTTCAGGGTATTGTTCCTTTGTAGTCAGAAGTATGTTTTACTAAAACTGACAAACATTTTAAACACTTTCTGAATCACTTAAAAAACAAAAGTTAGAAACAAATATGACAAAAAAATGTTATGTAGTAGAAAATAAATAACAGTAGGGCTGGAGTCAACTAGGTTGTTTTTAAAATCAACAATTCAATTTCTAAAAAGTGCCACTAATAACAATTAGGTATAAAAATAAGCATAACCCAAAATTTACCTCTATAGGATTACAATTAGGCAGCTTTCTTTTAACATAATCGTAAGTAAATTTAATCCAATCTTGGGCTATAGGACAGCTTCTTATGTGGCGAAATTTAGGACTCTGCATACCTGAAGAAGAAGGGTGATTCTCCATATCCTAAAACACAAATGTAAGTTGCTAAAAGTGGCCTCTTTCATATAGATTATAGGTTGGAAAAATGATAGGGTCCTGTATACTAGAGAGTACATTATACTAAGAATGGAGCTACGATTTCGTTTTCTTTTCCAAAAACTACCTTAAAGTACTCTAATAATCTCCTAAATCTTCACTAAATCCAATAAATACCTAGAAATCTAAAACGTTCCCTGTAAAAATAACTAAAAAATTTGTGCATGTGTACTATTTTGTTCATCTTATTTTTTTATTCCAAAATTAAGCATTTCAGGCATACGTTTCAAGGAACAGTTTCCCTTGTTTTCAGCTATTGTATTATTCTTTGTTATAATATTTTAAATATTTTTAATTACATTCTGTACAAGCTGTATTAACTAATCATAGTGTACACATGAGTTTGAAATACTGTGTATTTTCATAAAGCTCGACAGAATGTTGCTTAACGTTTTCGAAAGAGATACTACAAGAAAAAACCTCTTCATTAGTTACTTACCGGTATATCAAGCTGATTAAAATTTTCCATATGTACATCCATACCCAGTTAGAAAACCTAAATAAATCCAATAAAAACAAGCACTAGTAAAGTGTTTTTATTATAATAACGATAGTCTAAAATTTATAGGCTATCAAGGGTTTAAAGTCACAAACACTAAACACTACAATATTAAATAGCGGCACAAAGTGTCTAAACTATTTTATATCGTAATATAATAAAAATATCGCAACGTTGTCGACAAAAATGCCTTTAATAATATTGTTTGCCGTTATTATAGAAGGACAAAATAAAGACACAGTTAGTCTGAGGCAAGGTTATGTAAATAACAGCGGCTTTCTTTTGTGTTCCTTGCTCCTGACCTGTGATATCTTTTATCTCTTTCATTATTATTAAGAGAAACAAGGAGGGAAAATCAGTAGTATTTTGCAATTTCTATTCTGTCTGGAGTAGATACGGAGTAGGTAAGCGTGTTAACGTTCATATTTTTATAAAAATATTAGTGGGATATTTTGTAGAATTATTACATTTTAGATAATAAAACATGTTAAAAATTATGAAATAAATATAAATGTTGTTTCAATTGTAAAAATAACTATTTTTCTCTACCCCGAGAGGAAGACAGAAAATCGAAATGAACGACCCTAGTTATATTTATGAGGAACATTTTTTTTTGATGTATGGCAACTAAAAACCGTTACCATTACTAAATTTTTAAAGATATACAGCGTTTTGAGTATACGTGAGAGTTTTCGGGGTCGCACATGACAAATCCAAAATTATATTTAAAAAATTCAACATAGCGGATCCCATATGGAGGACGAAAAAATCAATTTTGTCCAAGTCTCTCCAAAATTGGTATGAGGGAGTTTTCGAGGTCTCACATAACAAATCTTAAATTATTTTAAAAAAATTCAATATGACGTATCCAGTATGGCGGATGAAAAATTAATTTTGACCGATTTTTTTCAAAATTGATATGGGGGAGTTTTTGGGATAGCACATCACGAATCTGATATTATTTAAAAAAAAATTAAACATGGCGGATCTAAGATGGCGGATTAAATATTCTGCATCTCTAAATTTTGTCTAAAGTCAGTATTGGGGGATTTTTGTTAGTGTTAATTACGAAATTAAAATAATTTTTGAAAAACTCAATCTGGCGGAATCAATATGGTGTCATAAAAATTTTACATTTTTCGACTTTCTCCAAAACTGATATAGAGGGTTTTTGAGGATGTAAATTATGAATAGTATTTTTCAGGATATGGCGAATGCAATATAGCTGACCAAAGATTTTACATTTTTCGATTTTGTTCAGATGTGGAACTGAATCGTTTTTGAGGATGTAAATAGCGAATATAAAATTATTTTAAGAAAATCTAATTCGTCAGCTGCAATATGACCGTTCACAAATTTTAAATTTCTGGATTTTATCTAAAATTGGTACTAGGGGGCTTTGATTTAGATTAGATTAAGACGTTAAAATTATTTTTTTGAAATTAAATATGACGGATCCAATATGGTAGGAAGAAAATTTTACCTTATTCGCATTTTTGGTATTAGGGAGTTGGGAGGTGGTGTATTACGAATATGAAGTTAATTTTTTACAACTATTAGGTTAATAAGATACAATATGAGGAACTAAAAATTTTACATTTTCCGGTTTTATATAAAATTGATATTGCGGGGTTCTTAGGGCGTATACAAAGTCAATATACAATATAAAATATATCAGGCTAAGAAATTTACGTCTCAAATTCTTTCAATATTGATATTGGAAGGTTTTGGAGCCTATATTACCAATCTAAAATTAATTTGAAATTTAAGATAGTGGATTTACTATGACAGACTAAATATTTGTTTGACACAATTTCACTGGTATTTGGAGAACTCTAAGAATCAAAGAATTTTTAGTGGTCATTTTAGGGTGTAGGACTTCAAAAATTTCAATTTCATATAAAAATGTATAGTTATTTTTCACTTTTTAGCGCACTTTTAGAAGTCGGTTCAATTTTTTTATAAAAATTTTATTTGTAGAAGTGATTGATTATTAAACAATTGGGATGTTGACTATTTTTGGGAAAGTGTTTAAAACCATGCATAAGTACCCAATGTAGCCAAAAAAATTTTAAAAATTTTCTTAATACAACTAATACTTTAAAAATCATAAATTTTAAATTCCTTTTAAATTTTCCTTCAAAACGCCCATACTTGTCACTTTATCTTTGTGACGTCACTAGTATATAAACACTGGTAAACTGACAAGAAGATATAGTTTTTTCGTAATTTTTGTAGTAAAAGATTAGTTCTAAGTTATTTTGAGTGTTGGGCGATGTCTCAATGTACAAGTACTACAATTAAAACACCTGAAAAGTTATTTATTCATCTTCGGAAAATAATAGGAAAATGTGGCTTCAGCTAGTCCGTAAGGATTGGGCACTACTTTTTTTAGCTGCTAAATACCTATGATTACTATTATGTATTTATTATCGGTTGCGGAAATAACAATCATTGATAAATTACTTACATGGAAGTCTTCACATTTCTAAATTCAGAAGAGCAAAGGTTACTGTTTGTTGCGAGGCAATTGGCCACCATAAAACAATCAATTCTCGGCAAATCCGAACTATTTGCCTTAATAAATCTACTTTCCATCATTGGAAAACTTCTTAGAATCGTTTTTAAAGGGAGTAATAAGCAAATTTCGAAGAAATTACATGAAAGTTGCTATAAAATATTAACTGCGCAACGTAGCCCTTGATGGCGATCACGAATGTGACTTAAAACTAAAAAATTTATATATCTAGTTCGTGACAGCCATAACGTTGGCTATATTCTTTAGAGTAATTATCAAATGATCAAAGGGAAAAAAGTAAAACTGATAACTTCATGTTCTTTTGAATATGCATTTACTTATCATTAGGTTGAAGTAATAATGATTACTTCAAGTGATACAACTGAAAGTAATAATGACTTAAAAGAATAACAGTATCAGGACGGAGTAGCATCGATGACGTTAGTATAGAATGACATCATTTACTTTGATTGGTGTTCGTTGTCACGTGACTCGAAGGATATTTAATTACATTTTCACTATTAAATAAAAATTAAATTCCTTACAAATAAAGAAAAATATTGTATTTTCTAGGATATTTATTATGGAAACTACCGTTTCGCGGCAAAATTATGATTTTATTTAAATATAGTCAACATCCCAGTTAGTAAATTTTTACCTTTTTTTTTTAGATTTTTCCAGCAGTCACCTAGTACTAAAGCTTATTTTGAAGAATTTTGAAAAGCCTACAAGATATTATACTCATATTTTAAAGAAAGTCACTTCTAAGCGAAAAACCTCTAAAATTATATATTTTTTACCTTTTATTGTCAACCATTATTTTAATTCAATGAAATCTCTACAGGAAACATATATGTTTTGTTCCTATACCCCATACTATCTGAAATATCTGTCAGTTAACTGTTACAGAAAGTGTCATGACAATAAACTAATTACCAATTTCTCGAGAAAACTTTTAGTATGTATAAAATTCATTGATATATAATTTAAAATAATGGAGCAATGACAATAGTTTTAGATTAATTTGGGCACACAACCTAGGTCTCGGCCAAAGACATTTTTCATTATGAGAGGCCGTCAAGCCTATTCCAAATCATACAATCGTTGGCAATCAAAATTGCTATGAATTCACGAAGAAAAAACTGTACCGTTTTATGTGTCACAACAAAGTCTGGTACTTCACCACGAACCGCTTGTAATGCTTCTACACCTTTCATTAATTTAATTACACTAGTCAACAAATACAAAAAAAATGCGACTTATGTTATAATGGCTGTCCGTGGGAGTTTAAAGCATTTTGATTATGAATTCAACAATGAAAATTTTCCATCACGTGTAGATTTTGAGTTATAGAATGTATCAGTTATTTTTATTTAATACAAACATTTTTATATAATATTTATACATAAGTTTAAAACAATAAAAAAAAAGGATATTTTAAGGATAACAGGATTTATTTACAAAAATACACAAGAAAATACATTTATCGTAAGTCTTTTGTACATAACTTTTTTGCAAATGATGACTTTCGTTTTTATTCCTGATCGCTTTCTCTCATAAGAAACCAACAATAATACCCCATCATTGCTGGATCACATCTGCCTTGGTAGCGTTGCTCCATTGTTAATATGTCTTGGTGGAACGTTTCTCCTTGCTCATCTCTAACTGCAACAAAATTTTCTGGGAAAAGATTTAAATGGAAGTATAAGAAGTGTATTTTAAGAGTCATGCTTCAGCGCATTTTGCAGCAGCTCTCCAGTAGTTCTTCTATAAGTTTTTCGTAGTTTTCTATTTTTTTGTTTCGTAAAAACTCCGAAAAAATTGTTTTTAAAGAATTCCACGCAGCTAATTCAACATTACTTAATTTTTGATCAAACTGTTGATCCCTTAGTATTTTTCTAATTTGTGGTCCATCAAATATCCCTTCCTTAAAATTAGCATCACTTAGTTTAGTTCAAGGTATTTAAACTCATCTCATTTTTATCTAATGCTTTAAAGACATTTTTAATCAATCCCAATTTAATGTTTAATGAAGGTAATAGTACTTTTTTGGGATCAACAGAGGCATATTCTTTACGTTAGCTTGGCCTGGAATGTATTGATCTCTCGGAAGCCATTTTTTCACTTGGTAATGGCTTTGTATTGCTCTACTGTCCCAAGGACAATGAAAACATCAATACTTCGTAAATCTACTCTGAAGCCCTAATAATAGTTCTATTACTTTTAGGCCACCACATATTTTCCACTTATACGTATCAAAGCTTATTGCGTTTAGAATAAGTAACATACTTTCGTATATTTCCTTCATGTCAACTGCATGTGCAAGTTGTTGCCATTATGGAGCAGAATTGCTTTTAAACTTATTTTAGAAGAATCTATAAAAAGCACCATTCTCTTCGGATTATGTGAAAATACTAATTTTTCCACAACACTATTTGAATTAACACAAACACACATTTTATCCTACAGAGTACAAAACTAGGATAGCTTCTGGTTACGGTTCCTAAATATTGTAGCTTTCGTTCCAGTGGCTAGTAAATTCCATTGTTGTATCTATACCCTACTTCTTCAGCATGCTCTTTGGACAGGTGGAGGTGCCGAAATAGATCATTTAATTCAAATTGTTCCGTTAAATGGGGGCTTTTCCTTCATTTTCGGGCGAGTAAGAATCGTTTTATTCTGATACATTATCGGGTTCCGCCTTATCATCATACATTTCTAAATCTTCCTCCCATTTTTCTGGGGCGCTGGAACTGGTAAACCTTTTCCATGAAGAACCGGTTTTACTGCTGACGGAATATTCAATATTATGTTTGCTTTTTCTTGACAAACCAGACACTTTTGTCATGCGAAAATAATAGTTATTAAAATGATTTATTGGTTTTTGCTAGATCATTGAAACTGCAAAAGGTATAGAAGAGCGTTTGCCATTTAACCAGTTACTTGATTTGCTACACAGGTTTGAAAATATATGTTAGCAGCTCAGTCCCGATCTTGATCGCCAACAAGACATCCAAAACACTTATGATAAGCTAATTTGATCATTTTGTTAATTGTAATTTTCTGCGATTTAGGAGTAAACTGACCACATATATAGCAAAAACTATCCGCGGGGTTAACAAAGTCACGTTTCTGTACTTTAGACATTTTTGTACTGTCACGTACGTCGTTCCGAGATGTTATACTACGTTTGTAGGCATCAACTAACTTTATTCAACGCAAAGATAACACTAATATACTATTGGCTTGTTCGCGCTCTTCGCTTCTCTATCTAATACTAACTACTACTCGTGCAATACTGATTATACGATTGCTGGCCAGCTGATTTTATAGCCGTTCCGTTCTTCTGGTATTTTGTAGAAACATCGGGTATCGAAAGTTCGAAAAGTGACATAAGTAGATTCGGCTACGAGGCAGAGTGAAATTTTGAAAACTTAAATTTGGCCACGTCGCGCTTCTGTATATTACAAATTACTTTTTAAAATAATGTGATTAAAATATTTATTCATTTTTGCTGAAAAAATCATAACTAAAAAATCTTACGTGTTGGTGGGGATTTCACCTGTCTGCCCAATATATATGGGTGAAGTGGACTGTATTTTTCTAATTAGGGGTTTTTAGGGAAAGTCAAAAAAAGGCCTTTAACTATTTTAATAAATGTAATAGTTCCAAATATGGAAAACAAATTAAACAACTAGTCAATGAAGACAACTACCACTTAAGTCTATTGAAAGCATGTAAATTGCAGGCTTTATGTGACATGTGAATATTAAAAATGTCAATTTGACAGGGGTTTTTGTGTTTATTGAGAGCACTATTCTAGTTTACCAATATTACGGGAACTTCATTCGGGTACATTTACGCCGACGAATAATAAATTCTTTGGGGGGATTTTGATAATCTTTCGTGTACCAATATGATGAAAATTATCTTTTTTGAATCGAGTTTTTAAAATTATTCCGCACTGACAGTGATAGTTTGACAAGCTCTCTTTTAAACATACCGTTTCCCCGGAAACTAGGCACTGTCACCGCCACCTAGAAACATCCGTAAATGTAGTTTTAATTTGGTCGGTCTTATCGACAACTGCTTTAAAACTAGATAAAAAGAAAAATGTGAGAGTTCTCGAACACGTGTTAAGAAGTTTTTACCATCATTTTCTCATTTAGAGACCAAAAATTAACTGTCTTTTACGTTACAGTCGCAAATTAGCTGTAAAGTAGTGTTATTTCTTCTTGCAAATTACACAGTATTTTACCATTGTGTATAATTTTATTCCCTTCATTTCACAAAGACAAACCAATATCTTTAAAATAGTATTAAATATCGATTAAAATTAAATCACAAGTTGAAGAAAAAGAAGTGCGAGTTGTCACAAATTACAGCACAATAACTCATTATAAGCAAAGTCACGAATTCTAGTTATTTCTTGCCAAAGACTTTTCGGTAAAAGCGTATGGGTCGAAAATTTCTATACGTTCCAGTTTTCCTAGACTGCCCATGCGAGATTTACTCTTCTCCGTAGCTCGCACGTTTGATTATCTCTTGTGATCCTTATTTCGTGTCCAAGGTATATGTATTTTTCCACAAGCTCCACTTCGTTGTATCCAAATTGATATTTCCACTAGGCACCAGATTGGTCATAAATTTTGTTTTTGATATATTTATTTTAAGACCCACATTGGCGCACACTAGCTGAAGTTCATGTAACATTTTACATATCCCTTTGAGATTATCGGAAAACAAAACTATGTCGTTCGCGAACCTCAAATTTGTTAATCTTTGGCCGTCTACATTCAGGCCTCTTTTTTCCCAGTTAAGTTTTTTACAGGCGATAAGGTATCTCCCTGTCGGACTCCTCTGCCAATTGGAATATGATTGGTGTTTCTGTGTAGTTTCACCGACATAGTTGTATTTCTGTATATAATATATACAGGCTACACGAGTACTCGTGAGAAATTAAATATATACATAAGTCGGGAATTTTGGGCAGGGTTTTTCTTGTCTATTCCTGCCTCTGTATTAACCTAAAACATCTTGGCTTGCATGGTATAATAATGTAATGCGTGAAAAATTAATATGTTTGGCTACTGACGGAAAAACGATTAAACAGCTCACATCAATACAGTTATTTTACATATTTATCTATCACATTACATACCAACATAATTCTTATTAAGAACCCTAACCGTACCCGTAATAAATCAGGACGATTCGCTAGTATTAATATAATGGGATATCGTGAAGTGAATCTACCCGTTTTGCAACTCAGTGTTTCTGTTGTTTTATTTTATGTATTATGTTGATTATTATTATTATCCTGTATTACCGGTTAGTTTAGAAACCACTTATTTTTTTATTACTTTTATAAGAAAAACTTCTACGCCTACTTTTCATTATATCCTCAATTGCTATCAAATCCAATTAAGAGGAAAAGTGAAAAGCAGAGAGAATTTTGCCGTTCCGAACTGGAGAGAAAAAGTGCTCGCCCCCAGCGGCCATTTATCTAACTGCCCCACTCCACACTACACTTTTAATTAACAGAGCTAAATCGTTTAATGCGTCCCTAGGCATTACTTTAATCTGGTGCTAATTATAACATCCCCTCTACTGCGCGCTCCCTTGATGTGCTGCTATCTCTCAGCCTGCTTCTCTGTTCCGTTAACTGCCGTCATTATATCCTTGCGAAAGCAAATTATTATTCCTTTATCTGTAAATTTTCAGTACTTAACTGTAAAAAGGCCTCGTTTATTATAAACAAATAATAAATGATATTAGATTTAGAATTCCTTTGGTAATAAAATTAAGAACATTAAAAGACAGCTATGATTTTTTTTATTATAATACTAGATAAATATGTATTATCACATTAGTTCCAGGAGTTTGTAAATTTTAACTACCGTTGGTTTTTGCCCCGTTTTTTCCATGCTTTATTATCTTTAAACTTAAAATCCATTTAAAAATGTATTTTTTATAGATTTGTTATTTAATAGAAAAACTATTTTTAAGTTCGAATACTAGAAAACCGATTGAAGTTAAATGTAACGTTGTTCTTTAAAAATTTAAAATTGTATTATCTATAAAGTGAGTCTGTATAGTATGAGCAAAAAGGATTAGACTGCTGAATAAAACATTTTTCTATACATTAGAGTTTAATAATTTTTTTCACATGAAAGTATTTTTCACATAGTTTTCCCTCCTGTATTATTATAATTCCATTTTTTAATAAAATCTTGCAAATCACCATTTTTTGATAATATTACAAATTTTAGTTATTTTAGTTGAATTATTGTTATTAAATCCAACGTTAAACATTTGATATGATAAATAACCATTATCTAAAAAAATTATGATATGATTTTTGCACCATTTCATTTAAATTTGCATTTTAAATTTCCCTAAAAAAAACAGCACCTCTAAATAAGACACAAATTAGCGATCCATCTGCATATGATGGGTAAGTAAATGAAGGTAGACTACGTGTATGAAGAATTGACATTAGCACTTCTCCGATATCTTTTTATACTATGCAGTTGACATGTCCGTAAAATACATGGCAATATTTAAAGATTTCCAGTGATATTCTTTAGAAATGCTGTCAGCTTCGTCTGATAGACAGCTTTTAGAGACGTCAATGAAAGGTAGGTGATTAGATTAGAAAAAAATGAAGATGAAGGATAAACATAAACATTCTCTTTACACATATCACAAGCGGATTATCTATTGACTAAAATGTGGTTGTCGGACTTGCATTGTTATTATTTTATTTATTTTTACGACGTTTCGGTTAGGGCGTATTTCTAATCATTATCAAGTATAAACTGCATATTTTGTTTTAAGCTACCAGCTGTGTCTATTGAAGCGCAAAGTTTCGCTTCACTGTACGCATCTCAATGACTTGATGTTACAAAGTAGTGATCGTGAAAGATTAGGTATCTCTACACTGGGTTTACTGAAGATACCATTATTATTTTTAATGTAAGCTGCTTCTATAAATTTTCTTTTTTTCATATTGGATTTCATATATATTGCCGCAGCTGCAGACCATTTTACATGGTGTTGTTTATCTCAGGCGTGTTCTGCAATGAGTTTTATGTTCCTTAGTTCTAACTTCTAGTGGTCGCTCGGTTTCTCCAATATACATTTCACCATACTCACATGGTACTTCGTAAACACATTTTTTCTTATCGGTACTTTTTGGTTTTGTTTTTGTTAAATGAGCTCTAAGTGTATTTCCTGAATTAAAGGCTGTTTTTATATTATAACTGTGTGTGAATTGTGAAGAAGGAATGTGTTTCTTGCTGTCCAGTGGTCGTTGTTCTAAAGTTGCTGATAACATGTCAATTAATTTTAAAGGATAACCATTCTGTTATAAACCGGATTTAATCTTTGTTATCTCTTTTTCTAATGAATCGGCATTATTGCATATAGATATAACGCGATTATAGAGGTTGCGTATAATTCCCCGTTTTGTTACAATAGAATCATTAGAACTATGGTTAAGGTATTGTCCAATATGTGTTGGCTTCCTGTATATTGAAGCTTTAATAGTTTTGTTTGAACGGTTTACCGTGGCATCTAGGAAGGGTAATTGATGAACCTATATATATATATATATATATATATATATATATATATATATATATATATATATAAGGTTCATCACCCCGTCCAGTGGTACCGTGGTACCTGATAATGTTGTATCATTTGAAAGTCTAGTTTTGATTATGTCTAGTGATCCCCTTAATGGCACATTAGTATACAGATTTTCCACAACATCACTATTAAGTGATCACGAAATGTATGGAATTTTTAACATATGTGTTCGTTTTACCTTCTAAAGGTTGTGGGATTTTTAAAAGACACTTCGCCAGTGCCCTTGTTAGGAATCCTCTGGAGCTGATTATTGATCTCAATGGTTTTTATGAATTTTCGGTAGTCCTTAAAGATGTGTGACGTGACTTACTGTAGTGTCGTGTGAGTGCCGATCGTAGGTTGTCAGGTATATAATCTTGGTATTTACTTAGTATTCTGTAAATTTTTGACTATATAGATTTAGTTGAGTTACACACAAAAAAAAGTTTACTCAAATCAAAGCAAATATACTCGTTTTGAGCAAATTTTAGCTTTATATATCCGCATGTAAATATATTTTTTAACTTAAATACATTTTCGTCCATTTGAAAATTAGAGTTACTCATCTGAATATAATATTCATTATTCTGAGATAAAAAATTCTCAAATCGAATATTCTACTTCTTCCAAGCAAAAGTTATTTTACTCCAATGGAGTTTATGGAATGATTATATTCAATTATACGCCATCACAAATTAAGATTACATAGATCAAAATTTATTATTTTGTTACTTGAAGGGAATTTACAATTCTAGTTCTTTTGAAATTTACCGATCTCAAAGTAAATAATTTGATAAACTACGGGTAAATATTAGATCACTCCATTGAAAAATAAGAATTTATTGTAACGAATATAGATCATTTTAGACTAAAATTACATATTCTAAAATTAAACAAAACGAAACTTCGAGTAAATATAATCACATTTAATTTGAGATATATAGAATTATATAAGAATGTGTGATCTAAAAAAAATATATTTTGTAAAAAAATCACAAAAATATTAAGTTAAATACGAATATTTCATAATGTAACTGGGTTCTTATAATATTGAAGATATTTATTATATGATATACAACACATTTTCATCAGTTAATTCAGAATGTTACAAGAAAAAGTCAATTTAAACTTAATTTTAAATTAAAGACATAATAATAAAACATGATAATCAGGTATTATCGAAAAATTAATGTTTTTTTTTCCTAAACTACAGGTTCATCTAGACGGAATCAAAAATATCAGTTAGGTATAGGTAAAAAAAACGGATTTCCACAATGATGTAGATTTTTTACTTAACAAAGATTTAAATAAATAAGCGGCTAACAACACAAAAATACAAACAACTTACAACAGAATTTCTTATAACAATTATCAAAGATTTTGTTTGTCATTTTAAAAATGTTAATTTATATAATTATTTATAAATTTTGGGCTACCTTAAGGAATTTACAGGGTTGCTTCATTTTCTTTTTTGGTTTGGAAATCTTTAGAAAGCATGTAGGTCATTTAAAAGCTTAGAAATTATAAAATATGTAAAATCCAATATTGCTCAAAAATATTTTTAACGAAGTTACTCCTGGAAATACAGCCTAAAAATATTACTTAATATAAAAAAGCTAATAAGTTTGAACGAATGTTATTTTTAAAATAACAAAATGTAGGATTACATCAAGGCATACATATTTTTTGCAGAAATAAGTATACAAGAAATTTTTTAAAATTAGATTCCTTCTTTAAAAAATGTTTAAAAAAGTCTTTATAATTAAAGAAATATAGTTAAAATGAAAATTATATATTCAATAATTTTACATACAGTGTGTGTGGTAACGAAGTTGTTATTCATTATTAGAATCCAAAATGAATTCACTTAAATAAAGGATAAATCAATTTATTTACCTATTCATTGGACATATACATATCCTCTTTAATAATTCGACAAGCTTTTGGCATGTCAGACTCAACGTCATACAAATTTAACAATTTAAATTCGTTACTTTTCATCACTTTATACGAACGAAATTGTTACTATAACCTTGGGTTTCTAATAAGAGGTATCAAAAATATAAAATTTGTGAGCCTATTTTATGCACATATATGTATATTTTTAATATATATATATATATATATATATATATATATATATATATATATATATATAATAAACCCACAAATGATTAACATTTATTTGTTGAGCGCCAGGTAAAAAATGATTATAATAAATTAAAACTATTCTTTACCAATTTGAAGTATTTGCAATTTTGAAATATTCTATATAGATATAGATGTGTTCCTACCTGTATATTGACTCCTTCCCAGGTGAGTTCAGTGATTTATAAGATATCAATCAGACAATCAATACACAGAATGATTAAAACACAAAATATAAATTTTATTTAACAATAAAAAAATGGCACAATATTATTAATTATTACTAGATGGAATTTAATGGTCAGTACTTGTATATTTCTTAAGATCTTTTTGAACGTTCATAAGAAATTGCATTAAAGACGTTTTTGCATTTTCTGCCGCAACATCTTCTCTTATATATTGTTTTTCTGTCTCTTTTTCCGTTTCTTGTCGTCCTTCTAAGTTTTCTTGTTGAATTGGTTGTTCTTGATTACCCATTTCTATTCCTGTTGAGGATGTGGAAGAACTTTCCATTCCCTCGTCAGTCTCAGATTTTATTACCCCAATATCAACATTATTTGCTTACCTGACCTAAGCGTAATGTTTTTATCTGCCTATTATATATATATATATATATATATATATATATATATATATATATATATATATATATAATATCTTTGTTTTCTTAAACCATCTATATTTATTTTTCTGAAATTTCTTGGGTATGAGGTTTTTTGTTTTTAAAACAATCTAATTAAAATTTAACATTTCGCCCATTCTTTTGGGCTTTATCAAAAATGTATTGTCAGTCTATGGATAAAACCCGTTGTAGCTGTGCCGTAAAATTCAACTTAGTTATATATATATATATATATATATATATATATATATATATATATATATATATATATATATATATAAATAAATTTCCTGTATAAACAAAAATATCAATACCTAGTTTTATTAAAATATAACCTTTTTTATTTCCCTCTATCATACAAATTGTTTCAAAGAAATTGAGCCCTACGTTAGTTTCTAACTTTTTTTTTTAAACAAATTTGTGCCCTAAGTTAGCTTCTTATTCTTTAAGCAAAATTGTACCCCACATTGGATTTCTTATTACCCGACTTCTAAAAGAAGAAGGTTCTCAATTCGTCGATTATGTATTTATTTTTTTTATGTATGTACACTGATTACTCCGGAACGACTGCACCTTTTGGAATGAAATTTTTTACGTTATATTCAAGCAGTTGCTGCGGTGGTCCCAATCTTTTTAGATGAAATTGGTGCAGTACAATCCAAGATGGCGCTTACAATATGGCGGCCAAAAAATTAATTTTGTCCGATTTTCTCCAAAATTGGTATGGAGGAGTTTTCGAGGTTGCACATAACGAATTCAAAACATTTTTAAAAAATTCAATATGGTGGATAACAAAATCGATTTTGTCCGATTTTCTCCAAAATTGGTATAGGGGAGTTTTCGGGGTCGCACATGACGAATCTAAAATAATTTTTAAAAAATTCAATATGGCGGATCCAATATGGCGGAAGAAAAATCGATTTTATCCAATTTTCTCCAGGATTGGTATAGGGGAGTCTTCGGGGTCTCACATAACGAATCTGAAATTATTTTTAAAAAATTCAATATGGCGAATTCAATATGACGGATAAAAAAAAATCAATTTTGTCAGATTTTCACCAAAATTGGTACGGGAGAGTTTTCTAGGGTCACACATGACGAATCTAAAATTATTTTTAAAAAATTCAATATGGCGTTTCCAATATGGTGGACAAAAAATTTATTTTGTCCCATTTTTTTGAAAATTGATATGATAGCGCATTACGAATTTGATATTAATTAAAAAAAAATTGAATATGGCGGATCTAAGATGGAGGATTAAAGATTCTACATCTCTCGATCTTGTCTAAAGTCAGAATTGGGGTATTTTTGTTAGTGTTAATTACGAAATTAAAATATTTTTTGAAAAACTCAATCTGGCGGATTCAATATGGTGTCCTAAAAATTTTACATTTCTCGACTTTCTCTAAAACTGATATAGAGGGTTCTTGAGGGTGTAAATTATGAATTTAATAGTATTTTTTCTGGATCAATATAGCTGACTAAAAATTTTACATTTTTCGATTTTGTTCAAATGTGGAACTAAATCGTTTTTGAGGATGTAAATAGCGAATATAAAATTATTTTAAGAAAATCTAATATGTCAAATGCAATAATACCGTTTAGAAATTTTATATTTCTGGATTTCATCTAAAATTGGTATTAGGGGGCTTTGAAGGGTTTAGATTTAGATTAGATTAAGATGTTAAAATTATTTTTTTGAAATTCAATATGGCGGATCCAATATGGTGGGTTGAAAATTTTACCTTATTCGCATTTTTTCAGATTTGGTATTAGGGTATTGGGAGGCGGTGTATTACAAATATGAAGTTAATTTCTTACAACTATTAGATTGATAAGATACATTTTCCGGTTTTATCTAAGATTGATATTGCGGGGTGCTTGGGGCGTATACAAACTCAATATGCAATATCAAATATATCGGGCTAAGAAATTTACGTCTCAAATTCTTTAAATATCGATATTGGAAGGATTTGGGGTCTATATTACCAATCTAAAATTAATTTTAAATTAAAGATAGTGGATTTACTATGACAGACGTAATATTCGTTTGACACAATTTCATTGGTATTTGGAGAACTCTAAGAATCAAAGAATTTTTAGTGGTTCATTTTAGGGTGATTTACAATTCTGGATAAAATGGGTACACTTTTGCTACTTTGAAGTCATTGCGAGGTACACTCATCTCGATTATCACTTAGTTCAAATAATTTATGAATATTATAATGAATTCAAAACTAAAAATCGAAAAATAAAATTTTTATAAAAAAATTGAACCGACTTCTAAAAGTGCGCTAAAAAATGAAAAATAACTAGAAATTTTTATATGAAATTGAAATTTTTGAAGTCGGCGCCAAATTATTTCTAAATGAAATAAATAACTACTAATATATACAAATTATGGTAAGAAAGCAATTACAAATAAAGTATTTTTAATCAGTTTATGCCAATCACATTTTGTCAGGTATTAGTTTGGCGCCGACTTCAAAAATTTCAATTTCATTTGAAAATTTCTGGTTATTTTTTACTTTTTAGCGCACTTTTAGAGGTCGGTTCAATTTTTTTATAAAAAGTTTATAGATAAAAGTAATGTTTTAAGGCAAAAAAAATTGCTGTTACTTTATGGTCCATTACTTACTCCTATTAATGAAAATAAATAAAAGCAATACTCTTTACAATATATGAGTATTTTTATTTACATAAAAATACATAACAAATTAGTCAAAAATATATTTTTTACAATTTTAATTTTATTTTGATCATGTTTTGCTAGCGTAAAGCTTGCATACTTTTCTTTTTTCGAAATTATTGTTACATAAAATACCAAATAATGGGGCTTCTAAACGATAACAAATCGTTCCCAAAAAAGTGTCACTATCGCCCGAATTAAAACAATAGGGAAGGGTTGTTTTGATAATTTATCTAATATTTCTGGTAAGGCACAATTACAAAATAATATTAGAAATTAAAGTAACATATTTTGATTTTTTGATACTAGATCACCTATGCTCATGATATATGGGCTACTGATATTTACAGTCTTTCAGCTCAGTATCGGGCTGCTACTGCTACTGTGTTAGTGGGCCATAGGTCATTAAGAGTGCTTATTAAGCTCTCAGATGTGCTATATTCTCTTTTTTCCTACACATTTTTTGCTATTGCACCTCATTTATCCAAGTAGAATTTGACAAAAGTAAACACCAGTTCGCAGATGCTTTATCTTTGTTGTTGTTTTGAAGCCCTTGAAATTCCAAACCGAGCAGCCGTCGAGGAAGCATAACTTGAAAATGCCAGCTGAGATGTTGGCGGAACGTTGTGAAAATTTTTCTACTGACGAACGGATTGAAAACCGAAAAAACACCAGTGCACATTCCACCATCCGTGAAAACCATAAATATATATATATATATATATATATATATATATATATATATTTATATATATATATATATATATATATATATATATATATATATATATATATATATATGTTATATCGTACATTTTCACGGATGGTAGAATGAACTCGCTGAGAACTGAGTAACGAAACGAACCGCACTTGAAAATGCCAAATGAGATTTTGGCGAAACGTCGTGAAAACGATTTTTTGAACGAACGGATTGAAACCCGGAATAACCAAATTATTCATATATATATATATATATATATATATATATATATATATATATATATATATATATATATATATATATATATAAATAAGCTTGGACAATGATTTTTTAACTGACATTAATTGTGATTGTGAACTTCGAAAATTCGTTGGGTCTTTTGCTACTAATGTAATGATATAAATATAATTAGGCTTTTGATAAAGGGTTTTCTTAAAATGAACTTAGTTTTTTCCTCGTATGATATAGATTTAATTAATTTTAATGAAACCGAAAATTGTTTTTTTGCTACGATGAACTTTGTTATAGTCTATAATTATGTAGGGGTCAGTACACTAAGTACACTATATATGAAGTGAAGATAATATTAGAAATTAATCATCATATAGCAGTTATTACCAAATTATGAATTACAAATACGAAAATATTCAAAATTGTTAAATCACTTATGCACCAGACTAAATATCTTAATTGATATATTTTATAATAATTTTTTCATAAGCTATTAACTTATTTAATGGCTTATAATCGTTTTATCATACGTTTTACAATATTCTCACAGTAGTTTGGTGACACTTTTTGACATTCTCCTTGAGCTCGAACCCATAATACATTTAACGAAGGCGGTGGAGAATAATAGTTATTTAGTAGTGTATGTTTTGTGACCACAAATTTTCAATTGCAAATGCCTCATTCTATAAGTTTAGTTAATTTTCAGTAGGACAATGATCCACAATACACAGCTAAAACAGTAAAAAACTAGCTTAATTCTCAGGATTTCCAGGTATTACAGTGGCCGGTTCAAGTTCCTGACCTAAGCCTAATCAAAAATTAAAACAGATTATATTAAATAACCATGATTCTCCACCGCCCGAGTCCAAAAAAAATGAGAATAGATTTCACAAGATTACTGCGAAAATCTTGCGAAAAGTATAATAAAACGATTATACGCCCTAAAAAAATTCAAGGTTTATGGATAAATTTTTAGAAAGAGTACCAATTAACATATTTAGCCTGTTGCAAAAATGATTTCAACTATTTTTCATATTTTCGTATCCCTAATTCACAATTTGTTGTGTCTAAATTTTTGATAATAAATAGTATAGGATAATAAAATTTTAATATTATTTTCATTCTCCAATTCAAGAAAAAAAGCACTTTGTTGCACTACTTTTATCTAGCTAAACTAATAGAGATAAGTTAAGGATATCGTGATGACTCTGGGGAAAAATGGCATATGTCTTTGTACTCTCATTTCTCCTAGAAATAAAACATATTTATCCAACTTGATAAAAATGTTTTCTTCAGAATTTAATAATATGTTTCTTTATTAATAAAATAAATCAGATAATTTGTGAAAATTAGGAAGAAATTGTCTTTAACCTCATGTCATAAAGAGGCGGATGACGATCAATTACTGCACTTGTAAGTATATGCCAAGCATGTTCATGTTTCATTCAATGCTAGCTGTTCTAGACTATCTTGGCTTTATGTGGGCAAACGTTACCTTCCAGGAATCTGAACTTAGAACTATGCTGTTAAGGATGTCGTAGGCATAAATTGCAGTTGGCATTGTATGTTCATAAACATACAACTCCCTTCGACCACCTTAGATAATTTCACCCAATACCATCACACCTCTACCTCAGAATGGATGCATTCTCTTGAATTTTTCAATCTATGAATCTGTCAGCACGAAGACAAAAGCAGTTCTCGTCGTTAAACATTACTCATCACTCCAATTTATTTTTTCGTGACCAAAGCAAATGTTGAGCTCTATAGTATAGTGTCAACGGAAGGCGCCTTCTAGGTCTAAAGCAATGTAAATCTATTTCATATAAACGATTTAAGACAGTTCTCGGAGTAATAAAGAATTCTATTCACAGTAAAAAGGTCTTAGCTTAGTAAGGTCTTAGCTCGTCTTACTATTAATCTGCCTTCTATGGCATTCGTAGTCCTTGGCCTACCCCCACTTGGCCTTTTCGAAACAACTACAATCACATCCACTTGTCACGCCCTTCCAAGCAGTACAGCAAGAGCTTGAATTGTTTCGATTTCCATAACATGACGCATATTCTTCAACATGGAATAAACCCAGTAATACCGGAATTCACAGAGCAATGGTGAATCAGAACAAAATATCCTCTTCTTGATTTTTATTGAGAATTCATAAGTATAATTTTAATTGTTTATAAACAAATATTAGTGAACATAGGCGTGCTAACTTTTTTTTTCTTGAAAATTTTTCATCCCTTGACCACATTTGGTCGGTATATTTATAAAAATACATATATGTTCGAAATTTTTGCATATTGGTGAATAAGGTATGTACATTACCACGAGTTTTAAATTTCTATTTGGTACCAATTGTTAATAAACTTTGCATGAAAGCTGGTAACAAATTGTATGAAATACAAGTTTTGTATCCATTTTGTCGTACTTTAGATAGTGTTGTCGTGCTGTTAGTTGCATTTTGAAGTTGTTCATATAACACTAATTTCGAAATCGTGTCAAAATGCCTAGAAATGTGATAACTTGATCCAGCAGAAATCGAATAATAACTTTGCGGCAGTAGGGTTAACGATAGATAGACATAGCAGAAATCACAGAGGTTAACCAGAGCAATAATTCAAGGACTGATATAAAAAATTGTCCAGGGCAAGGAAGAAAACTCGAAATAACGCCAGCGCAAGATCGTCAGGTATCAATAATGGCCCGAAAAAATCCAAAAATATCTAGAGAAACTTTAAGTGAAGAACTTGTTCATTTTGAGGGAGTTCGAGTATCAAGAAAAACAATCTTATGCCGCTTGAAATCTAATAATTTACATTGTAGGAGGCTTCTACTTGTTCCTAAGTTATAAGTTGAACAAAACCGTACACGGCTTCACTGGGTAGAGGAAATAATGGCTCTTGGTCAAAATTGGGATAATATATTCTCAGATGAGTCAAGAATAGACTTAGTGGCACATTCTCTTCGTACCCTTATCTGGAGAACTCTAGAAAAACAGACTCGATTAGCTGTAGCTGAACCTCAGGTTCCTTTTCAAGGAGAGAATGTGATGTTTTGGGGTGAAATAATGAGAGGGACTTGAATCCTCCTCGTTATTTGCGGGGGCACTATGACAGGAAAGCTTTATATCTAGGGAGTGTTAAATTCTAATGCATTTATTATGCGGGGTAATTGGTAAAAATTTTGCATTTGTTCAAGACAATGCGCCTTCAGATCACATATTGGCAGTAGCCAATTTTTGTGAAAAAGTAATAACCTGCTAAAGACGTCTGCTGAATTCACCAGATATATACATGCTGGAGATATTTTTAAAGCACCTATAAAACAAAGAAATAACCCCCCAGTGAATTTTCAAGAATTAACAATAGCAGCTGCAGAAGAATGAAATAATTCCGGAAATGGATCACTTAACTAAAAGCATGTCGAACCGTCTAACAGCTTGCGTCAACGTGAATGGAGGCAATACAGACCACTGGGTCATAAGAAAAATGTTTGCTTAGCTAATTAAACAATTATTGTTATGAGTGTTAATCAGGCGATCCAAAGTAAGATGAGTTACATTCTCCGCATGGAATTTCGAATTCGCCCTAGTTTTATAGAGAGATTTATTTTAGGTATTGGCAGGAGATACTTTATTTTACGATCTGTGGTGAAAATGGTTTAAATGTTGTGCCTCTTGAAAATTTTTGCGATTTTGTCTGTGGTGCCTCTAACATAAGAAACATAGCATAACATAACTTGGGATGCTCTCACGGGTCTGATCTGTAATCGAAGGTTTTCGGGTATTTCGTGTGTGTGCTGAGTCCTCAGGATTGTGGGTCAGCTGACGTTTCAGTGAAATCTCATTCATGATTTTCAAAGCTCACTGTACAGCGTCTGTGGCGACTGATACTTGCGACTCGGGTGATGTCAGTCCCGTGTGTACGTGGGGTGTGTTCGTTGGCTGCGCTCTGTTGCCAGTGTTTGGGGTCATGTTGCCGAGTTGTGATCCGTTTCCTTATTACCTATTACTGATTGATGTAAGCAGGTTTTTCCAAGTATTAGGCAATCACTGGCTATCATCTCTGCTATTTAGGTTGTTGGACCTCTTCGCAATTTCGATGACTTCCCTTATAACTCTTGTGGACAGGTTTTCACATCTCGATAACATTTTCGTTCCTGTATCTTATGTCCTGGGTTTAATAAGTGTTGGGCCAGGACAGAAAAATTGTTTTTTGCTTGACAGCATTTATATGTTCATCTCTTCTGGCGTTTATTTTACGGTTGGTTTGGCCTACGTAAGATGAGCTTCTGTTATAGAAAGAGCTTTTTTAATTAGTATTTGCGTGAAAACTGATATTACGTCGAAACTAACTAGAAAATCTTTTTCTTGTAAACGTATGTTGTTGATTATTTCGCAGCAATGTTGCGAGTTTTAACGTAGGAGGTCGTTTTTTCGATGAAGGGTTGGAGAATGGTGGCTAGATATTTTGCCAGGGCCTGAGTTGAGAAGCCAACAGAGCTTACTATTGGTCCTAAACGGACTCTAGGCTTGTGTATTTTGGGTAAGCCATAAAGTTATGGATGACTTTTCCCTAGGTGTGATCTTCTTCTTTATTTCTTCGTTAAGTGGAGATGATTTGATCAATCTTTTGATGGTCTTTTCTCGATAAGTGGTATGGCCTCTGTTTATTGGCTTATAAGCATGATCGTTTAAAACGGCAATAATCTTTTCATGATAATCTGTTTTGTTTAGGATCACTCTCGAATTTTCTTGGTTAGCTAGAAGTATTACGACAGAGGTATCTTTGCGCAGGCCTTGTATGGCTCGATGTTCTTCTGCAGAGAGATTACTTTTTGGAGGTTTTGCTTTGCGCAACACGTCTGAAATTTCTTGGCAGATATTTTCTGCTGTGTCGTTATTTAAGTTGGTTGGAGCTGTTTCAACTCCACATATTATGTTATCGGTTGGTGTCGAACACTTGTCAGATAAGTTCTGTAAGACTTAGGGCGCCTTCGTTGGCCGTTTTTTAATGGTGTTTTTGATGGCACCTTTAGTCGGATAATTTTCCTTTTCTGTCCGTCTGTTCTTATTAAGGCATCTGTTTCGGCTCTGAATTCTGCTAGAGTGTCTATAGTGGACCAAAGTGACAAGTATATAGTGTTGCTTAAGCGGAGCTGTAATTTATTAACTGGCAGTCGAAGGAGTTTAGATTGTTCTTGTCTGCTGTATTCTTTGTCGAGCAGGACTAAAATGGTGTTCTTTAGTATTCTGTCTGCCTTAAAGTTTTTTATATGATACTTAACCTTGCAGCAAGTCGGTGTAAGGTGTTGATTTCGGTAGTTGCGTAAGAAAGTGAAGTCGCAAAGTAGTTTCGATTTCTTCGCGCGTAATTTTTCGAATGTTTTTGAGTCGTAGTAGGTAAATTATGTTATGTCGGATGTTCTCACGCGTGTGATGTGTAATCGAAGGTTTTCGGGTATCCCGTGTGTATGCTGAGTCCTTCTCAGGATTGTATGGTAGCTGACGTTTCAGTGAAATCTCATTCATCATTTTCAAAGTGTTTAGGGTCGTATTGCCGAGTTGTGATTCGTTTCCCGAAAATCTTCGGTTACATATATATATATATATATATATATATATATATATATATATATATATATATATATATATATATATATATATATATATATATATATCAGGTTTCAACGATTAACCCATAAAGACAGACAGACAGACACTTCAATTTTATTTATATGTCTAGATTCATGTAGGATAGTTTATGAGTATAAATACCGTCATTAGTTTTCGAAAATTTTATTTGTTGTTTTATGGAAGCCCCTACAAAAAAATCAGTGATTTTTATTATTAAAGAGATAAAATTATTCCCGTACTTTCATTAGACCAACCGAGCCAATGTCTGATAAAATTGTAAATATAAATATGCATTTCATTTTAATAAGTATTTACTGATAAACAACCTATTTAATAATATTTCTTTAAAATATCTGAATTCAGTATTGTCATAACACTAGTTCTAGTAGGTTTAAGCCTCATATTATTTAGGTTACAGATCTTGCAGCATCAGTTGATAAGTCATCCAAAATATTAATTATGGTGATGCCGTGGGTAAGTTTTTTTAATGACTTCTTTTCCTTCATTTTCTTTAATAATATTATTTATCTATTTCTATTTGATAACTGCGTAGTGAATAATTGTCTTCAGAAAACAAATTTAAGTTCGCGAAATACAAAAGCCGTTCAGTTTTTATAAAAATTCATTTTTATAACGAATGTTTTAGAAAGTTCATAAATATCCTATTGTGACACTAAAAGAAATGGACAAAAAATGTTATCAGTCAATAAATATCGTAGCCTAGACTTATAAGGGATCCCTATTTAAAATTAAAATAAATAACAGATTTGGATGTTCTTTTATGTTACTTGTTATGTAATTCTTACGTTACGAGTTAAATAACAAATTTTGTATCTTTACTCTAAAGGATATTCCAAGTGTTTTTTGGGGGAAAATTGCTAATATTGCTATTTTTAGTTTCCTACTTAACATCAGTTAATTTATCTACGTTCTATAAAAGTTTATCAGATTTATTTCTCGATCGCATAAAATTACATTAGTGAACCTTCTTAAAATTTCCAGAAACTTTTATTGTCGGAAAAAATCACCAAATTTTTTGCTGGAAGAACTTTTTTATAAAACCTAAAAGCATAAATTTATACTTTTCCTATAATTTTAGTGCGAACACATCACGTTCATTTGCGCGTTTTTACCATTTCATTCTTTCGTGTATTTTTTATATCACTTATTTGCAGCTTTGCAGTGACAATAGTTAGAAAAAATACCAATATTCCTTTTCGCATTTTGTGTAGTTAGATAACCTGTTTCCTGTTTGAGATATTACGATAGAAACATAATTACATATACTCGTTTTTAAATATATGGTATCCGCTATTTCTATCTCCGAAACCATAAAAGTTGAAAAAATTATTCGACTGAAGAAAAGTTTGATTTTTCTTATTATCTTTCACAATACGTTGCTGCTTTAATTTTGGGAGCTTTGAAAATTATGTTAATTAAACAATGTATCAACTATGAACATGTTTTCATTGTAAACCCCAAATATCATTAGGGAATGTTTTGAAAAGTAGCCCTTCGTACGTCCCTATCTTTATTTGTATTCTTTTTTTGAATAACAATATTTGACCCTTTTATTACAACCCCATATTTAAAAAAAGTGTGTTGGTAGTGACACTATAAATTGGAGAATTGTAGAAAGTAAACTTAATAGGTTGTTCTCTCATATGTATATATATATATATATATATATATATATATATATATATATATATATATATATATATAGGGTGCCCAAGATAAGGAGGGCCAGTATGGGAATCTCGGTGACACTAAGAGTTACGAATTTGATTAAATAGGAAAAAAGTTATGTAATTTAAGAACCAAAGATATAACGGTCACAAAGTTTTGATATGACTTTTAGTGTCCGAATTATTCAGAGAAACAAAATTTTCAGATTCTATTTTTTCCTATGTTAATAAAGTTAGAGCGAAGTGGCTTGCTTGTTTACATCAACTTTTAGAAGCCTTAAAATATCGCTATCAATTTTCAACTTCAGTTTTTTAAATAGTATGTATTTTAAAAGCCTTTTTTATTCCTTATTTAATATTTACATATTATGGTCTAATTACATTTAGCACCTTTTTTGAATTTTTTTAAGTACTGATCTGTCTCATAGAGCATGTTATATGTATGCTGTTTAAGGTTTTATAATTTAAAGAAAAAGTACAAGTCACATTAGATCTTTCTTATTTCTAATTATAATGTTTGCCTCTAAATAAGCAAATACTAATTAGTTACTATTAAAAATATTTACCCGATATGAGATATGTCGTACATTATATCTATGAATAAAACACAAGAAGGGTCTAGACAATTCGTTCTTAAAACATTCCGAAATATAACGCTTCCTAAACAATGTATTAAGATATTAGAGTTTTAAGATGCCCTTTATGTTTAGAGAATGGCGGCAATTCTTTTTGCTTGTGTTCGCCAGTTGATGTTATCAGCAAGGCAAAATAAAAAAAATTAAAGGAAAAACGTAACCTTTATAGTTGTTTAGATTCGGCCATGTTTACTTGCAGTTATCTGTCAACAAAAATGAACCTATTTAAATATGATAATACTTAGCAAATCGAAATTGATTCCCCACGTCAAACCTCATTTAAATCTTTATGGCGGTCGTTGGTTTTTATAGTTAGTTACAAAGGAATCAAATACCATTGAATTTTATCTATAAAGATTCAGACAGAAAGAAAGAAGAAAAGACAGAAAGTAAATAATACCGATTGGTAAAACGCAAAAACTAATAAAACAATTAAAACCTTAACAAAGAATATGAGTGACCCTTATCTTATGTTATGCTCAGTAACCGGTCTATTGGAGGACTTAAAAAAGAATAATGATGATATTTAACAAATGTACTTACTTACGTCCAGACTTCAAAAGAAGACAATCTTAATTTGATTTAACTTATTAGGTCTGCTTTTATTTATGAAAATATTTGGTTATCACTTTTCTGCTCAAAATTTAGAAAACGAACGAACGATGTTTGCCCCTGGCAAGTTGGATTAACCGAATGATGACGGGTCGGTACGATTTTTTAAAATTTTTATTCATGTTTAGATTTTTTCGATTTTGATGAAACATCAACGCATATAATAATTTTTTACTTTTTAATCATCACGCCGCCTCCTAAGTATGAATCTAGCATCCTCACGTATCTTCTCGCTCACTGAAATTAGAAGGGAATGAGTTAAGGTTTAAAATTTCAAGAAAATTATTTAATTTTATTTTATTCCATGACGCATCTAGGTAATGAGCTAACTTGAAAAAAGTTATCTAAGTAACACTTACCTTGGATCCAATTTAATTTTATTTTACTTTTTATTTTACTTCTTTCCGCATTTAACTTTTTTTGTTTTTTACTGCTTTTTTGATGCTGAATTCAGTTAGTTTTTCGCATTGTCAAGTCCGGAATTTTTACCTCTCTATTGTCATGTTCAGATTTAAGTGTCAAGTTCGGGATTTTATAACTTTATAATCAGAACTCATTACTACTAGTCGCATTGTCAATTCAGGTTTTTCTCTACTTGGTCAAGCTTAGTTAATTTCTGATTCGTACTCATGCTACCGAAATTAATCAATCAATCATTGAATTGTTAAATTAAGACGTGTTTCAAAGTAATTATTAACCCTTCAGAACCGGCAAGAAATCTTGTATTTTTAACCCTCTGCCGAGTGGTAAGGTTCGATGCAAAGTCTTTCTCCTAAACGTACGATCGCTCTGCTTTATATTAATGCCTATAAGTTAAAATGATTTAATCTCCGATTCACGAATTATTGACTTTTCCCGTGAATGTAAAGTAATTCAACGTGTCACTAAAGCTCGCCATTTTTTTAGTGTTAAAATTTTTTAAATAAGTTATTTAGACTCCTTCACAATCTTTAAAATCTGTGGTTTTTATGTTGCCGAAACAATATACATTGAGAAACAGGATTTGTTCTAAGCCAAGCTCATTCGAAAAAAGGACAAGTTGACCCATAAAGAGCAACCCGTAGTGTCCTTAATTTGAAGAATCTTTTACAGTAGTCGTGACGTCACTCCCTGAAATCGGGTGATGTCCCGAACCATAGTGTCGCCGTTTGAATTCCGATTTTGTAGCTTCGGAAACACAAGTTTTCGAGTTTTTGCATGTATTCTGTTATTATTTAATTTATTTAGGGAGTTTGAGGCAATATCAAACCTTGGTTTAACATTTTTCTTGTGAATAAAATATAATAGATAATAATAGATGAATTATACAAGTCGGTGCAAGTCTGCGCTGCTTTTCTTGCTGCGCAATAAGTTGCTATGAAAAACACATATGGACCACACTAGTTATATTATATGATTGGTATGGTAAATAGCAAATATTTTTGTTTCTTGTCAAGAGGGAAATTGTGACGTCATTTTATTTAAACAGAATCAAGAATTATTTTAACATAAAAAGGTCAATAATTCTTTTAAAATTAATAAAACAGCATAATCAAAAATTCTGAGTGTATTTATTACTATGTTGTTGCATAAAAGTCACATTTCTACAATAAGCAATGAAGCTGTTAAAATAAACCAACTGAATTATTTGAAAAAGTAGATATGCTTATTTGCAGAACTGTGGCGGGGAATATTATTTTGTAGACGCGTCAAACTCGACAGCATCGAGGACATTTCGCACACAAGTTACATTCAACTTGATATAATATTTTTTCTATAAAAGTTTTATTGAAATATATTTTGATAAAAATTGTTTTTCTTATTCTGTAATATTGCCGTGACCGTCATATATATTTTGGGAATAACAAATAAAAACAAATATTTATCACTGAAAATGGTTTTATTGTTTTTCAAGATATTGTACGCGATGATCAATACACCTTTGTATGCCGTGGAACCAATCCGAAAAGCATTTGTGCCATATATATGCCAACATATCAACTGCCTCTTCTGGTGTGGAAAATCACCACGCAGTTTGTTCGGCATATACGGGAACAAAAAGAAATCAGTGGGTGCCAAATCAGGGAAGTACGTCGGATGGCTAATGAGTTTCACGTTTGGAATGCTTAAAAAGTTACTTATTTGAGTCGATGTGTGAGAGCTCGAATTGTCATGATGGAGACTGATCCGTATTCTCCGATTTGGTTTCCTCAATTCCCGGAAGACTTGCGGCAAACAAACGGTTATGTACCATACAGAATTATATGTAAGATTCTACAATTTTCTAAAGGTACGGTTGCGACATGGACTATTTTCGATAAAAACAGGCGATCATGTGCGTTCATATGTTTTCTGCGAGAGCAACTTTTGTCGGTTTTGGCTTATCAAGGAAGACCCATATGATCGACTGCTGTTTACTTTCGAGATCCAGCGGAAAGATCAAAGACTCGCCAGCTGTTATGATTTTATAAATTTTGTTTAAAGCACTGCGATAGAGTATTCTTTGAGCATATCCTTGCACCGATCGACACTAGCCTTTTTTCGCTATTGTCAAATTATGCGGAATCTGACGCAAACATAGCTTCTTGACGGCCAGATATTCATGTAATAATTTAAATACGCTGGTGTTACTAATGTACAGAGATGTTTTAATTTCACGGTATATCACCTAACGATCCTGTATGCTTAGTTCGCACACAGGAATGATGCTTTCTTGCACTATAACAGATTTTGGACGACCTTCGCGCAACGCTTGCGTGAGCGAATGACAGTCATAATAGAATTCACTAAAACAGCAATTTACAGTGGTTTTTGTAGCTATTTCGTCTCGATATAAACAACTAAGTTCATCGATGCACTCTTGTGCCACGTCGAAAAATGCGACAGATATTCACATGAAAATGTTCACAAGTTAATTACATTTTTTGTCCGAGATAAAATTTTGAAATTACAGATAGCATCCATGTGTGAAAATATTCTAAGTATGTATACCGTCTAAAATGTCAAACTATACAATGAATGATGCACCTCGCAACATCAGTATTGCCAGTTTCCGAAATATAAACGTTAGCCTCGTATTTAAATTCATTGAAATCTACACCTGGACATTAGCACGAAGACTTAATCTATTTTGACATTTATGGAAAAAATTAATAAATATTAGGAATTGTAAGGGCGATTTATTTCTCATTATATTATTTTTTTGCCCATTTTTTGTAAATTACATCACTGTTGCAAAATAAGACTCAACGCAACCCACATAAAACTTCTCCGTTTTGACAATGTTTCATTCCAGACATATGTTGTTTAAAGAAGCGCCATAATAAATGTGTGTTTTTTTCTACAAAATCTAAATAGGGCTATAAAACTTTGGTCACATGTGATGCAAAATTTAATTATTTTTGACCCTTTATAAGGTAACTTCATAAAATTACTATTCTTGAAAATGTAGCTTGTATCTAAAAGTAATGCACATTAATACTAAGAAAATAGTTTAATTGAAAAGACTCAAATTTTCTAATAAAAAAATCATAATATAAAAATTAAACGCTTTTAAAATTCCACCTGTTTAATTTATAACAAACTATTTCTGGTATTTGAATATTACATTAAAAACAATTCATAAATCTAAAATTTAAAATTACATTTCTGTGTGCCTTCCGTTACGTTCAATACAAACAATTGTTCTTCTTGGCACATCTTTAATGGAATTTCTGATACCAAGGGGCCTTATTCCTAAAATACAATATCAAGTCACCCTTTCCAAATGATCAGCCTTACGGAAAGGCCTTTGTTTGTAAGCTTTTTGTTTTAGGAAACCCCACAAGAAAAAATCAAGTGGGGTTAAATCCGGAGACCTAGCCGGCCAGTATTGCTCCATGTTGCGCTCAATTACTTTACCCCTAAATATTTCCAAGAAGCGTTCTTGAACTTGTCTTGTATTATGAATAGGAGCACCTTCACACTGGTACCACAGATTGTGCATCATTTCAATAGGCATATTGTCCAAAACTCTAAGGAGTTCGATGTTAAGGAAGCGTAGGCATTCTTCATAATTTAAATTACCTCCAAAAAAATAAGGACCAACAATTTGATCGTTTAAAACATCGCACCACACATTTGTTTTAAAGGAATACTGGCCTCTGCATTCTATTATAAAATTTGGATTTTATTGAATCCACCATTTACAATTTTGAGAGCTAATAACGCCGTTTGAAGTGAAAGTGACCTCGTCGGTCCATAAAACGTGAGAGAGAAAGGACATATCTTCTTTTTTTCCCTCTGGTACCAAAAAGAGAATCCCAAACCTATGTGAAAATCTTGTTTCATAAGAGCATTTATAAATTTCGGTTTATAGGGCTTACATTTATTTTTATGCAAACTCTTCCTTACACTTTCTTTTTGAACGTCACTTCTGCAAGAAACATATCTAATACTAGTTTGACCATGTTCCACAACATCTAGGCACACATTTAATTGGATTTCTTCATTATATTTTATAGAATTGTGAGGTTTTTTAAATGAATTTTCCACGGATCCAGTTAATTTTAATTTCTCTATAATTCTACTCATAATAGATTGGTGCATATTTTTGCCTGGATGCCTTTCATAAAAAATGTTGGCTGCTACATGATGACTTGTGTTTTCACCACATATTAATACAATTTCAATTTTTTCCTGTAAAGTTAACATTTTTTTAAATTTAATACGCAATATTAATTAAAAGACACTATGACAAACAGAAAGCAATTTGACTGTCATTATTAAAGCAAGGGCTTGATGATCTTTTTTATTATTTGTTTTACGGCCAACTTATTTTTGATGCATCATCATCGCAAGATAAAACACTAATTAATTTTTTGGAAAATGCACTTAAATAACAAGAGACTATTTTAACTTTTTTAATAACATAAGTTCATAACAAATTTTACTAATGGAGTTTTAAATTAAATCGTTGAAAATAGATAAACGTTACGTCAAGTTAAATGAAAATTTATTTTCAACCTAATGCAGACTTTACTGATGAGGCTGTGTACTTGTTTGTCTTATCATGTGTATTACTTTGAGACATTAACTACGTTTTCAAAAATAGTTATTTTATGAAGTTACCTTATACAGGGTCACAAATAAATAAAGTTTGTATCAAATGTGGTCAAATTTTAATAATTCTATTTGGATTTTGTAGAAAAACACACATTTAATATGGCGCTACTTTAAACAAAATAGGCCTGGGATGAAGCATTATTTTGCAACAGCGGTGCAATTTACAATATAAGGGCGAAAAATTGCATTTAAAAAAAAATTTTCTAATAACTTTTTTCGATATTTTGAGATATAATAAATTGAATTTTTTTTGGAAAAAAATTAAAATTTGACAGATAATGCTAATCATGTGACTACTATTGTTTTGGTTGATTTTCATCTCGATCGAAGTAAAAATCGATGCCAAAATCAAAATAAGAATAAAGCTATTACAAAAAATCCCATATGAGGCGAACTTTACTGCTCACACTGTATGTCTATCTGTCTGATCGCGGTCTATTTTTAACCAAAAAATCACCTTTCATTGATATATTAATAGCCAGTAAATGAAACATATTGTCAAACCAAAAGATATGCTACCACAAAAAATATATGTGTGGGGTAGGAATGGAACACTTTTTCTCAAAATTTCTATGAAAATTGTTTTACGGGATTTTCTACTTTTTTATGTTCTGTATCAAAACCAAATTGTATTTTTTAAAAACTGAAGTTTGCAAACCAATAGTAATACGTAGAAAGCGAACGCTATTGTTTAATATATGTATTTTTATCAACTGATGTGGGATGAATTGGTTTTGTCCTATTTGCTTATCATTGATTTTAATGAGCACATTTTGTACATAGATTTTTTTCATTTAAATACCTTAATTATTTTTGAATGAAGTTGATTTATGAAAAAATTATATATATATATATATATATATATATATATATATATATATATATATATACATATATATATATATATATATATATATATATATATATATATATATATGTATGTATGTATAAATATATATAACTTATAATTTCCAATAATATATTTTTCAATATCTTATTTCAATTCTGATGTTTAATTGCTAAATTTATAATGCTTAATATGTTTTACACTTATTTTTTCCATAACAAATAACTCATTTATCTAGTTTTACCTTTGTGATAAATTTCAAACTCCTAAATACGAGGAAGATGACGAATGTTTTTTCACAATGTTTCCATAGAGATCGTGTCTTAAGATTAATAAAATCATAAAGTTGAAATTAATAAATAACCAGCCCTTACTTGACTAATGTTCATATCAGACTCCCAGAACAAAAAAGGTTAGTTCAGGTTCGTATCAAACTACGCCAACAGGTTATCGAGTGGACAGCGTAATATTTAGAACTGAAGGGTTTTCCTTTAATTAGGAGCATTCTATGATTTTATAACATGACGTTTTTGAAGTTTATTGTTTCATGTCTTCATATTAATTTATAATATGTATACAGACACAAAAAATACTTCAGATTCAGATTTTATACTTCATCTGAAGTTTTTCGCGTAACTAAAAATTTTGAGTAGACGTTGTTGTTTTATGAATAGCTGGAGTAGAACGCCAAAGTCGATAATCAGTTTTTATTCTGTTTAAGAAATAAACATTCTATTAACAAAATCATCATGTTAGGTTTGGTAAAAAAGATTTGATGGGTGATTTGTACAAAATATATTTATTGAATGCAAATAAGGAAAATATCCTTTAAATTGAATAGTTTTTTTTATCGTCCAATATGTGTTTCTTTGCATTAGATACAGAATATGATATTAATTAGAAACTTGGAATATTATTGAATTGCTTAAGATGAAAACAAAAATTACATATAATTTGCGAGATAATTCAAACTATTATCACAAAATATTGTCTGCCAAAACTTCTGAGAATATGTTATTTCAAGATCTTTTGAGTTTAGTTTGAAATTTCCATACTTGGAAAACCTTATTTAAATATAAAGATTTTCACAAAAAAAAAAGAAGAAAAATGTTGTTTTTGCAATATTTCGTTACCACTCCAAGTTGCCATAATGACTTTCATGCCAGGACAAGTGTATACTTTACCTAGTCAGAAAAAGAACTTCTTAGCCTATTAATTACCTTGTCCTTGGTACTATCGCCTTATATTTTTATTCCTGTATTCTACTAAATTACCAGACAAGTTTTAGATAACAGCGTCACGTTTCCTAGAAGACGACTAAAGACTCTTAACACAGTTTAATATAGCTTTAGAATACTTGTGAGGACTCTGCTGATTTTCCTTTTTTTAGTTCATTGGTTCTAATAGTTTCTGATTTTTAAAAAATCTTATCTTTTTGTTTTCTTTTGCTGACGGATTTTTAGAATTCTTGCAGTTGAAATGCTCTTAAGCTCTGACAAGGAAAAATAGCATAATAAACCCTCCTCAGACATTGTCTATGTAAGAGACAAAGAGCCAGAAATAAATTTTCATTAGCATGATTGGCCATCGGTGTATGAATACTTTGATACTTCAATAAAATTTAGTCCAATAGTTTTAAGAAAACTTAGGTTAATATATGAAAATAGTAAATCATTAGAGTCAGTCAGTATAAGGATTAAAATTTTATTTTATGAAGCGATTGTAAAGAAATATTTCATGATCACATCTTTTGAAAGAAAAATAACTACTTTCATAAACTAATTACACTACTTTACAGCCAATTTGCGACTGTAATGTAAAAGGCAGTCCTTGGTTAATTTTTGGTCTCGAAATGCGAAAATGATGGTAAAAACTTTCCAACGCGTAAGATTTTTGAGTTATGATTTTTTCAGCAAAAGTGAATGAGTATTTTAGTCACATTATTTTAAAAAATAATTTGTAAGATACCGGAGCGCAATGTTGCTAAATTTAAGTTTTTCATAAGTTAGGGAGATTTGGCACAATTTAGCAACACCCCGTGGGGGTGTCTAGAGATAACAAGTCAACCACAAAATCTCAACCCCCTATGGCTTAAAATAACGGAATGATCCCTTTAAACCCAAATAATTAAAAATTTCAATCTGCCCCGTAGCCGAACTATCTATAGATGGTCCCTATATACGAGAGGTACACTGTCGCTTTTCGAACTTTCGATACCCGATGTTTCTAGAAAATATCAGAAGTACTGATGGGCTGTAAAACTAGCTGGCCGGCAGTCGCATCATTAGTATTGGTTTATCACGAATAGTGGTCAATATTAGATACACAAGCGAAATACGCGAACAAGACAATAGTAAGAGCCTTGTATTAGTGTTATCTTTATGTTGAATAAAGTTAGTTGATGCCTCTGAAGGTAGTATCATCGCTGAACCGACGTACGCGACAGTACAAAAATGTCTAAAGTAGAGAAACGTGGCTATATTAACCTCGCCGATAATTTTTGCTACATATGTGGTCAGTTTACGCCACGATCGAGACAGAAATCCTCACATATGTTGCCGAACCTGTGAAGCTAATCCAAGTAACTGGTTAAATGGTAAACGCTCTTCTATGCCTTTTGCAGTTCCAATGATTTGGCGAGAACCAACAAATCATTTTAACGACTGAGCAAACATAATATTGAATATTCGGATATTCCCTCAGTAATAAGACTGGTTCTTCATGGAGTAGATTTACCAGTTCCCACGCCTCCGGCAAAATGGGAGGAAGATTTAGAAATTTACGATGATAAGGCAAACCCGATAATGTATCAGAAAAGGACGATCCTTAACTTCCTGATAGTGAAGGAAAATCACCCCATTTAATCGAACAACCTGAATTAAATAATCTAGTTCGGGACCTCCACTTATCCAAGGAGCATGCTGAAATATTAAGGTCTAGATTACAAGAATGGAATTTACTAGCCATTAGAACCAAAGTTACAATATTTAGGAATCGTAACCAGGAGCTATCTTCATTTTGTATTTCTGTTAGTCCAAATAGTGTTATGGAAAAATTAGGATTTGCACATAACCTGCACGAATAGCGCTTATTTATAGATTCTTCTAAAATAACTTTAAAAGCAGTTCTGCTCCATAATGGCAACAAAAGACCCTCTATTCCTCTTGCACATGCAGTTGACATGAAGCAAACATACGAAAGTATGTCCCTTAATCTAAATTCAGTAAGCTATAATACGTATAAGTGGCAAATATGTGGTGACCTAAAAGTCATAGGAATATTACTAGAGCTTCAGGGTGGAGATCTACCCACAAAAGTGCCTTAAACCTCACGATATATATATATATATATATATATATATATATATATATATATATATATGAGGTGCGTTGGACTATTCTGTACTGACGTGAGCCAACAAGTTCAAAACCGGTCTACAGATGGTGGTGCACTACCAGGAAAGGTTTCCACTCCAGTGTTGCCAATCGTACGGTAATTACCGTACATGTCGGTAATTTCAGTCATTGTACGGTACACGAACCAAACCCATTACCGTACCATAACAGTATGGTAATTTCACCAATTTGAGAGTTTCATTAGTAAAGAAGCTTCTGGAAGCAAAGCGATATACTTGGTCAATTCTCTTTTATTAGGATATTTTTGAAAAAATATTTCATTTCATTTTTTTTTGTAGTAAGTGATGCAATTTATTCTCACATTAAAAAATATTATTTATGTTAAAGTTGGACCACCCTATTTACTTAAATGATCTAACTTTAAAACCAGTGTAAGTTGACGGTAGAGGGTTTAAATTGACAAGTATAACGATAAGTCAAGCAAGTTTAGAACCTTAAAAATGCAAGGTTAAAAAAATAATTTCCCTTTATTACTAAATGGGTAAAAATAGAATATTGTGTTTATTTTCTGAAGACAAGTATTCTTCTCACTAGTACTTTTTAAATATTCCTGTCAAAGCGTTTATTTGTTGATACATTGTATGTAATACAAATTACTAAAGTATCACAAGCAAAATGAAACTGGCCAATTAGAAGATCTAATTTCCATGGTAATTAAATCAGGTCTGTCTTAAACCTTTTTATTAAAACTGGCTGAAATATTTTTACTTTATTACTCTCTAAATAATATAATTATTACGGTACTATTTTAAACAACAAATTGTTTTAAGATTTTTAGAAAAAGAAACGAAATTTCGAGTGATGGGTTTAAAAGAAAGATGCAAGGATAGAAAATCGCCCGCTTAAGATGCCAAAACCGATAATCACAATAAATTTTCCATTTTTTTTTTAAATTGAGTCCATTACAAGGCTGGTACGGTAATTTATATGAGCTCGGTATGGTATTCATAAATCAAAAAGTTGGCAACGCTGTTCCACTCTTTCCTGGTATTCTTGCAATATGAGATAGTGCTTGGTCTCTACCTATGTTAGAACAGAGTATATTTGTCCTTATATAGGGTTTTTTCAGTTGGTTGAGAACTAAAATAATTTCTCTTATATAATCGTACTTCGGAGTGGATTTACGAAGTATTGCTGTTTTTTTTGTCTTTGGGACAATAGAGCAACACAGAGCCATTACCAAGTAAAAGAATGGCTTCTGAGAGATCAATATATTCCAGGTCACGCTAACGTAAAGAATATATCTCTTGTGAATCCCAAAAAAGTACTGTTATCTCCATTACACATTAATCTGAGATTGATTAAAAATTTCGTTAAAGCATTAGATAAAGAAGGAGATGTGTCTAAGTATTTTAAACAAATTTTTCCTAAAGTGATGCTAAGCTTAAGGAAGGAATATTTGTTGGACCACAAATTAGAAAAATACTAAGGGATCAATAGTTTGATCAAAAATTAAGTGACATGACACATTCAACATTGACCAAAAAGTCAGAGAAATAGCAGGTCTATATAATAAGAATACCACTAATACCCTTGTGGACCCTGATGGTAAAATTATCTTGGACGAAAAAGAAATTTTTGAAACATGGGTTAAATATGTGAAAGAATTATTTGATGATGACAGACCGAATGAACACAACTCCGATGATCTCGCTAATATAGACATGGGACCAGAAATTCTAAACAGTGAAGTTCTACATGCCATAAGATCTGCAAAAACCAGGAAAGCCATCGGGCCTGATAATGTCCCAACCGAGCTGTTACAAATGATCCATGAGGAAAATATAGGAATCTTGGTCTATATTCGTCCCAATCCCAAAAAAACAGAGAGCAAAGCGATGCAGTGAGTACAGACTAATAAGTCTAATGAGCCACACTTTGAAGGTCTTTCTCAGAATCATCCACAGCAGGATAAGATCTAAATGCGAAGCAGATTTAGATGGAACCCATTTCGGATTTAGAAACGCCCTAGGTACTAGAGAGCCTTTATTCGCTCTAAATATACTTCTGCAAAAATGCCGGGACAAACACAAGGATGTATTCGTATGTTTTGTTGATTACGAGAAGGCCTTCGACAGAGTACAGCACAGAAAACTCATAGACATTTTAAATAACGCCGGCGTAGACAGCAGAGACGTAAGAATTATTAAAAATCTATATTGGCAGCAGAAAGCAACAGTAAGGCTAAGTGGAAAACTCACAGAAGAAAGTAAAATTCTGCGAGGCGCCAGACAGGGCTGCATACTATCTCCACTGCCTTTTAATATATATTCAGATAAAATCTTTAAACGGGCTACTCAGGGACAACGAATGGGAGTACAAATCAATGGAGAATATATAAATACAATACAATATGCTGACGACACTGTTATCCTAAGCGACAAACTATAAGACCTGCAACATCTATTAAACTGTGTTAACACTGAGGGTTGAGAAATGGGGCTCAACATAAATATCAAAAAGACAAAATTTATGGTCTTTAGTAGACAACCTCATCTTAACGCTTCAATACAAATAGAAGGAAAAAGTATAGACAAGGTGACTCATTTTAAATATCTTGGATGTTATATCACCGAAAATCTAAACCCAGATAAAGAGATAAGGTGTAGAATAGAGACTGCTAGAGCAACTTTTTAAAAAATGAAACCACTTTTCTGCAATGATAACCTCAACCTAAAGCTACGACAGAGAATGATAAGATCATACGTCTGGCCAGTGTTACTATATGGGGCAGAGATCTGGACAATTAAGGCTTCCACGATTAATCGGTTGGAGGCTCTCGAAATGTGGTTACACCGGCGAATGCTGAGAATACCTTGGACAGCTAGGCAGACCAACGAAATGGTACACAATAGGGCCGACACAACTCGTCTACTATTAAACACTGTAAAGTGTAGAAAAATCTCATATCTTGGACATATATTCAGAGGGGAGCGATATAGAATTCTTCGGCTAATCATGATGGGTAAAGTAGAGGGACGTAGAGGGGTAGGAAGGAGACAGGCTTCCTGGTTGAGGAATATTCGTGAAAGGACAGGTATACGTAGCGCGGGGGAACTGTTCCAGCTAGCGCAGGACCCTGAAAAACTTGCCAATGTAATTGCCAACGTTAGGGGGACCTGATATGGCACTTGAACAAGAAGATTAATATAAAAAAAGTTTTTATTAAATAAAAATAACTAATACATTCTATAACTCAAAATCTATACGTGGTGGAAAATTTTCGTTGTTAAATTCACAATGCTTTAAACAACCACGGCCAGCCATTATAACATCAGTCACAATTTTTTTGTATTTGTTCACTAGTGTATCAGCTTTTTTCGAAAACGATTATTTATTTGTTTCTTAATTGCACTTGCAAAATTTAGATCATGGTAAATTTTACAGTTCCTAAAACCATTTGGACTTAATGACCATGAGCTTATTTAATTAGTTTCTGTCAACATATTAAAAGAAATATGTATTTGCTTGTATAAAATTAAAAATATGTTATTTTGATTATTCAAGAAAATAAAGGAAGGTTTACGAAGAACGTAAATTCGATAAGAAAAACAGTACCAGTTACAGGCTTACAATCAATAAAATTTGACCCCTGACAAATTCGATGTTTTATCTATAATAAGAATTAATTTACACAATTGTTTAGTTAAACATAAATCGATAATAAATATTATTATTTCTATAATGGTAGGTGAAGTGACTTAACAGTAGACACCCATTTTATTTGTTTATTTTTAAGAATATATACGTTGTTGACAACTATTGTAAGAAATGTGAAAAATTAACTAAGCCAAGCATAATTGAAGAATTAATAAATTGCAAGTACATCAATAGTGTACAAAAAAACGTACAAATATAAATAATATATTTTTATTGGAACTATTACACCAGAGTACACACTTTGTTACATACAGGAGTAATTGTAAATATCTAAACATTTATTGCATATCTATGTACATTATTTGTGCTGATTGTCTTAGATTTTCTTGTTTTTGTTTAAAATTTTATTTCGCATTTTGATATTTATTTTTGTTAGCAGTTTGGTTGCGCTCGTATGCCGACTCTGTATTACCTTAAAAAAATTGTCTACACTTATATACTAGAAATTTTTATAAAAATATGGGCAGCAAGTTATAGGATAAAAACCAGCAATAGATGCCTTTGAGGCGGCAGAAATAATGGCAAGGACATAAATGTAATTATTAATAAAAGTTTATTAATTTGACGTATAGTTCGGGGGCTGGGTACTTTTCCGTTGTTTTTCAAGGTACAAGGATAGAAACAACTTATTCCTATGTATTGTTGTCTGCTGAAATCGAATTGGTTTTTCAAAAATCACGAAAAGGGGTACCAATATGTTTAAATCGCATTTGTTTAAACAAAAAAAATGATAATTTTTCGATATAGAATATCTACCATCGTATAGTATGGATCAAAACAAGAAAAAAAGTTTATACATTTTATATGCAAAAAATCAATAGTTTCGGAGTTATTAATAATTGAAAATGAAAATTTTGTAATTTTTTGATATTTCAAACACCGATAATTTTGATCTAAACAATATTTTTCAAACCCAAAAACCGTTCGAAAGTTGAAACCTAGATCTACAACCTACAATTAATAGAAATATCAAAAAGTTTGCATAAGGCAGGTATTTTGAGCGATAAGCAAATTGGGTTTTGAGCGCCTACTTGTGCGCGCCACTATATCTATATATACAATGTACGACGTGGAGGTAGCTATACCGACGCGTACACGAAACGTAAATTGTTTATCGCTCAAAATAACTGCCTTATTTGAACTTTTCAATATTTCTATTAATTGTAGATTGCATATCCAGGTTTCAACTTTTGAATTGTTTTTTGACTTTGAAGAAATATTGATTAGGTCAACGAAAGTTTTATTATTAATAGCTCCAAAACTATTGATTTATTATGTACAACATATATAGGGTTGTTTCTTGTTTTGACCCATGGTATACGATGGTTTAGTTATTATATCGAGAAACTGTCATTATTTCATTTGCTTAAACAAGTTAGAAAAATATAATTTTTTTGATTTTCAAAACCAATTTTTTTCATGAAATATAAGAAACAAGAAAATAATTTTGTATCTTACATACAAATAGTTGGTAGTTTGTAAACATTTGAAGGTCGAAAAAATGCTCTTTTCATAATTTTCCTTACTGTGCCCTCACCTATCAGATGTTGCCATGAATAGCCTCTTTTCACGACTATATTATTTCACGCGCTATTCAACAAATTGTAATTTCGACGCATTTTAACTACTCGATAGGTACCATTCCATTCTTAGACAGGAGGTACCTAAAATAACAATAAAAAAAATATTAATTTTAAAATTGCGATAACTTCGTTTATCGTAGATAACTCATTTTTAAATCAGTGATTAAACGATAAGTTGAATTTAAATTAAGTCTTAAATTTCCCGCTCATCTTTAGTGGAGTAAGCCATCGTTGGATTCAGGTTCAAACTTTCAAATTCTTGTATTTTAGCACTTACTAGTACAGCTTAATGAGCAGTATTTTCACACATAATGGAGACTAAAAGGCTTCGATTATATAGTGAATTAATAGTTAATATTGAATTTAGTATATTTTGTCAAAGTAAAGGTGCATAAATACGGGGGGAGGGGAAGGTGGCCGCGAAAAAATATTTAAAACAGCTGAAATTAAAAAAGACAACATTTATGAGCGACTCCTTTGCTTAGAACAAAAATAAATATTTTTTATATAGTTTAAACAAAAACATCTACGTACATGACGTCAAGTATTGTTAACAATTGTAATTTAAGAGTGCCTCGTACATTTAAATAGTATATATCGCACAAATGTGCGCTCGAAACGCAATTTGTTTTTCGCTCAAAATAACTGCCTTATGCAAACTTTTTGATATTTCTATAAATTATGAGTTGTAGATTTAGTTTTCAACTTTCAAATGGTATTTTGGATTTGAAAAAATATTGATTAGGTCAAAAGTTATCGATATTTGAAATTTAAAAAATAACGAAATTTTAACTTTCCGTTGTTAATAACTCCGAAACGATTGATTTTTTTATATAATATATATGGAGTTTTTTTCTTGTTTTCATCCATATATATATATATATATATATATATATATATATATATATATATATATATATATATATATATATATATATAGGATCGTGTAGGTTCTACATCGAGAAATTATAATTTTTTTTATTGGTTTGAACAATTGCGATTTAAACATATTGGTACCCCTTTTCGTGATTTCTGAACAACAAATTACAGCTGACAATGACATGGGAATAAGTTGTTTCTATCCTTGTACAACGGGAAGGTACCCAGCGTCCGAACTAGTATATATTTTTTAATGTTTTTTCATGCATAACTTTTGATATGAGCAGCTTTTATCAAAGTACTATGAGGTTACATCACACTGAAACTTAATAACAACAACATGTATTTCGTGAGCGTATATATACCAGAGATGAATAAGAGAAAGGAGAAAAGAGAATTTTTCGACCAACTTTAAAACATTACTAATTTATTCCCTATCAATGATCGAATCTCTAATGGGTGATCTTAACCCTAGGATAGGTAACGATGCAGTCCCAGGCGTTATAATATATATAAATAATACATATCCCCCACATAAACAACAATACAATTACACCTTCTTCAATACCAGGAATCAGAAGTCAGTCTTTGATTATAGAATTACCAATAGAGGAGTCAACCTCAGGAAATATTAGATGTAATGTAGAATCACCAAGTAATTATTCTACAAAATATTTTTATCAAAGAAAACTGAAAGAAAAAATTGCTGTTAACTCCATAATTGAAGACGACACGAGAGATACGGCTTGGATTAAAATAAAAGATAGTACCACAGAAGTCTTAGGTTCCAGAAAAATCAAGTTCAATAAAGCAAGAACCAACAAATTATAGTTTACAGAAGAAATAAAACTAGGTAGACAGAAAAAATTTGATCTTATTTTTTCCTATTTTGAAGGATAACACCTGAAAAATGGGAAAGTCATTTTAGAAACCTTCTAAACAACCAAGAAACAAGTAACGATGATGAAGATATTAACAGAGACTTCCTAGAGGAAAATTTGGATAACCCTGAAATTATTAAAGAAAATGTAGGACAAATCAGACTTAAATCTAAAAACAGTGAAGCGCCTGGTACTGATCACATAACTAACGAACTTATCAAATATGAAGGTCAAGAAATTCAGCAGGAAATTACCACTATCTACTGAACGGAAGATCAGGATAATTATGACTATATATAAAAAAAAGGTTACAAGCAAGAATCAGCAAACTACGTAAGCATAACCTTTCTAAACGCTATCAAAACAACTAATAAAGATCCTTTCAGTAAAAATCAATAGAATGATCACTATATGCAAAGAACGGCAAGATTTCAGACAAAATAAATCAACTTCATCTTCATAATCCGACAATTAGTAGAACAATTAATAGAATTTTATAAACCGCTATTCCTAGATTTTGTTGATCTCAAACAAGCTTTTGATCGCGTCCGCCTGAAAGATGTAATAAAGATCCTGGAAAAATATAATGTTAACGTTAAAATACAGAAAAGGCGCAGACAATAGTTATTTCAAGAGAATTAATCAGATGTAAATTTGCCACTAATAACAAAATCACTAATCAGGTGATGAAGTTCAATTATTCGGGATGGAAACATCATCAGATAAGAACTTGATTACTGAAGTATGAACACAAGCAAATATAGCAGGTGAAATATAAGATATTTGAGAGACATCATTTGGAGAAATAAGCATAAAACCAATCAAAGGAAAATTTAAATATATAAAACTTGTGTAAGACCAATACACACTCAGATACGACAAAAACAAAAAGAATCCTACAATCAACTAAGATGAAAATTCTCAGAACAATAGTTAGTCTACAAGACAATGTAAAATAAAGAATGTGGTAAGATGGACAAGATCAAGGCGTCGCGAATGGAGGAAACATGTAGATTGCATGACCTCTGAAAGATCACTGGGAAGACAAGCAGATAACAGGACATCGTTAGAGTACTCTTAATGGGGTGACAAAAACATTTTCAACTGTTAATTGTTGGTAAGCTAACTTATTCGCGCATTTTTGACGCAGTGAGATATTTTATTGTAGTATTTATCATATTGGAGAAAGTAATTTCAAAGAGATCCCCGACGGATTTATGTAGAGAAGTCAAAGACTGAACGACGAACTGAGCGGACATTTTTGCATATATCATTTAACGGAACTAAAATGTTATGATCCGAATTTCAGCCCGTTGTAGAGTAGAAGAGTTTGTAAAAATATTTCTAGGTTGAACCCTAGCATTTTACCTCGTTTCAACGAATTTTTTTCTCCTTTTCACTGCATTTTAAAGATATTTGATGTCTTCGTGTAAAATTCTAAATAAACCTACCCATTTTAAATCACTAACTGAAACTGGAAAGATTGAAAGAAATAAAAATTTAAAAAAAATTGAACTAATCTCAAAAAATTGCCATCAAAAGTAAAAATATATTAATAACTTTTTTAAAATATAGTTTAATAATCGTAAATTTACATTTTTTTGAAGTTTGCGCCAAATTTAAAATTTACATAAAATATCTGCAAACTATAAAAGGAGACTCTTATCAAGACAAAGAGAAATCGAATACAAATCAAAGACTATGAAAACAATATAATAATGATATGTAGAAAATACCAATTGAGCTTGAATTAATTAAAAAAAAACTGCAAGTACTGCCGTGTTGACCTCGAACAAGTGCTGAGTAAATAACTAAATCTAAGATTACTAAATTAATTAAAATATTACAAGACAGTTATTAGCTCATTTTTAGGATTCCGTAGAAACCTTTATAGATTCGTCATGTCCATCCATCAGTTTGTATGTCAGTCTTATAAGTTCGTCAGTCTCCAATCTTTTGAAATGAAATTTTGTAGGCACATGCCTTCCAGTAGCCTAAAGATAGATCTGTGGCGAAATAGCGTATATCCTCTTATGTGAAAGTAGGAAAGAAATTTTTTTTTTCGTTCTACCTATTGAGTAGGGTATTGTTGGATAAGTCTTAAAAAATATAAATAAATTTTTAATATTATATTTTTTATTTAGTCGCTGTATTCGTAAATGTCCCTCTACTAACTTTCCAAACGTGAATTTTAAAAAATTTGGTATAATAGCTCTTATTGAATATATGCAACGAGAATTACGTCAATTAATTTAAGGTATAAAAAAGCTGCTAAAATTATAATTAAATAAATATATGAGTAATTTCCGCTGATTTTTAAAATTCAAAGTACTGATGCATTGCTCAGCCAACTTAAACGGCACACTTTTGAAAAAGTACCAGAGTCTTAGTTACGGCTCAAAAGGTTCACAACTTTCTTTTGAATACAGTGACGTTAAATGCCGATTTTTTACATTACTGTAATGGGTGCTGCATACAAAAAAACAATTATTTTACCTCATTAACTGAAAGACGATTTTTGTAAGAATCTGAAACTCATATGGTACCTCTATTTACCTCTGCATTTTCGAAAAATTTTGCATATAAACGTATGGCTTTAGGTTTAAGAATATTTAATGAGGATATTCGATGGGTACTCGATTTTCGTAAATTTATTTTTTTTATAACTTTTATTGCTCCTGCAAATGACTGACTTACTATTGTGAATTCATTTATATAATATAAAATGATTGAAATAAGAAAATAAATCTATCTAAACTAGAACAGTGTGCCTATTTATTGAAAAATTATGTGCTTGATTCAAAATAGCAATAAATACCGTAACTCATTTTCTGAAACAAATTTTTTAGAATAGAAATCATGAAAAAAAAATTTTATCTAGTGTATAATACTGTAAACTGTTTATTTCATTATTTTAAAAACAATTATGTGAAAACCTCTACTAGATGCGCGCTGAATTACTTTATACATGACGACTTAGATATGACGCCACATCCTTAATCCATCAAAATATTGCACGTAAAAAGTGACGGTCCAAGTACGCAATATAAAAATAAAACAAATTTTCAGTTATTCACGCATTTTTGTTATATACTCAGTCTTGTTATGGCTTCTTGGAACTTTACTACTCCAGGGCACGGAAAAATCGGCGCGGATGCCACTGATGGGACAGTAAAAAGATTATGTGATCAACGCATTTCTTGAGGAAAAGATGTGTTATCCGTCGATCATATGATAGAATCCGTAAGAAAATCGCCAAATGCCAAAATTCATATTTCTTCGATCACTACCAAAGACATTGAAAAAGTAGATTTGATGAACGCTAAAATAAAATCAGCCCAGAAATTGAAACAAATTTTTCAGCTAATTTGAAATATAAAAAAATCGTCAACATTGTACCTTAACTCGCTTACTTGCAGATCTTGTTTGGATAAATTACCCTGTAAGCTATTTCCCTATTTGGATAATGTTCAACAGTAATGAAAATTGCGAGATGTTAGTGGATCTTATAGTGTCAAAATATAGTTTGGAGTTGAAAACCACCTCCATAAATTAAAAAGTGTTAATTCTTTTTGTTCTGTTTCTTAGTTTTTTGAGGCAGTTTTTTTACTACTTATTCGTCCGAAATTTAGTTCCTTGTACACAAAAAAGAATTGTGTTCTGAGCTTTTTCAGTAGTTACGTAAGCTTTTTGATGATTGAGGCTACTTATTGACCTATTTTGAGGGTTTGTTATAAATTTGTTGTATGTACGTTTGTACTTAATTATTTCACACATGCCTTCAAATTTAGAATCAATTCGACTCTGAAATGGAACAACAATTCTAAAAGCTCAATCTTATTTTCAGACTTTTGAGGTATTTTCGACTGTAGGGGATAATTTTGGGGATGTACTTGTAATCTCAACCTCAGATTTGATTTTAGTTTGAAAAAAAAACTTGGCTTACATTAGTCCCTTTCGTTGGTGCAAACTCTTTTCTTTTTACGAACCCCTATAATACAACAAGGAATAATTCATTTGCCTATACTAGCAAAAAATGATAAAAAATACTTTTCCGAAAAGACTTGATAAAAAAACGAGTAACGGCAATTTCTTCCAACAAGAATATGTGATTACTTAAAGAAAAACTCACTTTTGATAGTGTGCCATTAATACTTCATTTTCATTTTTTCGAAGCTCAAATTTTAGAAATTAGGAGGAATTACTTATATATAGCCCCGAGTTCATTCATCAGAAATGTAACCTAACTATGTAATTGTATGACATTTGATTGCAATTTGTTGTCAAGGAAAATTGTTACGGACAAGTTATATTTACTAATTCATGAAATACCAAATATATCTTTGACATTTAGTCTCCAATATTTCTATAATTTCTCCGACAAAAAGCCCATTTTTCGTGAAAAATTTTTGCAGACATAAGCTTTCAATTATTTCAAAGACAGAAGTGCAATGAAGTATTACAAAAAACTAACAACGCCGATAACTGCTACGAAACCCTAACATAAAGTGGGCCTGATACGCACTTGGTCTTTTTTTTTAGGTTTTAATTTTTAATTTTAACCAGGAAAAAAATCGTTTCTCTAAAAGGGTGAAGAATGAGCAAATTTCAACAATGGGTGCCCATGTTCGATCCTAAATGAATTTTTTTATTCACTTTTTATTGCTTGAAAAATTATTATTAATTATCACAAATGTTTAGAAACTAATAAATAGTATATAAGTGTAGTTATGAGTAATGAATAAATTTGGGGAAAAGTTGTAGAGTCATTTTATCTACGCGGAGGAAGCCAATAAAAAGCTAAGTTGTAAGAAATACTATTAAGATCTTGAGAAAAAGAGAGCAAAAAGATTGAGGAAAAACGAAAATACGAAACTTTCTGCTTTAGAAATTTAAGCATTGGATAATAACGACATGGACATTAAAAAATATTAAGATCCGATATAGAGCATAATATAACGTTATTTCAAATTACTAGTTTTTAAAATTATTTTGATATAAAATACCAAACTTTAGAGTCCAATTTTCAAAATTCAGTTTTTAATTTATCTCACACCTACTTAGCTAATACAGGAGGATTTTTTACATAAAATAATCTACTCTTAGAAAAAAATTACATTCTGTAAAGATTTATGAGGTTACAATACTCATATTTATTACATTTATCAACCACTTTATCGGAATTATCTTTTAAGTATTATATTTATGACAGTATATGTTTTTGTTAACTTTTGGTTAAGTCAAAATAATGTTAATTTTTATCAGAGATTATAGTCATTGTCTGGATGTAATAGAGGAGAATGTCCAAAAATGACGCAATTAACAAATCGCAACTAAACGTCAACCAGCTATTTAATAAATGCTATTGCGTAGAAATAACAGGATTCTCCTACCTTTTCCTCTACCTAGGTATACAGAGCGTGTTGGGTAGTACTTAGGAAGTTCATCTCTGCCCTCTTTTGCAAGTAAGTCTGCTGATTTCATTTCCCTTCAGCCCATAGTGTTACATATTGAATTCGGTTAACCGTTTACTGTAATGTGTAATATTATGGTGATTATGGTGTAAAATTTACTTTAATATTTATGAAGATAATTCTTGCTGCTTTCCGAAAAAGATTCTTTTCTTCCATTAAAAAGTATTTTCAATCAGAACCTAAGTTTACCTATATTTAATTTAAAATCCATAAACGTAAAAAATATATTCTGAATATTTAAAAAAATTTATTTATTCCGTTAGCTTTATGAATGCTAAATTAATAGGTAAATTAAACATCATGGGCTGGTCTAAACTTGAAATAAATGCTTTTACAACAACATTTTACTTATTGAATGAAGGTTATTGAACCTTTTTTTAGATGGTGCTGTTACTTTTAAAGAGTGTATTTAGGAACAGAAACACCTAACTTTTACCTCTGCAGCTATTTTAAGCTATTTAGTTTAAGTATAGGTTATGTTAGAGGAAATATGTCTAGATCCTTTTCAGAGCTTTTTCTGTAATAAAAATCTATTTTTACGCCATTCAACCTTTTTTTTATTGAAAATAATAATTTATTTTAAAATCTTAACAAATTGAATAACGTTAGTATAATATATGTTAATTAGAATATTGTTACCTAATTGATACTTGCGGTTCCACTACTTTCTTCCACTTTTCAGCCAGGAGAAGAGGGTCAAGTAACAAATATCATATTTATTTCATTTAAGGATCGGTAAAATCTTGTAGCAATTGGGGTTTTGCAAAATTCAAGAATTCTTGGAATTGCTTATCTGGTTTCCTTATTTATGTTTATATTAAAAACATTTTATATGAAAACGCTTGGACATGTAATTTTTGTTATTTAAGAGGGATATATATATATATATATATATATATATATATATATATATATGTATATATATATATATATATATATATATATATATATATATATATATGTATATATATATATATATATATGTATATATATATATATATATATATATATATATATATATATATATATATATATATATATATATATATATATATATATATAGTTAAGGGGTCATAAGTAGGGCATCTATTTTTAGTTTGTTATAAATTTTTGACTATTGGCTATATATACCAAAATATTTTTATAGGTAAATTTTAGATACCTGTGTTATTTTTATATAAATTTTCCATTCCTTTTACCAAAGCAGATATTTGACTTTCTAGAATCATTTGGGGTGTTTAATTAGTATTTACAAGTACATTTTTGTAATATTAGTTAAAGATATGTATATTTTCTGACATCATAGTGACTACACAATATCAAACTCCTTTCTTTGAAAAGCGAAGAGAAAAAAAAATTGAAGACACCCTCTACTGAAACAGTTTATTTTCTCATTATCAAAGAAATTAATTAAGTGGATTTTATCTTAAGAAATATTTTTTTATTCGGAGGTTAATGTTCTGTGAACCACTCTTTGGCTTATCAACTATTTTGTTGTAAGCAACATTTTTTTAAATATATTAAAAAAATAAATTGTAATAACATTAATATACCATATATTAATTACTAGATTTAGATACTATACACACTTTTCAGATCTATATTTATAATTACTGTCAAAAATCGTAGATTTTCAACATAATTTGATTACACTAGACCTTGTTTCTAAAGTTCTATTCCGATTGGATCGAACGGACCCGATGCAGTTACTGTTGGTTGAAACATTTCTACTCAACCTTTTTTGATTTGAATTAAATTCACCTGATGGAAAACTTATTTTGCATATTAGAAATTTATTCAAGTTGAAAAGACACGTACTTAGGCAGTTGATTTATTCAACATCAAATTACAGAATATATACAACCAAAAAATCTTGTTAATTTGTCAAAATTTCAGATGATAAAATAAATAAATTGCTAGTCTGATAAATATAAATCTTTGCAACTCACTTACTCGCCAAATAGTAAGGGTATTCGTTCCCAATTGTGTAAAGAAAACTAGCCGGCATCGGCAGGAATTGAAATCGGAACAGTTTTCTAGAAAAACCCATTTGATTTTAAAAAGTTTCCATTCGATAATTCCGATTCAATCGATATCTTGAAAACAAAGTCTATGAATCAATATTATTTTTGGGTGTAGAGATATTGTTTGAAATGCTTTAAAATCAACGCTTTGTATTACACTAGCTCCGTTCGCAGAATAATCAGAAACTAGTCAGCGCCCATCAGATTGTCCAGAAATAGTTGACTAATTGTCAGTTAACTGTTTTTGCAAATTCTGATTGGTTTGTGATTTCTTTACGAAAAAGCCAATTATAATTCAATAACACGAGTTTCAATTGATTCACTACCATTTTTTATTTGTCATAATTACTTGTTAATTAAAATACATTTACGACAGTGATATTAGTATTTTTTATCGCCTTTTGTTTAACGCTTGTAAAAACTACCTTAGTTTGAGTAGTATTGTTGGAATATAGTAAAATGAAAGGGTTGACGATCACAAATTCATATTTTGTACTGGAACTTTAAGAACGTTGTTTGAATTTTTTTAGAGCAATTTCAAGAATTTAAATCACTAAAGGTATATCGAAAATTCCTAAATGTTATATCTCAAAAACAATTTTTATTCTATTTAAATGGCATAATTTTCTGATGGACAAAGGCGGGAAACGCTTTCGCTTATTAAGCGTTTTCCTTTGTGTAGTTTTTATTTGAATTACCTTTACAAATTTATTTATTTGCTGTAAAAGGTTAAAGAGTGGTGTTTCTACTTTCTATTTAACAAAAAAAGAACATTTAATAACTTTGTTATTAAATTTAAAAATAATATATAATATTTCGATCTTTGGACTACTTTTTAGAAATTGTTAATGAAAAAAACTGTTTTAGTAGTTACAGAATTTCGAAAAAGAAGTTTATTCCTCTGTAAAGTCAATTCGTTACTATTTCTTAATTTGTTTCAGTAAAATGCAAAAGTACTCTATTATATTTGAATCTAATGCGGAGTCTATTGAAATTTTCATTTTAAATAGATAAATTATTTTCATATTTTATTACACTTCATACCATGGTTTACTTTAAAATTTTTCAACTTAAAGTGTTGCCAGTGAAGGATATTTTTTAAGATATTTACACTTTGTGAATATTCTATGACTCAAACTAAGGGGTGTTACAAAAGGCGGTAAGTTTGATCAATTTATCGGTTTAGTTACGAAAACTACATTTCTCCTTTTTATTGTAGATTTTCAAAATATGGACTTCCATAATATTTATATCAACAGTTCACTGTGATTATACCAGAGTTACATCATATGATTTAATGAAATGTTCATATGGAGATAGAGGCTCCCTGACGGCAACCTGTGTGAACGCTACTACGAATTTTTTCAAAAGCACGCTGTACAAATTTGATCATTTGGACGAAACACTACGTTGCGTTAATTGCACTTTAACAACTATTGAATCAAATTCTTTTGATTTGTCAGGAAATCAAATTAAAATATTGGATTTAGAGGCCAGTTGGATTGAAGTTCTTAAACCAAAAGCTTTTATGGGTTTGATTTTCTTAGAGGATTTAAATCTATCTAATAACAAAATTAGATCAATTTTTCCAGGTAAGACTCATCCTTTCAATAATATGTTTAGATTTCATAAAATTTACCCACTTTTCAGAACTACTTTTTATTGTTGTTTTACAAAAGGTAAAACAACATTATATATTTTTAAAATAGTTCAATTTCATGATTAGCGTTGAAGACACTCGATAACTAAATTAATAATTTCATAGGCCTAGCCATTTAGCTGAAATAACTATAAAGATATTACTAGGAATAAAATAGATATATTTTTACCCTCTTTAATTGCTTCTAAAGAATTGTCTCTTCTCCGTTAAAGGGTAGGACAGGTATTTTCAATGTTTTCTGCTCTGGCGCTCTATCCACATATGTTTCAACCACCTCATGGTCTCGTTAGTGGAGATACATCGAACTAAAAGCGAAACGTAGAGAAAATAATTGCTTACTTTAAATCATCATAAATCATCATCATTTCGTTATTTATCAGTAGGCTATGACAACTGCCGATTTGACGGTGAACTATAAAATATCAACAGTCAAATGATATTTAGAGAGTTTTGATGGATAACAAAGCGATCAAAAGCGGTTTGTAATAAATTTCAGTAAGCAACTGGTAGAACGAAAAATGACTACAGAGCTGTTTCGTCCTATAATGGGACTCATCAGGTCATTGCATTCGGCACAAACCATCATCTCGCATCTGTGTCATATAAACAAATTTCACGGTTGAAAAGTAGTAAATAAGTCCCAGTGGCAACATCTCGATGGCTCACTCAATAGCACAAGAACAACACAAACCAACAATGTTGTATAAAACCGCCATGCGATAGCGCGAGGGTAAATTTAAGAAAGGAATACATCAAAAGTCGACCCACGAAAGTGCTACTCTAAGGATAGAGACCGCATTATTCGGCATCAGCAATTAAATCAACTGTGAATTCCTCAGTTTTAAGTAAAGTGTCGCACCAACGATCTAACTAAGAGAGCTGTTGCGTTTTTTAAGTCAACAAATATAAAAAAGAGAAGTTATCCTCCTTTCAATTTTAAAATAAAATAGGAAAGTCTCTATGCGGACAAAGACCGTTGATAAATATTACTCTCATGTGAAAAAGTGTGGAGAATTCCAAGATCATGACAAAACACCGGATCTGCAAGCACCCCTGGCCTCTAGGCCTCGGGGTGCTTGTTTTCGATGAGTCCTCTCGCCTCTCACCACCGAGGTGCTTGTTTTTAGGTAAGTTCCCTCGCCTCTCACTTCGGGATACTTGTTTTCTATGAATCACCTCGTCCCTCATCATTTTGTATGATCATGTTAAAGGTTTCATAAAAAATTATTTCCATAAGTGCTCAAAATGGTTACTTTCAAATTCCAAACACTTATTGACCAGTACTTCAAAAGATTGCACACAACTGCGGAGCATTTCAGGTGTTATTGTGGCACAAGCATCTCTGATTCGCTGCTTTATGTTTTCACGAGTTGTAGACACGTTTTTATAAACTTCGCTCTTCAAATAACACAATAAACAAAAACGTGGTGATGTAAGGTTTGACGATCTTGCAGGCCATTTTACTGGACCTCTTCTACCAATCCACCGTCTATTGAATTCGCAATCCAACACTTGTCGAGTTAATTGGGAATAATGCGCTAGATATCTATCATGTTGAAACCATATTTGTTGCCTTACATCTAAGCGCACGTCTTCAAGCAAAAGTGGAAGTTGATTTTCTAAAATAACACGATATTTTGAGCTGTTCAAATTTTGAAATTGACCTTCAAATGATCTTAAAGGTTAAGGTCAAGGTTATTTTCAGTGATAGTGACCACTTAGCCCCCGTGCCGCCCAACAACTTTTGTATGAAACATTTCACAAAATACTGCAATCTTTTTTTTGATTTTGAATGACCTTGATATATGGTCTTTGTCTTAAGGTCAAGGTTATATCCGATAGTAAGATTTTCCACCCTTTTCATTTCCGGGGTTAAAATGAGGGGACCTATTTAAAGTTCTGAAGTTGACCTCCAAATGACCTTGAAGAACACGGTCAATTGCATTCTTAAGATCACTACTAGTTAGTCCCCCTACTACCCTATAATTTTTGTATAAAACATTTTTCGAAAAAATGTGATCATACTGAGATATTCTGTTGTCTCAAGATAAATACCATACCAAATTTTTGCTTTCATTTTTATTGTGAGTGAGTGTTATTTTTGAAGATACCTATATACACAGACACTTTCTAAAGTTCATTACACAAGTTTAATCTCTCATTTTCTATTTTGTATATTTATAAAGTTATGTTATAAAGATTATTTTTTTAAGAAGCTCATCATAAATATATAAATATAGTACAATTTTTATTATATCACCTATTTGGTGTGACAAACAGATTTTGATGACTTAGTAGTTATAAGACTTTCGATATAATTTAACTTTGGAAGTGCGTCTTCGCTATCACCCAAAGAAGATACACAACGCCTTAAATGAACTGTTTACTAGCCCCAGCGTTTTATAAAATTGGAGCTGACTCTTCTTCACCATCATCACCTAAGGTCGCTTTTTGGGTGCTAATCGCGTCTTATATCTTCGATTGTACGGACTGCGAAGGTTGCAACATTGTCATCGATAGCAGAATATCTAGGAACATTCTGTAGTATTGCGGATTCTGCCCCTTCCAACATTATATTTTCGCCGTTATTTTGGAAACCTGCTTTCTTCAAACAATTTTGTATAGTTTCGGGCTTAATTGTATGCCGCTGCCATGTTTAGTACTGCATCATGGACATTCAGGGGTCTTTTGCAAACAGGGTCATTCATTTTCTTCAGATAGTTATAAATCAGTCATGTCCTATAGCCTTGTTGGAGGACTTTTATAATGCCCTAATCCATAGGTTCCAGCATACTTGTCTCAGGTGGAGGTAAGAAAACAAGCTTGATATTCCTTAGCTCAACATCTTTGGGTCGAGCAGGGCAGTTATCAGTGAACAGTATTATCTTTTTAAATATCTGAAAGTGGTTATCTAATGTTGTTTGATGGCAGATGGCGTATTAAGCGAGAAAGTAAATTAAGCATTATATATTATATATATATATATATATATATATATATATATATATATATATATATATATATATCACTAAAATTTCATACTTGACCAAAGTATGATCCTTGATTTATACCTTTAATATTCCAATTGCATGAACTAATTGTTTGGGCAATTGGCCTTTCAAAACACTTCTACCAATCTAATAGATATTAAGACTTTTCTTGCGTTCTAGTGATTTCCTGAAAAGTAAGTTGCTTATTTCTTCACACGTTAAAGTGACCCTTCAATAAATTTTATTTTTTTGCCAAAAAGTATCAAACAACCATACAGCAGACATTCTGCTGTTTCTGCTAGGTTATCACAAAAACGCCAAATCTCGCTATCTTTTTTGCCCATTTATTTTAGATGGTATATCAGAAGGTAGTGTTCCCTGAGGAGATTTGTTACCATTGTAAGATCCCTTTTAGAGAGTTTGCTATTAGTTTATAAATCTCTATGTATATTGTCCAGGTTTTTTGCTTAATCTCACCTTTATCCGTTGTTGTTTCCTGATCCGAAACTGCCCTTATGCGGCATTTTGATAGTCCGACTAAGGGGCCAAGGAAGGAAATTTTTACTATTTGTTTTGCGTGGCAATCCAGTTTCTCATTTCCCTCAATTTCCTTATGTCCTGGCAGCCGCATTAAAGCAACCTTGTTGTTTTTTGCAAGTTGTTTCGAAGGTTGCTTACATTCCCAGGTTAGCCTATGTTCCTAAATTTTGATTCAAGTACTTTTAACATTGCTTTGCAGTCTGAAAGTATATAAATTGTGACTTTTCTGATCTTCCTGGTAAAACACTTTTAGACGCAAATGAAAAACATGATTCATTCCAATCTGTATAGATATTTTCCAATGGTGCTTCAACATTTTTATGGCTTCCTGAAAAAAATTACGTTCAGCCTCCTCAAACGGTGGTAATACTTTTTCAACATAAAAACGTTTTGAAAACGGTATTTTTTAGTTGTGGAAACAGACGGGAGTTACTAGGGGCCAGGTTTTGCGAATGATGTGGGTTTTAAGTAATGCAAAGTCTGCTCCCGCAATAGCACCCATGGCAATACAAGATGTATGACTGGTCACACGCTCTCAAATTATTTATTCGCCTTGGGTACCTTCATAGCAATCGAGGGGTTGTTGGCAATATATCCCACTATTCGATATGCAATATTCAATAACGACGAGACTCTGAACCGACATTAGTCGCATAGTTCCGAGCAATGTTAACTCAGAGATCAATATATGCTAAGTTGAATATATATATATATATATATATATATATATATATATATATATATATATATATATATATATATATATATAATTGTTAAAGCATTATCAAGCAGGGGCTGACCACAAGGAGGAGTCGTATCTTCTTTGTTGTGTAAACTAAACGAGGCTGATTTATATATAATGGCCTAAGCCGACGACCTAGTCTTTCTGTACCCTTATCGCGACATCTGGGACCTAGGGAAACCAATGATGCGGAATCTCTCGATTGCGGAACGATGGTGCTATAAGGAAGGAGAAGTAAATTCAAATAAGGCCGAGCTGGTACTCTTTACCAGAAAGAGGAAAATGGGGAATTACATTGACTGGAAGGACCCATCATTACAAGGGAACAGTTAAATACCCAGACATAATTCTGGTCTCACGACTGAGTTAGAATGATCAGATTATGGCTTGCACCAAAAAAAGCCATATGTGCTTTTTGAGCTTGTAAACAACCTTTGGGTGTACATGGGGACTGACACCCATGGTCAGGATATTATATTGGATATAATAATAAGTGCGATGAGGACTGCCCCCTTTAGGTAGTTTTGCGACTGGTGTCTGAGTAGAAAGATGTAATGAATAATATGACAAGGGACGGTTGCACAGTGAGGTTTATATGGGTTCCGGGTGACTTGGGTATACATAAGAATGAGGAAGCAAAACGTCTGGCAAAGATGAGGTCAACGAAAAATAATGTTATTACCAGAGTCTTCAGAACAAGTTGCTGCGATGTGTCACGTCATCTAATAGATACACCAGAACAGCAGAATTACAAACCAGCAGAATTACTAAGTGCCATATTTCCTCGAAAATGAGCAACTCTGAAGTTCTACAAACTCGGTACTCATGGCGGAGCTTACCTGAGTGAGGCATGACAACATCGGCTGTCTACTTATATTTTTAATTGATTCTCTAATTTTACGCCTAAAGAAACCAGACACTAATGCTAGCTTTTACATTAAAAGTGTGACCTGAGCAATGCTGGTGTTCAGCTAGTGCAGATTGTACAATTTGTTTCTTTTTTATTTATCTTTCGTGTTTCTTAAGCCTAGTGGATATAGACCGTCTTGTTTCACCTACGTACACTTTACCACAAGAGCAAGGTATCTTGTAAATGCCTTCTGTTTGAAATGAAATTGCGTTCTTTGGAGACTTCAAACATTGTCCAACTTTCTTGCGTGTTGAATGTCCGAATGTTTGATTTTCGGAGCAATCTGGCGATCTTGTCGGTGGTTCTGTGTATGTAAGGTAAGACAACACTGTCAATAGGAAGTACATTTATTTTGTCAAGGAGTTGTTTTTTTATATTTATTAATAGAACGTCTTATATCTTCAGCGCAATATCCGTTGCGTCTTAGAGCATTAGTCAGTTTTTCTGTTTCTGATTTCAGTGATTGTGTGTTATATATTGAAACCGCTCTATGTGCCAAAGAGTTTATGACGGATTGTTTTTGAGAAGGATGATGGTGTGACGTTGCATTGAGATATTGATTTGTATGTGTTGATTTTCTGTACACAGAATGTCCTAATTTGCCATTCTCTTTCCTTTGTACTAGTACATCAAGAATGGGAAGGGCACAATTTGATTCAGTTTCCACAGTGAATTCTATGTTAGGGTGTCGTTGATTTAGATGATCCAGGAAATTATGAATTAGCTACCACAAATGATAGCGGAGATCCCATGGCCGTTCCCGAAGGCTGCTCGTAGAAAGTTTCTTGAAAAGTAAAATAAGTGGAAATCAGACATGCTTTAATTAATACTAGTAGGGTGTAGTCCATGTTGTTGTTTCGTAATATGTCCGATATTATGGAAAGTGAATCATCTATAGGTACATTTGTCTACAGGGATTCTACATCAAAACTGACTAGTATGTCTCTAATTCGATGTTTTTTAATCTTTGGACAAAGTGTCCAGAGTTTTTAACAAATAATTCGGGATTCGATGTTTCCTGTTAAGAGTATATCGTTGGTTGAGGAATTTTATCCGCTTTCTAAACTTTCAACTTTTGTATGAATAATTTTTTTTTCGAAAATGCGTTCTTGTCGAAATATTTGAGTAGATCAGTGAAAATTCGACTTTTAAATGACATCCAGATGACACCTAAATCCCACATTATTTATATCGTTGGATTTCGATTTCTGAAGTAAAAAAATTGGTATTCTTATAAAAAACGACTTGATTTTGAGATAACCTTTAAGGTCATGTTCAAAGTCGAATCGAAGATCACTGGCCGGTCCCCTTTAAACTCTACAATTTTTATATGAAATATTTTTTTTGAAAATGCGTAAAAATAGTTTTTACTCACTTGAAGGAATTTTAAGCACTATTTTTGTTCATGGATAACCATTATTAAAATAAAAATAATTACAAAAATATTCATAACTTATAAAAAATTGCATTCGTATTTTTTAAATTTCTTTTATAAATTGTAAATTTAAAAGAGCCCGCTTAATTTAAAGCTTATTTTTTATTTATTTAATTAAATAATGATTATTTTTAGGTACTTTTACTGGAGCAAGAAAAATAGCCAAAATAGATCTGTCACACAACGAAATAAATATTCTTTCCGAAGATGGCTTTGCAGAATTGCTCAGCTTAAAGAAGCTTATTTTACGTCAAAACCAAATCAAAGTTATCGATCCGAGAGCATTTAGAGGACTAACAAATCTAAAAGAATTGGATTTAAGTTACAACTATATAGAATCAGTTAACAGTTCGCTGGAAAATGCAACTTCTTTGGAATTTATAAACTTCCGCAACAATATCATCAAATATCTTTCAGGAAACGAATTTTTAAATTTAGGAAATCTTACTGAACTAGATTTTCAAGAAAATTTGCTGGCTGACGGGTTTGCGATTAATATGGCACCGGGAAATTATTTAAGAAAACTTAATTTGATGAGGAACAATATTAACACCTTATGGTTTCAGAATATGTACCTAACTTCACTGGAAATACTGGACTTAAAATATAATAATATAAAGGTTATCCTGCCTACTCGATTTGAAACTATGCATAGTTTGCATACGCTGGATTTAGCTTTTAACAAACTAGAAGAATTTCGTACTGGACATTTTTCTGGGCTACCTCAGTTAAGATCACTTAATTTTTCACATAATTTAATTAACGAAGTGCTTATAACGGGAATACTTTCAATGCAAAATCTTCATAGTTTAGATTTATCCCATAATAAAATTTCGGATTTGGATTATGCTGCTCTAATATCTAGAATACCAGGTTTGGCATTCTTGAGACTGGAAGATAATGCTTTACCATGCGATCTGGAGAAGGAGATGCTAAATGATTTTTCTGAAGATAATTTCAAATTTGTTTTGTATGAGAACGTTGTTGGGTCACTTAAGTGTGTGGATAGACCTTTGACGAAAAAGTCGTTTAAAGCGATACAAGATGCTTATGTTGAAAGAGAACATAAATCAGTCAGCACTGCTGATATTTTTATTTTTATTTTACTTTCTTTGGTAATAGCCGCTATAGGAATCCTGTTTTATTTACAATATTTATTTTATAAGGGAATTGAATTAACTGGCCCCCGACGAGTACAATCCACTGTTCAGCTTATATCTTCAGATAATGATCCAAAAGAAGAAGACTTTGTTAACGTATAATTCATATCATATGTTCAAAAGAGACAGTCAAAAAATCATGTAATGTTTGAATATAAAATGAAATAAGAGTAATTCAGTTAAAATCTCTTTATATAGAGCCACCATATTATTATTTGCTGTATATACTTAAAAGAAAATGCCCATTTTTTGACTTTAAACATATAATTTTCTATCTTAATACAAAAAAATAATCATAGACTGGTTAGATATAGAAATAAGAAATATGGTATGTAAAGAAAATATTATTTTCAATGAATTTTGCATCATGAAGTTAGATAGAGTAAAATTGTAAATAAATTGTTTTAAATAATTTTAGATCTAATAAAGTATTTATTTCGACTAAAATTATTGTTTGTCATTTTATATCACAGTGGTGAATCAAATACATAATGGGACATTTGTGATCCAACATTGCTTAAAAGGAGATCATATACGTAATGTATTATGTGTGTGTTGAGTTTTATGCTACGGTTTTAAATAAACTAGTCAACCTCCAAGAACCCTTTAGAAATATTTCCAATGGCCATATAATTACTAGAGGGCTATTGTTGAAATCACAAGGCAATTGTTCCTCAGGTAACTTTACATTGAACAATTTTTCTTATATATTAATTAGGATTTACAATTATATAAGAGAAACTTGGTTCTCAACCAAGTGAAAAAACCTTATATTATAAGGAAAAACATCCTCTGTTCTAATACAGTTAGAGACAAAGCACTATCTTATATTGCAAAAATACCAGGAAGGGGGAAGCCTTTCCCATGGTGGTGCACCACCATCAGTAGACCGGTTTCGAACTTGTTGGTTCTCGTCAGTACAGAATAGGCCAGCGCACCTCAGCATTGGAGAAATAAATCCTTTAAGCAACTTATATTAGACAAAATATGAAATCTAATACAAGCAGCGCCATCTTCCAGCATTCCACGCAATCTAAATATATAATCTCGTAGAGATCTGTATATATATATATATATATATATATATATATATATATATTTATATATATATATATATATATATATATATATATATATATATATATATATATCAATAGTGGATACAATATACTTGTAGTTGGGTGTATAAAATACAATTATATAAGAGACAAAGCACTACCTCAGATTGCAAGAATATCAGAAAAGGGTGGAAGTCTTTCCCGTGGTGGTGTCAAAAATTATTTACAATAACATGAATCCTCTTTAGTGGTATACCGTCATCTGTAGACCGGTTTCGAACTTGTCGGTTCTCGTTAGTACAGAATAGGCCAGCGCACCTGGCCATTTTAATGTCCACTAAATTTCATCGTGAGAATACGTCTGACAGTTTCAAGATCATAGAAAAATTTCGTACGAAATATGAAATACGATCCAAAAATTGGATACGTTTGTTTTAATTTAGGAAGACTTTAGTTATTCATAAACTAATATAAGTGATTGCAATTGTCTTTTCCTGTGAAGAAATGTTTCACTCCTAACCTAAAATTCATTTCTTATTCGGAATTGTTAAAAAAATGTTTTTTAAAATAACAACAACAAAAGACGTAATTTTTTAAGAAAAAGGAAAAATTCAATTTTGTGTAATTTAATGGTCGGTTCCTACCTCCAAAAATTAACAACTAACACTAAGAATTTCCACTAAAATAGTACTTATATTACAGAATAAAATGGGTTGCTCATACTTCAGAATTTAACAATTATTAACAATTAAGGGTGACTAATAATATAAAAGATAAATACATAGATTGCAGATCCTATAAAAGCAAGTTGTCTCACGCTTAGAAATAGACAAAGCGTTTTCGATGAGTAGTACGTCCCGTTCTAATGGCGGTCAGGTGGCAAGGATCTTCAGTAACGTTTGGAGTATCATGCTTAGTTCCACCAATAAATAGAAAAATACTACTCATCGAAAACACTCTGTATCTTTTTAAGTGTGAGCTAACTTACTCCTATAGGATCTGCAGTCTATATTCTTAACTTTTATGTCTATGGAGTGACAATTCAGAATCATCCAATCGTACTCTAGCCTAAAAGTAAAACGTAACATTTTTGCTATTCAATTGTAGTTGTTTAACTAATTTTATTTTAAGGAGTTACAACTAATTTATCACACATTTTTATTAAGTTTTATTTGTTTATAATGTTATTTTGTACTTTATTTCTCCTGGGTATAATAAATAATACCAGGTCTTTTGACTACACAATATCTGCTTCATAGCATCAGTTTTGCACGTATCTCTATTAGCCACACTTTTGATCACATATGCGAGTTTACAAAAATGTGTTCTAAAAAAGAAAGATGAATAAAGTATTATCTATTTAAATACTAAAATACAAAGTGTTTAAAAATATCTAAATTATATTAAAATTATTTGAAAACAGCCTGCATCAGAAATCAAACAGCTCTAAATTCATACTGATACGAGATGTGTAAATTAGTAATGAAATTGATTTTTTCATTTTTTTATTCGAACAGGATTACAATTCAACATTGTCACCCTCAAAATATTTTCCTCTGAAAATGATACTGCCTGGAGACAGTTCTTATAATCCTCCTAGCAGTGCCCGGATACTGGAATAGCCTTCAACTGACCGATTACAGCCGTTGGAATGTATGCGAGTGTCCCAATATCAAATCTCTTAAGATGACTTTTCAACCTCGGTATGAAAACTAAATCACAAGGATTGAAGTCGGGCCAAGAAGAAGGCTAAGAAGCCACATGAATGTTTTTACTGGCCAAGAACTCGATTATTGAAATTGCTCTGAACGCCCAAGATCGTGGATTCTAGCGATATTTTCATCGGTTTTTTGAAGATCAAGGCCTTCCGCTACATGATTCATTTTTAATTGATATTCGTCCTTTTAAAAATGCCTTAAACCACCGAGAAAGTTGAGCCCTTGACACAACACTGTCACTGTACGCTTGCTCAAGTTTTTTCAAACGTTTCGGTTACACTGTTCCAAAGTTTGAAGCTCAACCGTTGCTCGAAATTGGTGCAACCAGTTTTAGAATGCACTAGAAAAAACTGTGATACTGAAAAAATCTCAACCGTCAACCGAATGACTCTAAATCGTATCGAAAGCGTATCACATGTTCATTTGCCGCCACTCCAAGTTTCTTGCCAGATTGGACGCTACATTGTCAGTCTCATTACTTAATTGGCACACATCGTAAGAACTTATTAAGATTTTCTGTGATGATAATTCTCTAGCTTTTCCATTTTTTCTAAAAGATTACGCATACAGTAAATGGGATTTAGGGTCTTTGTCGAATTGACTGGAATCAATTATTTTCTATAGCTTTTGAACTTCTGATACAAAGTTTTCTTAAGCACAAAGTCACAAAATGCCTTTTTAAGGGGCTGGGAGAGGTATTATAGTGCCGAATAACATAAACATTATAAGGCAAAATGGTAAAAAGAAATGTCGTAGTAAATATGAAAAGGCATTGTATGGTGACCTTGACGATGACCTTAACATTGACGTTGAACTTCATTTCAGAACCAAAATGTTCTTTTCAAATAGGAACATCTCTAGTTCATTGTAAAAATAAAATCCACGAAAAAATTAGTGAAGGTAGGCTAGTACAAGTAAGATTGGAAACCAAGGCTGGAACCCGGCTAATAAACGTAAGGCTGAAACCCAGCCGTGTATCTTACTAACATACTTTACCTTGTCATAAAAGATATAGATTTCTATTTGAAAAAACTGCTATGATTTTGAAATGAAGTTCAAAATCACTCTCATCATTGCCGTCAAGATTACTTCGAAAAGCCAGTTTTATTTATTATTTTGTCTAATCATTCTTAGGTTTCAAGTTATTAGGTTATTTCGCTACTTTTTGCACGCTGGTTTTTGATACCATAGTACCCCCTTAGCCCATTAAATAGGAATTTTTGACAACTTTTTTCAGAAGGTTAAAAGCTATTGAAAAAAAAAAATTATTACAGCCAATTCGACGAGAATTTAAAATCCCATTTACTATATGCAGAAGTAAATTTTTCATTTATTATTTGAAATGTTTTATAAAAAATATCCTCAAAAGTTAAGAATTAACTTATGATAACATAATTTTTGAGACACAGGGTATATTGACAAAGTTTTAAAATTTAATAACATAAATCTAAAATATATGTAGAAAAATTTTCTAGATTAAACTCTCCACGTCATTTTCGTTTAGCAAATAAACTCATTACTAAAAATAAATAAGTGTATCATCCTTTTTCGGAACAAAAGCCTAATATGTGTAAATAAGAGATAGGTCGTGCTTAGAAGTAATAACTCATTTTTTAATATTAGTCTCTTAAGAGGATGAAGAGAACATAAACCATTGTTAAAAATCAGCCACTTATACTTCCTAGTATTAGAACTATAAAATTTTGCCTGCAACTTTTCGAAATTTAACCCTGAAAGGAAGAAGGGGCGAGTTGTCTTAAGTGTATCTTAAAATTGGCTAATGCTGGATATGTTAAACTTGACGTACGAACTCCCTATTAAAAATAAAATGTCTCAATATAAATTCGCTAGTATGTGGACAAAAGCCAAATTATTTTCTAAGAAGATAAGCAATGTGTAACAATATAACAAAATAACTCCGAATTGCCACTAGTGATGTCTTTAAACGGCTTTAGTACAAGTGATTATTTTTTGTTGTTTATCGTTTCTCCTTTTAGGATAGTGCCTAAGCTAACATACCGGAGCTTAGAGGGCGGGGGGTTATAGATTTAAAAGCGCCATCCTTTGGTAAGCAGAAGGGATGATGTTAGTCAAAACAGGAAACCACGATTCTCAAAAATAATACACCAAGGCGGCTGCAGGTAGGTGGGTCATAGTGTGCCTTGATAATGGCTGAACGCTGCACGTTTCTTCGGGTTCTGCTAGTAAAGGATAAAAGGATTTATTTCAGTTATACAATTTATCTTTCCCAATTCATCACAAAGGGTACTGAGCTGGGCGTTCCTTAACTTTTTTTTCATTCCCTAGCATCATCGGCCAAAGGATAATGTGGCTGGGATTATTTAATTAGGACTTTGTATCTACAATTGGCACTGAGCGAGAGAGGACATCCAGAAAGACATTTCCTTTTCCTCCTCGGTCGATATCGAAATCCTATTGCTGTATTCTTACGACCCGTTTGTATATACTGTAAAATGAGTACCCTTGATATATAGGCGGAGCTTGTCGAGGGCACATAGTACAGCCAAACATTCTCGTCTGGTGGTACTAAACTTTCGCTCAGTTTTAGATGAAAAATTACATTCTTCTGACCGTCGCCCACTTACGCCAAAACCTGAGGTATCGTATTGAATGGTGAAGGGAATCAGAACACGAAAACACTGAAACCTTAATAAGATGTTTGCAAGTTTCTCGTCCTAAAGAAATTTTATGTTTTTCTTGGTCAAGGTAGTAAGAGGCGATCTGACAGACGAAAAGTTTGATACGAATCTTCGATACCATGACGCTAGACCGACGACTGTTTCTATCTCGAAATCCTTCTTAAGGGATGGACTGTATAAGGTATCGTAGATTTCCTCAGGATCAACTGAAAGTTTGAACGATGTAGCCCAAGTATTACACAGGATTTAGAGAAATTACATTTTTCGCAATCAAGGATTAGACCAGTAAGCATAATGTACTTAATAATTTCATACAACGCTCTATATATTCGGAAAATATTGGCGTGCATATAACAATATCTATCGAGATAAACAAAAACATATTCCTCCAGATCTGCAACAACGGGGCGATCAATAAGTTGTTGCCATAATGTGGTAGGCCCGAAAAGCATTTGTTTAAACTGAAAAAGAGCTCGAGATTGTACAGTAAAGACAGTTAGTGGTCTCGACTCTTTCAGAGTGTGTAGATGATGCGATAAACGCACGTAAATCCTCGCGCGTATGAATTTGCGCATTAACGGGGTACTAGGGGTTAATAAGTTCCGTTTACATGTAACGTGAGAATTAGATATTCGAACGTAATTCGCGTGTATTTCGCCAGACTCTCGACTCGCGTTAACCATGCGCGTATTATATGCGAATCGAGATACTATGAGTCATTCTAAAAAAACGATGTACTACTTTCTTTGGTAATAATTTCGATTATGTGAAATCTAGAAAAATGAAGTTTAAAAAAAACTCTTCACATACTACCTGTATCGAGGTCGTAAAACAGGATTCTGGCCTTGGCTTTCCATAACTTTTCTTCAGTTTTCCAGAAAACACAAGAAACACCACGTTTTACTTCACAAGTTCACTTTGATTTCTAGAAAAAACACCGACCTTTCGTATTAATTTGAATTATTTTTGCAAAAATTTAAACCAACAAATTAAGAAAAACTTATATTTTCAACGAAAAAGCAAAAATAAGCTTCGTAAACTTCATCGATCCTTCTATTATTGAAAACTCCAAATATTCGCTGCGTCGTTGCCATGTGTAACATATTTTCATGGTATAAACTGTTATTTTAAAAATACTTTATAAAATTTCTCCATCTCGGTCAACAACAGAATTTAATTTTTGTAATGTAATAACAAAGGTAAAATTAATTTTAAACAACTGATTTTGGTTTGGGAAACTGAAAATAACCTCAATTAACCTGAGCTGATCTAAATATATTAATTAACAAATCTTTTGGTCATCAGAGACCACATGGAGGTGGGACAATCTCTGCTAGGAAAGAATATTAAGAAAAATCTGTGTCAGTGGGGAAGTGCATGGTTTAGTATCTGTTGCAAAAAATATGGTTGAAAAAATTATTAGGCCAAGACATAAAAATGAATTAGGATCATAAATTTGCTGGAAGAAGGGTTTTGTTTAGCATCCGAGCAATAAAAAAACAGGCGGCATAAAGAAATATCCAATAAAACCAAATATAATCCTCATTCTCATCCAATGACCATGGGACCTGCCTTTGTAATTAAAAAATCATGGTTTATGTTTTTGTGATCGGAATATTTTTTTCGAGAATATGTTCAGTTGAGTAGCCGTGGAAGTGCTCTTCACGACGCCGAATAAATATTTTTTCAGTTCCTTTTCTTTACGGTTTTAATAAAACGAAAAAAATATACAGGATGTTCCACGACGAACTGCCGCAATCGATTTCTCGGAAAATATATTTTGGAAAATTTTTAAAATTTAGCAGTTTGCTAAAGTCGATGGGGACAATTCGGCTAAAATATTTCCAAGATATTGGCACTTCCGGTTATCTTGGATGATTATGCCTTCTTGCTTATTTTAAATAGAACACACTATATGTTATTTCATGTTTAGATTCTACGCAACAGTATAGACATGTTTCACGTATAATATCCTTTATCTAAGTCTAACTGTTTTTGATATAAGTCAGAAATGGCGTTGCAGGCCTAAACATAACTATCAATATTTAATTGGGGTTGGTTTTCTTCTAGAAGGGGATCTACGTTAGTGTACTGTGTTGATATTTTGATAATAAATAAATACAGGATGATCAAAAACTAACATTAAATATTAACTTGAGAAAATAGTTAAAAGTCAATTTTTTTAATGCAAACCCAGTATTTTTATACTATTATCTTATTTAGCATTAAAAAAGATTGTCTATTCAAAAAATTTCTGATTTTTGAAATGTTGGCAATTTAACATTTTTATATTGTAAAAACAATAAAGCACTACAGACAGAAATGTCACTGTTTCTTGCTATTTGACAATTATTAAAAAAATGCCGGGGCAATTTAATTATACACACGAAAATTATTTAAATTTGTTTATTATCTACGGGGAATTTTAAAAAGTTTTATTAGGAACATAACATTTGCTGCATATTTTAAATTTTATGTCAAAAATGGCATTTACTGGCCTAAACGTAACTACCAATTTGTTCTATATGGAAGCCATTATTATTTAATTTGGGTTGGTTTCCTCATAGAAGGAGATCTACTTTAGTGGACTATGTTAATATTTTGGTAATGAATAAATACAGGATGATCAAAAACTAACAATAAATATTATCTTGAAAAAGTCGTTAAAAGTCAATTTTTTAAGTGTAAATCCTCTGTTTTTATAATCTTATCTTATTTATTAATAAAAATAAAGGTGACTTTGTACAAAATTGTCTATTCCAAAAATTTGCAGTTTTTGAAATATTGACAATATAACATTTTTGTATTGTAAAAATGCTAAACGGCTTACCTACACAGGGAAACAACTTATTTTAATAAATGTTCAAAATTTCCAACCTGAACTTCCTTCCATTCTTCTTATCTCCGTGATAGCTCCTCATATGTGGCCACTCTAATTGAATCTGGAGATACTTACTAACGCATCCCTTGCCCTTACCACACAGTCTTGCCACTGGTGGTTTTGTTACACCATGTAGTATGGAAATACTTCTAGAGAATTAGGGAATCTTCTGGTATGAACCAAAAGAGTATATAAAGAGTCCAGATCGGCTTTTGTAGACAATTTAGTTTGAGAGCTCGTCGGTGCAACTTGGAAGTATTTGACAAGTGTCAGAATTGAAGTTGCATAAAAAGCTTTTGAAATAATAGAGTGTGTTCAATAATGCAGTGTGTGGTATAAAAAACGGCCATAAATTGATGTCGGAAGTGCGATCAAAGCCACAGTTCAGGTTAGAAAATTAAAAAAAAGAAAAAATGAATTGAAATTGTATGCCAGTAGAAACTAGACAACAAAAAGCCAAAATAGAAGAAAAACCTCAAACTAGTTTGAATCAGATACTGATGATGATACAGAACATGAAAACGAGCTAAGAAGATATGAAGAAAAGCCAAGAAGAGATGAAACAAGAATTAAAGACAAGCCAAGAAGGGATGAAACAAGAACTGAAAGAAGATATGACGAAAAATCAAGACGATATGAAACAAGATTTAAAGGCAAGCCAAAATGATGTGAAAGAAGAATTGATGATCCTGAAAATAAGCCAAGAAAACATGAACCAAGAATTGAAAGAATACATTTAGGAGAATGAAGAAAGTTTAAAACAAGAACTAAAAATAAACCGGGAGGACATGAGACAGGAACTTAAGATAAGCCAAGAAGATATGAATCAAGAACTGAAAGAATACATTAAAAAATCAAGAAGATACGAAACGCATAGAACAAGAAATGCAACAGAAGATTAGCAAAATTAGAGAAGACGTACATTGCGAAGTACAACATGAAGTGATGGGAATCCAGAAACAGGTGCAACAGTTACATTTGCAAATCGAGAAGGTAGGCCAGTACAGGTATAATAAAGGTAGATAGTATTCCTGCAACTAGTGTGATGAAGCCATCTACCTTCGACAGCAAAATACCTATGTCCGTCAATTCGAAGCCGCCGCCACCGGCAATAATTGGAATTCATCGGAGAAGGCACGTGTGCTTGTTCTAGCGCTACGAGGTGAAGCTATGGATGTTCTACGTAACATTCCCGCAGAGAAACAGAATGATAACTTTTCTGGAGATGCATTATGGGGAAGCTCATCTCCAAGAAGTTTATAAGGCCCAACTCCAAGGAAGAAGACAAAAATACAACAAAAGTCTGCAAGAATATGAGGCGGATATAATGAGGCTAATAAATTTGACTTATCCAACCTATCGGGAAGAAATAAAGCAAGAATTAGCAGTAAATAGTTTTATCGAAGGTTTACGTGGCCCGGAAACAAGCCAAACTTTAAGAATTGCTGGACTGAAAAAAATATCTAAGGCTCTTGTTTATGCCCTTGAGTTTGAGATAGCCAAACATATCTCAAGAAACCAAGAAAGGATCATAGGAGAGTCAACGTTTCCCGGGATTATCGCAAGACCAACGAGAAAAGTTTCATGAGTCTAATGAAGAAATTACAAGAATTTTTAAACAAACGAAAAACACACGACAATGAAAACAAAACGTTTCGTAGCAGAAATAGAATTCGTTGTTGGGAGTGTAGCCAAGAGGGGCATGTGCAAAACCACTGTACTTGCAGTACTGTTCCTGGCGTTGATTCATATTGCTAACGTAGATGATGAAATTCGAAGGAGACTTGTAGAAAGTCTTTGCTCCTTATGATGAACTTAAAGAAGTCTGGTTAAGTAATAGTATCCCCTGTTTTTGATTTGCTGTTTACAAAGATAAAAAAGATGCTGCCGTCAAGGCTTGCGATGGAGTTGAAGTATGTGGTTGTTGCATTAGACTGACTTATGCCAGATCGAGATGAAGGGGTCAGGGACGCCGGTACCATTCGAATAACATGCGTTATTACCAGTGCGGATACAACGGTCACTTTTACAGAGATTGCCTGGAAATTATTGCTGGTAGAGGCGATAGAAGAAAGGACCATTACGGAAGAGACAGAAAAAGTACTCGTGGCGACCGATCAAGGCTCGGAAGGGGGAAATATAACGAACTTTATAGCATTATACATAACATAGTATTAGTTTGTATTTGTAGTTTGTACGATTTTCGTTTTTTTTTCTAAGAGTTTATAATTTATTTATTTAATTTTACCTCTTATTAATTTTCTATGAGACGTCGATGAAAGAGGATCTGAAACTTTCTAGTAAATTCTTCCTTATTTTGAAGATGGAACGCCTATGACAGAAGGTCTAGAAATCGCCCGATTACTCTTTTTTCTTATTTTTGTTACACCATGTAGCATGGAAATACTTCTAGAAAATTAGGGAATCTTCTGGCATCGATCAAAAGGGTATATAAAGTGTCCAGTCGGCTTTCCTGGACAGTTTGGTTTGAGAACTTGAAAGTGTTTGACAAGTGTCAGAAATGAAGTTGACAATAAAAAGATTTTGAAATAATAGAGTGTGTTCAATAATACAGTGTGTGGTATAAACAACGGCCGTCTGGAACAATTTTTATACAGCAAATAAGTAAAAAAAGCATATTTTCCACTAAGAAGTTAAGATTTTTGTTTCAATCAATTTTTCAGATATTACGGTTAGTGAAATGGCAGTTTATATAAACTGCTTGTCAAGAAAATGACAACAGAAAATTTTAGTGTCATTTTCAAATGCTTATATTTTCAAAGCGGATTAATCGATTTTGATAAGCTTTTCAGATTTGAAAAAAATATTTTATTTAGATTTTATCAATTTAATCAACTTAAGCTAATGTTTTTTTTTTATCTAACTTGTTAAAAAAGTAATGCGCAAATTTAAAATTTTTAAAAACTGTACAATTGATTAGAACTTTGCCTTTACATTTTTTAATAACAGATTTTTTAAGGCCAGACTCTTTAACGGAGAATATGTTATATTTTTTTGAAAAACAGGCTTATATTTAGAGTATTTTATTAGTACACCTTAATATTAGCTACCATACAGCCGCATTTCCATTCGATTTCCAAGCCTATATATACGTTTGTTCAATTATCAAAAAAAATATTGACTATAGCGTTGAATGGGAGAATGTGGAAAAAAATATTATAGAAATTTTAAGATTCGTAAAAACAATTTAATCACACTTTTAAGTAGCTAGATTAGCTAAATATTTCGAGACGTTTTTGTCAGTTTTTAATTAAGGCAATTTTTTGAAAATATATCTATCAAATAAAAAAATCCCTTATTTTTATTCCACTTCCAGGTATTGATTATTAATTTTTTTCTATTGAACATAGCCCTAAAATTTATAATGCTGTTTTAAATGGATCTTATTTAAGCTTAATTTATGGTGATTTTTATTATTTTAAATAATTTCAGATGATTTTTTTTATTCATGAAAAATATTTTAGGACAGCAACAGTTTATAATATCAACAAATAGTATAAGTTATTATTATTTTCTTTTCAGCACTACCTTTAATAGCTATAAATTTCAGGACTATCTTCAATAAATAATTTTTTATAATTGATAAAATACATATATAGGTATACCTGGAATTGAAATGAAGAGATGGTCTTATGAGAGCTAATATTGAGACATACTATTAAAATACTCTAAAAATATGCTTTATTATAAAATAATATACATATTTTCCATAAAATTCGTAAAAAGATCTTGATATAATTAATTGGTATTCAAACATCCGATACTTAAAATCATAAAAAAATACAAATAACGGCAAAAGTTGCTTTTTTTAATAGGATGTTTAATGAAAAGTTTATCATCATTAGTGAAACCCAAATAAAACTAGTTCTTAAAATGTGAAAAGCTCCTAAAATTTGACTAATAGGTTTTGAAACTGCAAATGTTTAAAAATTATGTTAAAATTATCTTTTGTCGTTTTCTCTTAGACGACTTATATATTTGTCTGTGTGAGTTTTATATTCTTAATATTATTTTCTTTAAATACTATATTTAAAGAATTCAGTCAAGATTGATTGGGATTTGGATCATAAATCGGAGTAAAACAATTTTTCCTCTTTGCCGAGGTTTCGCGTCATTTGAAAAATTTTTTTCCTGTGTGCCATCGTCTGCTTAATGCTATTGTGGAAAAGTTCTGTATCTATGTTATTATGTTTGATTTGAATTTCAACTTGGGTAAACTGTTTTTTTGAGCCTTGGAAACATTTGTAAATAAAGCGAAACGTAGGCAAAAGGAAAAATCTTAGCTGATTAATTATTATCGTGGGTCACAAACTTCTTTCAAGAACTATATTTAAAGTATTTTTCTACATCAAAGAAGTCTTAACGATACACTTTCAATGAACAAACCTTTAGACACTACGGTAATTGACTGTAAAAGTAAAATATCATTAATATTTATCTAGTAAAAAATAAAATTTTTATTAAAAAAAATTCAACCGACTAAAGAAGCGGTAAAAAGCGAAAAATAACAATATACATATTTATATAAAATTGAAATTTTTTAAGTAGGCGCCAAACTAATACCTGACAAAATGTGCTTCGTTTTCTTACTATAGTTTGTACGCCGACTTCAAAAATTTCAATTTCATATAAAAATTTATATTGTTATTTTTCGTTCTTTACCGCTCTTTAGAAGTCGGTTCAATTTTTCTATAAAAATTTTATTTTTCGATTTTTACTTTTGAATTTGTTATGATATCTATAAATTATCTGAACTAAATACGCGATTTTAATGTACTTCGCAAGGATTTCAAGGTCGGAAAAAGTGTCCATTTTATCCAGAGTTGTACACAACACCAAAATAAATAACCCAAAAATCTTGGATTAAATCCGAAAATCTGGCACTTTAAATTTTCTTAAAATAATTTTAAATCTGTTACTTACACCCTCAAAAATGATCCATTACCAATTTTGAATAAAATCGAAAAATGTAAAATTTTTAGTCCGCCATACTGGATTGGGTATATTGAATCTTTAAAAAAAACTTTAAATTCCTAATTCACACCCTCAAGAACGCCCCTATTCCAATTTTGAAGAAAACCGAAAGATGTACAATTTTTAGAACGCCATATCGGATCCGCCATTTTTTTAAAAATAATTTCAGATTCGTTATATGCGACTCCGAAAACTCCCTAATATCAATTTTGGAGAAAATCAGGCCAAGTTTTTTTTTGGTCCGCCATATTGGATCCACCGTATTGAGTTTTTCAAAAATAATTTCAGATTCGTTATGTGTGATCCCAAAAACTCCTCCATACCAATTTTGGCGAAGGTCGGACAAAATAAATTTTTTTGGCCGCCATATTATCACCGCCATTTTGGATTTTGGTACACCAATTACATTCACCGCAGTAACTTCCTGAACATAACCTAAAAAAATTTGCTGTTCCGGAGTAATCGATGTACATGCACAAAAAAATACATAGCGTTGAAATTGAGAACCTCATTCATTTAGAAATTGGTTAAAAAGAAATAAAGGTTCCAAATTTCCTAATAAACCAGTGAATTATAATTTATTCATACATTATATACTTGTGCGACTATGTAACTTAACTTAAATATTTTCCAAGCTTTTTTTGTTTTACACGTTCAAGAATAAATTTTATTATTTCTCATGGAACCTTTTAAAATCATAAGATTTATTATTGGTAAAAATGTTTATAAATATTGTATTGTTTCTGAAACGATTTTTAATGGAAATTTCTTTTTAGCAAAACCCAAAAACTTTTACTTATTTACAGTAAATAAATACACGAATATTTTATAGTATTTTTTTTTTGTTTCAGAAAAATTTCTTTGAGACCATGTTCCTAACCAGCTTTATGATCATGTTAGTATTTGCATTCGCTTCATCTGTAAATCCAATGTCGTGCAAATATGGTGAGAGGGGAGCACTTACAGCAATCTGTACTAATGCAACGCCGAGCTATTTTAAGGAAACACCATATCGTTTTGACCATTTAGATGAAACATTGCAATGCGTGTCCTGCACCCTTACTGATCTAGAAACGGGCGCATTTGATATCAGTGGAAACCAGATAAGAATTTTGGATCTCAGCAATAGTAAAATTGAATATATAAGAACGAGATCATTTACTGGTTTAGTGTTTCTAACAAAACTTATTTTGTCCGATAACCGTATATCTCTAATAACCCCAGGAGCTTTTTTTGGAGCTAGGAGAATAAAGCAAATGTACTTAGATCGAGCCCTTACTATACCTCCTTCAAATTTTGCTTTTCAAGAATTACACCAACTTAAAGAATTACACCTCGGGCATAATCATCTGCCATATTTAGAATCTGACACATTTTTTGGCTTAGATGAGTTAGAAATGTTAGACTTAAGTTTTAACAAATTAAAAGAAATAAATAACACATTGAGTAATTTGAAAAATCTTAAGTTGGTACTTTTGAATGATAATTTTATTACTAAAATTGGATATTCAGACTTTCAGGGCCTTAATAACTTACTGGAAATAAATTTGGCTACCAATTTAATAGGAAGTTTGTCGTTTAACTTATCTACATCAAATATGTTAAGAAAGCTGGATCTCTCGTTTAATCATCTTGGTAACCATGTTGTAAAAATTGGTACATTTAAAGATATGCATAAACTAGAAAGTCTTAATATGGCTTTTAATTGGTTTAAAATTATTCCGTCAAAACTATTTGAGGGCCTTTATAATCTTCACGTGTTAATATTGTCGAATAATACCATACAAAAATTTGAATCGGGAGCATTTTCTGGATTACCCTCTTTAAGAGTCATAAACGTGTCACATAACAACATTGAAACAGCAGAAATAACAGGAAAATTATCATTACATCAGTTACATATTATTGATTTTTCTGATAATAATATTTCCCACTTTGATTTCTTAAGATTTATTCAACGAGCACCCAAAATAAGTACGATAGATTTAAGTAAAAACAAACTAAACTGTTTAGACAAAAGAACAGCAGAAGAATATTTTAAAAATGAATTTATTAAATTAAAAATTGATCTTGAAAATTGTCCAATAATTGCTAAAGAAAAATTAAAAAAATTTGATCAAGATCTATACCAGGAAATTAAAGATATAGAAAATGAAGGTTCTGCAATTACGGCATTTAAATTTATTTTATTAACATTAGTTATGTTATTGGTAGGGTTATTATTTTATACTCATTTTTTTATAATAAATCGTAGATCGTCAACATCCTAATATAATTTTATATAATAATTTATTAAGAAAATTTATAAAATTTTATATATAGATTGTAAATATATTGTAAACATAGTGATCCATAAGATAATAAATTAATAAAAATAATTCTATTAACAGTTGTATTTTCAACAAATACATATTTTTTATTGGAATTAGCCAGAAACAGTTTTTTAGTATCTCATTAGTATCAATGTAGAGGTCATTTTGTAAACTATTAGAATGACGGTTAACACAAAAAGTCAGTGCTGTTAGCTTACACCCAATCCAACGACCGACAGCGACGCCCGGAGTATTTAAAAAACACAATTATATAAAAGCTGGTGTACAATGATTACTTGCATCAAAACAAAACTTTGAGGAGATTTTATTTGAATCTTTAATAATCGAAAGATGCAGTGTGGCTAATCTGCTGACGATCCAATATACTGCTGCTAGACAAGTAGACCAAAAACAAATTGACGCATAACTCATTTGCGTCACTATGGAATTTGTACTCGGCGAAAGATTTAATAAGTTATAAAAACTTTTTCTGATATCAGATTAGCGGTCCAAAAGCATCTGACTCGCATGGAGATATCAAGTTTTCACATAATGGTTAATCTCCATCTTATACAATTTATGCTAGACGAAAGGTAATAATTCAATATGTTATAAAAGTTTACATAATAGCGGGACGAAAGTCTTGGCAGCAGTTGCCAAATCAAACGCGAAGCTCGGGACGCAAATGCATTCTATTACTTACAGCCAAATATGACTGACTGGAGTGTGTAACACAAATAAGAAGATGCTTAAAAACTATTTTAAAATGCATTTATTCTTTGATGCTTTACGTAAAGAAAAATAAATTTACTGGTACCTAACACCAAGGATTATTCAACGCTCTATTATAATGTTTGCTAGTACAATTGGTACATTCTTAAAATCACTTGTGTATTCCACGACTAGCTCAAAAGTTTCATCACACCACATCATAGATGACTTGATTCAAACGCATTTGAGCTTATTTAATTAGTTCAGGTAATTCATTATTTAAAGTTTTAGTTGAACAATCCAGTATTTTCGACTTATAACCCTTATATTCATAAGAAAAATATTAAAGATGTAAAAAATTGATACAGAAAAAAGCTCCTGGAAGGAATTGGGGGAGTCCTTTTACGAGCTCTGGTGTAAATAAAAAAAATAACGTTCTGTTATATATAGGTACGCATTACAGAATTAATCTTCTGTTTTTCTTTTTAAATATATCCATTACTTTGTTCGCATCAATTTCTATCCCATAGTGAATGTTCATGAGTGCCAAACCATTAAGTTTATTTTCACTCGTTGTGTTCAAGTAGTTTTTAAGTCTTCTTAAGCTTGAAAAAGTCCTTTCTGGGGTAGCAGTGGAAACAGGTATGGTAGCCAATATTTGCAACAATGTGTAAATATTTGGATATAGTTTTTGGTCGCACTTATCTAAGCATTCCAAAGCTGATAGTGCCGATACTACTTTACGGTGTTTTGTAAACCTCTCAATCAATTGTTGAATTGTATGGTCGAGAAATGGGATGAATAAATTTATTTTGTAATACGTGGATATATCCGACGCAGGAATGTTAGAGCGATTCAACTGCCTTCCAACGATACGTGGCATAAGCAGTGTACCACCATTTTCTTCGAGCAACACCTTTGCTTTTTCATAGAGATGGAGGTACTCCTCGTCAACTTTGTGTCTCAAAATTTGCAAAGCATTAATAGCATCATCAACGTGCCTGAATGCTGTTATGAGATCTGTGTTAATTGCCTGCAGTTGCTTTGATAGCGACAATGTATAGCTCATGACTTTTTGAAGAATCACTAGACACATAATAAAATTCGAAGATTGAAGTGTATTAAGCATTTGGACGGCTTGTTGCGAGGTTTCTTTATTGTGGCTCGATTGGAGTTCTTCGAGAGCATGCACAATCGTTGAATAAATTTCCTTGAATCTTATAACGGCTTCATGCTTATGAACCCACCGTATTTCGCACATCGCAAGTAGGCTTTTTTGATGATCAGCCGGTAACAGATCCCGAATTTTTTCTTTCAGAACGGCAGTGCGTTGAGCCAAATGTCTAAAGTAGGAACCAACACTGCACGATTCCAACGCAATTTCGCACATCTACTTGTGGACATGAGTCAGCAATAGCAAGGTTGAGAGAGTGTGCACTACAATGCACATAAAGAGCAAGAGGACATCCTTGAAGAATATATGCTTGGGCACCGTGCAAATATCCACTCATAGCTGCAGCTCCATCGTAACCTTGACCAACCACATGAGAACATTAAAGTCCATGCTTTTTTAGAGCTGTAATTATGAGATTTGCAAGACCGGATCCTGTCACGTCAATAGTTGGAATATACTCTAAGAACATCTTCTTAACTTTATGTTGTTTAACATCTTTTAAATCAACATATCGTAAGCACAGTGAGATTTGCTCCGTACGCGCAATGTCAGTCGTCTTGTCAGCGAGAATCGCAAAAAATTTAGCCTCCTTTACTTCACCAATGATCTTATGTTAAATAATTTCACCACAAATGTCAATTATTTGATTTTGGATTTGACGGCTCGTGTAAAGGGTATTCTTCTTAGAAGTGACCAAATGCTCAGAAAGATCTTTATCCCCAGGTTCGGCTGCGTACTGCAACAGTGCTCGAAAGTTACCATCATTCTGAAGTGGTTGTTCAGACTCTGGTGTAATGTTTATCCGTCCCGAATCAGTTTTACCTCTTAAAGGTATACCTTGTTTGCCGCAAAAAATTATTCCTTTTACGATAGGGATTAGTTTCTTTCGGTTTTCCTGTTGCTGTCTCTTTCTTTCAGAAGACAACTGCTCATCGACTGAAAAAGCCCGAGAAGACATTACTTTTAGGAAATTATCTGCGAGTTCCGAATTTCGTTTGTGATATCCTAATTTTGCATGAGTTTCAAATACTTCTAGTGCATTTTTCCACTTACAAAAACGGTCGGTTACAAGCTGGCCGACCCGCTGATGACCCCCTTTACCTTCATCAAGCGAACGTCTCATTACAACGCAAATTCTACAGTATGCTCCACTTTTATATTCAAAATTTGACATCCAGGGGAATCTTTCCATCCATTTTATTTGAAAGCGCAAATTTCATTTTGTAGAAATGGGAAATAATCTTTAGGAGGAGTCCAAGACTCTTTTAAAATTTAGGCCATTAGATATTCATTCTCAATTTTGTCTTGATTCGCAGAAAAACCAACATCCAATTTAGCAGAATGAAAAGATGACGTAACAGGTAAGCTGGTGCTGCTGCTGGTCAGTTCCAGGCTAAATATAGGCTCGGTAGTGGTAAGCATGAAACAAGGCGTCGGCGGCACCACCGACTCAGTCTCGACATTGGATACTGCAAACGAAGTCGAAGGCTCGCTCGTCATCACACTTTTATTGTCGGCATGCAAATTAGTTGTTGGTTCCAAATACTCTTCTTTACGGGTAGCTGCTTAACCACACCAGTAGTGAACATAACCCGATTCGCTCGATCCCCCCACTCCTCGACCTTGACCTTGACCTTGCTTCACCCCTCTTTGGCCCCGCCCACATGTCCTTGTCATTGACCTTGAAAATGCCCGTGTGCTTTGGCCTTGGCCTTGTGTTCAAGGTTGTGTGTGTGACCTTGACCTTGACCTCGGTCGAGACGACCTTGACTTTGTTGAAGGTCACCTTGGGTGTGTGACCTTGAAGATATGTTAAGTGGTTGGGGGTGACCTTGAATGGTTTTATATAAGGTATGGGGCAGTTTCATTCATCAGTTGGCTCTGACTTGTATAGGTAGTACATGTGTTAATATTTGACAAATCATGGCATATGTTTGTGAAAATTGCGGTTCTAAGTTTACTAATATTTATAATATGAGACGTCATCAAAGAGAATCGTGTGCGGCGAGATTTAATGAAGTGCCTGGAGGAAAACGGCTCCGAATTGAAGAGTATACATCGACGATTCCGCTAATTAATTGCGCTACATGTAATGTAGATGTTCCAATAAATCATATGTCGGTGCATAAACGAACACAACAACATAAAAATAATTCATGTTTGCCGGTATGTCATGGTGTGCAACTCGTTGAATGTGCCTTCAAAAGGAGAATTGCAACCTATCGGGTTAGCAGTGATATGGAGCATTCCGATTACGTAATGTTCTTTGCAGACATTAAATCCAAGGTGGTGGAACTTGTTAATAATTTATTGCGTGTGCATCATGCTTTAAAAGTTAACATGACAGCTGTTGGCGAGTACATGCTTCCATCACAAGAAATATTCAGTGAAAAATCCTTCAACACTGCTAATCAAATAATTAGTGTAGAAAGTGATTTGGATGCCGTTTACCATTCTTTCACCGAATTAATAAAAACGCAGGCGACAGAGTTCCAGGAGAAAGATTCAGGTATGGAAAAATCAAAACCCGATATATTAAACTGATTTTTATATATTATTTTTCTTGTTATAGGATGGGCTCTTGTGCGAATTTTATACTTGGAAGTTGGTATCAACAAGTATATGCCTATGGGCGGCTCATCATACATCAAGTTGCCGTGTTCTATTGAAAAGAAAGGAGCTGTCGTCAATGTGATTAACCAGGACGAATTTTGCTTTGCGTGGGCTGTAACATCAGCATTGTTTCCTCCAACAGCAGAGCCTTCACAGAAGACATCCTACCCCCATTTTTCTAGAGTGCTAAATGTAACAGGTATGGATTTTCCAGTAAAATTACGTGACATTAAAAAATTTGAGGAAATGAACAACATATCAATTAACGTATACGGTCTGGAATCTAAATATGAAAATAATGAAGTAATACATGAAGTTATTGGTCCACTGAGGTATGCGTCAAAAAAGTTGGATAGGCATGTAAATTTATTGTTAATTACAAAAGACTGTAGTAGTAAAGATGGCGGTGAACATTTTTGTGATACGACTTGTTCAAAGAGTCATTATTGTTGGATTCGGGATTTATCACGTTTAGTTTCAAGTCAAATTAGTTGTCAACAACATAAAATATATTTCTGTGATGGTTGCCTCATTTATTTTAGTACACCGTCAGCTTTAACTTTACATCAAAGCTACGATTGTAACCACATTTTCACGCAAACACCCTCAGTGGATTTAAAAATCGATAAATTTGGAAAGAGTGTGCCGGAAAATATTTTAAAATTCGAGGGTATAGAAAAGCAAATGCGCGTTCCATTCGTGGTTTATGCAGATTTCGAATCTGTTTTAAAACCCGTTGAAACGGTACAACCAAACCCACAAAATTCTTACACTGTAAAAAGTTTTAAACATGAACCATATTCTTTTGCTTATTTAATTAAATGCTCTTTTGACGACTCACTTTCGAAATTTGAGCTATTTCGGGGGAATAATGCAGCTCAAGTCTTTGTGGATCGTATCGAGTGTGATTTAAGGGCTCTATACAACACATATTTAAAAGACATTAAGCCTATGAAACCGTTAACGCCTGAAGAAAAAAGGGAGTTTAATGATGCTAAAATATGTGGTATATGTGAAGGCCCTTTTGAAGAGGGTGAGATTAAAGTACGAGACCACTGTCACATAACTGGTGCAAAAAGATTTGGTGCTGCACATTCCGTTTGTAATTTAAATTATAAATTACCCTCTTTATCCCTATCATATTTCATAACTTAAGCGGCTACGACAGCCATTTATTTATAAAAGAGTTATGTAAATATGGGGATAAAATTGGTGTTTTGGCACAAAGTAAGGAAAAGTACATATCATTTACCAAAAGCATTTATGTGCATGATTATTTTGATAGTAAATGTGGAAAAGTCAAGAGGAAATATTTAAAGTTGCGATTTATTGATAGTTTTAAATTTCTGTCAACGTCTTTGGAAAATTTAGGCAGCGGTTTAAACGACGACGATTTTATTGAAACGCGGAAACATTTTTCAAATATCAACCAATTTAATTTGATGCGTCAAAAGGGTGTTTTTCCCTATAGCTTTATTGACTCTATAGAAAAAATGGAAAATACATGTCTTCCAAGTAAAGATGAATTTTATGATAATTTACGGGAAGAACATATTAGCGATGAAAGCTATAGAAGAGCAAAAGAAGTATGGCGCTTGTTTGGGTGTAAAACTTTGGGGGACTATTCGGACGTGTATTTAAAATCAGATGTGTTGCTATTGTGTGATGTTTTTGAGCAATTTCGGAATAATTGTTTAAAATTCGATGAACTTGATCCAGCACATTACTATACCCTTCCAAGTTTATCATTTGATTGTATGCTACGTATGACTAAGGTAGAGTTAGAGCTCTTAACTGATATAGACATGATACATTTTTTTAAGAAAGGTATACGCGGCGGCATAAGCCAGTGTACAGAAAGGAAGCACATCGCTAATAATATTTTTTTACCAGACTATGACCCAACAAAACCTTCTTCATTTATAACATACCTTGATGCTACAAATCTATATGGTCATAGTATGTCACAAGCATTACCATATGGTGGTTTTCGATGGTTAAGCGAGCGCGAAATTCTGGATTTAAATATTATGGCTGTTGGTGATGATAGTTTACATGGCTACGTTTTGGAAGTGGATGTGCATTATCCGACTGAGTTGCATGATGCACATTCTGATCTTCCATTTCTAGTAGAAAATATCATACCGCCAACAGAAAACGCTAAATTACCGAAATTAATTCCTAATTTACAAGATAAAAAAAAATACATTGTACACTATAGAACTTTAAAACAAGCCATCGCCAACGGCTTAGTGGTAATGCAAACCCATCGAGTATTACAGTTTAAGCAATCAAAATGGCTAAAATCGTATATTGATTTTAATACCAATTTACGTAACAAGGCCACCACAAAATTTGCGAAGGACACTTTTAAATTAAAAAATAACGCGATATTTGGTAAAACTATGGAAAATGTGGAAAATCGAAAGGATATAAAATTAGTAACACATTGGGAGAACAGTGTAGGCAGAAATGGAGCTAGAGCACTAATATCCCGCCCCAATTTCAATAGTAGCTCGATATTTACCGAGAACTTTGTTGCTATACATATGAATAAAGTTAAAATATTGTACAATAAACCAATTTATATCGGTTTTTCCATATTAGATATATCAAAGACTGTAATATACGATTTTTATTATAATTTTATTAAATCCAAGTTTGGCGATGATGCTTCGTTACTTTACACCGATACTGACTCGCTTATATTAAAAGTGTATACGGAAAACTTTTATCAAACTATATCAGAAAACCCCGAAAAATTCGATACATCAAATTAACCCGAAATTAATAATTTCAACATAATTAAAAGTAATTCTGTAGTTGGTAGAATGAAAGATGAGTTTCCTGGTGATCCGATAATAAGTTTTTATGGTACCGGCGCGAAGGCTTATTATGTAAAGTCCATTAATAATGAATTAAAAAAAGCCAAAGGTATCAAAAAATGTGTTATCGAGAAAGACCTTCATCAGGAAGACTACCAAAGAATTGTTGAACGGGGTGGTTTGATATTAAGAAAGATGAAGACATTTAGAAGTGAATTACATAACATTTATACCAACATAATAAATAAAGTAGCATTGTCACATAGCGATGATAAACGTTATGTAATTCCCAGTTCAACCAAAACTCTACCTTGGGGGCATGCAGACATAGATTTTTACAAAACAGACCCGGAAGAAAACTTAGCAAATTTAGTCACCGTGTAGGAATCATTTCTAAGTCAGGACAGCACGTAATCTGGAAAATCCATATTTCATTATTTGTATTGTTTTTATTATTTCTATTAAACATACAACATTAATATGTAACGATAGTATTGTAATTTTTTTTTTTTTTTTTTTAAATAAAAAACATGTATTCATTACTTGATTGCTTTTTTATTGAACCTTTATTTTAAAATTATAAATATAATGAAGTGTCGACAAATAACAAACTGTAAAAGTTATTGTTGAAAAATTTGTCTAATAGTAAATTAAACGCACAGGTCTACGAGTAAATGTTTAATGTGAAACAGGTTTGCTGACAAGATCCTCCATAGTCTTTTCAATTTTCAACATTCTAGAGTTAAGTTCATCACGCAGTTCGTCTTGCCTAAGTTCATATATTGCAATAACAGTATCATCAATGTATCCTCTAAGTTCTTGACCGGTTTCAATTAATTTCTTGCGTACGTAACCTTCAAGTTGGTTTCTGAATATATCTTTAATAACAATTGTTGAGTCATGTAAAGCTTTCTGCGTATCTTGCACACACTGAGCAAGGTTATTATCAACATAATTTCGTGTGGTCGCATCGTCTCCTTCAAGAGGTTCTGCTAAATAGCACAATCTTTTGCTTCCCATGTCGTAATCTCCATTAGGTGTAAGTTTAAAACCTATTCCTGAAGGACCTCGCATAAAGTTAAAATCCTTAAATTTTCTTTTGCGACCGAACTTATCAATAGTGTTTACTTCTGACATTGTTATGTGAGACTGATTTGAAACCATTAGATTTCACCCTAATATATGGTTCTATTTCATTAATAAACGGACTCTGCAGAAAAATATGGATTGCAAAACGTATTTTAGGTGATGTTTAATAAATACACGTACAGATTCATTTTACTATTGTTTTATTGAAAAAAAAAATTAAAATATAACAAAAGATTGAGTTTACTTTTTATTATTAAAAAAAAATAAAAAAAATAACAAACAAAAAATTAAAAATTAAGAAATAAAATACATGTTAATTTCTTCTGTACAGGTAAGCTTCTTCTATGACCCAATTTCTTCTCTGGATGGCACGGTCATTAATGTCCTTGAACTGGTAGTAAACTAGTCCACAAAAGCCGCATTGTACAAATTTAACCCTGAAAAGGTCAATGTAGTTGAAGTCGTACGTAAGATCATTTCGCCAGCAGATACCTAGTCTTTTACAATGATGACAAGTTAAATAAAAAGCTTTTGGTATATGACTGTATCTTTTGGCTGCTTCACTAGGTTGTTCATCGGTTGGCAACATGATGTTTGAATATGTTGTACTTTTCAATCGCGGTACTCTAATTATGTATTACTTTTTAAAATAACCTTGACAGGACCAAAAAAAATCCTTGAAAATTACAACCTCGAAAACGACCCTGACATTGACGGGTACTTTGACCTTGGCCTTGGCCTCGCATCTAACAAGTTTAGTACTATATTTATATGCTTCTTTAAAATAACCTTGACAGGGACAAAAAAAATCCATGAAAATTACAGCCCTGAAAACGACCCTGGTATTGCCGGTTACGTCGGCCTTGGCCTTGGCCTTGCATCTGACAAGTTTAAATATTATACTTAATGCATCGAACAAAAGGAATAAAGGCGGTGTAGTGGGGGAAATGGGCATAAAAGCAGACTTGCTGACTCGAGCTCTTCACAGTTCGTCAGAACAGCAAACAGTACAGTGCTAAGAAAAAGTTAATTGTGTGAGTTTGAATATCGAAAATGTCTAGTGTACGGTCTCTTTTAGATGCTCTTGACGTGAGCTGCGGTTCACAGCAAGGCATGCTGGATAACATGAGTGGTTTGGAAGTGTTAAGTCCGGGGGTATTCGAGAACTGGAATGGCGTGGAGCATGAAGATGCCGAAGACCGAGCCCTCAACGATGGTCGCGACGAAGAGTTAGTTCAGTCGGCAGCGCAATTCCTGGAATGCTGGACGGAGGAGAAGGAGCCAAAGATAAATGTGATTAGTGATGTGGTTGTGCGAAAAGCATCGCGGCCTAGGGAATCTTCTCCGAAAGCTTCGAAACTGAAAAAGCTCTTGACTATGCGGAAGTCGGAAATCGCCGATAAAAAAACATTTTATTCGGCGATTAAAGGTGTGAGACAAGGGAAGAAGAAAAAGTTTAACTTTAAGCGTCCCTCCACCCCTGTTCCATTACCCGACTTCCTAAAAACAGCACCAAAAGAGCCATTGTCAGTAGAAGTGGAAGTCATAGAAGGCCCCGATGGACCAACACCACCAACGCCACCAACACCGGCCAGCGTAGAGAATGAAATAGTGTCGGAGGTGAAGTCTTCCCCAGCGCCAGCGCCACTGTCGCCGATATTGGGGTGCCGGAAACCCATGAAGAAGCGGTTTAAGCGTTGTTTTGAAGGCGATGAAGTTTCCGCTGCTTCGTCGTCGTCGTCGTCGTCATCGTCATCGTCTTCACCAAATAAAACCGCGTCTTCTTCGTTAATATATTCCGAGCCATCACAACCGGAGTGGGTCGAAGACTTCACCAACTCTCAGAAGACCAAATTGACAGACATTTACGAAATGAAAAAACGCTTAGTGAAAGAAGTGGACGAGTGTGACAGTGACATTATAGAACTTGAAAAACAATTAGAGATAAAAAAGGTGAAATCTGCGCGGTTAAAAAGACAATTAGAGGACTTTAATAAATTATGTAGTAGGTGTTAGGTAGTTGTAGATATTAGCTTTTAATTTATAGTATTAAGTTTGTAAATATATATATATATATATATATATATATATATATATATATATATATATATATATATATATTGTAGTTAATAAAAAAGTGTTTGATCAAATTTTTTATATTTTATAATGAGAATAAAAATGACTTGAAAATTTATTTTTGTGTGTTATTTCATATAGGCCCTGTCCCACATAATATTAGGTAATAAAAAAAAAAAGAGTGAATAATCCACTAAAACTACGCAATAGCAATAGTTGTAAATATTTTCTGATAATATTTACAAGTATGCTAAAACGTGGTTCGGTTTATGAAGTTAAGGTTCTGTCGCCAGAACTTCTAATACTTTGTATCTCAATATTGTATGTTTTTATGAAAAAAACATAAAATATTGGTTACAAAGTATTATAACCAACTAAAACTACGATCAAATTATTTTGTGGTCCTGAAAAGGACCGTTTGGTTGTAAAACATGCGACTCTTTTATTGAGTTGTGGAGTCGCACGGCCCGTCATCATCAGCGGGGGTGGTGGTGCTATCCTCTGTATATTCGATGATGAACCGCCAAAGTTCATCCCATCTAGGATCGTTCGGCTCCCACTCCAAACAATTCTCTGTGGTAGAATCTACCACAGGGCATTGGATGGGTTGTTGTTGTTGTTGTTGTTGAGTCGCAGACATGTTGAACTAAAATGATTTTAATAAGTATTGGTGGTCGTATATATAGAGACAAATTAATGGTGGGGCGTGAAAACAAATGTCGTATTACGTATTGAGACCAAAAGTTGTTTGTGGTCTCAAATACGAACGAACGATTTAGCTGGGTTCCACCAGCACTTAAAGTTTTAATACTTTGTATCTAATATTGTATATTCTATACATACAATATTAGTAACAAAGTACTAATATGTACTAAAACTACGATCAAAGTATTTTGTGGTCCTGAAAAGGACCGTTGTTGTGTGCCCTTAAAAAGGGCCAGGGAGAGTGTGGGGCTTATGGTGCCCCATCCTCGCTGGTCGACCACCAGCTTGACGAATCGCAGGGGCCTTGTGGGTCGTCGGGTGTTGGTGATGCTGGAATTTCCAGCACCGCATCTTCCGTCGAGTCCGGCTCTGGCTGCGGCGACGGAGTTTCGAGTCTTTGTAAGACCCAATCGCCCGCATCGTCTAATTCCACTAGACCCGGATCATGGTCATATACTAGCGGAATCGGCTCATCCAAGTCGTCCCAACGTAGGACGTCAATTTCAAAATCCACCTCGTCGTCGTCGTCGAAGACTTGCAGGTCTCCAACGTTGTCGGCTACGGTGTCATCACTAAAGATGGATGAGCCTCGGCTGGCGGGTCTTTCTTCCTCCATGTTCATCGTATGAGGGTTGATGAATATATGACTGTGTAACTGGCCCAGTCTCATATATATAGAACTACCCCCATCCCACCAACGGATTCTAAATGTTATGTATTGGTGAGAGCTTATAGAATTATTGATTTTTTCAAAAACTTTAAATAAGGAATTAGATTTGTTTAGACAATAAGACTTATTCTTAATATTTTGTGAAGAATACATTACAAAAAAAAATAATAGAAACCTTGTTTGAACTGTTAACATTTTCATAGGCTCTCAAGCATATAACTTGGCACTTAAGCTACGAGACAAATCGTCGTTAAACGAATATCTCGCCCCATAAGTGACGATTACTAAACTACGATCAAAATATAATGTGGTCCTGAAAAGGACCGTTTTTGTGGCCCTAAAAGGGCCTGGGGGGAGGGTGGGGTGCCTACCGTGGAGTAATACCCAACGATATTAACACCGACCTAGGTGCAGCCCTTGGTCTTCTCATTGGCGGCACCGTCGTCGTCGCTGGTGGTGTCGGCGTTGCAGGCGGTGCCGAAGGTGCCGCTCCTGGTGCGGTACCCCCGCACTCCTCACACTTGCATATTTTGCCGGGCACGAATGGCCTGACAATGCCAATGATCCTTTTTGGTATATCTTCCATCTTGCCGATCGAATGTGTAATGATGAAATAATTCTAATACCGGCCTCTATATACATTCAAAAAGTTGGAGGGGGTAAGGTGGAGTGCATATATGCATTATAAAAGTTTGAGAATAATATGATTTTATAACTCACCGTATCTCTGTTATGGACACAAACTACCCCCCTCCACTTTTCTAGCATATAGTACTAGACTTTCTCTACATTTTTTTCAAATAAATTTTTTTGACTTAGAAAAAAAAAAAAAAAACCTTCCCTACAACTTCCACATACTCCCGTTCGGCGGCCCTAGCCTCCTAACTCAAGAATTTCAATTTTTTCGTCTAAATTTTTTGTCATTTTTAAGATTTTCCAAATTTTTTTTTCACCATTGTATTCTACTCAAAATTCTAGGTAATTAAAGTGCTTTTATTTTTTCTCTATCTTGAACGGTTCCCGAGCTACAGCGCTTTAAAGAATTCAAATTACTAACTTTCTATAACCCTTTTTTTCAAATTTCATTTTTTCGAATTTTCAAAAATACTACAATATGTAGAAAAAAATTCTCTCTTTAATTTCCCAATACCGTTTTCTCTAAATCTTCAACTTTAGCGCGTATTCAGCATTTTCAAAAAAAAAAATAAATTATAATTTTTTTTACACCATCGCATTCTCCTCAAAATTTTGGGCTATCAAAGTGCTTTTATTTTTTTTCTATCTTGAACGGTTCCCGAGCTACAGCGCTTTAAAAAATCCAAATTACTAACTTATTATAACCCTTTTCTTAAAATTTCATCTTTCCGAATTTTGAAAAGTACTACCATATGTAGAAAAAAATTCTCTTTCTAATTTCCTAATATCATTTTGCTCCAAAACTTCAACTTTGGCGCGCATTCACCATTTTTCAATTTTTTTTGAAAAAATTTTTTTTTTACGTTTTTACTATCGAGAATTTTGAGAAATACTACCATATGTAGAAAAAAATTTTCTTTCTAATTTTCTAATATTGATTTGCCCTAAATCTTCAACTTTGGCGCACATTGACCATTTTTCAATAATTTCTTGAAAAAATTCTTTTTCTTTACATTTTTACTATCGGGAAAAATGTCCGCTTATAGTACTCGATTTCCTCTATAATTTTTTCTTATAACTTTTTTCCCTATTCCTAACCGTTACTTTCCTACAAATTTTCTAAATCGTTGTTTTCATATTTTGCCTTAAAAATTTTTTCTTGTGTTATTTAAGCTCTTTTTTCCACTTAATAAACCACCATTTTCTAAATTCCCGTACTCTTTTCTTAAAGAGCGGGCTTTTCCGCCAGCTTTTTTTTTTTTAGGTTGGGTTTCAAATAAATATAAAACTACTACTTCACTCATTACAAATTTATTGATTCAAGAACATTATTTTGTGTTACATATAATAGATACATTAAAATATAGATTTATTGGTCACCGAACCGTTTAATACATTATAACTAAAAAATGAGTCGTGAATAACTAATGCGTACACTTTAGTGTCTTTGGGGAATTTATTCTTTCTCGTTTGGAACTCCAATTTTATATCCACTGTCGATGAGTTAATCGCCTCTGGTTGATGACTGCAATTGATAATAAAAACGGGATTTTTCATATAATCCGCGAACGTTATCATCGGATCGTTTATTTCGCGCCCGTAGTAGCTGCTTTGGAAGTTTTCGTAATTGTAATAGGCTGCTGCGTACAGTTTCTTGGCGAAATCTAAATTCCATCTTTCGTATGGATAAACGGTTGAATTCAGATACAGTCTAATGTCGCATATGTCGGCGTGGGTAAACTGGGTTGCGTTTTTTTCTTTCTTGTCGCAATTATTGCTGTCTTGAAACCCGACGATTATATAGCGCGGTCTTTCCAGACTTGTACTCGTTCTCAAGGCCCACACGTCGGAAGATGTTTGCCTTAAAGCTGGTAATTCGTACAGATCCCATTTACGATATGCCATTTGAATACTGGCATTGTTTCCTCCTTTATTAATGCGAGACAGTATTTTCAATTTTTGCTTGTCGTCTGGAATGATGTGACGAATTTTCCATTCGATTTTGTCGATACTAATTTCTGCCTCTACTTCGCCGACGTAACAATTTGTAAAAGTGCGAGCTATAATCATAATAAGCTCTTGTTTTACGTTGAAAACACCTTTTGCGTAATCTTCGGCGAATCCCATAAGATATTTTAAGGGTAATTTCCCGGAGAATACGTTACTTGCCGTGTCTACGATATCTTGGTTTGCTTCGTCGAGACCCCATCCGCACGTCATGAGAGATCTTTGTTGCAAACTTCCGAATGAAACCATGGTTTTTAATGTCGTCGTAACTCCAGGTTTACGAACCACGGCGACCTGCTCACCTCCCATCTCGTAGCGAATTTCATCGAACAAAAATGCGAGGGCATTATTTGATAAAAAACATCTTTTCGTTGCGTCTATGGGTTTAAATTTTCCTTCGATATATATGTAACTTTCGGCGATATCCAGTATAATATCTTGAAAATTAATGGGGATACGGACTTCATCCGAATTGTTGAATGATGGAGATCCGTATGGTTTATACGTATGCTCTTCTAGACTAATAATGGAATTGTCCAAGATGGGCTCGGAGAAAACCTCTATTTTATCGCTGGTGGTGGAAATCATTTTCGCACTTTAAGACCGATTGATTTTAAAAATTTATAGTCTTCGGCAGATAACTGTTGAGATGTTTGTGATCTAACGTCTGGACGACGACTAACCTTGACGTTAACTCTTCTTTTACTTTTATTATGTTTCGGCGGTTCCCCCATCTTAGTCGACAGCACACACAATTGACGATTGAAGCAAAAACCCATTTCTATGAAAGTTTCTTCAGTTCCAATTTCACGATTATTTTCTCGCCTTGAAAATTGATTAGATCACCGCTATCGTCCAAGATGCGAAGAGTAATGTTGTCGATAAACTGACGTCCTGCCGGCATTAACGGCATATAAATATTATTTTGTGGTTCTTTACTGATTTTGTAACCGGGCTCCACGTCGATATCGAATTCGAACAAGGTATGACCTTCCACCGAATTCATATATGCTCCGGAAATTATATTACAATCTACGCGTATGATGCGTACTTTCATTATTTCCACCATCTCGGTTGATTCGTGCTTTTTGTCTCTTTTTAACACTGTATGATTAAATCCTAACATTTTACCGATACTCGCCTCTCCCCGGAAATCTATAGTATATTGGGATTTCAGTTCACATTTCAGCGTATTATTATTAGCGACCAAGTAAAAGATTCCATCGTTCTTTTCTTCAGTTGAAATCCTCAAAGCCTCCCACATAGCTTTACCCATCTCATCTATTTCATAGGCCCCAGGTGGAATCTGCAATTGTATCGGCTCGGTGGTGTAACCCTCCTTCATGTAGGCAAACTTATTGTTGCTTTCGTCCACATTAAAAATTGAATTGTATGTGTAAAATCCCAGCAATGCCAGACCATATTTGTTTTCTCTATTTAATTCGACTTGTGGATAAAAATCGGCGCTTAAGACGCTCGAGTGTCCTGTTAGTGTGAACGTATAAGACATGACTAACCATTCAAACATCACACATCTCGGTTTTATTCTTAGCGGCAACATTTAAAAAGATTCATCTTCACACCTTTTCTCACTGCATTAGATAGTGATGTTTTTATGCTATTTTCTGCTTTTATGCGCACATCGCTGATTTTGCAATAACAACAAAATATTTTTCTAGCCGTAAGATCCTCATCAGTCATAACCTCGTTTAAATTGCTGCTGCTGCTGCTGAAATAATATTTTAATATATCGATATCGCTTTTAAGGTGCTCGGGAAACTTTTCCCAAACGAATGGAATTTCATTTGGGGCTAATGCAATCATTACTTCCTTGGGCATGTTTTCTAACTGTTTCACGGTCATTTTTCTTAATCCACCGGCTAGATGAAATGCTTTCAGTGATTGCAACATTTTAGTATAGTTATTGCGATCCATTTGCGGTGTTAATGGTGACGATGATGATGATGACATATTTTACGCTGATGATTCGACAAGAAACTTTAAGCACAAATGTCCACACCAGACTGTTCCAAAATCCTGCTGACGATCGTATGTATAGTAAATAATTTTTGATGGTTCCGATCCCGTTTGTAGATATCGTACCAATTCGATCGGTGGGGGTAAATCGCCGAAGCTGTCATAATATGTTACTTTAGAATTATTTTTTCTATAAGCTACCCAATGAGTCCCTGCACCACGCGTACTATCCAAATTCACTATTGCTGCTTCGTAACGTCGAGGACCTTGTCTAGGTAATAAATCCCTCATATAAACGCCTCGAAAGTGTCCTATTCTTTTCTTTTTGGCATATTTTTCTATATCGATGTTAGATAGTGGTCTTCGAGGTAGGGATTCAATTAGTTTTTTGATCTACGATTTAAAAATAATCCCATACCTTTACGATATGGCTTTAGAAACAAACCATTTCCTTTCGATTTTAAATACAGGCCGGCACCGGTTTTATCTTCGCTGCTTTTTTTTACTGCTTTTATGGCGCGCACAATTCCCGCTGCCCCACCGGCTAATGAACCCAAAGCTGATAACCCGGCAAAAATTGGTATTAATGGTAATATTCCACCAGTTTTAGGAATCGGTATTATTCTCGGTGTACGAACCTTCCTTTTGCCACCTGCCGCTTTTACCGATCTACGTGCTGCCGACAGAGCTATTTTAGATGCATTCATGATATTTTTTTCCAACACATTTTTACTTCCGGCTTTTAATAATTCCCTTCGAACTGCTTGTCGAATAGCTGTTCCGAAACTGGCTTTCCGAACATGTCGATTTTTATTAACACCTTTCCTTTTTGTATGACGCGTGCCTTTACTAGATGTTTTTTTTGTTGATAATGATGATGGTACACCCATACCAAAACGTTGTTTTCCTTTCATAATGTTTGTAACTAAACAAGCTGCTGTTTTTTCACCTAAACTGGAATCTTTCGATTTTACTCTATTCCAAGCACTTTGTTCGAGCTCGTAATCCGCTCGATGTCTCGCACTTATGTTGTCTTTATTATGTAAATAGGCTAAATCGTGTTTTTTGCATGCGGCATCCAAAGGATTAATGCCTGGATCACCTCTTGTTACACGTTTTATTACTTTTGTTCCGGGTCCGCAATATTGATAACCAGGAATGTGTACCTCGAATGGTAATTTATTTATTAACGAATTCACAATACCGTATCCAGTTTTGTTGGAAACGTGAGACCGTCCACTTCGTTTGACGCTCGGCATCTGAATGACAGTTTTTGTGAAAAATTGCCTATAAAATATCAAATTTTCCTAAGATGCGCGTTATCGATCTTAAACAAAAACTTCCTATTGACAATCTCGATGAAAAAGTCGGACTTGGATTTGAAAAGAAGATAATGAAGAGACACGGTCCTCTACTTCCTTCCTCTATTCGCGGCCTGTTAATTGGTCCATCCAATTGTGGAAAAACTAATGTCATGATTTCGCTGCTTACACACTCCCTTGGGCTACGTTTCGAAAATGTCTATATTTATTCGAAATCTCTGTATCAACCGAAATATGAGTATTTAAGGAAAATTTTAGCGCCCATCAAAGGTTTAGGCTACTATGCCTTTAGTGATTCCAGTAATATTGTGGAACCGTCCGATGCAAAACCAAACTCTATATTTATCTTTGATGATGTTATAAGTGAAAAACAAGATGTTATAAGATCGTACTTTAGCATGGGACGTCATAAAAATATCGACTCCTTTTACCTAGCGCAAACATATTCGCGAGTGCCTAAACAGCTTGTGCGAGACAACGCCAATTTTATTATTATGTTTAAACAAGATGAGTTGAATATGAAACACATATTTTCCGACCACGTTTCACCGGATCTAACTTTTACTCAATTTCAAGAAATGTGCTCGAAATGTTGGGATAATAAGTATGGATTTTTAGTAATTGATAAAGACAGTGATGTGAAATCGGGAAGATACCGCAAAGGATTTGATAGCTATATATTACTGTAATAATAAGAGAAAACGCTCATTTGATTGTTGAAACGTCCTTTGTTAACATCATGAATAACGCGATCGACTTAAAACGTAAACTAGTGGAAGCTACCAATGCCGTCAGAAAAAAATTTAAACAAATTAAAGCGGCTAAAGAGTTTAATGTTGTGGAATTGGAAAAGTTTTACGAACCCATTTCTAAGCCGTTGACAACTATATCTGATGTGGTTAAGCAACGTCAGCAGCAGCAGCAACAACAACATCAACAACAACAACAACAGCAACAACATTATCCAGCTACAAAGCCACATAGTCTCAGTACATCAGTGCAGTCGACTCAAATATCAGGTTTTCCCCAACCTACACATTCCTTTCAAACCTCCACACCTATTCAGCAGCAGCAGCAGCAGCATCACATTTCAAAAGAAGATATTAGCCAATCGGTGTTTGATACACCCTCGACATCAACTAATACATCTCTCGCATCCGCTGACACCACAACTTCCGATACTTTAAACGCACACCTGAAAGGATTACGTTCAAAACCATCTCTATACGATACTGTATATGGTGTACGTTTTGGTTCAAAAACAGATCATAACAAAAATTTTATTGGCAATTTAGAGGTGCGTTTTCGAAATGGAAATATTGTCTTATACAAGAAAGGGAAAAATATTGCAGAATATGGTGGATCACCGGCACTTTATGATTTGTTATTTCTTAAAACACCCCCAAGTGTAGGCAAGGAACAACAACAATTAAGTGATAATGTACTTTCAACGTACAAGGAAATATTGGAATGAACGAGTGCTGTCTACAACAATTTTAAAAAAAGTGATGGTTTACGGGAGACCAGATGGAACAAATATTTACGAATTATTAAACCTCTGATAATGGGCATAAAATTAGGTGGTACTATTACAAGAAAAAATCTCTCGGAAAAACTACAGTTACCCGCAAAAAAGAAATTATCTTCGAAAAAATTTCAATATGTCTACTGGAACAAAGCTAAAGAGTTGGTGGATCGTTTACGTTTGTTGTGGAGTTCCAAAATGGCCGGTCACACTGGACACGAAAATGAAATTATGTCAATCATAGAGGAATTACGAGAAGAAGATATAATATATTAAGCTCAATATTTAATGATATTATTCAGTTCTTCCTTCGATCTGAAACCTTTAGTATTACTAATAATATGGAGCCCAGTCTAGAAAAAATCAAGATTGTTAATGAACTACATAGAACGGCTAGAAAAAATTTTGTAAGACGGCGCACGATAATAAAAGGATACAGAGATTTGTGGCAAATTGATTTGGCTGAAATGCAACAGTATGCTGATGAAAACGATGGTTATCGTTATATTTTGGTCTGTATAAATTGTTAATCGAAATTTGTCTATACCAAAGCCATAAAAAACAAGACTGGTATAGAAGTTACTAATGCGATGAAAAGCATCATTGAAGAGGCATCATATACACCAACAAATCTGCAAAGTGATCAAGGAAAGGAGTTCTATAATACAAACTTTCAAGCCCTGATGAAAAAATATAATATAAATCATTATTCCACTTACAGCACAAAGAAAGCTGCAATTGTTGAGCGAGTCATAAGGACTTTAAAAAATAATTTATATAAACAATTCTCGACAAGAGGATCTTACAAATGGATACATATATTATCGGCAGTAACAAAAACTTATAACCATTCGAAACATCGTACCATTGGAATGAAGCCTGCAGACGTGCAAGAAAAAACACATATTAAAGCATATGATTATTTAAAAATTGTACCTAAAAAATTTAAGTTTTCCATGGGTGACATTGTGCGTATTAGCAAGTACAAAAGCTTATTCGAGAAAGGATATACGCCCTCTTGGTCAACCGAATTGTTTAAAGTTGTAAAAGTTAGCGTTACAAATCCACCTACTTACTTGTTGGAATCGTTAGAAGGTCAGCCTATAAGAGGGTGTTTTTACGAATCAGAACTACAAAAAACAAGCAGTCCTGACGTTTATCTAGTAGAAAAGGTCCTTAGACAACGCAAGAAAAATCACATCGAACAATTATTTGTCAAATGGCTAGGATTTCCCAACCACTTCAACTCTTGGATAGATAAAGCTAATATTGTTTAAATAACATATTGTATGACTATATTTTTTATTTAAAATGTAAAATAAATAAACAATATATTGTAAAATAAAGTTTTTTATTTCAATCTTCATTATTAAAAACAATGACAATAAAACATCATACACATAAATAACATTTCAATATTCTTGGAGGGAAGGTCCAATTCTCCGACGACTACGACGTTATCTTCAAGGCTATGCCACTCGGAGTGCGTTCTCCTATTCTTTAACCTGCTTTTTTTAGATTTTTTTTGAAGTCGAGTCGTACGACAGTGCGCTTAATGAGTCATTTAAAGGCTGATGATAGAGTATTTTCTGCATAACTTCAATTTTTGTTTTAAGCTCACTATTATTTTTGTATATCATGGGGAGGACATCCTTGTTAAATATGTCACATATTACAACTGCAAAATTGTAAAACTTTCTATTAACAAAGTGTTTTGTCACAGCATCGTCATCATCTTTAGGTTCGCCTAAGTTGGTTATGATTTTTCCACCCATATCATACTGCCCATCCGCTGTAAGTTTGAAACCAATCCCTTGTGGCCCAGATAATATATGATATTTTTCATTATATTTCTGACGACCAAATTTATCAATTGTGTTGTTTCCTCGACTCATTTTCAATCTTTACTAAACTATTTTATTTTTATTTGCCCTACTTATATTAAATATTTCAGCTGAGAAAAAGAAACACTGACTATGATCTACTGGGTTGGTATGTTTATAAAAGAAATAAAATAAAACTGTGATTGTAACAGATATTTATTTACAGTTATTTAATTGCACAAATACAAAAATTATATAAAAATTAATTTTCCATGTCTTCGTTTTCGTTGCTCAAAATTCTATCCCATCCGACACTATTTCGATCGTCAACGTCTTGGGCTGTTGCTGTTGCAGAAACCAATTCATATTTTGCAGCAAGCTCACCTGGTAAATGTGGAATATTGACGAGGTATTCTTTTAATTCTTCTTCAACCATTTCAGCACAAAATGTATCCATGTCTATGGAACCATATAAAAATTTGTCGCACAAGTGTGCCCCAGCCATAAAATTGATTGTATCCCTGATCTCGTTCTTATATTGATCTTTGGTTACATCAATATGCGACCAATCATTTACGCTATCTAACATATCGTGAGCCCTATTTCTTAATTCTCTCCCCAACCAAAATATGTATCTATCTACACATTCGTTGGCGGTCGTCGTCGTCGTCGTCGCATCAGCAGACATCTTTAACAGAAATAATGAACACGCGTAAGTATTCTGACATGTGCAACTATATTTTAAATTTAATTACATCCTTTTTTCAAACAATTTACATACAATTTACTCCAATGAGCCAAAACGTAATAATGTTCGAGTATTGTTTCCAAAAACTCTAGTGCCCTGCCCCAAATAAGTTAGAGTGTATTTATCTTTAGTTTTACTCATAATATCTACAATATCGTCAGATAGTGTTTCGGCCACACGTTTTGGTAAAAAAGTCTCAAATGTGCTATTATCACCGTCATCGTGTAAAGCCACTAAAAGAGTTTTACCAAATCGTGTAGTCATTGAAACCATCTTTACAATTTTATACACTTTGCCTACAATCATTTCGGTAACCTTTTTTCTCTCTAAAACCTCGAAATCTTTGCTAAACATTTCATTAATTTCATCTAGAGTTTCTTTTGCAATACTCATTATTGAAAAAAATGGTATATAAATCCAAAAATTACCGTGAATATAAAAGCACTTTCAGAACACTACACGAACACAATATTTGATGTTTATGCCACTGATATCTGCGACTGTTTGAAGTCACTTCTTCTCCCACGAACCTTTATAGCGAGGTTTCAAGGTCGAATTGTAACAATGGTGGGGGTAGCTTAACGATAGAAATAGTGGGAGGAGTATTCAAGGTCAAATGACGTCACACATTTAAATTGGTATAAGGATAACTTCAAGGACAAAATATAATGAAACAAATAACTACATTTTATGTACTTTATTCATTGATTTTTTTCTGCCATTCTTCTATGCGTTTAACATTATCACCTAAACCTAATTTCCTTAATTTGTTCAATAATAATTGTTTGTTTTTATATCTAAGAAAATTCTTACAAACTATACTAGCTAAAAGACACACTTCGGCATGGTCCATATACTTAAAAAATACACTAAAGTCCTGAGCCTCCGAATCTTGCATTTCATATGCGTAAAATTCCGAACAGGCTGCAGAAATTAGAAATTCCTCGTACATTTCTCGCACTAAACTTTCCATATTAACTACTACTACGTTAAACTTAAGTCCTACACTCTAATTTCATCTAACACAACCGGATCTGCAATGAACCTAATCAGTTTTTCCAAACAGTCACTAAACCCCAACTTTTTTATCTCACGAACAAAGTCTTGTAAATTTATTGTTTTGCTGCAATATTTACGACATGCATTCGCAGCCTTTTCATATTCATAAGCCAAATCACAATAGCGCGACGCCCATTCTGCTCGACTTTTCATTGCATCATTGAAATAATTATTAGCCGTTTCAGTGAACTCATCGCCCAATTTTTTTACTGTCTCTTGCAAAGCACTATTCATATTATTCACTCATTTTTACATTCACGACACTTTTTTATTGCTGGTGGTGGCCCATCTATATGATGACGATATATTTGTTCATAGTGAATGTAACAGGGTAAGCTTAACTGTAGTTCCTTGTTACACCGATATGACGCTGGCAGCTTATCCCAAATTTGCCGTAAACTCAGCGTATCAACGCAAGTTTTTAAATATTCGAGAGGAAAAAATGCTAGATCCTTCTCTTCAAAATCACACAAACTTTTTAAATTACTCTGATATAAACAAATTACTCTGCCGACTTGCTCTATAATTTTTTCTTTAGATACTTCCGTATCTGACATTTCACACTGAATGAATGCAAATAGACTCACACAATTTATAGAACAATTTGCAAGGTCAAAATCATTTCAAGATCATCCCACACTATTACAATGCACAAATAACTACTTCAAGGTCACACACCCAAGATGACCTTCAACAAAGTCAAGGTCGTCTCGACCAAGGTCAAGGTCAAGGTCACACACACAACCTTGAACACAAGGCCAAGGCCAAAGCACACGTGCACTTTCAAGGTCAATGACAGGGACATGTGGGCGGGGCCAAAGAGGGGTGAAGCAAGGTCAAGGTCGAGGAGTGGGGGGATCGAGCGAATCGGGTTATGTTCACTACTCACACCACTTTTTCCAATACTCCATACCTTTAAGTTTATCGCCTTTTCTTATGTTTTTCTCCATTTTCTCGTAACCTAAAATAATAAAAAAAAATTGCCCCCAGATTTATTTTATCACCATTGCTACCAAAACGGTGAATGCAAACATTGTGAAAAAACTATGTCGTAGAACTACAAATTCGAAGTTAATGTATGTCATCTACCAACCCGCACTGGCCCAGCTTGGTGGATTATAATTATAGTAAGTGAGAACATTATAGGCTGATGATGCTAAGTAATCAGGAGAATTTATTACGATATTTGATTAATTATTTGAATAAAATCCGTTAAATAAATCTGAAAAAATGACAACTTAGTTTTAAAAATAATCGTCAAATTATTCCTCTACACTGCACGTTTAGAATTAATTCAATCCTTATTACTATTTACTTACCCTTGTATTTATAAGGCAAGTGTTTACTCCTGTGTTAACTTGAAGTCAAATGCTTTGAACGTATGTAGTGAAAATTCTAAACCTGCGTAAGTCAAATAACAAAAATGACAAAATAACTTCGTTCACTTTAAATTGCAATCTGCTTTACTAGTCTCGACAAATGAAAGCGAAAGTGCGCGTGGGATACGAAACGGCACGAAAATATACGAAGGTTACCGAATGCGATCGGATAATCGAGGGCAGTGACGGGCGGGGAATCCAAACCACACATTTTAGTGTAATAGTTAGTAATGAATGAGATATGTCGCACACCGGTCCTTATTTTAATTTTATAAATGTTAATATTTTAACTTTTCGGGAAAGGGGGGGGGGGTTTGAACCCCCAAAACCCTCCGCCTGGCTACGCCCGTGAATGTTACTATACACACCATTATTCTATAGACCATTCAATATAGACATTTGCGGCGCTGCCAGATTTATTATATTTAAAGTTATTACTGTATAAGAATGTGTCTGTATAATGAAAGTTAACGTATGTTGGATAGAAAACTACCTTAACAATTTCGCTAAAACGCTGAAAAATGAATAATTGGGTTTTTGGTTATACTACTTTTGGAAAATTATTTCATATTATTTTTTAACACCTTTAATAAATACAAAATAAATATTTCCCGTATATCTGTTGTATTTTCGGTAAAAATCAATTAAGTAAGCGCTGTTCATGTAACACAAACGATGTTACATGATAATAAACAAAACAATGCTAAACGATTTGTTCAATTTCAATGCGTAATGTGAGTGTTTTCATATCATTGCAATATCTTGTGGCTGAGTTATCAACTTGGATCAATATCCCTTGTCTAAAGCTTTATCACGTGTACATAATCTATATAGACCTCAAATTAATTTTTCCAGGAAAAAATGCATTATTATTCTCGTATGGATTCAAATGAAAAGTTAAAATGTTTTAATTATAAGTTTAAAAAATTACAGTCTAAGAGAGAACTTCTTCCTGATGGTCCCTACAAGTTTATTTGCACCTTTATTGATGTCTACACATTGTCCCATCATAAAAGGCTGCAATGAATTCTGCATGATACTAGTATGTCACTGTAATATTTTAACAATGCGCAGTTTTCAATTTTGCTTCTGTAAGAAATGCTGTTAAAAGCGTTAATGAACTGGGATCTTGTGTAACTTTTTTACTACATATCTACTGCACAATAATGTATTTAAGTGAAGTTCCTGTTCTGGTCAAAATAGGTTTATTCCAGAACCATTTTACAGCAGGCGCGGATTTAAGAGTGGCGGTGGGAGTGATCGCCTCCCCTCTAGAGCTTCGAATTCAGAAAAATAGATCATCCTGCCTGCTGAATTAGAAATATTAATATAGCTAATCTACCCCCTCCCAGGCGTCGTCGACAACTCGCTTTCTCTTGTTATGCTGTACTTTTATGATATATCCGCCCGCCACCACAAAAAGAGGGGCTGAATCCACCGCTGTTCTACAGAGGTTCAAAGGAGTTCTTCATTTCTTCTATACGTCCTCATCAAAGAGACAACCGCATGCAGACAACCTCCACTTAAAGTTGGACAATCATGGTACTGGCAACTTAAAATTTTGCACTAATTCTTTTCTTCTACCATTCCTAAATTGTAGGGCTGACTCGTTTCTCTTATGCTCAGGGCATACTTAACATTTGACTATGCAAATGTCGGGTTCGGGATGCAGTTGTACATAGCCAATTACGACGTCTTCATAGGATTCCCTTGCAGACCTATAAAAACCAAGTAGTTTATAAAAATCATGAGAAAACTTTTCGTTGACATAACCTATATAGTCATTTCTTTAAATAAGTAAATTGCAAGTAAGATTTACTTTGCCATATCACGTTTTTCAGTTCCCCAGCATAAAAATTAGGATTACTTTTAAAGAAAAGTTCCATCAAATGTGTATCTACTACGGGAATATTACTGTTGTTGGTTTATATAGAATTTTTTTCAGTTTGGATATTTATAATAAATTAAGTTGAACAATAACTCAACTATATAAAATTCCTAAAAAAGATATCTGTAACTAGGAACTGTTGTGTACCAGTAAACTGGCATCCTATTTGTTTACTTATATGTGACTTCACTACAGTTACAATCATTCATGAAGCATTTTCCATCACGTGATCAAACATGAAAAATATTATATTTGATTTACTTTTTTTATGAAATATAAAATTATTTTATTCGGAAAATAAATAAAATATGTTTTTATGCTGAAATCTATTAGGATTTGTAATATATTTTTAATTGAATCAAATAGCCTATTATTAATTTAAAGAAATGGCACAAACACATAAATGCGAATCGAAGATATTATATCAAGATTCATACCCTCACAGATTAGTTCCATGCAGGATGTTGTAAAACAGAAGACTCAACTCGTAGACCATGCACCTCTTGAACTGTCGAAGTTGAAGAAAATCTTCTTTAAGCAGCCTTGTGTAATCCAGGGATAAGCACTAGACGGCTCGCTATGTAAGAGGGTATTCCAAAGAGCGTATACAATGCCTTCACGCATACCATATTCAAAGAGTCTAGATTTTAAAACCTGAAAATCTTGAATTCTGGATACAATTCTGTAAGTGGCCAAGACAAAAATGGCACCAAGATTCCTGCATTATAAGTAAAATAATTTTGACCAATGAAGCCGGATTTTGAAGGCGAAATTATAAATTACCATTTCAATCATATATGAGTAGATGACAAGCCGTATGGGATTTTTAAATCAAGGGACCAAAACAAAATTTTCATTAATGAGCTGGAATACTTTGAACTATCTAATTAATTCCATTAGATAATTTTTATGGGGTTACTTGAAAGCCTTAGTATACGAAATACCAGTTCACAGCATCGATTGTAACAATGGGTATTTGCTAGTTGTAAATTTATAAGAAATAAGTCTGTTAATTTTAGAAAAGTTAAAAAACCTATGAGATAACGAGTCCGGAGATGCACTGAAATGAACTGAAATCATTTTCAACGCAGCCTATGAAACGTGCACTAATATTTTATTATTGATTTGTTAGTATTATCTATACATCTATACATATAAATAAAATTGAAATGTCGGTCTCTTTCTATGTTTTGTACGGACTGATCGTCTAAACGACTGAACCGATTTCGATGAAACTTTACAGACATGAAAAGGGGATTGTCGATAGAAATATAAACTGTTGATTTTCTGTCTCTATCTGTACGAGCTAATTTTCAAAACGACTGAATCAATTTCGATGAAACCTTACAGACATGAAGATGAGGTTGTCAGTAGTGATATAACCTGTTTATTTTTGATCGTTTTTATTTATTACAATTGTATTTATCTAATAGCAGTTAAGCTCATTTAGGTTTGTTGGACTTTTATTTCCCAAGTTTCACGGGGATGAAGTTGGATAAAAGTTAGTTATCAATGAAATAACTTAAAATTAATTCATAAAATATTTCTGAGCGTTAAACTCCGTTTATCCTAAAAATGACCGACAATATAACTTCATATTTAAAAGACCGTTTTTATGTAAAAATTAATTATACATTTACTTAGAAAACAGCGACAATACACTCGGCGAACAAAATTTATGACCTAATATTTTTAAAAAGTGACCTCCTATAACAAATACTAACTTACACCTACAAGTGTATTTCTGTATTCTAGGTAGATCCGAATATATTAAATAAAACCGCTTAATAAAACACCATCTTTAAGGGTCAGTAGCTCCCTATGGAAGCATTTGCGGACCTATATTTATATGAAGTTTTTTATATATTTTTATGTAGAATCATACCTTAAATTTTGCCATCAACATTTTCGAACACCCTGTATATACTTCATCTCTGTATTGAGCTTGCCTAACTATCAACTAATATATGAGCTACACAATGAGAACTAACCATCAAGTATTTATTACTTATTGAATTATTATATTTCGTCTAAATTATATTATCTTGTAGATACAGCGTTGTGTGAGAATTTTCCATTCTTTAACAACTGCTGTCTTAGACTTTTGGACTGCTTTTCTAATAGCAGTACAAGTTTTTGCGACTTATTAAATTATTATCTTTGATCCGGTATAAATTTTATAGTTAAGCAAATGAGTTAAACAACTTATTTTTATATATCCACGTGTCTGCTATGTTGAACCGTCAGCAGATTTACAAAACTGTAATTTTTGTTATAAATGTTCCAAATAACTAGTTCGCAATCATCCTGATGCAGATAAATATTTTGGCATGCTTCTATTTATAAACTCCGGGCGCCGCTGTTCATCGTTGGACTGGGTGTGTTAGATATCATTCTAATGGTTTAAAAAACGCACTCTAACATTGATACAAATAGTTAAAAAAAAACTGTCTTTAGGTGCCAGGTGCACTTATGTTTTGTTTTTAACCGCCTTCTAAAAGAAGGAGGTTCTCAGTTAGTCGAGTATGTATGTTTTTTTATGTATGTGCACCGATTACTTCGGAACGGCGGCACCAATTTGAATGAAATTTTTACGTTACGTTCAGAAAGTTGCTGCGGAAGTCTCATATTTTTTTGGATGAAATTGGTGCAGTAAAATCCAAGATGACGCTGACAATATGGCGACCAAAAAAATTAATTTTGTCGGATTTTCTCCAAAATTGGTATGGGGGAGTTTTCGGTGTCGCACATGACGAATCTGAACTCATTTTTAAAAAATTCAATATGGCGGATCCAATATGGCGGATGAAAACATAAATTTTGTTCGATTTTCTTCAAAATTGGTATGGGGGAATTTTCGGGGTCGTACATAACGAATCTGAAATTATTTTTAAAAAATTCAATATGGCGTGTCCAATATGGAGGATAAAAAATAAATTTTGTCCAATTTTTTTCAAAATTGATATGAGGGAGTTTTTGGGATCGCACATTACGAATCTGACATTATTTAAAAAAAAAATTTAACATGGCGGATCCAAGATGGCGGATCAAAGGTTCTACATCTCTCGATTTTGTCTAAAATCGGAATTGGGGGATTTTTGTTAGTGTTAGTTACCAATTTAAAATATTTTCTGAAGACCTCAATCTGGCGGATTCAAAATGGCATCCTAAAAATTTTACATTTTTCGATTTTCTCCAAAACTGATATAAGGGGTTCTTGAGGGTGTAAGTTATGAATTTAATACTATTTTTTTCAGGATTCAATATGGCGGACTAAAAATTTTACATTTCTCGATTTTGTTCAACTGTTCGAATATAAAATTATATTAAGAATGTGTAATATGTCAGAGGCAATATGACGGTCTAGAAATTTTGAATTTCTGGATTTCATCTAAAATTGGTACTAGGGGCTTTGAAGGGTTTAGATTTAGATTACATTAAGAGTTTAAAATTATTTTTTGCAATTCAATATGACGGATCTAGTATAGTGAGTTGAAAATTTTACCTTATTTGCAAATCTGATAAGATTTGGTATTAAGGTGTTTTTGGAGTCGTGTATTACGAATATGAAGTTAATTCTTTACTATAATAGCTTGACAAGATACAACATGAGGGAGTGAAAATTTTACATTTTCCGATTTTGCCTAAAATTTATATTGCGGGGTTCTTAGAGCGTAAACAAGTATAAATATCGAGCTAAGAAATTTATGTCTGAAGTTCTTTAAATATCGACATTGGAAGGTTTTGGGGCCTATATTACCAATCTGAAATTAATTTAAAATTTAAGATAGTGGATTTACTATGACAGACTAAATATTGGTTTGAGACAATTTCACTGGTATTTGTAGAACTCTAAGAATCAAAGAATTTTTAGTGGTTCATTTTTGGGTGATTACAATTTTAGATAAAATGGGTACTTTTTTGCCACCTTGGAGTCATTGCGAGGTACACTAATCCCGATTAGTACTTAGTTCAAATAATTTATGGATATCATAATGAATTCAAAATTAAAAATCGAAAAATAAAAGTTTTATAAAAAAAATTGAACCGACTTCTTAAAGTGCGCTAAAAAATGAAAAATAAATATAAATTTCTATATGAAATTGAAATTTTTGAAGTCGACGCCATGTTACTTCTAAATGAAACAAATAACTGCTAATATATACAAATTATGGTGAGAAAGCAATTACAAACAAAATATTATTAATCTGTTTATGCGAATCCTATTTTGTCAGGTATTAGTTTGGCACTGACTTCAAAAATTTCAATTTCATATAGAAATTTATATTTATTTTTCACTTCACAGAAGTCAGTTCAATTTTTTTATATAAAAATTTAATTTTCTTCATAATTTTTAAATGTTATAGTACAATCCCAGAGTTTCGTCTAATAGATTTTTGGTGTATTTAAAATTTATAGACCCTACAACCTTTGAGGTTTGTGATGTATAATAGCATGATGAATAAACAAACAGTCATGTCGCGACAATGTAAACTAGTTTCAATTCCGCTTCTCTCTTAACAAAAATGGTTGATTAACTGATGATACCATTGTTTAAACAATTTGGTAATCTTCATATTTTATCTATTAATATTTTTATATTATAAATTTCAGATTTCATATTTAATAATATAATTAATTCTTCTGCCGAAACGGGGAAACCCAGACAATAAATGGCACGGTGGCGGCGGTTTGCTTCGGTGCTTCCCCGAATTCAGTACGAGTTACTAAACCGACGCGTCTTGACTTTAAATATAATTACCGGAACGTGACCAAGTGGAGATAACATTGTGATTAATAGTCAGAGTCATCTTGGCTATAAAGTTATGAATACTGATCTTGATAAATACAACCGAACGTTACAGTAGAGAGTGACATAATCCCGATCTTTTTAAACAATCAAAATTTCAGTAAGAAATAAAGAAATCTTTCTGCCGTATTTAAATAGTTTGTTATATATGTAATTCTCCTTTCAGGCAGAGAATATGAAAAATATAAGTACAAACGAGATCATGAGGTGATCGAAACGCGTATGGAGAGAGGACCAGAGCGATATTTGCAGGAAATAAACTGTTTGTACTTATATTTTTCATATTCTCTGCCTGAAAGGAGAATTACATATATAACAAACAATCCCGATCTTGACTTGCGAAAAAAAAAACAGTACTGATTAACAAAAAACAGTGAATAAAAAGTTAACCAAGAGTCAAGGATGAGTGTTACTTGATAACTTCTTCCTAATTGGTTCATTTCTTAGAAGTGTTCCTTTGATAAAATAAAATTTAATTAATCTTCGTTAACTCTGAGCTTCACTCATTCCCCTTCTATCCCGGTGAGCGAGAAGAAAGGCGAGGCGGCTAGAGTTCTCATTGTAGTTAGGAGGTTTGGCGGGACTTCACCAACAACCCCTGATTTGTGTTAAAACTTAGGTTTTACACAGATAATTGTTAATGCGAAAATTCTTAAAATAAATTGATCCTGATGGAACTGAACTTTCACGTTTCTTGAAGGATAAAATAAATTCAATAAACCTGGTAAATACGTAAATAGGTCCATATTCTCGGAGATGAGTACAAAAATACCGGACAATTGCGAAAGGCAGTTGAAAAGACCCTTGGAAAAAATCATTTTTCTTTATTTTGTTTTTTCTTGGGTTTAGGTTCTATATTTAATAAATACATAAAACTATTGACGTTTCGCCCTTTATTTAAGGCATTTTCAAAATTTCTTTCTCCTTGACATTTTGCTGTTCTGTTTCTAAATGGTTTTAGAAACAGAACAGCAAAATGTAATACGTTTTTCGTTGAGAAAAAAATGCCATGGTTTAACGATTTTGGAATAAATATAGATGTGGGAGCTTTTGGGTATCTCACTAATCTTAAATAATATATAAAAACAAGCACAAACAAGATAAATCACTGACACACTGTAAGGTGTACTTTGCTCATTGACAGAAATTAAATTGAACTATCAGAAATTTTATTGTTGCAGTAAATTTATAAAAGCTTATAATATTTAGATATAATTAAATATAATTTGTTTTACCGCAGCTTTCAGTTACCTGCGGCACTGGAGCAGGTAAGTTGGAGGTTTCGGTAACAGTTTTATTACTCTCTCTATTTCTTGAATAGAGAATAGGAATGTATACGCTTGCGATCATCCCTCCCCTTCCCAAGAGCTTTGAGTTCAGGAAAATAGAACCGATTCTGCCTTTTATATTAGGAATGTGTATGCTACTGGTTCTCCCCCCCTCCCGTTGACAAATTGTTTTTCTTTTGATAGCCCCTCCCCCAGAGCTTTGAGTTCAGGAAAATAGACTCGATTCTGCCTCTTATACTAGGAATGTGTATGCTGCTTGCAACCTGCCCCATTGTCGGCAACTTGTTTTTTTTTTGTGATCCCCCCCTCCCAAGAGCTTCAAATTCAGAACAATAGACCCGATCTTGCCTTTTACACTAGAAATGGGAATGTTGCTGGTGTATCCCCCCCCCCCGTCGACAACATGCTTTCGAATCTAATACTGTACTTTTGTGATAGCACCCCCCCCCCCCCAAAGGGAGAGGCTGGATCCGCCCCTAAAACCAGCTGAACTACAAGCTACCGTAGATCGATAAGGTATCTTTTCTGAATGTCCACTCTACCAACTGTATAAGGATTAAAATAACAAATAAAGAATAAACTGCATCTACAGAGTACACAAACAGGTGAATAAATTAAATCTTTAGAGACAAAAAAAATTATTTAATTAAGTTATGCGCCTACTAAACTAGTTGTTACACTTGCGAGCTAAAAGTAATAAATTACAGTAATAATAATGGTATTTTTATAACCATCCTCAAGTATTACTTCGCAGTTGAAAACCGTGATTAGGTTCACAAGTTACAAATGTCATACCACTTATAAGTGATTAAAACTAATTATCTGCCACACTAAAAAAAGTTGAAAATTCTTACCATCAACCATCAATCTAAACGGTTTTCTTATTTAATTTAACAGTAAGCTCATCTTGTTATCGGATCTACTGGAGCAGGTCTTCCTGATACTCGAGCAGTTTTAGATTCAAACAGCAGCTTAGAAGAATCGAAAGAAATAAGACGGGGAATATTTCCAAAATGAACCAGAAGATGAACTTCTTAAAAGTGGAACATTTTAATGGAAGATCTTAAAAAAGCAAATCTTAAAAGAAATAAATGAAAAAGAAGGTAAAGAAGAAGAACCTGGAAGAGGAAGGGAGAAGAACTGGCGGGGGAAGAAAGAAAACTAATATAAAAATAAGACGTTTAAAATACTAATAGGGTTTACAATTAATTATAAAGTTAAGCTTATTTTGCATTAAATTCAAACATTAAGAAATTACAGTAAGTTGCTGTCTGGATTGTAACGCAATGAAAAATTAACGCAAAAAAATGATATATTCAATAAAAATCAAATAAAGTCTCCTCAAATAAAACTAATCATTAATTACATAGTCTGTGGCCGAAAGTATTAATAGAGTATAAACAAAATTACATAAAAAAATATAACTCTAAGATTCAGTCTATCCACAATAAAACAGTAAATTTATCTTACGAAGATACAAAAAAATTCACGAATTTTAAGTAATATTATACAATTAAACGTTCTCGATCAAAAATCTTTAATCAACCACAAATCAATTAACGTTACTAATTTAAAAGTTTACAAGAACATATGGTTCTGGCTTCAAATAAAATGAAACAAATTTACTACAGAAATCTTAACTTACGAATAAAATTAGCTTAGTCACCTCATGGTATGTTTATTACAAACACTTCGCTGAACCTGAGAGAGAGAGTAATAAGAAAAATTTAGCTACCCCCATTTAAATCAAGGGCTATAGGTAAAAATTTTAAAAAAATATAAATATCTAAATTAATTAAAAACAGCAGTCAACTGCAAAGCAATCTCTATATAAAAAAATAAAGAAATGATAAGTTACCTTAAGGTTCACAGTTGTTCGGGAAAGTTAAGAGTTATAGTCAAAAGGAGAGCCTCTATGTAATTTTTGAGGACTCGCAAGCCTCGATATATGTCTTAACGGATCCTAAAATGCACAACGGGGTAAAGAACGAAATAAGAGCAAAGAAATGTGTAACTTACTTGCAAAATAACTCCTTCTAAGAAGTGGTTATTCATCAACAGCAAGTACAGCAAAACCAAAAAGAAACTTAATAAAACCAAAGAAACAAAAATGAATAACTAAACTGCAACCACCGACAAATTCCAATAAATTGAGTTAAAAAGTCGGATTCAAGTTGCTTTTCACTCAAAGACTTCTTTGGGATCAAATGAGTCGAGGAAAGTATTTTCCTTCCCAAATAAAAGAATTATTCAGGAAAAAAGGGCTATGATGAGGTTAGCCAAAATGATCATAATTGTTCATAATCCAATATAATAAATGTGTACAGTTGGAACTACCAAGTTGATAAGTACAACTCCCGAAAACTACTGTTGATACTAGATGAAGAGGACACATTTATTGTAGAGTAAAATCAGAGAAAAAGATATTCCATGCATTCAATATTTATTTTGCTACCATTAAATAAAATCCTGTACAATAGTCAATAAAGGAAATACCTTCTCGACAAGCGGCGTAGAAAAACCGATATCTAAAAAAAATAACGGTAAATTCCACAACTATAAAAAACCAGGCACAGTATAGTAAAATATCCATACATTGGTAAAATTACGAGAGTTGTAGCATAGAAAGACCCAAAAAGCAATGAATGGAATGCTTTTATTTTAAAGAATTAATGAGAGATATTTGAGGAAAATGATATTATGATGACAATAACGTGAGTATTTGCAAAAATTAACTGAATTAGCTAAAGCGGACTTCAATTGAAATTTTAACTGTGACAAGCTTTCTTTTCCGATAGCTTGTATCTCCTTCTATTTTCAATATTTAACTAAAGGCCGAAAACAATATCTTCTAAATTTATTTTTGAACGATATTATTCTTGTTTTATAGGTCATTTTAAGAGTCGGAAGTGCGCTGTTGGGTAGACGATGTGCCTTATATACCTTTATCGATATCGAGGGGGCATTCGACAACACGTCTCACGATTCGATATGCAATGCTCTACAACGGCGAGGCGCTGAACCGACAGTAATCGCATGGGTCAGAGCAATGTTAACTAAGAGAATAATATATGCTGAGCTTAACAATGTAACTGTTAAAGCACTGTCAAGTGGGGGCTGTCCACAGGGAGGAGTTCTGTCGCCCTTGCTGTGGAGCCTTGTAGTGGACAGCCTGTTGAGTGAACTGAATGATGCCGGTTTGTATACACAGGCCTATGCTGATGACCTGGTCATTTTGTGCCCTGGTTGTCATGTCTGGGACCTGGAGGGACCAATGATGCGGGCCCTCCGGATCACGGAACGATGGTGCCGTAGGTAGGGGCTCGGAATAAATCTGGACAAGGCCAAGCTAGTACTCTTTACAAAAAAGAGGGAAATGGAGAGACTTCCCACAATTACATTGATGGGAAAGACTCTTCAACTTAAGGGGACAGTTAAATACCAGGGAGTAATTCTGGACTCACGACTGAGCTGGAATGATCATATTCAGGCTCGAACCAAGAAAGCCATATGTGCTTTCTGGGCTTGTAAATGAGCCTTTGGGTGTACATGGGGACTGACACCTAAAGTACTATTTTGGATATACACTATGGTGATCCGCCCCATGATAACGTACGCCGCTATTGTATGGTGGCATAGTACAACAAAGCGCAAACACATTCTTCAACTTGACAAAGTTCAGAGAATGGCTTGTGTGGGAATATTGAGTGCGATGAGGACTGCTCCCACCAGGGCTCTGGAAGTCCTGGTGAACCTGCCTCCTCTTCACTTATACATAGAGAACGAGGCCCTGAAGACTGTTGATCGTCTCAGTTGCCTGGGACATCTTGGAATTGAGACATGCGGCGACTCAGGTGTCTGGGAAAGCGTGGTGGAAAGGTGTCCATCACACCCGATGCGGACAGACTACATGACGCCGTTTTTAAAACCCAACCTCTCCCTGGAGATACTTATGCCAAGTAGAGAGGATTTGGAGGGAGAACAAAATCTTCCAAAAAATGGATCCTGGTGGTATACTGATGGATCTCGACAAGATGAAAGAGCTGGAGCCGGAATATTCGGCAAGACCACAGGAGTCAGAGAGTACTACGCTCTCGGACAATGTGCGACAATTTTCACAGCGGAAATTTATGCTATTCTGCAGTGTGCCCATCTCTGTGAGAGGGACATAGACAGGAATAGAGTAATAAATATATGCTCAGACAGTAAGGCTGCGATATTGGCACTGAAATCAACTGTCGTGAGTTCGCAACTGGTGTCTGAGTGCAAGGATGTACTAAATGGTATGATAAGGAAAGGCTGCACAGCCAGACTCGTATGGGTCCCGGGTCACTCGGGCATACGCGGGAATGAGAAAGCAGACCGTCTGGCAAAGTTGGGTTCGGCGATTGAACCGTATGGACCCCAACCAATATTACCTGTTCCAATTGCAATTGGCAAAAGGGAATTGAAATCGTTGCTGGAAAGCAAATTTATTGAATCATGGAGGGGAGCTCCTGGAATAAGGTGTGCTAAGGAACATATAACGGGGCCTAGCGCACGGCGTACTAAGGAGCTTCTCTCCTTGGGAAGGAAAGAGCTGCGAATTGTGGTGGGATTGTTGACAGGATAATGTCACCTCCGGGGCCATCTTCATAGAATCGGTGTCGAGGGCGACCCGACGTACAGATGGTGTTTGAAGGAGGATGAAACTGTTGACCATGTTCTCAAAGGGTGCCCAGCACTCAACGGATTGAGACAGAGATATTTCGGAGATATAGTTTTGTTACCGGAAGCAGTTAGGCAAGTTCAAATAACGAGGCTGCTTGGATTCGCAAAGGTGATCGGCCTCGAATAATCTGCAGGTATGGTGGGATGTAAAGGGCCCAATGGAGGCCTAGGCATCGATGATCTAGTGTCACCTCCCCTTTTTCATTCATTCATTCATTCATAGATCATTTTAAAATCTTCACATTCTTGTATGCCGGAGGCGGGGGGGGGGGGGGACTTTTCGACGATTCAAGAAAACCATCCATCTGTAATAATATAAAATATTATACAACAGTTGACTTTCAGGAAAGGAGACCAATCATAATTCTATTATACTGCCTAACTTATTTTATGTCTGGAGGGGTTTAATTTGAATTCTAAGAAGGCAATCTTTTTCCCTCAGTTATCGAAATTCATCAAACCAGTAGTCTTAAATTAACATACATATAAATAATCTTCAGAATATACTATTTTTTGTTTCTACTCGTAAATAAACGTTTGAATTCTGTCAAGTTGGAAGAATAAAAGGACCAGGAAAAGATAGAATGATCGTTGCATCATTATATTTTTTCGAACTCTACAAATATCTTCTACTTAGTATCACCAATGAAAGGTATATAAGGAATATAAAATTAATAAAATTGTTTGTGGTAAAAAATACTTATACTCAATCATTAATAAAAAAATCGCTTCAACGAAAACAATATAATCAATAAAACAAATATACTTAATGTTACCTTTTATAAGATACTCGACGTTCTGGCAAATAAAGAAAAGCTCTTAATTTTGAAACTCTTAAAGTAGTTTTCAGTCGGCTATATTTATTCTTCTTTCAGGCAGTTAAAAGAAAGAATATATACAAACAGTTTATTTGCTGCATGTACAACTCTGGTTCTCCTCCATACACGATTGGACCACTTAATAGTCTCGTCAGTGGAGCTGTATCGAACTAAAAGCAATATTACCTGGAAACAACTGTCTACATAAAATATAAATTCATGTCTCGGAATTTATGTTAGGAGGGGGGGGGGGGGGCGACAGATCTAGCCTTTACAGGAAATAAACAATTTGTATATGTCCTTTCCTTTAACTGCCTGACAGGCGACTAAATATAGGCATTTAGTTAAACACGGTAGATTTATTTATTTTTTACTGAAATTTTAGTTTTTAAAGTGGTTTTTAGCAGTGGCGGCTGGTTCATTAAAAAAGTAGGGGTTGCGGTTCCAGTGGTATTTTAAAAACCCGTCATAAGCACCGGTAGATGAAAAAATATAAGTCTTTAAAAATTGAGTTACTATGAAACAAAGCAGTATATTTTGAACAACTAAACATAAAGAAGGTAATAAATTTTAAAAATATATCAGTCAAAACAAATACACGTATAATTTACTGTGTGAATTATTTATAAAGAAAATCCATACGCCAATCTTTGGCATTGGCAAACTTATTAACAACCCACTGATTGAGATCAGGTATGCTTACAATAAGATCCCTTTCTTTAGAAAGCATTGTCATAGCAGAAAGTCTTTCTTGGCTCGTAGTATTCTGTAAAAACGTTTTTTTTTCCATTTGAGGGTAGAAAAGCACTGTTCTGCTTTAGCCGATACTATCGGAATAGTAATTAAAATTTTTAAAAGTTTTAGAACTTTACTAAATGTCTTACTTAGCTCAATATTTTGCGAAAGATAGTTATAAAGTATAAGAAGTCCCGAAATTGATCTAAATTCTTTAGTTTCATATATGACGGTCAGTTCTGTATGGAGTTTTTGTTCAATAAAAAAGGGATAAATGTTAATCGTATCCTTAAATTTTTCTTTGGAAAAACATGTACTACATTCATTCTGAAAAAAAAGACTGGCTGCTACCAAGTGAGTTGTACAGCTACATCGTAATTCTGCTTAATAAATAATTATATCACAAATTTCTTTTGCTTGCCGAGAAAACTCCGCGGAATCTTCGAGCTTAAGTCGTTTTGAAGTAGATGGAGATGAATCAACGTCATTTAAGGTAATATTACTTCTAATTTCTGTCAATTTTGATTTAAATGATAATATATTTTTATTTGCGAAAACATCGTCAATTTGTCTTGTTTGAAACTTAACAAATCAAGAATCGACTTGAGGCATTATTTTGTAAAATAAGTTTAACCATGAAAGGAAACTCTTGCTTTTGAGAATTTTGACATACCTTGATGATTGGTGCGTGGTACCAAAGATTATTATTAGCGATAGCTACTATAATCTTTGGTGGTACTAACATTTCTACTGTCATCTAAGACTTTTTACATTGTCTCTAGAATGCTGTTTTTGTATTCGAATCAGGTACAAACAACGCTAGAATTAAAACTGCATCTTGTTGTGGCCGAACGAGGTAAGCGTTTTTAACAATTTTATCTAGTATTGCAGTTCTTGACGACTATTTGAAAAAAAAAGAAAAAATCCCTTCTAAATTGGAAAAAAATACGCGGACATTTTTATTGGCTGATACAGCGTTTGACATTTTATTAATGTGCATAACAGTGCAAGTAAACAGCATCTTCCTAGGTTTTCTTTTATAATCTCTTGCACCCAATTCGAAGAGCCGCTCATATTTTCTAGAAAATGGAGCTCGTTTTATTTACACATACAGGAAGATAAAGAGCAGGAACTGCAATATATGTAACTGCTTATCTAGAATCCCATCAAAGAGATTCTTAAACATGTCTAACACATACAGGATAGTTTTTATAAATTCCTTCGCAATTGGAATCCTTTGAATTCGGAAATCGAAATCGGCCACTGTATTTGTCTGCACAGTTTGGGACAGAGCACTTAAAACAAAAAAACAAACATTTCAACATTTTTAGTCTGAAGTTGATGACAAAACTCCCAGCAGTAACTGTCAAAAATTTTACGGAGGTATTTAAAATAGCGGCCCTAGTCGAATATGCTAAGGAGCATAATCACAGCTTGAATATTGATATAATTAAGCTAGTCTTAAAACAAAAAGTTTACCTAAAAACTAATAGATGAAATTATTTAAATTAAGGAATTTGATAGTATTAACACTTCATGATTCAAAATTATGAATCAATTTCAAAGCGGCCAGTAAAGAAAAATGTTTAAGGGAGTAGAATATGTTTTTTTGTTTGTTGAAAATGGGTCTAAAAGGACCACTGTTTAAAAAAAAATACTTTGAAATGTTTTTAGTGTTTACATCAGCTATTAACTTTATAAAGTAAATAAATATCCTGACGAAATATAATAATAAACTAATCTCATGATATGAAGTTCCTGTTTATTCCGTGGTTAGGGGTTTATCAAAATTACTCTTTTCTTATAGAATTTGTAGACGTATTTGTCATTATTTATTTAAAATACAGTGTGACACAATTTTTGATAAGCTTTTTTCCATGTTAATGGGTTTTAATTAAAAAATCTAGACCATTGCGACAACTTTTATATGATAATTTATTATTATAATTAAATTATAAGCTGAAACTGTATTAATTTCAGCTTATAATTTCCTTTGTCCCCTGGCCTCATGAACTAGCTTATTAGAGCTATGCCGATGACGTGGTCGTGATCGCGAGGGCTAAATTCGAGAATACCCTCTGTCACATAGTCCATAGAGAGCTTGAACACATTAAGGAAAGGTGCCAGATGATGAGACTAAATATCCACCCCACCAAAACCATCTTAGGAAAAGAAGCTCAATCTCAAAACCTTGAAAATAGAGGGGAACGTTATTGAGTGGAAGTCAAGGGTTAAATACCTGGGCCTAATTCTAGATAATAAACTTCTCTGGAACAAGCACGAAAAAGAAATAATAAACAAGGCTATAAAAGTCTTGATCATTTGTAGAAATTTTGCGGAAAAAAGCTGGGGCACAATCCCAAAAATCCTGCAATACTGAGACTATTTTTCTGAATTTGAAGCTCTTGGAAAAGGGGGGGGGGATGCCAGCAACATACACATTCCTAGTATAAGAGGCAGAATCGGGTCTATTTTCCTGTACTCAAAGCTCTTTGGGGGTTGGTATCGCAAGGAAATCAAGTTGTCAGCCGGGGGGGGGGGGGGAGTGCCAGCAGCATACACATTCCTAATATAAAAGACAGAATCAGTTCTATTTTCCTAAACTCTGAGCACTTGGGAGAAGGGGGCGATCGCAAGCCTACACATTCTTATACTCTATTCAAGAACTAGAGAGTAATAAAACTGTTACCGAAATCTCCAACGTACCTGCTCCAGTGCCCCAGGTAACTGAGGACTGCCGTAAATCTAATTATATTTAATCATATTTAAATAGTATAGTCATTTATAAATTTACTGCAACAATAAAATTTCTGATAGTTCATGTTAATTTCTATCAGTGAGCAAAGTACATCATACATTGTGTTCTTAGTGATTTGTCTTGTTTGCGCTTGTTTTTATATATTATTTGAGATTAGTAAGATACCCAAAAGATATGGCTTCCACCTCTATATTTATTCCAAAATCGTTAAACCAAGGCATTTTTCCTCAACGAAAAACTTATTATGATGAATTTTTATGATGCTTTAAGATATCAATATCTAGATAATAGTGTTAAAAGCTCTGTTGAGATGTGTTCCAACATAACAGGAGTTGAAAAATCAACTATGTATCGAATACTGAAGGAGAAAAAAACGACTGGAATTGTACTTCCAAGCCACATTCGGTCACAGGCAGACGAAAAACCTCGTTGGAAGAAGAGATGAAAACTGTAATAAAAGGAGTTGTATATAAATTTTATTATGAGAAGCAGATCCCAACCGTCGACAAAATTCTAACTAAAATCAATGAAGATCGGGATTTACCTGAAATTAAAAGAGTTGATCTCTGGAAATTGCATAGAGAACTTAATTTTTGAAAAAACCAGATAGGAAATCTGTTCTTATAGATCGTCCGGAAACTGTCCGTTGGAGAAGGAAATATCTCTCTCAAGTAAAAGGTGGAGTTGCTAGAAATAACACAACTTACAAAATTAGTAATTTAACTAAACTTTTGAAAGATTTTTTTGAATAAAGTTACTGTGCAAAATTGGGAAAAATCCGTATAATAAAAGAATAAAATAAAATATGGAAACTCGATCTCATGATCGGCGAGATAGAGGAACCAGTTATAATTAATTTGAAAGATGATAGTTTCACTGATTTTGATTATGAATTAGATACGTAATGTTTACCAGTGTAAACACAATATATTATTTAAACTTTTGTTTTTGTTGTATTTTATTGTTTAATGTTGTTTATATATTTTTTTATATATTTTAATTTTAGTGTGTCCCACTCTTTAATTTTATATATATTTAATTCCAATTAGCCGTAAATTTTTTTATTATTTTATTATTGTATTTGAGTCTTTTTCTTAAGCGTGTAGAATTAACACGTTTATTTTATTTTTGTAGGCTAAAGTAAATTAAATTAAGATGTCAGTGCAATAGAAATCAATTACATGTGAATCCCTTTTTAGTGTTTAATTGTAATTCTGCAGATGGTTCAATAAATAAATAAATTGAAACGTGGTATGTCCTAAAAATGTTTTTAATTAATAATAAAAGGACCGATAGCCCCAAAAAAATTTTAATATTAGATGGACGAATATATTTTTTTATATATGTTTAACTTCTTGTATCTTTGACAATGGGTATTTTGTAAATATTTAAATTATAACTTAGAATTTTTTGAGAGAATAAGACGACGTTTTAGTCTGAATGTGTCTAAAACGGTTTTTATGCAAAAATTAAAAATAATAAAAATACAGTTGTGATTTGTGTTAAATATGCCAAAATTATTTATATTTTGTAAATGTATGTCAATTATTATTAAGAAATCATAAGAAAGAAAATAATAGTATAAAAACTTTTTATTTTAAGTTTATTACGGAAATAATATTCTATACCATAAATACTTAGTGATAAAATAAACCTCCTTTCGACGCCTATAACAAGGAATAAAACCCTTTTTAACACTTCACACTTCCAAATATCTATTGTTACCCAACCCAAATAATTCCATTATTATAGACCGGTATTTTTGATTATAAAATTTCTAACCCATTCCTATGAAAAATATATGTGTCTAACAGATTTTGCCAAAGACACCGGACTAAAAAACACAGGTAGTTTGCGAAGAAAAAAAGGGTTAAAAATGATTTATTACTCTCTCTAGTTTTTGAATAAACTATAGTATAAGAGGTAAAATCGTGTCGATTTTCCTGAACTCAAAGCTCTTGGGAGGGCGATCGCCCCCAGCGCCCCCCCCCCTTGGATCCGCGTCTACTCGAGTAAAAGAACCAGTCTGGCCAATATGACCTCTCGAAAGTTCAAAGACTAATCTGTGAGTGTATAAACGGAGCAGTGAAAACCTGCCCAATGGCCGCCATGAAAGTAATCGTAAACGTTACACCCCTACATATACTTGTGGAAATTATGGCGAAAAAATTAACGCTACCTTTGTTAATCTATTTCAAAAATTTCGTTCCTTTTTGATATAACTCATATAAGCCCCGAAAATTGATTAGCGCACACGCAGATCGCCGTAGATTTTCCCGATCGCTGAGAATAAACAGTTAAATACAACTTCAAAACTTATAAACAAATTCATTGTGTAAAAAACTATTGAATATTTTCACTTGAAATTTTGCATGTATATTTTATATCGCATTGCTGCATTATGAAGTATATGCAATATGTTTCTTTATTCTTTCTATCGATAGAATTAACTTACGACACACCAGCTTTCATTCAAGGAAGAATATTTAAAAATGAAAATAAAATACAGTTCAAAAAAGCACTTGAAGTGGAGAGTTGGAATAAAATTTATACACTAGATAAACAATCAGTTAATAATCAGTGGAACTTATTTATAAGAATATTTTTAAATAGATTTTATGAAAATTTTCCAGTTCAAAAGGTACCAAATAAAAATGTTCACAAACCAAAATATATTGCGCGGAATGACCCAGAGGTAGCAAGATGTAAAAAGGATTTGGATATTCTTTTTTTAATGAAAAATGTAAATGTTCGATATAAAACTTTGTATGCCTCAAAAAAAAGAGAGTATGATACCCTATTAAAAGGATATAAAAAAAGAAGTTTTGAAGAAAAATTGAGAATTTCAGACAACAAAAGTAAATCAGCCTGGGCAATAGTGAATGAGATAACGGGAAAATCAAAAGTTAAAGAAATAAATATAAATGATAACAAAGAAGCTATAGCTAATAATTTTAACAACTACTTAGTAAATATTGCCCCAAACTTGTTAGCAAAATTACATAATAGACCCTTTAATTGTGATATAAAATACAATCCAGCTGAATTAGAGTTAGAGTTAGTAGATAGTGAAGAAGTGCAAAAAATAGTTAAAAAACTTAAGAACAAATTTAGTAGTGGACACGATGAAATATCTAATAACACAATAAAATTTGTAATAAGTGCCATTTTAAAACCGCTGGTATACATAATAAATAATTTTATTCAATACGGAATATTTCCAGATCAACTAAAACAGGCATTGATTGTTCCAGTTTTTAAAAAAGGCGATGAATCAAACATCGAAAATTACCGCCCTATAAGCTTATTACCATCATTTGCCAAGATATTCGAGCGTGTTGTTTGTAACAGAATAATTAGCTTTATGAACAATAACAATCTTTTAAATAAAACTCAACATGGATACATTCAGGGCAAAACAACGCAAACTGCATTATTCGAGTTCATAAAAAAAATTATTGAAACAATAGAGAATGAGGAGATCCCTGTAGGGTTGTTTCTCGACCTATCAAAAGCATATGACACTTTAGACTATGAAATATTATACCAGAAACTATATTTATATGGTATACGAGGAACAGCTCTAAAGTGGGTCAAATCATATTTGACGTCAAGGCAACAAAGAGTAGTGATAGGAAAAGGTATTGATAGAGTATATTCAGGGAACAAATATATAAGAGTCGGAATACCGCAAGGAAGTGTAATTGGACCTATATTGTTCGTATTATATGTAAACAATCTAAATGAATTATGTGAGAAGAATGAAAACTGTAAAATAACAAACTACGCAGACGATACCAACATTTTGTTATCATACAGGGGCATTGCCTCTCTTGAACCTGACATGCAACAATTTATGATGTTGGTTGGTGACTGGTTTACAAAAAACAAACTTATATTAAATAATTCAAAAACAAATGTCACAATTTTTAAAACCAATCGTTCCAAATTAATAGAACCAGAGATACTGACTATAAATGGTTGTGAAGTACAGGTTATGAACAATGTAAAGTCTTTAGGTATGTTTCTAGATAGTTGTATGAATTGGGAATGCCATGTTCAATATTTAACAGGTAGGCTAAATGCTGTGTGTTATACACTTAGAATTATAAGTAGATATGTAGGAATAAATATTAAGAAAATGCTTTATTACGCAAATTTTGAGGCCCGGTTAAGATATGGAATAGTCCTGTATGGAAACTGTAAAGACATATCGAGTGTTTTTATATGTCAAAAAAGGGTACTGAGAATATTATTAAATCTAAGTTATCGGGAATCGTGTCGGGATAAATTTAAGGAACATAAACTACTTACTGTTCATGCAGTTTACATACAGGAATGTATATTGTTTTTTATTAAAAATAAGCACTTATTTGTAAATAGTGAGGGGCAAAAGATATATCCAACACGAACAATGGATTACATATATCCTAAACATAGACTGGTTATGAGTGAAAAAAGTCCTTATTATCAGTGTATTAAAATATATAACTCCTTACCAAACTATATTAAGCAACAAAAAAATTTTAAAAAGTTGAAAAAGACAATATTTGACCTACTTGTCGGCATAGAACCATATTCATTAAATGAATATTATTTAAATTTAAATCAACGTATGACATTAAGCAGAATGTAATGTAGCTACTAATGTATTTTTTTTGTATGACGCTATTTTATTGTATGTGAGTATACTTTAAAATAAAGATTGTTTATTATTTATTATTATTATTATTATTCTTTAGGTAAAAATTTGCAAAGTGTGAAAAGCATGAAAATTATGTTTTTTTTTTTGAAAAAATTTCGATACTCACCCTCTATTTCGAGGTCCTAGAACACAAATCTGGCCTTGATTTTTCACTATTTTTCCTCACTTTCCCGGAAAACTCAAAAAAAGAAAAGCGTCACTTCACAAAGCACTTTCTTTTCAGTTAAAAACCTAATTTACGTATTTATTTTCAATGGAACTAGTTAAAATATATTGTATTTAATATATTTCAATTATTTTTGCACAATGTTTAGCAAACCAATTTAGAAAAACTTATATTTTCAGTGAAAAATCAAAAACACGTCTCGAAAACGTCATCAACAGTCAGACTATCTAAATTGGAATCACGTAAAAAGGTGCAACGTTGCCAGATGTAAAATGTCTTCATAATATAAACTATAAGATTTGTCCTTCTCAGTCAACAACATAGTTTAATTTTTTTTAATATTCAGAACAGTTTCTAAGTAAAAATAATCTTAACCCTTCAAAATTATTGGTTGGTTTTGGTTAAGATAAGATGGTTCATGTTTAGCTTGATTTTGGGCAATTTGGAAAACAGAAACTAACCTAAATTAACCTAGATTTAAAGTTTCATGGTATAAATTTTAAAATTTACCCATTACAGTTAACAACATAGTTTAATGTTTGTAACGTATAAAAAGGGGTACAATGAATCTTAATCTTCCAAAATTTTTGGTTAGTTCTGGTAAGTACAGGTTAACATTAGTCTTGGTTACTTTAAAAAACTGAAATTAACCTGAACTAACCTAAACTAGCTTGAACTAACCTAAATTGACCTAGATTTATGAATTAAAAAATGTCATTGTCCAGCAGAAACCACGTGGAGGCGGGACAAGCTCTGCCACTCGACACTTTCTGCTAACGGACATAAGCAATATGATCACTTCATATTATCCATTTAAAACTACTGGTATTTGGAGGGAGACAAACAAAAGCAACTATAATCCTTAAAACCTTTATTATCTAGAGTCAAAATCGCACATCGAAGGCATAGACATAAGAGTAATTAATACTTCAATAATCAAAGGAAAGGAAAACATTCTTTTTGAAACTTTTTCTTTCTAATTCAAACAGAAAGAGAAGAATATTTAAAAAAATCGTTCTTGCAATCTGGCAACATCGCCGACTTCAACAGTACGCCATCTTTAGTGAACTATGCAAACTATTATTTTTTGGTGCCGGCCGTTTTTTTTTGATTTTGTTGTGATTTTTGTCGTGGTAATTTTTCGGGTTTTTTCGATTAAAAAAGTGCATATTTTTGAATTTTTGTATAATGCAGAAGCTTCTATCACTGTGGAATTTGTTGTTATAACAAAAGTTTAATGATTTAGTGAAAAAAATTGAACCTAAAGTCAAAAGTTAATTTCCCTGTTTTCCGCAAAATTGAGGAAAAATTATGGAAAATCGAGGTCAGAATCGTGTTCTACGACCTCGAAATAGGGGATATGTATAAAAAAATTTTCAAAAAAACGTCATTTTCCTATCATTTAACTTTTTACCAATTTTTTCCAAAGCAATTTATTCAACAACTCAATAAAACTGTTTTTTCTTAATTGTTTAATAAAAATTTTTGCCCAAAAAAAAAAGTTGAAGCCTAAGAAACCATGAATTACCACCGTCATTCTGAACATCCTCCTCCGGGCTGATAACTAGAAACACTAAATGTCAAAATCAAATCGGTCTTAATGTTATTGTAATAGAATTCAATAATCTTCGTAATAAATTTGGCTAATTTAAATTTACATTTTTTCAAGTTACGAAAACCTCTAATTAGATCGTTTTTATTAATTTGGGGTTGTTTTGATTTAATGAAGGGAAATTACCCTTTAGTAGTTTAGATTTATGTGAAAAGAGTAAACAAAAACGGTTGTAACTTCTAAAAACATTGACACGTTTATAATTGAACGAGTATATTAAAACATAAGTATTATTTAACTGCATTTTATCAGTGATTGATAAATCACTAGTCCAAACAAGTATTCAGTCAATTTCAGCATATCGTATCCCTTATGTTTTATATGGGCCCCTCTGTGTGTACAGTAGCATATGATGTACTGTTGACAATTGTTTCGATCCATCTGTCACATTAAAATAATTTTAATAGACCAATTTATACACACTTCAAAACATGATTTTCTCGAATTTGGTATTTATTGATAACATTACTGATTAGGAAAAAGCTATTCAACAAAGTAAATTTTGTTCGGAAAGCGGTAATGGAATACATAAATATTCGTCCTGGTTTAATTGAAAAATTATCTATTAACAAATATAACTTACATGAACAGTTTGAACACTTTAATATAAAAATACTTATGTTTACAGGCTGTTATAAATTCGGGTTTTGCTAATAGTAGAGAATCAGCGTTTATCATTTTCACGCCCTTTCTTCAAGTTCCTAACATACAGTTAAAAAATGGTAAATTATAAACGAAATTATCGGTAGCAATTAATTTTTACGTCCATCCGTTACATAAAAAATGGAATACCAAATAACATTTTTTTAAATTAAGAATTGCTATAAAACCCAGTTTTATATTAACAAGTGCATCAACATGTCAATCAAGTTTTAGATCTTAAAGATACAAGAATAAAGCGACTAGATTTGTTTTATTACTAAAACGGCAAAACTGGAAAATTTTGTTTATTTTTAAGAAATAATTATTTCTCTTACAGATTCCAAGACTGTGGTGTCTCTGGCTGCTAATATTTCTGACAAATAACACTAGTTAACAAATACAAAACAAAATTGCGACTAATGTTATAATGGCTGTCTGTAGGAGTTTAGAGTATCCAGATTTCGAATTCAACAGCGAAACTGCTCCACCACGTACAGATTTTGAGTTATAGAATGTATCAGTTATTTTTATTTAATATAAACATTTTCAAAACAAGTTCAAAACACTAAAAAATATTTTAAGGATAACAGGACTTATTTACAAAAATGCACATGAAAATACATTTATAGTAAATCTTTTATACATAACTTTTGTGCAAATGTTGATTTTCGTTTATATTCCTGATCGTTTTCTCTCATAAGACCAACAGTAATCCCCCATTATTGCATATCACATTTGCCTTGGTAACATTGCCCCATTGTTAATACGTCTTGGTAGAACCTAACCACACACAAATTTTCTGGGAAAAAATTTAAATGGGAGTACAAGAAGTGTATTTTAAGAGACATGCGACAGCTAATTTTGCAGTAGCTTTCAAGTAGTTCTTCTAGTTTTTGTTGTTTTCTACTTTTTTATTTCCTAACAACTCCGAAACAACTCCACACAACTAATTCAACATTACTTAATTTTTGATGAAACTGTTGATTCCTTAGTATTTTTCTGATCTGTGGTCCCTCCTTAAACTTAGCATCACTCAGCTTAGGAAAAATTTTTAATCAATCCCAGTTTAATGTGTAATGGAGGTAGCAGTACTTTTTTGGGATCAACAAGAGGTATATTCTTTACTCTAGCTTCACCTACAAGATATTGATCTCTCAGAAGCCATTCTTTTACTTGGTAATGGCTCTGTGTTGCTCTCAGGCATGGATTTAAGGGGGGTGGGGGGGAATGGTAGGGGGTTCGCCCCCCCGAAGCTTTGAGTTTAGGAAAATAGATCCGATTTTGCCTGTTATACTATAGTTTATTCAGGAACTAGAGAGAGTAATAAATCATTTTTTACTCTTTTTTTCTTCGCAAACTACCTGTGTTCTTTAGTCCGGTGTCTTTGGCAAAATCTGTTAGACACATATATTTTTCATAGGAATGGGTTACAAATTTTATAATCAAAAATACCGGTTTATAATAATGGACTATTTGGGTTGGATAACAATAGATACTTGGAAGTGTGAAGTGTTAAAAAGGATTTTAATCCTTGTCATAGGCGTCGAAAAGAGGTTTATTTTATCACTAAGTATTTTTGGCATAGAATATTATTTCGGTAATAAACTTAAAATAAAAAGTTTTTATATTATTATTTTATTTCTTATGATTTCTTAATAATTCACATACATTAAAAATGTACATAATTTTGACATATTTAACACCAGTTACAACTGTATTTTTATTATTTTTAATTTTGGCATAGAAACTGTTTTAGGCACATTCAGACTAAAACGTAGCCTTATTCTCTCAAAAAATTCTGTTATAATTTAAATACTTACAAAATACCCATTTTCAAAAATAAAAGAAGTTAAACACATATAAAAAATGAATTCGTCCCTATAATATTAAATTTTTTTGGGGCTATCGGTTATTTTATTATTAATTAAAAACATTTTTAGGAAATTTGACGTTTCAGTTTATTTATTTCTTAAACCATCTGCAGAATTACAATTAAACACTAAAAAGGATTTCAAATGAAATAAATTTTTATATGTTACAGTTAAAATTAGACTTACTTATTTTTATTTCTATTGCACTGACATCTTAATTTAATTAACTTTATTATATGGTCCCAAAGAAATAAAATAAACGTGTGAATTCTACACGCTTAAGAAAAAGACACAAATACAATAATAAAATAATACAAAAATTACGGCTAATTGGTATTAAATATATAAAATTAAAGAGTGGGACACACTAAAATAAAAATATATAAAAAAATATGTTTGTTTTTTTACACTGGTAAACATTACGTACCTAATTCGTAATCAAAATCAATGAAGCTATCTTCGCTCAAATTAGTTATAATTCAGTACGTTTATATCGACAGTTCCAAGCGCGCTTGAAGTCAAGCGCCTTCTACAAGCGGCTTAGAAATAACGAATTAAACAGGCGAATTTATACTTGAAGCCGGCTTAGATATGTTAAGTCAAGCCAGAAACGATTTAGGGTTGACTTGTCTCAAGCGCACTTCGAATGTGAAATAAACACCTCAAGCGCGCTTGAAATCAGCTGTTGACTTCTGATCGATTACGTCATGGATCAAATGGACGTTAGTAAATTATTTCGAATTATTTTTGATTTTTAAAAACACTGAAGAAAAAAAAAAAGGTTAAATGCAGAATAAAACTTTATACCCTTCACAATAGTCAACAGTTGGTTTTTAAATTTAAAAAAAAAATAAAAAAAAACAAGGCGTTATTTTGAGGTTAGGTACAAACAAGACATCAAGCTTTTGCGAAAATGATTTGAATTCAAGGTCAAGTCATGTTTAACTTTGTGAAATAAACGCCTTGATTTCAAATAAGATTTGAGGCGGCTTTGATTTGAAGCTGGCTCGAAAAACGTCGATTTAAACGAAGTCATTGGTTCCTCTATCTCACCGATCATGAGATCGAGTTTCCACATTCTGTTTTACTCTTTTATTATATGGATTTTTCCCAATTTTCCATAGTAACTTTATTCAAAAAAATATTTCTAAGCTCAGTTAAAATACGAATTTTGTAAGTTATGTTATTTCTAGCAACTCTACCTTTCACTTGAGAGAGATATTTTCCGGACGATCTCTAAGAACAGATTTTCTATCTGGCTTTTCCCAGCAAAAATTAAGTTCTCTGAGCAATTTCCAAAGCTCAGTTCTTTTAATTCCAGGTAAATCCCGATCTTCATTGATTTTGGTTAGAATTTTGTTGACGGTTGGGACCTGCTTCTCATAATAAAATGTATGTACAACTCCTTTTATTGCAGTTTTCATCTCTTTTTCCGAGGTTTTTCGTCTGCCTGTGATTGGGAGTAATAACAATTCCAGTCGTTTTTTTCTCCTTCAGTATTCGGTACATAGTAGACTTTACAACTCCTGTCATGTTGAAGCACATCTAAACAGAGCTTTTAACATTATTATCTAGATATTGATATCTTAATGCATCATAAACATTCATCGTAATAAGTTTTTCGTTGAGGAAAAAATGCCTTTGTTTAATGATTTTGGAATAAATACAGGGTGATTCAAAAATCGATCACGAAACTTAAGGGGGTGATTCTACTTGACAAAATAAGGGTAGAGCTTCATATAATTTTTTTTCAAAATGTCATTCGTTTTCGAGTTACAAGCCGTCCAAGTTCAAGTTTTTATTTTTTGTTTTTTGAATTACTCGCTTACAGGAAAACCGATTTGACTAATATTTGAAAGATAGGCTAAGTCTTCTGCGCTTCATCATTTTAGTAACAATTCACATTGATTGTTTGCCGCTAGAGGGCACTTTACCTACATTGAAAATTGTTTTTTTGTCATAATTTTTTAGTGTTGACAGCTACAGTAGTTTTTGGCATAATTTCTGAAAGACTGATGCCAGGCCTTTAAAAAAGGTGCTCTTTATTTACATCGCTAAACCCAACGGTTTAGACGTAAATCACCCTTAAAAATTAAGTGGTAAATTTACTTTTCTCATTTCATTACCACCAGCTACCAGGTAAATAGCTATCAAAGTATGCTAGAGCTATCAGTTTAACATCAAATAAATTCGCTTTTTAAACTATTTAATTTATAATCTTAAAATAACTAATAATGGCTAATCAGTAAATATTCATATTATGGATTATTGCGATATACATTTAATTGATAAAAATTAATGAAACAGTACTAAACAAACTAAAAAAGATTCTCAAAATGTCCCCCATTTTCTTCCATACATTTCCTAACACTCTTCAAAAAATGTCGCCTAACTCGATGAAAAATTCCTGGTGTTTCTTTAATAATTTGGCACTTTTCGATTATCCTGAAGCGAAGATCCTCGACGTTGATTACTGGAATATCGTACACCAATTGTTTCAAATGACCCCAAAAGAAAAAATCCATAGGATTAAGGTCTGGTGACCTCGCTGCCCATGCCAATGGTCCACTTCGTCCTATCCATCGCTCAGGATACGTTGCATTCAAATACTGTCGGACACGTATACTAAAGTGGGGCGGAGCTCCGTCTTGGAGGATCCACATGTTGGCCCTTACTTCCAATGGCACATCTTCCAGATACAATGGGAGACGATTTTGGATAAAATCTAAGTATACGTCACCAGTTAATGGGCCATCAAAGAAATGAGGACCAATAAGGTAATCTCCTATTATCCCTGCCCACACATTTAGTGAAAATCTACGCTGATGTTTCGTTTCTACCACATTGTTTGGGTTCTCGTAAGCATATGTGTGGATGTTGTGTAGATTTGTTATGCCATCACGAGTGAAACCAGCTTCGTCAGTGAATAATATGACGCCAATTAATCGATTATCGTATTCATACTTAGCTAGGATCTGATTGCACATTTCCAACCGTCTCGGCCGATCATCGTCATAAAGAGCCTGCACCTTTTTTGAATGAAACGGGTAGAGTTGTTCTTCTCTTAGTATCCTCCATGAACTAGCCTGACAGAGCCGCACTTCATTCCCAATTTTTCTAGTACTAATACCTGGATTATCTTCAATAATTTCAAGCACTCTTTCTTCTTGTTGCACGTTTCTAGCAGTTCTAGGTCTTCCCCTATTTCCATTATAACTTTTAAAGGAACCACATTCCGCAAGCCTCCTGTGCACACTGGAAAATGTTTGAGCATGAGGGATATTTCTTTCCGGATAACTCTCCATATAATATCTTCTTGCCAACTCTGCATTACCATTTGCTTTTCCATAACAAAAATGGATATCACAATATTCGATATTTGAATATTGGTGATTAGCCATTATTAGTTATTTTAAGATTATAAATTAAATAGTTTAAAAAGCGAATTTATTTGATGTTAAACTGACAGCTCTAGCATACTTTGATAGCTATTTACCTGGTAGCTGGTGGTAATGAAATGAGAAAAGTAAATTTACCACTTAATTTTTAAGGGTGATTTACGTCTAAACCGTTGGGTTTAGCGATGTAAATAAAGAGCACCTTTTTTAAAGGCCTGGCATCAGTCTTTCAGAAATTATGCCAAAAACTACTGTAGCTGTCAACACTAAAAAATTATGACAAAAAAACAATTTTCAATGTAGGTAAAGTGCCCTCTAGCGGCAAACAATCAATGTGAATTGTTACTAAAATGATGAAGCGCAGAAGACTTAGCCTATCTTTCAAATATTAGTCAAATCGGCTTCCTGTAAGCGAGTAATTCAAAAAACAAAAAATTAAAAACTTGAACTTGGACGGCTTGTAACTCGAAAACGAATGACATTTTGAAAAAAAATTATATGAAGCTCTACCCTTATTTTGTCAAGTAGAATCACCCCCTTAAGTTTCGTGATCGATTTTTGAATCACCCTGTATAGAGGTGGAAGCTATATATTTTGGGTATTTCACTAATCTCAAATAAAATATCAAAACAAGCGCAAACAAGACAAATTACTAAGGACACACTGTGAGGTGTACTTTGCTCCCTGAGAGAAATTAAACTGAACTATCAGAAATTTTATTGTTGCAGTAAATTTGTAAAAGCTTATAATATTTAAATATAGGCTATATTCTTTTGAGTAATTATCAATTGATCAAAGTGAACAAAGTGAAACTGATAACTTCATGTTCTTTTGAATATGCATTTACTTGTCATTGGGCTGAAGTGATCATGATTACTTCAAGTGATAGAAGTGAAAGTGATAATGACTCAAAAGAATAGCCCTATAATTAAATAAAATTAGATTTACGGCAGTCCTCAGTTACCTGCGGCACTGGAGCAGGTACGTTGGAGGTTTCGGTAACAGTTTTATTACTCTCTCTAGTTCTTGAATAGAATATAGGAATGAGTATGCATGCGATCGCCCCCTCCCCAAGAGCTTTGAGTTCAGGAAAATAGACCCGATTCCGCCTCTTATATTAGGAATGTGTATGCTGCTGCCCCCCCCCCCCTCCAAAAGCTTCAAATTCAGAAAAATAGACCCTGCCTTTTAGACTAGAAATGGGAATGTTTCCGGTGCCTCCCCCCCCCCTTCGACAACTTGCTTTCGCTTGCCATATTGTATTTTTATGATATCACCGCCTCCCCCCACCCAAAGAGAGAGGCTGGATCCGCACCTGTCCCAAAGATAAAGAAAATAGTAATACTTTGTAATTCCATTCTGAAGCCCTAATAATAGTCCTATGACTTTTGGTCACCACATATTTGTCACTCATACGTATCATAGCTTATTACATTTAGAATAAATGACATATGTTTCCTTCAACTGCATGTGCAAAAGGAATAGAGGGTCTTTTGTTGCCATTATGGAACAGAACTACTTTTAAACTTACTTTAGAAGACTCTATAAATAAGCGCCATTTTTTCAGGTTATGTGCAAATCTTAAGTTTTCCATAACACTATTTGGGTTAACACGAACACATATTTTAACCTGTAGAGTAAAAAATGAAGATAGCTCCTGGTTACGGTTCCTAAATATTGTAACTTTGGTTCGAGAGGCTAGTAAATTCCATTGTTTTAATCTAGACCCTAATACTTCAACAAGTCCTTTGGACAAGTAGATCTCTTGAACTAGATCATTTAATTCAGATTGTTCGATTAAATGGGGTGTTTCCCTTCATTTTCGGGAAAATAAGAATCATCCTTTTCTGATAGATTATCAGGTTCTGCCTTATTATCATACATTTCTAAATCTTCCTCTCATTTTGCCGGGGGTGTTGGAACTGGTAAACCTTCTCCATGATATTCAATATTATGTTTGCTCTTTCTTGAAAAACCAGGCACTTTTCTCGTGCAAAAGTAACAGTCGTCAAAATGATTTGTTGGTTTTCGCCAAATCATTGGAACTGCAAAAGGCATAAATAGCGTTACTTACAACTAGTTACTTAGATTTGCTGCACAGGTTTGGCAGCATATGTGAGGAGCCCAGTTCCTATCCTGACAGCCAACAAGACATCCAAAATACTTATGAAAAACTACTTTGATCGTTTTGTTAATTGTCCTTTTTTGCGATTTAGTACTTTCGTTATTTTAAGCCCTAGGAGGTTAAGACTTCATGGTTGACTTGTCATCCCTAGACAACCCCACGTGGTGTTGCCAGATAGTGCTCAATTTCTCTAATTTATTGACAACGTCGTGGTCCGGTATATAACAAATTATTTTTTAAAATAATGTGATTAAAATACTCATTCATTTTTGCTGAAAAAAAAGCATAACTCAAAAATCTTACGTGTTTTTATCACAATTTTCGCGTTTGGAGACCCATAATTAACCAAAGACTGCTTTTTACATTAGCGTCGCAAATTGACTATAGAGTAGTGTAATTCAGTAGTGTAATTCAAAAAAAAAACAATTAAAATAAGATAAACATATTCTAAAGGCAGTTTGAAAAAATATATGAGAGTAATTTTCTATAGTCACGCATTAATTGTTTTTGCAATTATAAGCCATTAAGAGGGTATAAAGACAAATCAAATAATAGATAAATTGACTGAAGTTTATTTGTGAATTTAATTATTTAAGCAATGCGTTCGTAAGTGCAAAAGGATTCCTTACGGTGAGACATTGCTGCATTTTTGACTCAGTTGAAACACGCACGCAGACGAAGATATAATCCAATAACGATGGAGGAAATACTTCATTGAATCACTAAATGACGATAAAATCGCAAAATACATGAAGATGGAATTTCAGGACAGACCAAATATGGTATAATTTGAATGAGAGAAAAGATGCTATCATACAGAAAGTTGAAGATACATACAAAAATGAAGAAGCAGCGGGTTGTGATGAAATGGTGGCCAAGTTATTAAAAGGTTTAGAAACTAAAGGCAACACAGGATTACAAAATAAATTAAACTTTGCGTGGCTAAGGAAAATTCTACCGAATGAATGAAAAACTGATATAATCCTACCAATACATATAAAAGGAGATATAACAGAATGTGGCACTTAAAGTATATTAAATACTTTTGGAGACAAAAAAGTGTGGTAGAGGAGAATTTTTTTAATATACAAAGTGAATTCCAACCAAAGAAGTTACAGGAGGTAAAAGATAGGAGAATACCGTCAAATGAATTCGATCGGGCACGTACAGCTGTACTGCACTTGTGCAGTAGAACAGTCGACAGGACTGGATTTGAAAAGCCTTTTATTACGTTATTATATTGAAAAATGACAATTTGAAATGAGTTATGAAAGAAATACTGTTTAGACCTAAAAAAGACTTAAGCTTAATTGGCAGAGGATTGAGTTTCAGGCAGGTGTAGTTGTAAGTTACTGCAACTAAAAGATTCCTAGTACTATTACTCTACGTCAATTATCAAAATACAAAATGAGGCAAAATATTACACCTAAAAAAATGACATAACTGCAATCTCAATTTTCAAATTCAATATTGCCACTTTCGTTTGTGGCGTTTATCGATTTACAAAAATGTATATTTCTTTATATTAAAAGGTATTTTGTTGGGAAAAAAATTGTGGTTTTCTTTGAACTGCAATCACATTTGTTACTAAAAATGTTAATGCGCCAACGGTGCGTGTTTCGTAGATTTGTTAAAACTTCTCGAACTGAAATTGTTATAATCAACGTTTAACATCATGAATAATCGTAGAAATTGACAAAATACATAAAACACCTATTTTCCGGAAATAACTAATTCCCGGAACAATTCCATTACAGTACATAAAACCATTTGTTTACACTATTTCAAACAATAGAAAAAGCAATTGTGGAAATTGTCGATATAGAGCAGGCATTTGATTTGAAAATCTCTAGCAAAGACGTACGGAAAATCTTGCAGACCAAAAGAATAGATAGAAATTTAATCGAAATCATCAAAAGTTAATATACGAATACGAATAATAAGATAAGACGGTTCAATATTACTTCATGACCTATAAAAGGGTTGATTTTTAAGACTATTATTGTTTATGTGTGTAATGGAGAAAATAATAAAGGAAACTTAGAAAAGTACAAGCAAATATGTGATAGGAAGTAGAACTTTAAATACAGTGAAGATAGAGATATGTGCATTCACAGATAATATAGTTCTAGTCGCTAAATCAGAAAAATAATTAGATGTTATTATAAACATATAGACTGCAGCTCTCAAGAAATATAACAGCTAGGTAAATATAAAAAAAAACAAGTAATGGCAATAAGAAATAAAAATAGTAACATGGATACAAAAAGAAAAAAGTTATAAGAAGAACAACTATATACATTTCTGAGGATTATACGTTAAGATTTTGTCTCTTTAAAATTGCTCACTGGGTTCTCAAAATAAACACAACAATTTTCACTAAATAACTTCAATACTTATAATAACAACACATTTACATTAAAACCATAACTAACTAATTATTATTTCTTAATATTTCCACTATTCAAATACCACTATACAACTCTTAACTATACGACTAACTCTACTACGCTAATCATATCTCTATTTATATACCTATGGAAATTCCTGATAAATCTAGAGCATAAAAGTTGAGATCTATCTATAAATATGAGTCATTGATATACTATTCCTTGCAGCACATGTCGGAATATTTGTATATACGAGGGCGTACCAATAAGTTACTTACAGTTATTCGTAGCACTGCCCCCCACACAAATTCTGATCATCCCGATCAGCTTCCATGTTTCCTTGGTATGGCTTCAACCTGGATATAGGTACTACTTTCATTTTGGTGTTAGAGCTTTGTAGAATTCTATAAACAACGTCATTGATTCTTTTCACAACAGTATATGGTCCTTCTCATGATGGCATCAACTTAGGCGATTTTTCCTTCTTTCTCTGTGGATTCCACAACCAAACTCTATCACCTTGTTGGAACCTTGCCGAGTTTGCCTTGATGTTATATCTTATATGAATTCTATCGGTGGCCAGATCTATGCGTTCTCTAACTAGGCCATGAACTTCTCGTAACTTCTTTTGTAGAGCATCTATCCAGTCTTCAATCTCCATGTTTTCTTCAGTTGAGGAACCGAACATTATGTCGCAAGGCAAGTCAAGTTCCTTTCCAAATAAGACCTTGGCTGGTGTAATTCCGGTAGTTTCATGATCGATAGGCCATTAAGAAGATTGGTAAATAATTGTCCCAATCTTTCTGATGTCTGTCCACAACCTTTGAGAGATACTCTTCAATGGTCCCATTAAATTGTTCAACTATACCATCTGAATGAGGATGTAAAGCTGTTGTTCTGGTTTTACAGATGTTAAGAAGTTCACAGAGTTTTTGAAGAAGTTTTGATTCAAAGTTACGTCCTTGGTCAGAATGTAGCTCCCAAATAATTCCAAATCGGCTGAACACATTGTTAACTAAGACTTCAGCTACTATTGAGGTCTCCTGGTTAGGGATGGCAAATACCTCAGGCCATTTACTAAAGTAGTCAATACCAACCAAGATGTATTTGTTGCCTTTATCAGTTTCTGGGAATGGTCCAGTTATGTCAATAGTTATCCGCTCAAAAGGTATTCCAACATATACTTCATTTTTCCCTTAGATATAGTACTTGGACCTTGGCTAGCTGTACATTTAGGACACTGTCTACACCATGATTTTACGTCTCAACAGTAGTTAATCCAGTAAAACCTTTCTCAGAGTTTGTCTAGAATTTTTTTAACCCCTAAATGAGCCCAGACTTCCCATTATGAATTTCTTCTAAAACTAGTTTGCTGCAGTGCTTGCATTCTTCCTTACATGGTTATCTTGATAAGGCATTTGCATTGTTATACAGTCTTCCTGGTCTATGTTTGATTTTAAAATTGTATTGTTGTAGCTTCTCAAGCCATCTTGCTCCTTATCCTTCAGGCTACTTCATGTTTAGGAGCCATTTAAGAACTGCGTAGTCTATTATTATTAAAAATTCTTGTCCATACAAACATTTATGAAAATATTGGACAGCTTTGATTATGGCAAGCAATTCTTTCCTCGTGACACAATAATTTCTTTCTGATTTTGAATGCACTCTTCTGAAATATTCAATAACTCGTTCTTGACCATCTTGTATCTGAGACAATACAGCTCCTACCCCTTTGTTGATCTTGTGAGTAGCCTAAAATTGGACCGGAACATAAGGCAGCCTTATTCATACTCAGAATTCCATTGATAAAGAATCTTTTCTTCAGTGAGCTTATGCAAGGATGAAGCAATATTGGCAAAAGCTTCCACGAATCTTCTGTAGTATGTGCATAACCCGAAAAAGCTTCTCAACTCATGTTTGTCACGTGGTCGAGGCCAATCTTTTATTGTTTTAATTTTTTTTAATCCGTATAGATTCCCTCTGATGATACTACATGTCCAAGAAATTCAACTTTTTGTTGGAAAAGTATGAACTTTTTGGAGTTAAGTCGAAGGTTAGCGGTTTTAATTCTTGCAGAATTCTGTAAGTGTTTATCAAACGTTTTTCCCATAAACATGACATCATCCAGATAGACTACATTTATTTTCCATGTAAGACCTCGTAGTACTGTTTCCTTTAGTCGCTGAAAGGTGGCATGAGCATTGCAGAGTCTGAATGGCATAACGTTAAAATGATATAGACCAGCTCCAGTAGAAGAAGCCCTCTTCTCCTTATCTTTATCTTTGGTGCTTACTTGGCAATATCCAATTTTTAGATCCAATATGGAGAACCATTGTGATCTAGCCAACGTTGTCAGTCATCAATTCTAGGAAGTGGATAGCTATCTTTCTTACTGGCGCCATTAAGCTTCCTGTAGTCAACACAAAATCTAGTAGTTCCATCCTTTTTGGCTACCAGTACAGCCGGAGATGACCAAGGACTAGATGACTCTTCTATAATTCCCTCATTCAACATTTTGTCAACAAGTAACTCCACTTCCTGGCGCTTAGCTATGGAAAGTCTTCTAGGTGGCTGGCGTATTGGTTGTGCGCTGCCAGTATTTATACAAATTAATAATGAATAATTTTAAGACATAATAACTTTTATACAAATTTTTGCGAATGCGTAATCATATGCCAAGTGACAATGTAATTCGCATTTTTATTCGAAAATGTGAATTGTCTAGTTTGATTATTGATTCATGCTAGTACTTGATTCATGAAAACATTGTTAAATTAAGTGAACATATTGCTGAAAATTTCAGAATGCCCGTTCGTCGCCGATCTCAATAGTTAAACAGTATGAACCATCGAATTTTGATCAAAGATTTGGCCTCGCACACATCTTAAATTCAACTAACTCAGGAACTGAAGCTCATTGACCATGGGTGTCGCCATACGTTGGTTAAATTTATCTTCGGGTAAGTAAGATTCAATGCAGAATATTGCAATAAACTCATCTTTTTCAACGAAGATCATTTCCACTACAGAGGTTATGTTAAAAAGTGAAATTGTCGAATTTGGGGACGTGAAAATCTTAGAGTGTTTAAAAAAAAAATTTAGATTCTGTTTGAGTAATAATGTGGTAACCATTGTGGGTTAAATGTGTAATAGGATCATTTTTTCATGTAAATTATGATGTAGGATGTTAAAATGATGAATGTCAATGGCGAAGGTTACCGCAATATATTAAAAAACTTTGTATGGCCCCAATTAGATAATGTAGATCGTGACAATACGCTTTTTCCACAAGGTGGCGTCAGGTATCATAAGGCGAGGAAAATATTAACTCTATTAGGGACATGTTTTCCTGGTGACATCAATTTAGCCTGCAAGATTGTGCTGTCTAAGTCTTCTAGATTCTCTTCTTTGGACCTTTGTGAAAGACAAAGTCTATATAAAAAATCCTCAGACGCTTAATAACCAGACATTGTTCAAATTGTTAATGACATTGCGTCAATATGTTATTGACAGCCGACATTATTTTTAGTACATAACTCCCATGTCCCGATTTCATGCAAAAATAAACAAATATGTTATTTTTAAAAATTTTTGGTTTTATTTAAAAAAGAGATCCGGAAGTACCCACTAGAATATCTTTTATTATTGATCCAGTTTAAACAAAGACGTATCTACCTATATAACCAACTGTGATAATTCTTAAGAAGCAAATTTTAAACGCAACTCAATAATTTGTGATACGATTTGGTTCAAAACCCATTTAAAACAACTCATTTAGATACACTGTCAATTTCTAGACAAAAGTATGTAATTTTTGTCAATATATTTCCAAAATTTGCATAAGTTAGTTCAATAAATATATTTAATAGTTACTTATATGTTATTTTCCTTTCAAACAGAGAAAAATCAAAGAATATATAAAAACAGTTTATTTCCTGCAAATACAACTCTGGTCTCTCCATATGCGTTTCGACTACCTCATGGTCTCGTCAGTGGAGCTGTATCGAACCGAGAGCAACATTCGCAGGAAACAACTACTATATAAAATATATAAGGTATGTCGACAGGATATTAAAAACCTTCCGACTTCGATGTCAGACTAAAAAATATCGCCAGTCGAAAATACATCTATGCATTCACCGCAGTAGTGCGAAGTTTTATAAATCAAAATTTCAGTGAGAAATCAAAGAAAACTATCTGCCATGTTTAAATAGTTGCCTATTGGTTATTCTCCTTTCAAGCAGAGAAAAAGGAAATAATCTATAGAAACAGTTTATTTCCTTCATATAAAACTCTCCTCATACGCGTTTCGACCACTTACGTGTGAAGCTAATAACGCAGAAGACCTATCACAAGGTCCAGCATTGCAATCCGCTTGGAACCCACCTGTAAAATTAAGCAAAAAATCCAACAGTGTAAACAGTTTCGCGTTACAATTAAATTATAGTTAAACAAAGAATAAGCATTTCTTAAATATAGACATTTTGACCAGCATATCAGTTTTTTTCTTCTTATCACTACTCACAATATTAAAACGCTTTCCGTATGGGATTTTGGGATTTTAGAAAATTTAAAAAGAAATATATTTTCTCTCATTCTCGACGTGAAATTGCGATTTTTCATTCCATTTTTAAGCATCTAATTAAGATGAAATAATATGTGCTTGAACCAATAGATCTGTTTGAACAAGACAATCATTTTATTGTCAATTTTTTGTCAAGTTCCTTCGTAAACACAGGGAGTTTCTTATTGGAAACCAAAGACAATATATTTAAAATCGTCTCTGTAGAATCTCAACAAAATTATGTAAATGAGTTACCGAAAATTTCTAAACACATATGAATTTAGTAAGAGTATAATTATTGCATAATACAAATAAAAATGCGATAGTAGTTAATAATATAGTTTTGTAAGTTCGTGGTTTCAAACAGAAGGATTTATGAAACTTCTATTAAACTTTTAAAATTGTTCTTAAAATTGAATAATTTTCCTTCAGAAACCCGAAGATACTCGACCATACCTGAAGTTACCTGATATAAAATCTTAATAGATTGATCTGTATATTCAAACGTATTCGAATTTTGCCAAAGTTTTCCGAGGTCATACCAAAATAGTATAGGTGTCATTATTAAATGATTTAAACTACAATTTGGTATGTTTTAGTTTTAAACGGAAGGATATTTTAAACTATTGATACTTTTTAATATTTGTCTCAAGATGTGTCTTTCAGAAACCCAAGTTTATCGAGGAGACTTCGACTAGTAAGTCGTTTTAGTTTAGTAAAACTGACATCAGGTTTCGCCAAATTAGATCATACAACGAAACATTCTAGGATTTTACAAACTTTGCCGACTAGTTATCAAATCATACAAAATAAAGAGAAAGTCAATTTGAGTACCTTAGGCCAGTAGCTCATTTATCCACTGACGATTAATTCTTAGAATTTGATTAATTGAAAAAAATATATAACATTTTCGTTAAAGATAGCTACGGATTCTATTAAACATAGTATAAACATTACAATAATAGTAATTGGTCACAGACAGTACTCGAGACTTCGCTGTATTTACTTTTTAACCGACTTCTAAAAGAAGGAGGTTCTGAATTCGTCGAGTATGTATGTTTTTTTACGTATGTACACCGATTACTCCAGAACGGCGATACCGATTTGAATGAAATTTTTTGCGTTATGTTCAGGAAGTTGTTGCGGTGTTTCTATAATTTTTTGGACGAAATTGGTGCAGTAAAATCCAAGATAGCGCTGACAATATGGCGGACAAGAAAATTTAATTTTGTCCGATTTTCTCCAAAATTTGTGTGGGGAGTTTTAGCGGTCGTATATAACGAATCCAAAATATTTTTTAAAAATTCAATATGGCGGGTCCAGTATGGCGGACAAAAAAATCAATTTTGTCCAATTTCCTCCAAAATTGGTACAGAAGAGTTTTCGGGTTCGTACATGATGAATCTAAAATTATTTTAAAAAAGTTCAATATGGCGGATCCATATGGCGGACGAAAAAATCAATTTTGTTCGATTTTCCCCAAAATTGGTATGGGGAGTTTTCGGATTCGCACATAACGAATCTGAAATTATTTTTAAAAAATTCAATATGGCGTATCCAACATGGTGGATAAAAAATTAATTTTGCCCGATTTTTTTCGAAATTGATATGGGGGAGTTTTTGGGGTCGCACATTACTAATCTGACATTATTTAAAAAAAACTTAAATATGGCGGATCCAAGATGGTGGATTAAAGATTCTACATCTCTCGATTTTGTCTAAAATCAGTATTGGGAAATTTTTGTTAGTGTTAATTACGAATTTAAAATAGTTTTTGAAAAACTCAATCTAGCGGATTCAGTATGGCGTCCTAAAAATTTTACATATTCGATTTTCTCCAAAACTGATACAGGGGGTTCTTGAGAGTGTAAATTATGAAATTAATAGTATTTTTTTCAGCATTCAATATGGCGGACTAAAAATTTTATATTTTTCGATTTTGTTCAAAAATGAAAATGAAACGTTTTTGAGAATTTAAATTGCCATTATAAAATTATTTTAAGAAAATCTAATATATCAGATGCAATATAACGTTCTAGAAATTTTAAAATTGGAACTAGGGAGCTTTGAAGGATTTAGATTGGATTAAGACGGTAAAATTATGTTTTTGAAATTCAATACGGCGGATTCGCATTTTTTCAGATTTGGTATTAGGGTGTTTTCGGGTTCGTGTATTACGAATATGAAGTTAATTTTTTACCATTAGGTTGATATGAGGGACTGAAAATTTTTACATTTTTCGATTTTGTCTAAAATTGATATTGCGGAGTTCTTGGGGCGTATACAAACTCAATATGCAATATAAAATATATCGAGCTAAGAAATTTACGTATTAAGTTCTTTAAATATCGATGTTGGAAGTTTTCGAGGCCTATATTACCAACCTAAAATTAATTTGAAATTTAAGATAGTGGATTTATTATGACAGACTATATATTTGTTTGATACAATTTCACTGGTATTGGAAGAACTCTAAGAATCATAGAATTTTTAGTGGTTCAGTTTAGGGTGATTTACAACTTTGGATAAAATAGGTACTTTTTTGCCACCTTCAAAACTAAAAACCGAAAAATAAAATTTTTATAAAAAAAATTGAACCGACTTCTAAAAGTACGCTAAAAAGTGAAAAATAACTATAAATTTTTATATGAAATTGAAAAGTCGGCACCAAATTATTTCTAAAGGAAGCAAATAGCTACTAATATATATATATATATATATATATATATATATATATATATATATATATATATATATATATATATATATATATATATATATATATAAATTATGGTAAGAAAGCAATTACAAATAAAGTATTTTTGGAATTAGTTTGGCGCTGAATTCAAAAATTTCAATTTCATATACAAATTTATAGTTATTTTTCACTTTATATCATTGTAATTGTAATGTCCCTTACCATTTTTTAATTAGTGTCTACGGATGTTTTTTATCTGGTCGCTCTAATAAGAAAAGATGGTTACATGAATAGAAAATACGTGTTTTACTTACACCCGAAGTGTTTTCAGGATTTTGAAGATAAGACTAAAGTTAATTGTGATTTCGCACGCGCATATCTATCAGAAAGCTCTAATAAATTTAATTTAATCCATACATTACCCATTCTTGTACTGCCTTCATATAAATTATATTCATTTAGATTTAATTAATTTTAAAATTTTGCATGCATAATTTTCTATATTAAATACCCATGACACTGTTGAAATATGCATAAGTAATTCAATGATAAACAGATTATTAAAAAAAAATAAAAAAAAACCACTCTGATAATGCAAACTGAAAAGGAAAACATAAGTATCTAACGTCATACGTATTTTGTTGTATACAATTATATTCCTAATAAGTATGTATTTCACTGCCATGTTTATTTCAAGTATATACTTGTATTTGCCTCTTAAATAGAGTTGGAACTTTGTAGTCTTCTATTATTTTTATTAAACTTCTCTTTTAAGCATAGGAAAAACAATCGGGATTATATTTCCTATTTGCAAAATATCATATATGTTCCGTCTGCTTTGAATCTAAGATGGAACATTAATAAAAATGTTTGTTTAAAGGTCTTGCGAAGTAGTAGATATCTGTTGGAATTCTGTTGTCTTAATTTTGTTGGGTAATATGACGAAGTTTCCGCGAATACTTATCTCTAGCCGTTTTCAAGTGAATATTCACTTGAAAATGGCTAGAGATAACTACTAGCCGAAACGTCGTGATATTAAACAACAAAATTAAGGCCATGGAAGCCCAACAGATATCTACTACTTCGCATTAATAAAAATAATAGAAGGCTCAAAAATCTTATTAGTGTAAGTAAGAGATTACTGAAATAAAATTAATTCACGAAATATATATTTACTGTGCTTTTCGGAATAATTATTAGGATAATTATTTAATAAAACAGCAATTTTCAGTCGCGGCGTCGCCTGCACTCAAGACTCCCGGGGCTTCAACGCCAATGAATTTTATTGAATCCCATTTGCCTTTTTTTCATACATTCTTGCGAAATATCCTTACTTTAATAACCTTACCTCAAATAGATCAGATATAGTTAATTACCAATTTATCAATAATGCAATAAAACCAAGGTAAACCATAACAATGTGAATATGTATTTTAAAGAGCGTTAGTTGTGGAAAATAATGCATTTTTAATTATGAAAATTGGATCATTCTAGCATGATTGAGAATTGATTTTTCTGATTTCTACGATTATTTTTTAAATTAATAATCCTTTTAAATATAGGCTATTGACTATATGCTATGATCAGTTGATTTAAAAATAAAACAAAATCACAAAGTGCTACCAAATTAGGAGGTGAGTTTTTGAGGTTAAGGTGGATTTGTCGACTTTTCAGTTTTTGAGTTTTGCTCGAAAACTATGCATTTTTCGTAGATATATGTCTGTAGAAAAATTGTAGGCAATGAAATTTCCTTTCGAAATGATATCATGAAGCCCAAAAAAGTTATGTTTCAAAAAAATATGCCTCAAAAATAAAATCAAAAAGAAAAGTAAAATATGCAAAAAAATTTTCTCCATAACTTTTTCCCAAGTGAAGTTAGGTATAGGCATTTCTCCATAAAAAAATAACTTCGGGTCCGTTAAAATGAGCTCTTGCAAAAGTCTCTACGATGAAAAGTAATCTAGATGTAGCATCTCAAACTTTGCTTCTTTTGTCGATATTAGAATTTTTTTTTTAAATTTCGTCCTAGAACTTTTTTGTAAGGGAATTTAGGATAGACATTGCCTCCTTAAAAATTTAGGTATAAACATTGCCTCCTTAAAAATAAGGCTGATATAATACCCGGTAGTAGTGAACATAACCCGGTCCTCTTCATCCCCCCACTCCTCGACCTTGACCTTGACCTTGCCCCAACCCTCTTTGGCCCCGCCCACATGTCCTTGTCATTGGCCTTGAAAGTGCACGTGTGCTTTGTCCTTGGCCTTGACCTTGTGTTTAAGGTTGTGTGTGTGACCTTGACCTTGACCTTGGGCGAGACTACCTTGACTTTGTTGGGAGGTCATCTTGAGTGTGTGACCTTGAAGTAGTTATTTGTGCATTGTAATAGTGTGAGATGATCTTGAAATGATTTTGACCTTGCAAATTGTTCTATAAAATTGTGTGAGTCTATTTACATTCATTCAGTGTGAAATGTCAGATACGGAACTATCTAAAGAAAAAATTATAGAGCAAGTCGGCAGAGTAATTTGTTTATATCAGAGTAATTTAAAAAGTTTGTGTGATTTTGAAGAGAAGGATCTAGCATTTTTTCCTCTCGAATATTTAAAAACTTACGTTGATACGCTGAGTTTACGACAAATTTGGGATAAGCTGCCAGCGCCATATCGGTGTGACAAGGAACTACAGTTAAGCTTACCCTGTTACCTTCACTATGACAAATATATCGTCATTATATAGATGGGCCACCACCAGCAATAAAAAAGTGTCGTGAATGTAAAAACAAGTGAATAATATGATTAGTGCTTTGCAAGAGACAGTAAAAAAATTTGGCGATGAGTTCACTGAAACGGCTAGTAATTATTTCAATGATGCAATGAAAAGTCGAGCAGAATGGGCGTCGCGCTGTTGTGATTTGGCTTATGAATATGAAAAGGCTGCGAATGCATGTCGTAAATATTGCAGCAAAACAATAAATTTACAAGACTTTGTTCGTGAAATAAAAAAGTTGGGGTTTGGAAAAACTGATTAGTTTCATTGCAGGTCCGGTTGTGTTAGATGAAATTAGAGTGTAGGACTTAAGTTTAACGTAGTAGCAGTTAATATGAAAAGTTTAGTGCGAGAAATGTACGAAGAATTTCTAATTTCTGCAGCCTGTTCGGAATTTTACGCATTTGAAATGCAAGATTCGGAGGTTCAGGATTTTAGTGTATTTTTTAAGTATATGGACCATGCGGAAGTGTGTATTTTAGCGAGTATAGTTTGTAATAATTTTTTAAGGAATAAAAACAAACAATTATTATTGAACAAATTAAGAAAATTAGGTTTAGGTGATAATGTTACACGTATAGAAGAACGGCAGAAAAAAACCAATCAATAAAGTACATAAAATGTAGTTATTTGTTTCATTATATTTTGTCCTTGAAGTTATCCTTATACCAATTTAAATGTATGGCGTCATTTGACCTTGAATACTCCTCCCACTATTTCTATCGTTAAGCTACCCCACCATTGTTACAATTCGACCTTGAAAACTCACTATAAAGGTTAGTGGAAAAAGAAGTTACTTCAAACAGTCGCAGATATCAGTGGCATAAACATCAAATATTGTGTTTGTGTAGTGTTCTGAAAGTGCTTTTATATTCACGGTAATTTTTGGATTTATATACCATTTTTTCAATAATGAGTATTGCAAAAGAAACTCTAGATGAAATTAATGAAATGTTCAGCAAAGATTTCGAGGTTTTAGAGAGAAAAAAGGTTACCGAAATGATTGTAGGCAAAGTGTATAAAATTGTAAAGATGGTTTCAATGACTACACGATTTGGTAAAACTCTTTTAGTGGCTTTACACAATGACGGTGATAATAGCACATTTGAGAATTTTTTGCCAAAACGTGTGGCCGAAACACTATCTGACGATATTGTAGATATTATGAGTAAAACTAAAGGTAAATACACTCTAACTTATTTGGGGCAGGGCACTAGAGTTTTTGGAAACAATACTCGAACATTATTACGTTTTGGCTCATTGGAGTAAATTGTATGTAAATTGTTTGAAAAAAAGGATGTAATTAAATTTAAAATATAGTTGCACATGTCAGAATACTTACGCGTGTTCATTATTTCTGTTAAAGATGTCTGCTGATGCGACGACGACGACCGCCAACGAATGTGTAGATAGATACATATTTTGGTTGGGGAGAGAATTAAGAAATATGGTTCACGATATGTTAGATAGCGTAAATGATTGATCGCATATTGATGCAACCAAAGATCAATATAAGAACGAGATAAGGGATGCAATCAATTTTATGGCTGTGGCACACTTGTGCGACAAATTTTTATATGGTTCCATAGACATGGATACATTTTGGGCTGAAATGGTTAAAGAAGAATTAAAAGAATACCTCGTCAATATTCCACATTTACCAGGTGAGCTTGCTGCAAAATATGAATTGGTTTCTGCAACAGCAACAGCCAAAGACGTTGACGATCGAAATAGTGTCGGATGGGATAGAATTTTGAGCAACGAAAATGAAGACATAGAAAATTAATTTTTATAATTTTTGTATTTGTGCAATTAATTAACTGTAAATAAATATCTGTTACAATCACAGTTTTGTTTTATTTCTTTTATAAACATACCAACCCAGTAGATCATAGTCAGTGTTTCTTTTTCTCAGCTGAAATATTTAATATAAGTAGGGCAAATAAAAATAAAATAGTTTAGTAAAGATTGAAAATGAGTCGAAGAAACAACACAATTGATAAATTTGGTCGTCAGAAATGTAATGAAAAATATCATATATTATCTGGGCCACAAGGGATTGGTTTTAAACTTACAGCGGATGGGCAGTATGATATGGGTGGAAAAATCATAACCAACTTAGGCGAACCTAAAGATGATGACGATGCTGTGACAAAACACTTTGTTAATAGAAATTTTTACAATTTTGCAGTTGTAATATGTGACATATTTAACAAGGATGTCCTCCCCATGATATACCAAAATAATAGTGAGCTTAAAACAAAAATTGAAGTTGTTCAGAAAATACTCTATCATCAGCCTTTAAATGAATCGTTAAGCGCACTGTCGTACGGCTCGACTTAAAAAAAATCTATAAAAGGGAAAGCAGGTTAAAGAATAGGAGAACGCACTCCGAGTGGCATAGCCTTGAAGATAACATCGTAGTCGTCGGTGAATTGGACCTTCCCTCCAAGAATATTGAAATGTTATTTATGTGTTTGATGTTTTATTGTCATTGTTTTTAATGATAAAGATTGAAATAAAAAAACTTTATTTTACAATATATTGTTTATTTATTTTACATTTTAAATTAAAATTGTAGTCATACAATATGTTATTTAAACAATATAGCTTTATCTATCCAAGAGTTGAAGTGGTTGGGAAATCCTAGCCATTTGACAAATAATTGATCGGTGTGATTTTTCTTGCGTTGTCTAAGGACCTTTTCTACTAGATAAACGCCAGGACTGCTTGTTTTTTGTAGTTCTGATTCGTAAAAACACCCTCTTATAGGCTGACCTTTTAACGATTCCAACAAGTAAGTAGGTGGATTTGTAACGTTAACTTTTACAACTTCAAACAATTCGGTTGACCAAGAGGGCGTATATCCTTTCTCGAATAAGCTTTTGTACTTGCTAATACGCACAATGTCACCCATGGAAAACTTAAATTTTTTAGGTACAATTTTTAAATAATCGTATGCTTTAATTTGTGTTTTTTCTTGCACGTCTGCAGGCTTCATTCCAATGGTGCGATGTTTCGAATGGTTATAGGTTTTTGTTACTGCCGATAATATATGTATCCATTTGTAAGATCCTCTTGTCGAGAATTGTTTATATAAATTATTTTTTAAAGTCCTTATGACTCGCTCAACAATTGCAGCTTTCTTTGTGCTGTAAGTGAAATAATGATTTATATTATATTTTTTCATCAGGGCTTGAAAGTTTGTATTATAGAACTCCTTTCATTGATCACTTTGCAGATTTGTTGGTGTATATGATGCCTCTTCAATGATGCTTTTCATCGCATTAGTAACTTCTATACCAGTCTTGTTTTTTATGGCTTTGGTATAGACAAATTTAGAGTAACAATTTATACAGACCAAAATATAACGATAACCATCGTTTTCATCAGCATTTCAGCCAAATCAATTTGCCACAAATCTCTGTATCCTTTTATTATCGTGCGCCGTCTTACAAAATTTTTTCTAGCCGTTCTATGTAGTTCATTAACAATTTTGATTTTTTCTAGACTGGGGTCCATATTATTAGTAATATTAAAGGTTTCAGATCGAAGGAAGAACTGAATAATATCATTGAATATTGAGCTTAATATATTATATCTTCTTCTCGTAATTCCTCTATGATTGACATAATTTCATTTTCGTGTCCAGTGTGACCGGCCATTTTGGAACTCCACAACAAACGTAAACGATCCACCAACTCTTTAGCTTTGTTCCAGTAGACATATTGAAATTTTTTCTGAGATAATTTCTTTTTTGTGGGTAACTGTAGTTTTTCCGAGAGATTTTTTCTTGTAATAGTACCGCCTAATTTTGTGCCCATTATCAGAGGTTTAATAATTCGTAAATATTTGTTCCATCTGGTCTCCCGTAAACCATCACTTTTTTTAAAATTGTTGTAGACAGCACTCGTTGATTCCAAAATTTCCTTGTACGTTGAAAGTACATTATCACTTAATTGTTGTTCCTTGCCTACACTTGGGGGGTTTTAAGAAATAACAAATCATAAAGTGCCGGTGATCCACCATATTCTGCAATATTTTTCCCTTTTTTGTATAAGACAATATTTCCATTTCGAAAACGCACCTCTAAATTACCAATAAAATTTTTGTTATAATCTGTTTTTGAACCAAAACGTACACCATATACAGTATCGTATAGAGATGGTTTCGAACGTAATCCTTTCAGGTGTGCGTTTAACGTATCGGAAGTTGTGCTGTCAGCGGATGCGAGAGATGTATTAGTTGATGTCGAGGGTGTATCACACACCGATTGGCTAATATCTTCTTTTGAAATGCGATGCTGCTGCTGCTGCTGAATAGGTGTGGAGGTTTGAAAGGAATGTGTAGGTTGGGGAAAACCTGATAGTTGAGTCGACTGCACTGATGTACTGAGACTATGTGACTTTGTAGGTGGATAATGTTGTTGCTGTTGTTGTTGTTGTTGTTGTTGTTGTTGCTGCTGCTGCTGCTGCTGACGTTGCTTGACCACATCAGATATAGTTGTCAACGGCTTAGAAATGGGTTCATAAAACTTTTCCCATTCCACAACATGAAATTCTTTAGCCGCTTTAATTTGTTTAAATTTTTTTCTGACGGCATTGGTAGCTTCCACTAGTTTACGTTTTAAGTCGATCACGTTATTCATGATGTTAACAAAGGACGTTTCAACAATCAAATGAGTGTTTTCTCTTATTATTACAGTAATATATAGCTATTAAATCCTTTGCGGTATCTTCCCGATTTCGCATCACTGTCTTTATCAATTACTAAAAATCCATACTTATTATCCCAACATTTTGAGCACATTTCTTGAAATTGAGTAAAAGTTAGATCCGGTGAAACGTGGTCGGAAAATATGTGTTTCATATTCAACTCATCTTATTTAAACATAATAATAAAATTTGCATTGTCTCGCACAAGCTGTTTAGGCACTCGCGAATATGTTTGCGCTAGGTAAAAGGAGTCGATATTTTTATGACGTCCCATGCTAAAGTACGATCTTATAACATCTTGTTTTTCACATATAACATCATCAAAGATAAATATAGAGTTTGGTTTTGCATCGGACGGTTCCACAATATTACTGGAATCACTAAAGGCATAGTAGCCTAAACCTTTGATGGGTGCTAAAATTTTCCTTAAAAACTCATATTTCGGTTGATACAGAGATTTCGAGTAAATATACATTTTCGAAACATAGCCCAAGGGGGTGTGTAAGCAGCGAAATCATGACATTAGTTTTTCCACAATTGGATGGACCAATTAACAGGCCGCGAATAGAGGAAGGAAGTAGAGGACCGTGTCTCTTCATTATCTTCTTTTCAAATCCAAGTCCGACTTTTTCATCGAGATTGTCAATAGGAAGTGTTTGTTTAAGATCGATAACGCGCATCTTAGGAAAATTTGATATTTTATAGATAATTTTTCACAAAAACTGTCATTCAGATGCCGAGCGTCAAACGAAGTGGACGGTCTCACGTTTCCAATAAAACTGGACACGGTATTGTGAATTCGTTAATAAATAAATTACCAATCGAGGTACACATTCCCGGTTATCAATATTGCGGACCCGGAACAAAAGTAATAAAACGTGTAACAAGAGGTGATCCAGGCATTAATCCTTTGGATGTCGCATGCAAAAAACATGATTTAGCCTATTTACATAATAAAGACAACATAAGTGCGAGACATCGAGCGGATTACGAGCTCGAACAAAGTGCTTAGAATAAAGTAAAATCGAAAGATTCCAGTTTAGGTGAAAAAACAGCAGCTTGGTTAGTTACAAACATTATGAAAGGAAAACAACATTTTGGTATGGGTGTACCATCATCATTATCAACAAAAAAAACATCTAGTAAAGGCACACGTCATACAAAAAGGAAAGGTGTTAATAAAAATCGATATGTTCGGAAAGTCAGTTTAGGAACAGCTATTCGACAAGCAATTCGAAAGGAATTATTAAAAGCCGGAAGTAAAAATGTGTTGGAAAAAAATGTCATGAATGCATCTAAAATAGCTCTGTCGGCAGCACGTAGATCGGTAAAAGCGGCAGGTGGCAAAAGGAAGGTTCGTACACCGAGAATAATACCGATTCCTAAAACTGGTGGAATATTACAATTAATACCAATTTTTGCCGGGTTATCAGCTTTGGGTTCATTAGCCGGTGGGGCAGCGGGAATTGTGCGCGCCATAAAAGCTGTAAAAAAAAGCAGCGAAGATAAAATCGGTGCAGGCCTGTATTTAAAATCGAAAGGAAATGGTTTGTTTCTAAAGCCATATCGTAAAGGTATGGGATTATTTTTAAATCGTAGATCAAAAAACTAATTGAATCCCTACCTCGAAGACCACTATCTAACATCGATATAGAAAAATATGCCAAAAAGAAAAGAATAGGACACTTTCGAGGCGTTTATATGAGGGATTCATTACCTAGACAAGGTCCTCGACGTTACGAAGCAGCAATAGTGAATTTGGATAGTACGCGTGGTGCAGGGACTCATTGGGTAGCTTATAGAAAAAATAATTCTAAAGTAACATATTATGACAGCTTCGGCGATTTACCCCCACCGATCGAATTGGTACGATATCTACAAACGGGATCGGAACCATCAAAAATTATTTACTATACATACGATCGTCAACAGGATTTTGGAACAGTGTGTTGTGGACATTTGTGCTTAAAGTTTCTTGTCGAATCATCAGCGTAAAAGATGTCATCATCATCGTCACCATTAACACCGCAAATGGATCGCAATAACTATACTAAAATGTTGCAATCACTGAAAGCATTTCATCTAGCCGGTGGATTAAGGAAAATGACCGTGAAACAGTTAGAAAACATGCCCAAGGAAGTAATGATTGCATTAGCCCCAAATGAAATTCCATTCGTTTGGGATAAGTTGCCCGAGCACCTCAAAAGCGATATCGATATATTAAAATATCAGTGCGGTTGCAAACATTATTTCAGCAGCAATTTAAACGAGGTTACGGCGGATGAGGATCTTACGGCTAGAAAAATATTTTGTTGTTATTGCAAAATCAGCGTTGTGCGCATAAAAGCAGAAAATAGCATAAAAACATCACTATCTAATGCAGTGAGAAAAGGTGTGAAGATGAATCTTTTTAAATGTTGCCGCTAAGAATAAAACCGAGATGTGTGATGTTTTAATGGTTAGTCATGTCTTATACGTTCACACTAACAGGACACTCGAGCGTCTTAAGCGCCGATTTTTATCCACCAGTCGAATTAAATAGAGAAAACAAATATGGTCTGGCATTGCTGGGATTTTACACATACAATTCAATTTTTAATGTGGACGAAAGCAACAATAAGTTTGCCTACATGAAGGAGGGTTACACCACCGAGCCGATACAATTGCAGATTCCACCTGGGGCCTATGAAATAGATGAGATAGGTAAAGCTATGTCGGAGGCTTTGAGGATTTCAACTGAAGAAAAGAACGATGAAATCTTTTACTTGGTCGCTAATAATAATACGCTGAAATGTGAACTGAAATCCCAATTTACTATAGATTTCCGGGGAGAGGCGAGTATCGGTAAAATGTTAGGATTTAATCATACAGTGTTAAAAAGAGACAAAAAGCACGAATCAACCGAGATGGTGGAAATAATGAAAGTACGCATCATACGCGTAGATTGTAATATAATTTCCAGAGCATATATGAATTCTGTGGAAGTTCATACCTTGTTCGAATTCGATATCGACGTGGAGCCCGGTTACAAAATCAATAAAGAACCACAAAATAATATTTATATGCCGTTAATGCCGGCAGGACGTCAGCTTATTGACAACATTACTCTTCGCATCTTGGACGATAGCGGTGATCTAATCAATTTTCAAGGCAAGAAAATAATCGTGAAATTGGAACTGAAGAAACTTTCATAGAAATGGGTTTTTGCTTCAATCTTCAATTGTGTGTGCTGTCGAGTAAGATGGGGGAACCGCCGAAACATAATAAAAGTAAAAGAAGAGTTAACGTCAAGGTTAGTCGTCGTCCAGACTTTAGATCACAAACATCTCAACAGTTATCTGCCGAAGACTATAAATTTTTAAAATCAATCGGTCTTAAAGTGCGAAAATGATTTCCACCACCAGCGATAAAATAGAGGTTTTCTCCGAACCCATCTTGGACAATTCCGTTATTAGTCTAGAAGAGCATACGTATAAACCATACGGATCTCCATCATTCAACAATTCGGATGAAGTTCGTATCCCCATTAATTTTCAAGATATTATACTGGATATCGCCGAAAGTTACATATATATCGAAGGAACATTTAAACCCATAGACGCAACGAAAAGATGTTTTTATCAAATAATGCCCTCGCATTTTTGTTCGATGAAATTCGCTACGAAATGGGAGGTGAGCAAGTCGCCGTGGTTCGTAAACCTGGAGTTACGAGGACATTAAAAACCATGGTTTCATTAGGAAGTTTGCAACAAAGATCTCTCATGACGTGCGGATGGGGTCTCGACGAAGCAAACCAAGATATCGTAGACACTGCAAGTAACGTATTCTCCGGGAAATTACCCTTAAAATATCTTATGGGATTCGCCGAAGATTACGCAAAAGGTGTTTTCAACGTAAAACAAGAGCTTATTATGATTATAGCTCGCACTTTTACCAATTGCTACGTCGGCGAAGTAGAGGCAGAAATTAGTATCGACAAAATCGAATGGAAAATTCGTCACATCATTCCAGACGACAAGCAAAAATTGAAAATACTGTCTCGCATTAATAAAGGTGGAAACAATGCCAGTATTCAAATGGCATATCGTAAATGGATCTGTACGAATTACCAGCTTTAAGGCAAACATCTTCCGACGTGGGGGCCTTGAGAACGAGTACAAGTCTGGAAAGACCGCGCTATATAATCGTCGGGTTTCAAGACAGCAATAATTGCGACAAGAAAGAAAAAAACGCAACCCAGTTTACCTACGCCGACGTATGCGACATTAGACTGTATCTGAATTCAACCGTTTATCCCTACGAAAGATGGAATTTAGATTTCGCCAAGAAACTGTACGCAGCAACCTATTACAATTACGAAAACTTCCAAAGCAGCTACTACGGGCGCGAAATAACCGATCCGATGATAAAATTCGCGGAATATATGAAAAACCCCGATTTTATTATCAATTGCAGTCATCAACCAGAGGCGATTAACTCATCGACAGTTGATGTGAAATTGGAGTTCCAAACGAGAAAGAATAAATTCCCCAAAGACACTAAGGTGTATGCATTAGTTATTCACAACTCATTTTTTAGTTATAATGTATTAAACGGTTCGGTGACCAATAAATCTATATTTTAATCTATCGATTATATGTAACACAAAATAATGTTAAAATATGGTATTTGAATCAATAAATTTGTAATGAGTAAAGTAGTAGTTTTATATTTATTTGAAACCCAACAAAAAAAAAAGTAGACGGAAAAGCCCGCTTCTTAAGAAAGGAGTATGGTAGATAATGGGGGTTTATTTAGTGGAAAAAAGGACTTAGATAACGCAAGAAAAATTTTTTAAGGCAAAATATGAAAATAACGATTTAGAAAATTTGTAGGAAAGTAACGGTTAGGAATAGGGAAAAAAGTTATAGGAAAAAATTATAGAGGAAATCGAGTACTATAAGTAGGCTTTTTCTCGATAGTAAAAACGTAAAAAAACAATTTTTTTCAAAAAAAAAAATGAAAAATGGTGAATGCGCTCTAAAGTTGAAGATTTAGAGCAAAATAATATTAGGAAATTAGAAAGAGAATTTTTTTCTACATATGGTAGATCAAAATTCGGAAAGATGAAATTTGAGGAAAAGGGTTATAGTAAGTTAGTAATTTGGATTTTTTAAAGCGCTGTAGCTCGGGAATCGTTGAAGATAGAAAAAAAATAAAAGCACTTTGATAGCCCAAAATTTTGAGGAGAATGCGATGGTGTTAAAAAATTATTATTTTTTCGAAAATGCTGAATACGCGCTAAAGTTGAAGATTTAGAGAAAAACGGTATTGGGAAATTAAAGAGAGAATTTTTTTCTACATATTGTAGTATTTTTGAAAATTCGAAAAAATGAAATTTGAAAAAAAGGGTTATAGAAAGTTAGTAATTTGAATTCTTTAAAGCGCTGTAACTCCGGAACCGTTCAAGATAGAGAAAAAATAAAAGCACTTTAATTACCTAGAATTTTGAGTAGAATACAATGGTGAAATGGAAAATCTTAAAAATGAAAAAAAATTTAGACGAAAAAATTGAAATTCTCGAGTTAGGAGGCTAGAGCGCCGAACGGGAGTATGTGGAAGTTGTAGGGGAGGGTTTTTTTTTTTTTTTTTTTAAAGTGTGCCTGCGGCACACCAAATTCTCCCACCCCAGGCGACCCATCCGTTTTGAAGAGAATACAATGGTGAAAAAAAAATTTTGAAAAATTTGAAAATAAAGAAAATATAGACTAAAAAATTCCAAAAATCTATAGAATAAAAGTTCGACGGTCTCATGGGAGTATCGGATACTCGTAGGGGAAGGTTTGGAAAGTTGTAGAGGTTTTTTATAAATCCGCCCCTTCTCCTGGTTGTCTATGCACCCCGCCCCCCGTCAAGATGGAAGATACACCGAAGAAGATCATTGACATTATCAGGCCATTCGTGCCCGGCAAACTATGTAAGTGTGAGGAGTGCGGGGGTACCGCACCAGGAGCAGCACCTTCGGCACCACCCGCAACACCGACACCACCAGCGCCAATGAGAAGACCAAGGGCTGCACCTAAGTCGGTGCTAATATCGTTGGGTATTACTCCACGGTAGGCACCCGACCCTCCCCCAGGCCCTTTTAAGGCCACAAAAACGGTCCTTTTCAAGACCACATTATATTTTGATCGTAGTTTAGTAATCGTCACTTATGGGGCGAGATATTCGTTTAACGACGATTTGTCTCGTAGCTTAAATGCCAAGTTATATGCTTGAGAACTTATGAAAATGTTAACAGTCCAAACAAGGTTTCTATTAATTTTTTTTTGTAATGTATTCTTCACAAAATGTTAAGAATAAGTCTTATTGTCTAAACAAAAAAAAAACAAATCTAATTCCTTATTTAAAGTTTTTGAAAAAATCAATAATTCTATAAGCTCTCACCAATACACAACATCTAGAATCCGTTGGTGGGGTGGGGGTAGTTCTATATATATATATATATATATATATATATATATATATATATATATATATATATATATATATATATATATATATATATATATATATGAGACTGGGCCAGTTACACAGTCATATATACATCAACTCTCATACGATGAACATGGAGGAAGAAAGACCCGCCAGCAGAGGCTCATCCATCTTTAGCGATGACACCGTCGCCTGCAACGTTGGAGACCTGCAAGACTTCAACGACAAAGAGATGGATTTTGAAATTGACATCCTACGTTGGGTCGACTTGGATGAGCCGATTCCGCTGCTGTATGACCACGATCCGGGTCTCGTGGAATTAAACGATGCGGGCGATTGGGTCTTACAAAGACTCGAAACTCCGTCGCCGCAGCCAGAGCCGGACTCGACGGAAGATGCGGTGCTGGAAATTCCAGCATCACCGACACCCGACGATCCGCAGGGCCCCTGCGATTCGTCAAGCTGGTGGTCGACCAGCGAGGATGGGGCAAAATAAGCCCCACACTCTCCCTGGCCCTTTTTAAGGGCACACAACAACGGTCATTTTCAGGACCACAAAATACTTTGATCGTAGTTTTAGCACATATTAGTACTTTGTTACTAATATTGTATGTATAGAATATACAATATTAGATACAAAGTATTGAAAGTTTAGGTGCTGGTGGAACCCAGCAAAATCGTTCGTTCGTTCGTATTTGAGACCACAAACAACTTTTGGTCTCAATACGTAATACGACATTTGTTTTCACCCCTCACCGTTAATTTGTCTCTATATATACGACCACCAATACTTATTACAATCATTTCAGTTCAACATGTCTGCGAGTGAACAGCAACCTATCCAATGCCCTGTGGTAGATTCTACCACAGACGATTGTCTTGAGTGGGAGTTGGACGATCCCAGATGGGAAGAACTTTGGCGGTTCATAATCGACTATGCTGAGGACAGCACCGCCACCACCGCCGCTGATGATGACGGGCCGTGCGACTCCACAACACAATAAAGAGTCGCATGTTTTTACAACCAAACGGTCCTTTTCAGGGCCACAAAATACTTTAATCGTAGTTTTAGTTGGTTATAATACTTTGTAACCAATATTTTATGTTTTTTTTTTTTCATAAAAACATACAATATTGAGATGCAAAGTATTAGAAGTTCTGGCGACAGAACCTTAACTTCTTAAACAGAACCATGTTTTAGCATACTTGTAAATATTATCAAAAAATATTTACAACTATTGCTATTGCGTAGTTTTAGTGGATTATTCACTCTTTTTTATTACCTAATATTATGTGGGAAAGGGCCTATATGAAATAACACACAAAAATAAATTTACAGTCATTTTTATTCTCTTTATAAAATATAAAAATCTGATCAAAGACTTTTTTTTTATTAACTACAATATATATACATTTACAAACTTAATACTATAAATTAAAAGCTAATACCTACAACTACCTAACACCTACTACATAATTTATTAAAGTCCTCTAATTGTCTTTTATACCGCACACATTCCATCTTTTTTAACTCTAATTGTCTTTCCAGTTCTAAAATGTCACTCTCACACGCACTCACTTTTTTCACTAAGTTTTTTTTTCATTCGATAAATGTCCGATAGTTTGCTCTTCTGCGAGTTGGTGAAGTCTTCAACCCACTCCGGTTGAAATGTCTCGGAACATATTAAAGAAGAAGAAGCGGTTTCGTTTGGTGAAGACGACGACGACGACGACGAAGCAGCGGAATCTTCATCGCCTTCAAAACACCGCTTAAACCGCTTCTTCATAGGTTTCCGGCACCCCAATATCGGCGACAGTGGCGCTGGGAAAGACTTTACCTCCGACACTACTTCCTGCTCTACGCTGGCCGGTGTTGGTGGCGTTGGTGGTGTTGGTCCATCGGGGCCTTCGATCACTTTCACTTCTACGGACAACGGCTATTGCGGTGCTGTTTTCAGGAAGTCGGGTAATGGAACAGGGGTGGAGGGATGCTTAAAGTTAAACTTATTCTTTCCTTGCGCCACACCTTTAATCGCCGAATAAAAGGTTTTATTATCGGCGATTTCCGACTTCCGCATAGTCAAAAGCTTCTTTAATCTGGAAGCTTTCGGAGAAGATTCCCTGTTAGGCCGCGATGGTTTTCGCACAACCACATCACTTATTATGTTGATTTTCGGCTCCTTCTCCTCTGTCCAACATTCGAGGAATTGCGCAGCCGACTGCACCAACTCTTCGTCGCGACCATCATTCAGGGCTCTGTCTTCGGCATCTTCTTGCTCCCTGCCGTTCCAATTTTCGAATACCCCCGGACTTAACACTTCCAAGCCACTGATGTTTTCCAACATGCCTTGTTGCGAACCGCAGCTCACGTCAAGGGCATCCAAAAGAGACCTTACACTCGATGACATCTTCGATATTACAACTCACACTATAACTTTATCTTACTACTGCACTGTTTGGTGTTCTGACGAACTGTGAAGAGCTCGAGCCAGCAAGTCTGCTTTTATGCCCATTTCCCCCACTACACCACCTTTATTCCTTTTGTTCGATGCATTAAGTATAATATTTAAACTTATCAGATGCAAGGCCAAGACCAAGGCCGACGTAACCGGCAATACCAGGGTCGTTTTCAAGGTTGTAATTTTCATGGATTTTTTTTTTGTCCCTGTCAAGGTTATTTTAAAGAAACATATAAATATAGTACTAAACATGTCAGATGCAAGGCCAAGGCCAAGGTCAAAGTACCCGTCAATGTCAGGGTCGTATTCGAGGTTGTAATTTTCAAGGATTTTTTTTTTGGTCCTGTCAAGGTTATTTTAAAAAGTAATACATAAATAGAGTACAGCGATTGAAAAGTACAACATATTCAAACATCATGTTGCCAACTGATGAACAACCTAGTGAAGCAGCCAAAACATACAGTCATATACCAAAAGCTTTTTATTTAACTTGTCACCATTGTAAAAGACTAGTTATCTGCTGGCGAAATGATCTTAAGTACGACTTCAACTACATTGACCTTTTCAGGGTTAAATTTGTACAATGCGGCTTTTGTGGACTAGTTTACTACCAGTTCAAGGACAATAATGAACGTGCCATCCAGAGAAGAAATTGGGTCATAGAAGAAGCTTACCTGTATAGAAGAAATTAACATGTATTTTATTTCTTTATTTTTTAATTTTTTTGTTTGTTATATTTTTTTATTTTTTTAATAAGAAAAAGTAAAGTCAATCTTTTGTTATATTTTAATTTTTTTTTCCAATAAAACAATAGTAAAATGAATCTGGATGTGTATTTATTAAACATCACCTAAAATACGTTTTGCAATCCATATTTTTCTGCAGAGTCCGTTTATTAATGAAATAGAACCATATATTAGGGTGAAATGTAATGGTTTCAAATCAGTCTCACATAACAATGTCAGAAGTAAACACAATTGATAGTTCCGTCGCAAAAGAAAATTTAAGGATTTTAACTTTATGCGAGGTCCTTCAGGAATAGGTTTTAAACTTACACCTAATGGAGATTACGGCATGGGAAGCAAAAGATTGTGCTATTTAGCAGAACCTCTTGAAGAAGAGGATGCGACCACACGAAATTATGTTGATAATAACCTTGCTCAATGTGTGCAAGATACGCAGAAAGCTTTACATGACTCAACAATTGTTATTAAAGATATATTCAGAAACCAACTTGAAGGTTACGTACGCAAGAAATTAATTGAAACCGGTCAAGAGGATACATTGATGATACTGTTATTGCAATATATGAACTTAAGCAAGACGAAGTGTGTGATGAACTTAACTCTAGAATGTTGAAAATTGAAAAGACTATGGAGAATCTTGTCAACAAAACTGCTTCACATTAAACATTTGCTCGTAGACCTGTGCGTTTAATTTACTGTTAGACAAATTTTTCAACAATAACTTTTACCGTTTGTTATTTGTCAACACTTCATTATATTTATAATTTTAAAATAAAGGTTCAATAAAATGCAATCAAGTAATGAATACATGTTTTTTATTTAAAAAAAAAATTACAATACTACCGTTACATATTAATGTTGTATGTTCAATAGAAATAATAAAAACAATACAAGTAATGATATATGGATTTTCCAGAATATGTGCTGTCCTGACTTAGAAATGATTCCAACACGGTAACTAAATTTGCTAAGTTTTCTTCCAGGTCTGTTTTGTAAAAATCTATGTCTGCATGCCCCCAAGGTAGAGTTTTGGTTGAATTGGGAATTACATAACGTTTATCATCGCTATGTGATAGTGCTACTTTATTTATTATGTTGGTATAAATGTTATGTAATTCACTTCTAAATGTCTTCATGTTTCTTAATATCAAACCACCCCGTTCAGCAATTCTTTGGTAGTCTTCCTGATGAAGGTCTTTCTCGATAACACATTTTTTGATACCTTTGGCTTTTTTTAATTCATTATTAATGGACTTTACATAATAAGCCTTCGCGCCGGTACCATAAAAACTAATTATCGGATCACCAGGAAACTCATCTTTCATTCTACCAACTACAGAATTACTTTTAATTATGTTGAAATTATTAATTTCGGGGTAACTTGATGTATCAAATTTTTCGGGGTTTTCTGATATAATTTGATAAAAGTTTTCCGTATACACTTTTAATATAAGCGAGTCAGTATCGGTGTAAAGTAACGAAACATCGTATATTACAGTCTTCGATATATCTAATATGGAAAATCCGATATAAATTGGTTTATTGTACAATATTTTAACTTTATTCATATGTATAGCAACAAAGTTCTCGGCAAATATCGAGCTACTATTGAAATTGGGGCGGGATATTAGTGTTCTAGCTCCATTTCTGCCTACACTGTTATCCCAATGTGTTACTAATTTTATATCCTTTCGATTTTCCACATTTTCCATAGTTTTACCAAATATCGCGTTATTTTTTAATTTAAAAGTGTCCTTCGCAAATTTTGTGGTGGCCTTGTTACGTAAATTGGTATTAAAATCAATATACAATTTTAGCCATTTTGATTGCTTAAACTGTAATACTCGATGGGTTTGCATTACCACTAAGCCGTTGGCGATGGCTTGTTTTAAAGTTCTATAGTGTACAATGTATTTTTTTTTATCTTGTAAATTAGAAATTAATTTCGGCAATTTAGCGTTTTCTGTTGGCGGTATGATATTTTCTATTAGAAATGGAAGATCAGAATGTGTATCATGCAACTCAGTCGGATAATGCACATCCACTTCCAAAACGTAGCCATGTAAACTATCATCACCAACAGCAATAATATTTAAATCCAGAATTTCGCGCTCGCTTAACTATCGAACACCACCATATGGTAATGCTTGTGACATACTATGACCATATAGATTTGTAGCATCAAGATATGTTATAAATGAAGAAGGTTTTGTTGGGTGATAGTCTGGTAAAAAAATATTATTAGCGATGTGCTTCCTTTCTGTACACTGGCTTATGCCGCCGCGTATACCTTTCTTAAAAAAATGTATCATAGCTATATCAGTTAAGAGCTCTAACTCTACCTTAGTCATACGTAGCATACAATAAAATGATAAACTTGGAAGGGTATAGTAATGTGCTGGATCAAGTTTATCGAATTTTAAACAATTATTCCGAAATTGCTCAAAAACATCACACAATAGCAACACATCTGATTTTAAATACACGTCCGAATAGTCCCCCAAAGTTTTACACTCAAACAAGCGCCATACTTCTTTTGCTCTTCTATAGCTTTCATCGCTAATATGTTCTTCCCGTAAATTATCATAAAATTCATCTTTACTTGGAAGACATGTATTTTCCATTTTTTCTATAGAGTCAATAAAGCTATAGGGAAAAACACCCTTTTGACGCATCAAATTAAATTGGTTGATATTTGAAAAATGTTTCCGCGTTTCAATAAAATCGTCGTCGTTTAAACCGCTGCCTAAATTTTCCAAAGACGTTGACAGAAATTTAAAACTGTCAATAAATCGCAACTTTAAATATTTCCTCTTGACTTTTCCACATTTACTATCAAAATAATCGTGCACATAAATGCTTTTGGTAAATGATATGTACTTTTCCTTACTTTGAGCCAAAACACCAATTTTATCCCCATATTTACATAACTCTTTTATAAATAAATGGCTGTCGTAGCCGCTTAAGTTATGAAATATGATAGGGATAAAAGAGGGTAATTTATAATTTAAATTACAAACGGAATGTGCAGCACCAAATCTTTTTGCACCAGTTATGTGACAGTGGTCTCGTACTTTAATCTCACCCTTTTCAAAAGGGCCTTCACATGTACCACATATTTTAGCATCATTAAACTCCCTTTTTTCTTCAGGCGTTAACGGTTTCATAGCCTTAATGTCTTTTAAATATGTGTTATATAGAGCCCACAAAGACTTGAGCTGCATTAATACCACGAAATAGCTCAAATTTCGAAAGTGAGTCGTCAAAAGAGCATTTAATTAAATAAGCAAAAGAATATGGTTCATGTTTAAAGCTTTTTACAGTGTAATAATTTTGTGGGTTTTGTTGTACCGTTTCAACGGGTTTTAAAACAGATTCGAAATCTGCATAAACCACGAATGGAACGCGCATTTGCTTTTCTATACCCTCACACTCTTTCCAAATTTATGCATTTTTAAATCCACTGAGGGTGTTTGCGTGAAAATGTGGTTACAATCGTAGCTTTGATGGAAAGTTAAAGCTGACGGTGTACTAAAATAAATGAGGCAACCATCACAGAAATATATTTTATGTTGTTGACAACTAATTTGACTTGAAACTAAACGTGAAAAATCCCGAATCCAACAATAATGACTCTTTGAACAAGTCGTATCACAAAAATGTTCACCGCCATCTTTACTACTACAGTCTTTTGTAATTAACAATAAATTTACATGTCTATCCAACTTTTTTGACGCATACTTCAGTGGACCAATAACTTTATGTATTAGTTCATTATTTTCATATTTAGATTCCAGACCGTATACGTTAATTGATATGTTGTTCATTTCCTCAAATTTTTTAATGTCACGTAATTTTACTGGAAAATCCATACCTGTTAAATTTAGCAATCTAGAAAAATGGAGGTAGGATGTCTTCTGTGAAGGCTCTGCTGTTGGAGGAAACAATGCTGATGTTACAGCCCACGCAAAGCAAAATTCGTCCTGGTTAATCACATTGACGACAGCTCCTTTCTTTTCAATAGAACACGGCAACTTGATGGATGATGAGCCACCCATAGGCATATACTTGTTGATACTAACTTCCAAGTGTAAAATTCGCACAAGAGCCCATCCTATAACAAGAAAAATAATATATAAAAATTAGTTTAATATATCGGGTTTGATTTTTCCATACCTGAATCTTTCTCCTGGAACTCTGTCGCCTGTGTTTTTATCAATTCGGTGAAAGAATGGTAAACGGCATCCAAATCACTTTCTACACTAATTATTTGATTAGCAGTGTTGAAGGATTTTTCACTGAATATTTCTTGTGATGGAAGCATGTACTCGCCAACAGCTGTCATGTTAACTTTTAAAGCATGATGCACACGCAATAAATTATTAACAAGTTCCACCACCTTGGATTTAATGTCTGCAAAGAACATTACGTAATCGGAATGCTCCATATCACTGCTAACCCGATAGGTTGCAATTCTCCTTTTGAAGGCACATTGAACGAGTTGCACACCATGACATACCGGCAAACATGAATTATTTTTATGTTGTTGTGTTCGTTTATGCGCTGAAATATGATTTATTGGAACATCTATATTACATGTAGCGCAATTAATTACCGGAATCGTCGATGTATAGTCTTCAATTCGGAGCCGTTTTCCTCCAGGCACTTCATTAAATCTCACCGCACACAATTCTCTTTTATGACGTCTCATATTATAACTATTAGTAAACTTAGAACCGCAATTTTCACAAACATATGCCATGATTTGTCAAATATTAACACATGTACTACCTATACAAGTCAGAGCCAACTGATGAATGAAACTGCCCCATACCTTATATAAAACCATTCAAGGTCACCCAAAACCACGTAACATATCTTCAAGGGCACACACCCAAGATGACCTCCAACAAAGTCAAGGTCGTCTTGACCAAGGTCAAGGTCGAGGTCACACACAACCTTGAACACAAGGTCAAGGCCAAGGACAAAGCACACGTGCACTTTCAAGGTCAATGGCAAGGACATGTGGGTGGGGCGAAAGAGGGGTGGGGCCAGGTCAAGGTCAAGGTCGAGGAGTGGGGGATGAAGAGGATCGGGTTATGTTCACTACTCCCGTTAAAATGGTCTCCAGCCGAAGTTTGTGCGATGAATAATAGCTGAGAAATGGCCTCTAAAAGTTTTCAACTTTTTATGATTTGTATAACTATTTACCTGCACTTTATATGTAATTTATATTTTTCCGTAAAAATTTTTCTTTATTCAAGGAACAAATTATTTTAGAATATTTAAAGATAAAAATAAATATATTTTGAGAAAACTATTAATGTGGGGTACGGAAATGAAAATAAAATTAATTATCACACAGCTGGATTCAGTTAAATTATTCTCAATAATTTTGTCAATTTCGTCGTATGTTCGAGAATATAGTCTTCAGTAACGTGAGGTAGATCAACATTCTAATAATTTAAAACCACACATTCTTTGTAGAACATGGATCAATTGTAAGTTCCTAAGCCATGCTGTTTAGTAGGCTCAGTTGAAGGAGGCAATTACGATAAAGTACATTTCTCACTTGTTGAATGCTTTTGAAAGAGCTAATAGCGACAGGTGCTTCGGCTCTCAATTTTTAAGTCGTATAAAAAGTTACGATGTTTTCAGATACAGAACCGAAGTCTTCAAGACTTGCATTTTCGCCAAAAAATACATCAAAATAATTTTTTTATCAATAAACACCTCAAAAATAATTTCTTCATTGAATAAACAAAAATGTTCACGCAAAAATATAAAAATGGTTAATGTGCGGGTAAAAAGCTATAAAAATCGTAAAAAGTTGAGAAATTTGAGGGATCATTACACAGCTATTATTTATGATACAGACTTCAGCTGTCGATCAGTTTAACGGGCGTGATCTGAGCTTTCTTTTGAAAGTGGTATTGTCTATATCAAGAAAAGTAGCGCAGTTTGAGACGCCATATTTCGGTTATTTTTCATCTTTTCCAAGTGCTCATTTTAACAGGTGTAACGTCAACTTTCTTTTTTATGAAGCCTATACCTAGCTTATCTTGGAAAAAAGTTATGGGGAAAAAATTTAAAAAATAAAATATTTGAATTTTTTTGCTTTTTTTTTGATTTTGTTTTTGGGTTATATTTTTTTGAAAAATAACTTTTTTTGACTTCATGAGATACCATTTTGAAAGGAAATTTTATTACCTACGACTTTTCTGTACACATATACACACGAAAAATGCATAGTTTTAGAGAAAAACTGAAAAAATTTAAAAGTGTACAAATCTACCTTAATCTCGAAAACACATTCCTTAATTTGGAAGCACTAAGCGATTTTCTCATATTTGGAAGTCAACTGAACGTATGAAGCAAAGAAAACACATTAACGTTTTAGTTCCTTTTACCGCTCTTTTTTTCGACATTGTCAATAAATAGCCTAATAATATACGTATTACGATGAATTATTCTAGTTTTTATCATTATCGAATAATCACATAATAATTAATTTCATTTTTTATATTTGTGCTGAGGTCTCTAGGACCCCCGTTTTTGTTTGAATATCAAAAAACATAAATGAATAAGCAATCACGTAAAAAGAATCCGATTAGCGTAATTCGCAATTCATTATAGTCATTAATATTAATTAATGACTGATCACTTGTCACTTGTCAAATATTCACTTTATTATATATTATTATATTTTTTCAGATTATTGAAATCTTGTACAGATAATGAACTACGTCTGGTCAACAAATGTTATTAGCCCTTAAGCTTCCCGTGGGTGCATATCCGAAATAGCTGATGTTTTTGACCCTAGCCAATGAAGAGAAAGGGAGAGAAAAAGGGGTAATGAGGAATGGTTTTGGGAAGATAATACATTAAGCTTCAATAATTAATATACTTTTTTCGTTATTAATTTGGTTCTATAGATGATACCAATGTGAAATAAATTGTATACTGTTTTGGCAAATTGCCGCTACGTACCAATGAAGTTTGAACAAAATCTGTGCAATAGTCTTAGCGTTATCTGGCAAAATGGTAAAAATAAATTTTAACCTTTTTCAGAATTACAAAAGGGCATTTCGAAAAATATAGAAATTACTCTGTAAATACTCGTATGCAAAATATGCGACGCCAGAAATTATGTTCGTATCGTGATTTTTCGCAGAGAAATTACTTAATTACAATTACAATTTTAAAATCTATGTCTTACCCCTTTTCCTCTTTTAAAATGCGAATATTTAAAAAGCAAGAGATTAGTTATTAGCTATTGTTGTGAGCCGTCTTTTGAAATCAAAATTGAGTCCGTATCTCCATTTGATTAATATATATCAATAAATTTATCAAAGGTTAACATTTTCCCAAAATTGTAACACTTTGAACTGTGCGTCGATATGTCATTAAGACAACACTGCTTATAAGTATAGATAGTGTGTATGATGTTAGTCATTTTTTTTTCAGTAACAAAACATTATAAGACTTGTTTTTTTTTAATTTAAAAATCAGTTGTTATTTCTGTTTCTTTAGTTACATTTAATTTTACTGCCAGAGTCCTTTCTGTGTTTTTGTAGAAAGTACCATGATATTAATAGAAGTATATTAACTAATTAAATGTACGGCTTGAATCAACTAAAACGCTTCAATTAATTGAAAGGAAAATAATTTAATAAATATAATGTTTCACTATTATATCACATCTATTTCAAATAGGTATGACTGAAATAAATCAACACAAAACTATACTTACAAATAGAAATATGCGACTTAAATTAGCTAAGAGAAATTGATTTATTCCCAAATGACAAAATCTAAATCACGAGTGAAAAGAAAACATCCTTTATGCCTAAATCAAGTTTAATTTATTAAGTTATTACGTTACTACGAATAAGAATAGAATAGAAGAGGGCCACAAGCTGGCAGCAGGTTTCTCTATAATATTCAAATAACAGGCGCCACATGGTTCTAAACTTCTTTCTCCATTTTATAATTGTCAAACTATAAAAAGAAGTATTCGAATTTATTAGGCAAAACTCCATACAACAACCTAAAATCAAAACAACATGTCTTGTTGATCTTATGATAAGTCTTAGGTGTGCGAATTTTTATTTTATCTAAATTTTTATTTATAAAAATTATAATTACTTTAAATTCCTTTTATGTAAACACTATTTTACCTTAACTTCCTTCTATGAATTTGATATACCCAGTTTTAAAACAATCAGTAAGAATATAACTTCATTTCATAAGGTAAAAATAATAATAAAACTATTCTCTCTCTTATAGCAGCACCTAACTCCAAATAATCACACTGTCAGGATTGTGCTTTCCGTGGCCACACTAAGGACAACTGAACCACTAGATCCAATAACTGGATTCAATAGGAAGGCAACCTACACGGTCTAGTTATGTTAGAACATCATATAATACAAAGTTACTAAATAAAGGCCATTAATTTTTCTAACTTTTATTTAAAAACGCCTAAAAATATATGATTACATGACTTAATATCAGATTTATAACCCGTGGTAGAACTCCAAACCCACACCTTCACTATTTAACATTCTATGAAAATGTCTCGTACAGTTTCAGTACCAACTAGTTATTTTAATGACTTAACTACCAATTTACTACAAAGTGGCTTTGAAGATAGAGTCATCCCATAACCTTAATAACCAGTAAGCAAAAACATGATATAGCAGTGGCATTCTTTTATTAATAATGACTAAATATGACTTCTTAGCAAAATAATTATATGCTAAATCCCAAAAATTCATCATACCTCATATAGTAATTAAAATCCGAATTAATTTATCATATAATTTCTAAAAAATCATCTTTCTGATGTGAAGCGTTTCTTAGAGTTTGCAAAACTCAATTTATGAAGAACAGAGTCATACAAATAAAGTAGTGGGAGAAATGATCCATGAGGAGAAAATGAAAACTATGAAAGTAAGAGCTTATTTAACAACATTACCCAGAATAAACAAAATGGATTTTGTGGAAAATGGGATGTACCCATGAGAATAACGACGAAAACAATGTGATTAGGGAGAAAACAATTAAGTTACTGAATGGAGTCTCTAAATGCATAATTTACCAATTATTGTATACAAAATCTTAGGGATGTCAGTGCCACTATTAAACAAGATAGGTATGTGAGTATGTGCATTTATGAGTTGTGATTTCATCTAGTTTCATGTAAAATAAATATAGCCTGATAACTAGAATAATAATAGGAAATTTTTAATTAAATAATTAGGCTAAAATTTTCGGCACCTTTTGTTGAAGTTATAACTTTGAATAATGATTTTGCGTAACCAAAAATTGGTTAAAACCTAAAATTTTTTTATCTTCCATTGAAGCTCAGAATTTCAAATTAATTAGAAGTTATCGCCTAGATCGAATTCGAGGTGATGTTAAGATTTATTTGCGTAATGAGTATGGGATTGTAAATTACTCTCTATTCAATTGCGATTGTAGATTGCTGGCAAAATTATCCAAATCCACTTTATTTCTAATCACATTCTTGGTTTTTAATTTTAAGCAACTTGATGATTATGTTTTTTAGGAAGATATATGCTGGTTTAGTTGGAATAATATCTACTATATTGACAAAATAAATTTATTAACCGAAAATCAAATAATGCTGTATGTGCTTGTATGGACTGTTTACTTGAGTACAACACCAATATTAAAAGAACATTATGAATTGGAATGACTACTACGCTCTTCGAAATTTTGTTTTAGCATCCATAAAGAGGAAGCCTATATAAGACTTGTTAGTTCGCAGGATGCTTCAACTTTGTGGAATTGATTATTGTTGGCGGATGTGCATTCCAAATCAATATCAGGAATGTTGAACGATTCCCAAAACTCTGATAATATAAGTGACTTCTTTGGCCTTAGGACAGATGTTAAAGTTCTTGATGAAAACATATATACGCCATCCGGCGGGAGGTCGGCGAAACCACGTTCAGTATTTGCATGCTTCCTTCCGATCTGTTCTTTGCACAGCCAGGTGCATGTCGGTACCCTGATGAGTCTAGTAGAGACGAAACATGTGCCTCTGCCGTATCACTGTGGCGGGGAGGGTAAGTTTTGACTTTCTTCTCGGTATGGTGGTACAGGTAGGCCATCATTTTGATGGTGGTGGAACTGGATGGATTGTGTTCTGTAGCAATCTATTCAAACTGTGCAACCTCTAACACGGAAAGGATATGATGGAACGAAGTTTGCATTTACGGTTCGCTTTTTAGTTCATATATATATATATATATATATATATATATATATATATATATATATATATATATATATGAAGTAAAATGCGAACAGTGAATTCAAGCTTCGCTCCATCATATCCTTTCCATGTTAGAGGTTGCACAGTTTGAATAAATTGCTAAAAAACACAATTCATCCTGTTCCACTACCACCGAGATGGTGGCCCACCTGTATCACCACCCCGAGAAAAAAGTTTAAAAACTTACCCCCTCCGCTACAGTAATACGGCAGAGATACATGTTTCGTCTCTCACTAGACTCATCAGGGTACCGACATGCACCTGTCTGTCCAAGGGACAGATCGAAAGGAAGCATGCATCACAGAACGCGGCTTCGCCGACCTCCCGCCGGATGGCGTATATTACTTCATTCTCACATGGAGTTGCATATAGTTGTACGTTTGCTGAATGTGATTTCAGTACTACAACAGCATAATGTGGATATAACCACTGCTATTGTATCTCACACGGAGGAATCCGTGAAAGCCGCATAAACATATATATATATATATATATATATATATATATATATATATATATATATATATATATATATATATATATATATATATATATATATATATATTTTGTCAGAGCTCGCTTTGGTGTAATGGTAAGTAAGTTAACTCTATTTTTGATATTAAATTCGTTTTCATTGCCAGCATTCCGATACTTTTTCCATGGGGAGATTCACAGAATCAAACGTCTCATTTCAACTGACATACAACTTTTCCAAGAAATTGAAAATTTCATTGTCCGTATTTTTAAACTTCTGACAAATACTTAATAATATATGTATGTTTCAAGATAAAATACATCATTTTGTTTTTTTTTCCGAGGTTTTCCATTATCTTAGACAGAATAGGAAGCCACAATATGTGCAAATAACACCACCCTTAAATAGCAGTCTTTCAGCAATTTGCTTATATCGAAAGAAATACTAATAGCTGCTGCAAGTGCGTTCCATGAACAGCTAGGTGGATTCTGAAACCTTTTCAGTGATACATCATCCATCCCCACAGACGTTTTATACGTTTTTTCCCTTTCAGTTGGATTCAGATATAATGTTTTCCAACGAAGTTACATGTTAATATAGCGACATAGGATCAACTTGAAGAGTTAAATCATCTATTAGGTTTTGAGGAGTCGAGCAATAGAACCCATTCAGCATATTTGAGCTCAGTCCGATCCGAGATCAGATTATATTTCCCCCATAACTCATTTCTCATCTTACAAACCCACCTCTATTACCCTCCTTCCCGTTAGGGTTACAAAGAACCGTGCAAGTGTCTTTAGCCTTACCCGATCTTCCCGGTCCCAGTAATGCAGGAGGAATTGGAACAGCATCTCCTGTTGAAGGTCTTGCACAAAGACCTACAACCAAACTAAAAAGACCCAACGTTTGTGGGACCGAAAGAAAAAGGAGCAGGAGGGCTCAATGGGAGCGAGACAGGAGACTGTCCCCTCCCAGAAGGGCACTTCTCCTTTGAAGAAACCGTAGGGATCGTCGGTCGAGTCGGAAGGCTCCGAAAAGGTGCTTTCCAAGAAACCTGGTGGCGACCCAGCAAATAAACGTCAAAGGGTTCCGGGCTCAACGCCTCAGGACACCGCGAGGACAAATAAGCGTCCTAAAAAGGAGAAATCTACTCGGATCCATGCCACTTATGCTCAGGTGTCCGAAGACGAGTCCTTATGCCTGATGGTGAGTCGAGCGGAGCAGTCTACCGACTTTACCAACATCCAGGCATTGAAATTCTCGGATGCAGTAATGGATACTCCCTTTAGCAGCATTTGTCGTTTTTTATCGACGAGGCTGTGCGGAGGCCAAATATTGGTCACTGCTGCGGATGGAATGTCTAGGGACTGGCTCCCCAGGGAACTGGTGAGGATCAGGTCCTAGAGAGATGAGTTGATGGTCACCGATATGGCCACCTTCAAGTTGCGCAGGGCCATTCTTTGGATTTTTGGCATCAAGATCCCGCCCAACCAAGAGACTTTGAGGCGTCTGGAGTGAAAAGACAGACCCATGGGACTTCGGCTCGTTCTCGGGATCGAGGAGGTTCAGGGAAGGTTTTGGAAGGATAAGAATGCAAGCCATTTTATGATGCGACGAGAGTTACCTTTAAACGGCAACCATTGAGAAGCGACAAGGAAGGAACTGGAAGATCAGGATCTTCTGAGAAAAAGAACGAGGATGGAGCAGCTGAAGAGGAGGCCCCTACCAGTCCCAAGCATGCAGAAGGAGACAGTAACTAAACGTTGTTCCTTAGGTACGTCCACATTGCTTTTTCTTAACTTGGGTTCTTTTTCTTTTTAAAACTCTAGGTTAGATCTGTATTATAATTCAACAACAGCTGGAGTACTTCCCTCTACTAGAACTCAATAGTAGATACCTCGTAGTGGTGAAAATCTCTCTTAAATCTGGTGAGAGTTATGTTGTGGCATCAGCATACTTTCCTGCGGAACGAGAATGTCTCCCACGTGAGATGGTGAACTTAGTAAAATATTGCAGGGCGGAACACTTACCACTTCTGCTGGGCTGCGATTCCATTGCGCACCACATTTTATGGAGGTGCAGGGATATCAACAGGAAGGAGTTCTATCGTCTTTGCTGTGGAGCCTTGTGGTGGATAGCCTGCTAAGTAAACTGAATGATACCGGTTTGTATACACAAGGCTATGCTGATGACCTGGTCATTTTATGCTCTGGTCGCGATATCCGGGACCTGGAGGGACCAATGTTGTGAGCCCACCAGATCGCGGAACGTTGGTGCCACGAAGGGGCTCGGAATAAACCCGAACAAGGCCGAGGTAGTACTCTTTATAAAAAAAAAAGAAAACGGGGAGACAATACAAGAGGACAGTTAAATACCTGGGAGTAATTCTGGATTCCCGACCGAGCTGAGAAGACCATATTGAGGTTCGAACCAAGAAAGCCATATGTGCTTTCTGGGTTTATAAACGTGCTTTTGAGAGCTCACACCTAAAGTGTTATTTTGGATGTACATTATGGTGATTCGTCCCGTGATAACGTACGCCGCTATGTATGGTGGCGTAATACAACATAGCGCAAACACAGTCTTCAACTTGACAAAATTCAAAGAATGGCTTGTGTGGGAATATTGAGTGCGATGGGAGCTCTTGAACTCCTGGTGAACCTGCCTCCTCTCCACTTATACATAGAAAACGAGGCCCTGAAGACCAATTATTCTTGGAATTGGCACGGGCGGCTACTCCCCATGCTGACAGATTACCTGACGCTGCTTTTAAGACCCAACCACTCTCTGCAGATATTTCTGCCAAGTAGAGAGGATTGGGAGAGAAAAATCTTCCGAGAAATAGATCCTGGTAGTATACTGATAGATCTCGACAAGATGAAAGAACTAGAACCAGAGTATTCCGCAGGAGCACAGGAGTCAGACAGTACTACCCTCTCGGACAACGTGCGATAATCTTCACAGCAGAAATTTAAGCTATTCTCCAGTGTGGAGGGGAGCTCCTGGAATGAGGTGTGCTAAGGAACATATAACTGGACCTAGCGCAAGGCACATTAAGGAACTTCTTTCTTTTGGAAGCCAAGAACTGCCAATTGTGGTGGGATATTTGACAGGACATTATCACCTGAAGGGCCATCTTCATAAAATCGGTGTCGAAGACGACACGACGTGCAGATGGGGTTTGGAGGAGGTTCAAACTATTGACCACGTCCTCAGAGAGTACTGAGACA